>CM077301.1:35684165-36284165 GCA_039654925.1 Anguilla pacifica | reverse complement strand
CCTGATACGGGGCCCAGGAGTTAACTTAATTGAGCATTTTTGCGTTCCCCATACGTCCATTTGCCAATTACGTGTGTGCATACGCGATGAAAAAGAAGTAAGAACTAATGTTAATGGCCTCTCACCAGGGAATGCTGCGTTGGGGAATTCCGTTTACCACTCGCTCTGTCCTGTATGGGTGCTTCTGAGAATGTGTAGGCTACTGCGAGGCACAGCGGGACATATTTTTTTTATTTATTTCTTTTATTGTTTTGTAAAGATGCATATTTAGGTAATAGTATAAATATTAAGGAGCGCCAGTATTCTGGCACAGGTAGTGAGATCGGACAGTTTGCTCGCCGTCATTGTGCGCCTTGGAGAGCTGCGCAACTGGAACGATGTGCTACCCACGTATGTGAAAGGCACGGCGTGGCGCAGGGACAGATTCCGAGAGGTGCACAACTCATACTTACCTGGCAGGGGAGATACCATGATCACGAAGGTGGTTCACCCAGGGCGAGGCTCGGCCATTGCACTTCGGTCATGCTGACCCCTGCGAATTCCCCAAATGTGGGAATCTCGACTGCATAATTTCTGGTAGTGGGGGACTGCGTTCGCGCTCTCCCCTGATGTTGCTGTGAAAAAGTAGAATGTACTCGGTGGCGCCTGCTCGTGTTGCCCGGGCACGCCGCCGCGGCGTCTCAAGACCGTGAAGCGGACGTCAATGCGTAAATGTAAGAAAAGTGCCTAAAATTCACGGAAGCAACTTTGTTGCAGGTCAGTCGCATTGCGGCGGCATATGGCAGGTCCTTTTAAAATCTAATAGATTGCCCGGAGTTTTAAATTGCAAGAAGGCGTAATTCATTTAACCAGGGTGACGCGACTTCGTCAGGGTTTTCAATGCTGCGGCCGGTGCGAGAAACGAGCTGTTAACTTTCCTGTCTAAAACTACACGACGACTGTTTCGCCCCATCTCTTTCCACTAAGTAGCATTTTCTTACTTTTTTTTCAGAGGGAACGGCTTCTGCCATTTGTAAAGCCATAAGTGATCGCACAAGGTTTGCGAAACATTACATTTACATACATTTTTCCAATATTTTATCAGGCAAGCCCTGTTATCCAAAGCGGCGCGCAATAAGTGCATGCCGAAGGTCGTTGCAAGAACTACGGAACGTACGTCCGGCAAGGTTCAATTCTCATAAAGTATCAGCTACCCCGAGCCATTAACATAGCCAGTGCAACCAGTAAGCAAAAGCCCAATGTACATTGCGAAGCCTGGCATCGCAGTCACGTCGGGCGCAGCGGATTTAACTGGGAATAATTCAAATTCAGATATATGAAAATACCATTTTCACTAGTCAAAACGTAATTACAGACATGGTAAATAGCTGATCATTCGGTATGTGCGACGAGTCGAATGGCCATACCTGTGACGTCATTATGGATATCTATAAAGTTATTGTGACAAGTGAAAGCATGTTTTCAGATGTCTTGACTCATCCCTCTTACTCGTCAGTTTAAAATTGCAGATATCCTGAATTGTCATTCTGACAGGTAACATTGTAATTTCGACCAATTCAAATGCGTTTGTCGATAACTAAAATGCAATTATGAATAGTGGAGCGAGGCTATTAAATGTTCAGAGGGCTTGCCGTGACGGCAACTATTTAAACGGCTTTGGCTGCAGCTATCTTCGCTTACGGCCACACCACCCTGAAAACGCCCGATCTCGTCTGATCTCGGAAGCTAAGCAGGGTCGGGCCTGGTTAGTACTTGGATGGGAGACCGCCTGGGAATACCAGGTGCAGTAAGCTTTTACATATTTATTTATTTATTTGTTTGTTTGTTTGCGTTGTCACACTAGGGGGCGATACCTCACACGATTTACGCTGGAATATTGTAACTGTGCAAAGTAAAATGAAACATCAACGTGTCTTAGATAGCCAGCCACAGTTCAAAGCTAATGGCTTCAGCACGCCATTAGCTTTGAACGGCTTTGGCTGCAGCTATCTTCGCTTACGGCCACACCACCCTGAAAACGCCCGATCTCGTCTGATCTCGGAAGCTAAGCAGGGTCGGGCCTGGTTAGTACTTGGATGGGAGACCGCCTGGGAATACCAGGTGCAGTAAGCTTTTCTTTATTTGTTTATTTATTTATTTGTAGGTTTATTTATTTATTTGTTTGTTTGTTTTTTTGCGTTGTCACACTAGGGGGCGATATCTCACACGATTTAAGCTGGAATAGTGTAACTGTGCAAAGTAAAATGAAACATCAACGTGTCTTAGATAGCCAGCCACAGTTCAAAGCTAATGGCTTCAGCACGCTTCGGCTTCTGTCAAAAGCGTTTTTCGTTTTTTGTTGTTTCAGAATGAGAGACAAGGGGTATTTCAGAAAACAGGCTTACCGAGTCTGCTCTGTAACTGCGCCGAGTCAACACCAGGAAGCACTGTATTCACTTCAGTCCATGTTCCTGATTGGGGAGGGCTCCGGGGTTTCCTGGGTACACTTGTCCGGCTAACTCTGCGTCCTGATACGGGGCCCAGGAGTTAACTTAATTGAGCATTTTTGCGTTCCCCATACGTCCATTTGCCAATTACGTGTGTGCATACGCGATGAAAAAGAAGTAAGAACTAATGTTAATGGCCTCTCACCAGGGAATGCTGCGTTGGGGAATTCCGTTTACCACTCGCTCTGTCCTGTATGGATGCTTCTGAGAATGTGTAGGCTACTGCGAGGCACAGCGGGACATATTTTTTTTTTATTTATTTCTTTTATTGTTTTGTAAAGATGCATATTTAGGTAATAGTATAAATATTAAGGAGCGCCAGTATTCTGGCACAGGTAGTGAGATCGGACAGTTTGCTCGCCGTCATTGTGCGCCTTGGAGAGCTGCGCAACTGGAACGATGTGCTACCCACGTATGTGAAAGGCACGGCGTGGCGCAGGGACAGACTCCGAGAGGTGCACAACTCATACTTACCTGGCAGGGGAGATACCATGATCACGAAGGTGGTTCACCCAGGGCGAGGCTCGGCCATTGCACTTCGGTCATGCTGACCCCTGCGAATTCCCCAAATGTGGGAATCTCGACTGCATAATTTCTGGTAGTGGGGGACTGCGTTCGCGCTCTCCCCTGATGTTGCTGTGAAAAAGTAGAATGTACTCGGTGGCGCCTGCTCGTGTTGCCCGGGCACGCCGCCGCGGCGTCTCAAGACCGTGAAGCGGACGTCAATGCGTAAATGTAAGAAAAGTGCCTAAAATTCACGGAAGCAACTTTGTTGCAGGTCAGTCGCATTGCGACGGCATATGGCAGGTCCTTTTAAAATCTAATAGATTGCCCGGAGTTTTAAATTGCAAGAAGGCGTAATTCATTTAACCAGGGTGACGCGACTTCGTCAGGGTTTTCAATGCTGCGGCCGGTGCGAGAAACGAGCTGTTAACTTTCCTGTCTAAAACTACACGACGACTGTTTCGCCCCATCTCTTTCCACTAAGTAGCATTTTCTTACTTTTTTTTCAGAGGGAACGGCTTCTGCCATTTGTAAAGCCATAAGTGATCGCACAAGGTTTGCGAAACATTACATTTACATACATTTTTCCAATATTTTATCAGGCAAGCCCTGTTATCCAAAGCGGCGCGCAATAAGTGCATGCCGAAGGTCGTTGCAAGAACTACGGAACGTACGTCCGGCAAGGTTCAATTCTCATAAAGTATCAGCTACCCCGAGCCATTAACATAGCCAGTGCAACCAGTAAGCAAAAGCCCAATGTACATTGCGAAGCCTGGCATCGCAGTCACGTCGGGCGCAGCGGATTTAACTGGGAATAATTCAAATTCAGATATATGAAAATACCATTTTCACTAGTCAAAACGTAATTACAGACATGGTAAATAGCTGATCATTCGGTATGTGCGACGAGTCGAATGGCCATACCTGTGACGTCATTATGGATATCTATAAAGTTATTGTGACAAGTGAAAGCATGTTTTCAGATGTCTTGACTCATCCCTCTTACTCGTCAGTTTAAAATTGCAGATATCCTGAATTGTCATTCTGACAGGTAACATTGTAATTTCGACCAATTCAAATGCGTTTGTCGATAACTAAAATGCAATTATGAATAGTGGAGCGAGGCTATTAAATGTTCAGAGGGCTTGCCGTGACGGCAACTATTTAAACGGCTTTGGCTGCAGCTATCTTCGCTTACGGCCACACCACCCTGAAAACGCCCGATCTCGTCTGATCTCGGAAGCTAAGCAGGGTCGGGCCTGGTTAGTACTTGGATGGGAGACCGCCTGGGAATACCAGGTGCAGTAAGCTTTTACATATTTATTTATTTATTTATTTGTTTGTTTGTTTGCGTTGTCACACTAGGGGGCGATACCTCACACGATTTACGCTGGAATATTGTAACTGTGCAAAGTAAAATGAAACATCAACGTGTCTTAGATAGCCAGCCACAGTTCAAAGCTAATGGCTTCAGCACGCCATTAGCTTTGAACGGCTTTGGCTGCAGCTATCTTCGCTTACGGCCACACCACCCTGAAAACGCCCGATCTCGTCTGATCTCGGAAGCTAAGCAGGGTCGGGCCTGGTTAGTACTTGGATGGGAGACCGCCTGGGAATACCAGGTGCAGTAAGCTTTTCTTTATTTGTTTATTTGTAGGTTTATTTATTTATTTGTTTGTTTGTTTTTTTGCGTTGTCACACTAGGGGGCGATATCTCACACGATTTAAGCTGGAATAGTGTAACTGTGCAAAGTAAAATGAAACATCAACGTGTCTTAGATAGCCAGCCACAGTTCAAAGCTAATGGCTTCAGCACGCTTCGGCTTCTGTCAAAAGCGTTTTTCGTTTTTTGTTGTTTCAGAATGAGAGACAAGGGGTATTTCAGAAAACAGGCTTACCGAGTCTGCTCTGTAACTGCGCCGAGTCAACACCAGGAAGCACTGTATTCACTTCAGTCCATGTTCCTGATTGGGGAGGGCTCCGGGGTTTCCTGGGTACACTTGTCCGGCTAACTCTGCGTCCTGATACGGGGCCCAGGAGTTAACTTAATTGAGCATTTTTGCGTTCCCCATACGTCCATTTGCCAATTACGTGTGTGCATACGCGATGAAAAAGAAGTAAGAACTAATGTTAATGGCCTCTCACCAGGGAATGCTGCGTTGGGGAATTCCGTTTACCACTCGCTCTGTCCTGTATGGGTGCTTCTGAGAATGTGTAGGCTACTGCGAGGCACAGCGGGACATATTTTTTTTATTTATTTCTTTTATTGTTTTGTAAAGATGCATATTTAGGTAATAGTATAAATATTAAGGAGCGCCAGTATTCTGGCACAGGTAGTGAGATCGGACAGTTTGCTCGCCGTCATTGTGCGCCTTGGAGAGCTGCGCAACTGGAACGATGTGCTACCCACGTATGTGAAAGGCACGGCGTGGCGCAGGGACAGATTCCGAGAGGTGCACAACTCATACTTACCTGGCAGGGGAGATACCATGATCACGAAGGTGGTTCACCCAGAGCGAGGCTCGGCCATTGCACTTCGGTCATGCTGACCCCTGCGAATTCCCCAAATGTGGGAATCTCGACTGCATAATTTCTGGTAGTGGGGGACTGCGTTCGCGCTCTCCCCTGATGTTGCTGTGAAAAAGTAGAATGTACTCGGTGGCGCCTGCTCGTGTTGCCCGGGCACGCCGCCGCGGCGTCTCAAGACCGTGAAGCGGACGTCAATGCGTAAATGTAAGAAAAGTGCCTAAAATTCACGGAAGCAACTTTGTTGCAGGTCAGTCGCATTGCGGCGGCATATGGCAGGTCCTTTTAAAATCTAATAGATTGCCCGGAGTTTTAAATTGCAAGAAGGCGTAATTCATTTAACCAGGGTGACGCGACTTCGTCAGGGTTTTCAATGCTGCGGCCGGTGCGAGAAACGAGCTGTTAACTTTCCTGTCTAAAACTACACGACGACTGTTTCGCCCCATCTCTTTCCACTAAGTAGCATTTTCTTACTTTTTTTCAGAGGGAACGGCCTCTGCCATTTGTAAAGCCATAAGTGATCGCACAAGGTTTGCGAAACATTACATTTACATACATTTTTCCAATATTTTATCAGGCAAGCCCTGTTATCCAAAGCGGCGCGCAATAAGTGCATGCCGAAGGTCGTTGCAAGAACTACGGAACGTACGTCCGGCAAGGTTCAATTCTCATAAAGTATCAGCTACCCCGAGCCATTAACATAGCCAGTGCAACCAGTAAGCAAAAGCCCAATGTACATTGCGAAGCCTGGCATCGCAGTCACGTCGGGCGCAGCGGATTTAACTGGGAATAATTCAAATTCAGATATATGAAAATACCATTTTCACTAGTCAAAACGTAATTACAGACATGGTAAATAGCTGATCATTCGGTATGTGCGACGAGTCGAATGGCCATACCTGTGACGTCATTATGGATATCTATAAAGTTATTGTGACAAGTGAAAGCATGTTTTCAGATGTCTTGACTCATCCCTCTTACTCGTCAGTTTAAAATTGCAGATATCCTGAATTGTCATTCTGACAGGTAACATTGTAATTTCGACCAATTCAAATGCGTTTGTCGATAACTAAAATGCAATTATGAATAGTGGAGCGAGGCTATTAAATGTTCAGAGGGCTTGCCGTGACGGCAACTATTTAAACGGCTTTGGCTGCAGCTATCTTCGCTTACGGCCACACCACCCTGAAAACGCCCGATCTCGTCTGATCTCGGAAGCTAAGCAGGGTCGGGCCTGGTTAGTACTTGGATGGGAGACCGCCTGGGAATACCAGGTGCAGTAAGCTTTTACATATTTATTTATTTATTTGTTTGTTTGTTTGCGTTGTCACACTAGGGGGCGATACCTCACACGATTTACGCTGGAATATTGTAACTGTGCAAAGTAAAATGAAACATCAACGTGTCTTAGATAGCCAGCCACAGTTCAAAGCTAATGGCTTCAGCACGCCATTAGCTTTGAACGGCTTTGGCTGCAGCTATCTTCGCTTACGGCCACACCACCCTGAAAACGCCCGATCTCGTCTGATCTCGGAAGCTAAGCAGGGTCGGGCCTGGTTAGTACTTGGATGGGAGACCGCCTGGGAATACCAGGTGCAGTAAGCTTTTCTTTATTTATTTATTTGTAGGTTTATTTATTTATTTGTTTGTTTGTTTTTTTGCGTTGTCACACTAGGGGGCGATATCTCACACGATTTAAGCTGGAATAGTGTAACTGTGCAAAGTAAAATGAAACATCAACGTGTCTTAGATAGCCAGCCACAGTTCAAAGCTAATGGCTTCAGCACGCTTCGGCTTCTGTCAAAAGCGTTTTTCGTTTTTTGTTGTTTCAGAATGAGAGACAAGGGGTATTTCAGAAAACAGGCTTACCGAGTCTGCTCTGTAACTGCGCCGAGTCAACACCAGGAAGCACTGTATTCACTTCAGTCCATGTTCCTGATTGGGGAGGGCTCCGGGGTTTCCTGGGTACACTTGTCCGGCTAACTCTGCGTCCTGATACGGGGCCCAGGAGTTAACTTAATTGAGCATTTTTGCGTTCCCCATACGTCCATTTGCCAATTACGTGTGTGCATACGCGATGAAAAAGAAGTAAGAACTAATGTTAATGGCCTCTCACCAGGGAATGCTGCGTTGGGGAATTCCGTTTACCACTCGCTCTGTCCTGTATGGGTGCTTCTGAGAATGTGTAGGCTACTGCGAGGCACAGCGGGACATATTTTTTTTATTTATTTCTTTTATTGTTTTGTAAAGATGCATATTTAGGTAATAGTATAAATATTAAGGAGCGCCAGTATTCTGGCACAGGTAGTGAGATCGGACAGTTTGCTCGCCGTCATTGTGCGCCTTGGAGAGCTGCGCAACTGGAACGATGTGCTACCCACGTATGTGAAAGGCACGGCGTGGCGCAGGGACAGATTCCGAGAGGTGCACAACTCATACTTACCTGGCAGGGGAGATACCATGATCACGAAGGTGGTTCACCCAGGGCGAGGCTCGGCCATTGCACTTCGGTCATGCTGACCCCTGCGAATTCCCCAAATGTGGGAATCTCGACTGCATAATTTCTGGTAGTGGGGGACTGCGTTCGCGCTCTCCCCTGATGTTGCTGTGAAAAAGTAGAATGTACTCGGTGGCGCCTGCTCGTGTTGCCCGGGCACGCCGCCGCGGCGTCTCAAGACCGTGAAGCGGACGTCAATGCGTAAATGTAAGAAAAGTGCCTAAAATTCACGGAAGCAACTTTGTTGCAGGTCAGTCGCATTGCGGCGGCATATGGCAGGTCCTTTTAAAATCTAATAGATTGCCCGGAGTTTTAAATTGCAAGAAGGCGTAATTCATTTAACCAGGGTGACGCGACTTCGTCAGGGTTTTCAATGCTGCGGCCGGTGCGAGAAACGAGCTGTTAACTTTCCTGTCTAAAACTACACGACGACTGTTTCGCCCCATCTCTTTCCACTAAGTAGCATTTTCTTACTTTTTTTTCAGAGGGAACGGCTTCTGCCATTTGTAAAGCCATAAGTGATCGCACAAGGTTTGCGAAACATTACATTTACATACATTTTTCCAATATTTTATCAGGCAAGCCCTGTTATCCAAAGCGGCGCGCAATAAGTGCATGCCGAAGGTCGTTGCAAGAACTACGGAACGTACGTCCGGCAAGGTTCAATTCTCATAAAGTATCAGCTACCCCGAGCCATTAACATAGCCAGTGCAACCAGTAAGCAAAAGCCCAATGTACATTGCGAAGCCTGGCATCGCAGTCACGTCGGGCGCAGCGGATTTAACTGGGAATAATTCAAATTCAGATATATGAAAATACCATTTTCACTAGTCAAAACGTAATTACAGACATGGTAAATAGCTGATCATTCGGTATGTGCGACGAGTCGAATGGCCATACCTGTGACGTCATTATGGATATCTATAAAGTTATTGTGACAAGTGAAAGCATGTTTTCAGATGTCTTGACTCATCCCTCTTACTCGTCAGTTTAAAATTGCAGATATCCTGAATTGTCATTCTGACAGGTAACATTGTAATTTCGACCAATTCAAATGCGTTTGTCGATAACTAAAATGCAATTATGAATAGTGGAGCGAGGCTATTAAATGTTCAGAGGGCTTGCCGTGACGGCAACTATTTAAACGGCTTTGGCTGCAGCTATCTTCGCTTACGGCCACACCGCCCTGAAAACGCCCGATCTCGTCTGATCTCGGAAGCTAAGCAGGGTCGGGCCTGGTTAGTACTTGGATGGGAGACCGCCTGGGAATACCAGGTGCAGTAAGCTTTTACATATTTATTTATTTATTTATTTGTTTGTTTGTTTGCGTTGTCACACTAGGGGGCGATACCTCACACGATTTACGCTGGAATATTGTAACTGTGCAAAGTAAAATGAAACATCAACGTGTCTTAGATAGCCAGCCACAGTTCAAAGCTAATGGCTTCAGCACGCCATTAGCTTTGAACGGCTTTGGCTGCAGCTATCTTCGCTTACGGCCACACCACCCTGAAAACGCCCGATCTCGTCTGATCTCGGAAGCTAAGCAGGGTCGGGCCTGGTTAGTACTTGGATGGGAGACCGCCTGGGAATACCAGGTGCAGTAAGCTTTTCTTTATTTGTTTATTTATTTATTTGTAGGTTTATTTATTTATTTGTTTGTTTGTTTTTTTGCGTTGTCACACTAGGGGGCGATATCTCACACGATTTAAGCTGGAATAGTGTAACTGTGCAAAGTAAAATGAAACATCAACGTGTCTTAGATAGCCAGCCACAGTTCAAAGCTAATGGCTTCAGCACGCTTCGGCTTCTGTCAAAAGCGTTTTTCGTTTTTTGTTGTTTCAGAATGAGAGACAAGGGGTATTTCAGAAAACAGGCTTACCGAGTCTGCTCTGTAACTGCGCCGAGTCAACACCAGGAAGCACTGTATTCACTTCAGTCCATGTTCCTGATTGGGGAGGGCTCCGGGGTTTCCTGGGTACACTTGTCCGGCTAACTCTGCGTCCTGATACGGGGCCCAGGAGTTAACTTAATTGAGCATTTTTGCGTTCCCCATACGTCCATTTGCCAATTACGTGTGTGCATACGCGATGAAAAAGAAGTAAGAACTAATGTTAATGGCCTCTCACCAGGGAATGCTGCGTTGGGGAATTCCGTTTACCACTCGCTCTGTCCTGTATGGATGCTTCTGAGAATGTGTAGGCTACTGCGAGGCACAGCGGGACATATTTTTTTTTTATTTATTTCTTTTATTGTTTTGTAAAGATGCATATTTAGGTAATAGTATAAATATTAAGGAGCGCCAGTATTCTGGCACAGGTAGTGAGATCGGACAGTTTGCTCGCCGTCATTGTGCGCCTTGGAGAGCTGCGCAACTGGAACGATGTGCTACCCACGTATGTGAAAGGCACGGCGTGGCGCAGGGACAGATTCCGAGAGGTGCACAACTCATACTTACCTGGCAGGGGAGATACCATGATCACGAAGGTGGTTCACCCAGGGCGAGGCTCGGCCATTGCACTTCGGTCATGCTGACCCCTGCGAATTCCCCAAATGTGGGAATCTCGACTGCATAATTTCTGGTAGTGGGGGACTGCGTTCGCGCTCTCCCCTGATGTTGCTGTGAAAAAGTAGAATGTACTCGGTGGCGCCTGCTCGTGTTGCCCGGGCACGCCGCCGCGGCGTCTCAAGACCGTGAAGCGGACGTCAATGCGTAAATGTAAGAAAAGTGCCTAAAATTCACGGAAGCAACTTTGTTGCAGGTCAGTCGCATTGCGGCGGCATATGGCAGGTCCTTTTAAAATCTAATAGATTGCCCGGAGTTTTAAATTGCAAGAAGGCGTAATTCATTTAACCAGGGTGACGCGACTTCGTCAGGGTTTTCAATGCTGCGGCCGGTGCGAGAAACGAGCTGTTAACTTTCCTGTCTAAAACTACACGACGACTGTTTCGCCCCATCTCTTTCCACTAAGTAGCATTTTCTTACTTTTTTTTCAGAGGGAACGGCCTCTGCCATTTGTAAAGCCATAAGTGATCGCACAAGGTTTGCGAAACATTACATTTACATACATTTTTCCAATATTTTATCAGGCAAGCCCTGTTATCCAAAGCGGCGCGCAATAAGTGCATGCCGAAGGTCGTTGCAAGAACTACGGAACGTACGTCCGGCAAGGTTCAATTCTCATAAAGTATCAGCTACCCCGAGCCATTAACATAGCCAGTGCAACCAGTAAGCAAAAGCCCAATGTACATTGCGAAGCCTGGCATCGCAGTCACGTCGGGCGCAGCGGATTTAACTGGGAATAATTCAAATTCAGATATATGAAAATACCATTTTCACTAGTCAAAACGTAATTACAGACATGGTAAATAGCTGATCATTCGGTATGTGCGACGAGTCGAATGGCCATACCTGTGACGTCATTATGGATATCTATAAAGTTATTGTGACAAGTGAAAGCATGTTTTCAGATGTCTTGACTCATCCCTCTTACTCGTCAGTTTAAAATTGCAGATATCCTGAATTGTCATTCTGACAGGTAACATTGTAATTTCGACCAATTCAAATGCGTTTGTCGATAACTAAAATGCAATTATGAATAGTGGAGCGAGGCTATTAAATGTTCAGAGGGCTTGCCGTGACGGCAACTATTTAAACGGCTTTGGCTGCAGCTATCTTCGCTTACGGCCACACCACCCTGAAAACGCCCGATCTCGTCTGATCTCGGAAGCTAAGCAGGGTCGGACCTGGTTAGTACTTGGATGGGAGACCGCCTGGGAATACCAGGTGCAGTAAGCTTTTACATATTTATTTATTTATTTATTTGTTTGTTTGTTTGCGTTGTCACACTAGGGGGCGATACCTCACACGATTTACGCTGGAATATTGTAACTGTGCAAAGTAAAATGAAACATCAACGTGTCTTAGATAGCCAGCCACAGTTCAAAGCTAATGGCTTCAGCACGCCATTAGCTTTGAACGGCTTTGGCTGCAGCTATCTTCGCTTACGGCCACACCACCCTGAAAACGCCCGATCTCGTCTGATCTCGGAAGCTAAGCAGGGTCGGGCCTGGTTAGTACTTGGATGGGAGACCGCCTGGGAATACCAGGTGCAGTAAGCTTTTCTTTATTTGTTTATTTATTTATTTGTAGGTTTATTTATTTATTTGTTTGTTTGTTTTTTTGCGTTGTCACACTAGGGGGCGATATCTCACACGATTTAAGCTGGAATAGTGTAACTGTGCAAAGTAAAATGAAACATCAACGTGTCTTAGATAGCCAGCCACAGTTCAAAGCTAATGGCTTCAGCACGCTTCGGCTTCTGTCAAAAGCGTTTTTCGTTTTTTGTTGTTTCAGAATGAGAGACAAGGGGTATTTCAGAAAACAGGCTTACCGAGTCTGCTCTGTAACTGCGCCGAGTCAACACCAGGAAGCACTGTATTCACTTCAGTCCATGTTCCTGATTGGGGAGGGCTCCGGGGTTTCCTGGGTACACTTGTCCGGCTAACTCTGCGTCCTGATACGGGGCCCAGGAGTTAACTTAATTGAGCATTTTTGCGTTCCCCATACGTCCATTTGCCAATTACGTGTGTGCATACGCGATGAAAAAGAAGTAAGAACTAATGTTAATGGCCTCTCACCAGGGAATGCTGCGTTGGGGAATTCCGTTTACCACTCGCTCTGTCCTGTATGGGTGCTTCTGAGAATGTGTAGGCTACTGCGAGGCACAGCGGGACATATTTTTTTTATTTATTTCTTTTATTGTTTTGTAAAGATGCATATTTAGGTAATAGTATAAATATTAAGGAGCGCCAGTATTCTGGCACAGGTAGTGAGATCGGACAGTTTGCTCGCCGTCATTGTGCGCCTTGGAGAGCTGCGCAACTGGAACGATGTGCTACCCACGTATGTGAAAGGCACGGCGTGGCGCAGGGACAGATTCCGAGAGGTGCACAACTCATACTTACCTGGCAGGGGAGATACCATGATCACGAAGGTGGTTCACCCAGGGCGAGGCTCGGCCATTGCACTTCGGTCATGCTGACCCCTGCGAATTCCCCAAATGTGGGAATCTCGACTGCATAATTTCTGGTAGTGGGGGACTGCGTTCGCGCTCTCCCCTGATGTTGCTGTGAAAAAGTAGAATGTACTCGGTGGCGCCTGCTCGTGTTGCCCGGGCACGCCGCCGCGGCGTCTCAAGACCGTGAAGCGGACGTCAATGCGTAAATGTAAGAAAAGTGCCTAAAATTCACGGAAGCAACTTTGTTGCAGGTCAGTCGCATTGCGGCGGCATATGGCAGGTCCTTTTAAAATCTAATAGATTGCCCGGAGTTTTAAATTGCAAGAAGGCGTAATTCATTTAACCAGGGTGACGCGACTTCGTCAGGGTTTTCAATGCTGCGGCCGGTGCGAGAAACGAGCTGTTAACTTTCCTGTCTAAAACTACACGACGACTGTTTCGCCCCATCTCTTTCCACTAAGTAGCATTTTCTTACTTTTTTTTCAGAGGGAACGGCCTCTGCCATTTGTAAAGCCATAAGTGATCGCACAAGGTTTGCGAAACATTACATTTACATACATTTTTCCAATATTTTATCAGGCAAGCCCTGTTATCCAAAGCGGCGCGCAATAAGTGCATGCCGAAGGTCGTTGCAAGAACTACGGAACGTACGTCCGGCAAGGTTCAATTCTCATAAAGTATCAGCTACCCCGAGCCATTAACATAGCCAGTGCAACCAGTAAGCAAAAGCCCAATGTACATTGCGAAGCCTGGCATCGCAGTCACGTCGGGCGCAGCGGATTTAACTGGGAATAATTCAAATTCAGATATATGAAAATACCATTTTCACTAGTCAAAACGTAATTACAGACATGGTAAATAGCTGATCATTCGGTATGTGCGACGAGTCGAATGGCCATACCTGTGACGTCATTATGGATATCTATAAAGTTATTGTGACAAGTGAAAGCATGTTTTCAGATGTCTTGACTCATCCCTCTTACTCGTCAGTTTAAAATTGCAGATATCCTGAATTGTCATTCTGACAGGTAACATTGTAATTTCGACCAATTCAAATGCGTTTGTCGATAACTAAAATGCAATTATGAATAGTGGAGCGAGGCTATTAAATGTTCAGAGGGCTTGCCGTGACGGCAACTATTTAAACGGCTTTGGCTGCAGCTATCTTCGCTTACGGCCACACCACCCTGAAAACGCCCGATCTCGTCTGATCTCGGAAGCTAAGCAGGGTCGGGCCTGGTTAGTACTTGGATGGGAGACCTCCTGGGAATACCAGGTGCAGTAAGCTTTTACATATTTATTTATTTATTTGTTTGTTTGTTTGCGTTGTCACACTAGGGGGCGATACCTCACACGATTTACGCTGGAATATTGTAACTGTGCAAAGTAAAATGAAACATCAACGTGTCTTAGATAGCCAGCCACAGTTCAAAGCTAATGGCTTCAGCACGCCATTAGCTTTGAACGGCTTTGGCTGCAGCTATCTTCGCTTACGGCCACACCACCCTGAAAACGCCCGATCTCGTCTGATCTCGGAAGCTAAGCAGGGTCGGGCCTGGTTAGTACTTGGATGGGAGACCGCCTGGGAATACCAGGTGCAGTAAGCTTTTCTTTATTTGTTTATTTATTTATTTGTAGGTTTATTTATTTATTTGTTTGTTTGTTTTTTTGCGTTGTCACACTAGGGGGCGATATCTCACACGATTTAAGCTGGAATAGTGTAACTGTGCAAAGTAAAATGAAACATCAACGTGTCTTAGATAGCCAGCCACAGTTCAAAGCTAATGGCTTCAGCACGCTTCGGCTTCTGTCAAAAGCGTTTTTCGTTTTTTGTTGTTTCAGAATGAGAGACAAGGGGTATTTCAGAAAACAGGCTTACCGAGTCTGCTCTGTAACTGCGCCGAGTCAACACCAGGAAGCACTGTATTCACTTCAGTCCATGTTCCTGATTGGGGAGGGCTCCGGGGTTTCCTGGGTACACTTGTCCGGCTAACTCTGCGTCCTGATACGGGGCCCAGGAGTTAACTTAATTGAGCATTTTTGCGTTCCCCATACGTCCATTTGCCAATTACGTGTGTGCATACGCGATGAAAAAGAAGTAAGAACTAATGTTAATGGCCTCTCACCAGGGAATGCTGCGTTGGGGAATTCCGTTTACCACTCGCTCTGTCCTGTATGGATGCTTCTGAGAATGTGTAGGCTACTGCGAGGCACAGCGGGACATATTTTTTTTTTATTTATTTCTTTTATTGTTTTGTAAAGATGCATATTTAGGTAATAGTATAAATATTAAGGAGCGCCAGTATTCTGGCACAGGTAGTGAGATCGGACAGTTTGCTCGCCGTCATTGTGCGCCTTGGAGAGCTGCGCAACTGGAACGATGTGCTACCCACGTATGTGAAAGGCACGGCGTGGCGCAGGGACAGATTCCGAGAGGTGCACAACTCATACTTACCTGGCAGGGGAGATACCATGATCACGAAGGTGGTTCACCCAGGGCGAGGCTCGGCCATTGCACTTCGGTCATGCTGACCCCTGCGAATTCCCCAAATGTGGGAATCTCGACTGCATAATTTCTGGTAGTGGGGGACTGCGTTCGCGCTCTCCCCTGATGTTGCTGTGAAAAAGTAGAATGTACTCGGTGGCGCCTGCTCGTGTTGCCCGGGCACGCCGCCGCGGCGTCTCAAGACCGTGAAGCGGACGTCAATGCGTAAATGTAAGAAAAGTGCCTAAAATTCACGGAAGCAACTTTGTTGCAGGTCAGTCGCATTGCGACGGCATATGGCAGGTCCTTTTAAAATCTAATAGATTGCCCGGAGTTTTAAATTGCAAGAAGGCGTAATTCATTTAACCAGGGTGACGCGACTTCGTCAGGGTTTTCAATGCTGCGGCCGGTGCGAGAAACGAGCTGTTAACTTTCCTGTCTAAAACTACACGACGACTGTTTCGCCCCATCTCTTTCCACTAAGTAGCATTTTCTTACTTTTTTTTCAGAGGGAACGGCTTCTGCCATTTGTAAAGCCATAAGTGATCGCACAAGGTTTGCGAAACATTACATTTACATACATTTTTCCAATATTTTATCAGGCAAGCCCTGTTATCCAAAGCGGCGCGCAATAAGTGCATGCCGAAGGTCGTTGCAAGAACTACGGAACGTACGTCCGGCAAGGTTCAATTCTCATAAAGTATCAGCTACCCCGAGCCATTAACATAGCCAGTGCAACCAGTAAGCAAAAGCCCAATGTACATTGCGAAGCCTGGCATCGCAGTCACGTCGGGCGCAGCGGATTTAACTGGGAATAATTCAAATTCAGATATATGAAAATACCATTTTCACTAGTCAAAACGTAATTACAGACATGGTAAATAGCTGATCATTCGGTATGTGCGACGAGTCGAATGGCCATACCTGTGACGTCATTATGGATATCTATAAAGTTATTGTGACAAGTGAAAGCATGTTTTCAGATGTCTTGACTCATCCCTCTTACTCGTCAGTTTAAAATTGCAGATATCCTGAATTGTCATTCTGACAGGTAACATTGTAATTTCGACCAATTCAAATGCGTTTGTCGATAACTAAAATGCAATTATGAATAGTGGAGCGAGGCTATTAAATGTTCAGAGGGCTTGCCGTGACGGCAACTATTTAAACGGCTTTGGCTGCAGCTATCTTCGCTTACGGCCACACCGCCCTGAAAACGCCCGATCTCGTCTGATCTCGGAAGCTAAGCAGGGTCGGGCCTGGTTAGTACTTGGATGGGAGACCGCCTGGAAATACCAGGTGCAGTAAGCTTTTACATATTTATTTATTTATTTATTTGTTTGTTTGTTTGCGTTGTCACACTAGGGGGCGATACCTCACACGATTTACGCTGGAATATTGTAACTGTGCAAAGTAAAATGAAACATCAACGTGTCTTAGATAGCCAGCCACAGTTCAAAGCTAATGGCTTCAGCACGCCATTAGCTTTGAACGGCTTTGGCTGCAGCTATCTTCGCTTACGGCCACACCACCCTGAAAACGCCCGATCTCGTCTGATCTCGGAAGCTAAGCAGGGTCGGGCCTGGTTAGTACTTGGATGGGAGACCGCCTGGGAATACCAGGTGCAGTAAGCTTTTCTTTATTTGTTTATTTATTTATTTGTAGGTTTATTTATTTATTTGTTTGTTTGTTTTTTTGCGTTGTCACACTAGGGGGCGATATCTCACACGATTTAAGCTGGAATAGTGTAACTGTGCAAAGTAAAATGAAACATCAACGTGTCTTAGATAGCCAGCCACAGTTCAAAGCTAATGGCTTCAGCACGCTTCGGCTTCTGTCAAAAGCGTTTTTCGTTTTTTGTTGTTTCAGAATGAGAGACAAGGGGTATTTCAGAAAACAGGCTTACCGAGTCTGCTCTGTAACTGCGCCGAGTCAACACCAGGAAGCACTGTATTCACTTCAGTCCATGTTCCTGATTGGGGAGGGCTCCGGGGTTTCCTGGGTACACTTGTCCGGCTAACTCTGCGTCCTGATACGGGGCCCAGGAGTTAACTTAATTGAGCATTTTTGCGTTCCCCATACGTCCATTTGCCAATTACGTGTGTGCATACGCGATGAAAAAGAAGTAAGAACTAATGTTAATGGCCTCTCACCAGGGAATGCTGCGTTGGGGAATTCCGTTTACCACTCGCTCTGTCCTGTATGGGTGCTTCTGAGAATGTGTAGGCTACTGCGAGGCACAGCGGGACATATTTTTTTTATTTATTTCTTTTATTGTTTTGTAAAGATGCATATTTAGGTAATAGTATAAATATTAAGGAGCGCCAGTATTCTGGCACAGGTAGTGAGATCGGACAGTTTGCTCGCCGTCATTGTGCGCCTTGGAGAGCTGCGCAACTGGAACGATGTGCTACCCACGTATGTGAAAGGCACGGCGTGGCGCAGGGACAGATTCCGAGAGGTGCACAACTCATACTTACCTGGCAGGGGAGATACCATGATCACGAAGGTGGTTCACCCAGGGCGAGGCTCGGCCATTGCACTTCGGTCATGCTGACCCCTGCGAATTCCCCAAATGTGGGAATCTCGACTGCATAATTTCTGGTAGTGGGGGACTGCGTTCGCGCTCTCCCCTGATGTTGCTGTGAAAAAGTAGAATGTACTCGGTGGCGCCTGCTCGTGTTGCCCGGGCACGCCGCCGCGGCGTCTCAAGACCGTGAAGCGGACGTCAATGCGTAAATGTAAGAAAAGTGCCTAAAATTCACGGAAGCAACTTTGTTGCAGGTCAGTCGCATTGCGGCGGCATATGGCAGGTCCTTTTAAAATCTAATAGATTGCCCGGAGTTTTAAATTGCAAGAAGGCGTAATTCATTTAACCAGGGTGACGCGACTTCGTCAGGGTTTTCAATGCTGCGGCCGGTGCGAGAAACGAGCTGTTAACTTTCCTGTCTAAAACTACACGACGACTGTTTCGCCCCATCTCTTTCCACTAAGTAGCATTTTCTTACTTTTTTTTCAGAGGGAACGGCTTCTGCCATTTGTAAAGCCATAAGTGATCGCACAAGGTTTGCGAAACATTACATTTACATACATTTTTCCAATATTTTATCAGGCAAGCCCTGTTATCCAAAGCGGCGCGCAATAAGTGCATGCCGAAGGTCGTTGCAAGAACTACGGAACGTACGTCCGGCAAGGTTCAATTCTCATAAAGTATCAGCTACCCCGAGCCATTAACATAGCCAGTGCAACCAGTAAGCAAAAGCCCAATGTACATTGCGAAGCCTGGCATCGCAGTCACGTCGGGCGCAGCGGATTTAACTGGGAATAATTCAAATTCAGATATATGAAAATACCATTTTCACTAGTCAAAACGTAATTACAGACATGGTAAATAGCTGATCATTCGGTATGTGCGACGAGTCGAATGGCCATACCTGTGACGTCATTATGGATATCTATAAAGTTATTGTGACAAGTGAAAGCATGTTTTCAGATGTCTTGACTCATCCCTCTTACTCGTCAGTTTAAAATTGCAGATATCCTGAATTGTCATTCTGACAGGTAACATTGTAATTTCGACCAATTCAAATGCGTTTGTCGATAACTAAAATGCAATTATGAATAGTGGAGCGAGGCTATTAAATGTTCAGAGGGCTTGCCGTGACGGCAACTATTTAAACGGCTTTGGCTGCAGCTATCTTCGCTTACGGCCACACCGCCCTGAAAACGCCCGATCTCGTCTGATCTCGGAAGCTAAGCAGGGTCGGGCCTGGTTAGTACTTGGATGGGAGACCGCCTGGGAATACCAGGTGCAGTAAGCTTTTACATATTTATTTATTTATTTATTTGTTTGTTTGTTTGCGTTGTCACACTAGGGGGCGATACCTCACACGATTTACGCTGGAATATTGTAACTGTGCAAAGTAAAATGAAACATCAACGTGTCTTAGATAGCCAGCCACAGTTCAAAGCTAATGGCTTCAGCACGCCATTAGCTTTGAACGGCTTTGGCTGCAGCTATCTTCGCTTACGGCCACACCACCCTGAAAACGCCCGATCTCGTCTGATCTCGGAAGCTAAGCAGGGTCGGGCCTGGTTAGTACTTGGATGGGAGACCGCCTGGGAATACCAGGTGCAGTAAGCTTTTCTTTATTTGTTTATTTATTTATTTGTAGGTTTATTTATTTATTTGTTTGTTTGTTTTTTTGCGTTGTCACACTAGGGGGCGATATCTCACACGATTTAAGCTGGAATAGTGTAACTGTGCAAAGTAAAATGAAACATCAACGTGTCTTAGATAGCCAGCCACAGTTCAAAGCTAATGGCTTCAGCACGCTTCGGCTTCTGTCAAAAGCGTTTTTCGTTTTTTGTTGTTTCAGAATGAGAGACAAGGGGTATTTCAGAAAACAGGCTTACCGAGTCTGCTCTGTAACTGCGCCGAGTCAACACCAGGAAGCACTGTATTCACTTCAGTCCATGTTCCTGATTGGGGAGGGCTCCGGGGTTTCCTGGGTACACTTGTCCGGCTAACTCTGCGTCCTGATACGGGGCCCAGGAGTTAACTTAATTGAGCATTTTTGCGTTCCCCATACGTCCATTTGCCAATTACGTGTGTGCATACGCGATGAAAAAGAAGTAAGAACTAATGTTAATGGCCTCTCACCAGGGAATGCTGCGTTGGGGAATTCCGTTTACCACTCGCTCTGTCCTGTATGGATGCTTCTGAGAATGTGTAGGCTACTGCGAGGCACAGCGGGACATATTTTTTTTTTATTTATTTCTTTTATTGTTTTGTAAAGATGCATATTTAGGTAATAGTATAAATATTAAGGAGCGCCAGTATTCTGGCACAGGTAGTGAGATCGGACAGTTTGCTCGCCGTCATTGTGCGCCTTGGAGAGCTGCGCAACTGGAACGATGTGCTACCCACGTATGTGAAAGGCACGGCGTGGCGCAGGGACAGATTCCGAGAGGTGCACAACTCATACTTACCTGGCAGGGGAGATACCATGATCACGAAGGTGGTTCACCCAGGGCGAGGCTCGGCCATTGCACTTCGGTCATGCTGACCCCTGCGAATTCCCCAAATGTGGGAATCTCGACTGCATAATTTCTGGTAGTGGGGGACTGCGTTCGCGCTCTCCCCTGATGTTGCTGTGAAAAAGTAGAATGTACTCGGTGGCGCCTGCTCGTGTTGCCCGGGCACGCCGCCGCGGCGTCTCAAGACCGTGAAGCGGACGTCAATGCGTAAATGTAAGAAAAGTGCCTAAAATTCACGGAAGCAACTTTGTTGCAGGTCAGTCGCATTGCGGCGGCATATGGCAGGTCCTTTTAAAATCTAATAGATTGCCCGGAGTTTTAAATTGCAAGAAGGCGTAATTCATTTAACCAGGGTGACGCGACTTCGTCAGGGTTTTCAATGCTGCGGCCGGTGCGAGAAACGAGCTGTTAACTTTCCTGTCTAAAACTACACGACGACTGTTTCGCCCCATCTCTTTCCACTAAGTAGCATTTTCTTACTTTTTTTTCAGAGGGAACGGCCTCTGCCATTTGTAAAGCCATAAGTGATCGCACAAGGTTTGCGAAACATTACATTTACATACATTTTTCCAATATTTTATCAGGCAAGCCCTGTTATCCAAAGCGGCGCGCAATAAGTGCATGCCGAAGGTCGTTGCAAGAACTACGGAACGTACGTCCGGCAAGGTTCAATTCTCATAAAGTATCAGCTACCCCGAGCCATTAACATAGCCAGTGCAACCAGTAAGCAAAAGCCCAATGTACATTGCGAAGCCTGGCATCGCAGTCACGTCGGGCGCAGCGGATTTAACTGGGAATAATTCAAATTCAGATATATGAAAATACCATTTTCACTAGTCAAAACGTAATTACAGACATGGTAAATAGCTGATCATTCGGTATGTGCGACGAGTCGAATGGCCATACCTGTGACGTCATTATGGATATCTATAAAGTTATTGTGACAAGTGAAAGCATGTTTTCAGATGTCTTGACTCATCCCTCTTACTCGTCAGTTTAAAATTGCAGATATCCTGAATTGTCATTCTGACAGGTAACATTGTAATTTCGACCAATTCAAATGCGTTTGTCGATAACTAAAATGCAATTATGAATAGTGGAGCGAGGCTATTAAATGTTCAGAGGGCTTGCCGTGACGGCAACTATTTAAACGGCTTTGGCTGCAGCTATCTTCGCTTACGGCCACACCACCCTGAAAACGCCCGATCTCGTCTGATCTCGGAAGCTAAGCAGGGTCGGACCTGGTTAGTACTTGGATGGGAGACCGCCTGGGAATACCAGGTGCAGTAAGCTTTTACATATTTATTTATTTATTTGTTTGTTTGTTTGCGTTGTCACACTAGGGGGCGATACCTCACACGATTTACGCTGGAATATTGTAACTGTGCAAAGTAAAATGAAACATCAACGTGTCTTAGATAGCCAGCCACAGTTCAAAGCTAATGGCTTCAGCACGCCATTAGCTTTGAACGGCTTTGGCTGCAGCTATCTTCGCTTACGGCCACACCACCCTGAAAACGCCCGATCTCGTCTGATCTCGGAAGCTAAGCAGGGTCGGGCCTGGTTAGTACTTGGATGGGAGACCGCCTGGGAATACCAGGTGCAGTAAGCTTTTCTTTATTTGTTTATTTATTTATTTGTAGGTTTATTTATTTATTTGTTTGTTTGTTTTTTTGCGTTGTCACACTAGGGGGCGATATCTCACACGATTTAAGCTGGAATAGTGTAACTGTGCAAAGTAAAATGAAACATCAACGTGTCTTAGATAGCCAGCCACAGTTCAAAGCTAATGGCTTCAGCACGCTTCGGCTTCTGTCAAAAGCGTTTTTCGTTTTTTGTTGTTTCAGAATGAGAGACAAGGGGTATTTCAGAAAACAGGCTTACCGAGTCTGCTCTGTAACTGCGCCGAGTCAACACCAGGAAGCACTGTATTCACTTCAGTCCATGTTCCTGATTGGGGAGGGCTCCGGGGTTTCCTGGGTACACTTGTCCGGCTAACTCTGCGTCCTGATACGGGGCCCAGGAGTTAACTTAATTGAGCATTTTTGCGTTCCCCATACGTCCATTTGCCAATTACGTGTGTGCATACGCGATGAAAAAGAAGTAAGAACTAATGTTAATGGCCTCTCACCAGGGAATGCTGCGTTGGGGAATTCCGTTTACCACTCGCTCTGTCCTGTATGGGTGCTTCTGAGAATGTGTAGGCTACTGCGAGGCACAGCGGGACATATTTTTTTTATTTATTTCTTTTATTGTTTTGTAAAGATGCATATTTAGGTAATAGTATAAATATTAAGGAGCGCCAGTATTCTGGCACAGGTAGTGAGATCGGACAGTTTGCTCGCCGTCATTGTGCGCCTTGGAGAGCTGCGCAACTGGAACGATGTGCTACCCACGTATGTGAAAGGCACGGCGTGGCGCAGGGACAGATTCCGAGAGGTGCACAACTCATACTTACCTGGCAGGGGAGATACCATGATCACGAAGGTGGTTCACCCAGGGCGAGGCTCGGCCATTGCACTTCGGTCATGCTGACCCCTGCGAATTCCCCAAATGTGGGAATCTCGACTGCATAATTTCTGGTAGTGGGGGACTGCGTTCGCGCTCTCCCCTGATGTTGCTGTGAAAAAGTAGAATGTACTCGGTGGCGCCTGCTCGTGTTGCCCGGGCACGCCGCCGCGGCGTCTCAAGACCGTGAAGCGGACGTCAATGCGTAAATGTAAGAAAAGTGCCTAAAATTCACGGAAGCAACTTTGTTGCAGGTCAGTCGCATTGCGGCGGCATATGGCAGGTCCTTTTAAAATCTAATAGATTGCCCGGAGTTTTAAATTGCAAGAAGGCGTAATTCATTTAACCAGGGTGACGCGACTTCGTCAGGGTTTTCAATGCTGCGGCCGGTGCGAGAAACGAGCTGTTAACTTTCCTGTCTAAAACTACACGACGACTGTTTCGCCCCATCTCTTTCCACTAAGTAGCATTTTCTTACTTTTTTTTCAGAGGGAACGGCTTCTGCCATTTGTAAAGCCATAAGTGATCGCACAAGGTTTGCGAAACATTACATTTACATACATTTTTCCAATATTTTATCAGGCAAGCCCTGTTATCCAAAGCGGCGCGCAATAAGTGCATGCCGAAGGTCGTTGCAAGAACTACGGAACGTACGTCCGGCAAGGTTCAATTCTCATAAAGTATCAGCTACCCCGAGCCATTAACATAGCCAGTGCAACCAGTAAGCAAAAGCCCAATGTACATTGCGAAGCCTGGCATCGCAGTCACGTCGGGCGCAGCGGATTTAACTGGGAATAATTCAAATTCAGATATATGAAAATACCATTTTCACTAGTCAAAACGTAATTACAGACATGGTAAATAGCTGATCATTCGGTATGTGCGACGAGTCGAATGGCCATACCTGTGACGTCATTATGGATATCTATAAAGTTATTGTGACAAGTGAAAGCATGTTTTCAGATGTCTTGACTCATCCCTCTTACTCGTCAGTTTAAAATTGCAGATATCCTGAATTGTCATTCTGACAGGTAACATTGTAATTTCGACCAATTCAAATGCGTTTGTCGATAACTAAAATGCAATTATGAATAGTGGAGCGAGGCTATTAAATGTTCAGAGGGCTTGCCGTGACGGCAACTATTTAAACGGCTTTGGCTGCAGCTATCTTCGCTTACGGCCACACCACCCTGAAAACGCCCGATCTCGTCTGATCTCGGAAGCTAAGCAGGGTCGGGCCTGGTTAGTACTTGGATGGGAGACCGCCTGGGAATACCAGGTGCAGTAAGCTTTTACATATTTATTTATTTATTTGTTTGTTTGTTTGCGTTGTCACACTAGGGGGCGATACCTCACACGATTTACGCTGGAATATTGTAACTGTGCAAAGTAAAATGAAACATCAACGTGTCTTAGATAGCCAGCCACAGTTCAAAGCTAATGGCTTCAGCACGCCATTAGCTTTGAACGGCTTTGGCTGCAGCTATCTTCGCTTACGGCCACACCACCCTGAAAACGCCCGATCTCGTCTGATCTCGGAAGCTAAGCAGGGTCGGGCCTGGTTAGTACTTGGATGGGAGACCGCCTGGGAATACCAGGTGCAGTAAGCTTTTCTTTATTTGTTTATTTATTTATTTGTAGGTTTATTTATTTATTTGTTTGTTTGTTTTTTTGCGTTGTCACACTAGGGGGCGATATCTCACACGATTTAAGCTGGAATAGTGTAACTGTGCAAAGTAAAATGAAACATCAACGTGTCTTAGATAGCCAGCCACAGTTCAAAGCTAATGGCTTCAGCACGCTTCGGCTTCTGTCAAAAGCGTTTTTCGTTTTTTGTTGTTTCAGAATGAGAGACAAGGGGTATTTCAGAAAACAGGCTTACCGAGTCTGCTCTGTAACTGCGCCGAGTCAACACCAGGAAGCACTGTATTCACTTCAGTCCATGTTCCTGATTGGGGAGGGCTCCGGGGTTTCCTGGGTACACTTGTCCGGCTAACTCTGCGTCCTGATACGGGGCCCAGGAGTTAACTTAATTGAGCATTTTTGCGTTCCCCATACGTCCATTTGCCAATTACGTGTGTGCATACGCGATGAAAAAGAAGTAAGAACTAATGTTAATGGCCTCTCACCAGGGAATGCTGCGTTGGGGAATTCCGTTTACCACTCGCTCTGTCCTGTATGGATGCTTCTGAGAATGTGTAGGCTACTGCGAGGCACAGCGGGACATATTTTTTTTTTATTTATTTCTTTTATTGTTTTGTAAAGATGCATATTTAGGTAATAGTATAAATATTAAGGAGCGCCAGTATTCTGGCACAGGTAGTGAGATCGGACAGTTTGCTCGCCGTCATTGTGCGCCTTGGAGAGCTGCGCAACTGGAACGATGTGCTACCCACGTATGTGAAAGGCACGGCGTGGCGCAGGGACAGACTCCGAGAGGTGCACAACTCATACTTACCTGGCAGGGGAGATACCATGATCACGAAGGTGGTTCACCCAGGGCGAGGCTCGGCCATTGCACTTCGGTCATGCTGACCCCTGCGAATTCCCCAAATGTGGGAATCTCGACTGCATAATTTCTGGTAGTGGGGGACTGCGTTCGCGCTCTCCCCTGATGTTGCTGTGAAAAAGTAGAATGTACTCGGTGGCGCCTGCTCGTGTTGCCCGGGCACGCCGCCGCGGCGTCTCAAGACCGTGAAGCGGACGTCAATGCGTAAATGTAAGAAAAGTGCCTAAAATTCACGGAAGCAACTTTGTTGCAGGTCAGTCGCATTGCGACGGCATATGGCAGGTCCTTTTAAAATCTAATAGATTGCCCGGAGTTTTAAATTGCAAGAAGGCGTAATTCATTTAACCAGGGTGACGCGACTTCGTCAGGGTTTTCAATGCTGCGGCCGGTGCGAGAAACGAGCTGTTAACTTTCCTGTCTAAAACTACACGACGACTGTTTCGCCCCATCTCTTTCCACTAAGTAGCATTTTCTTACTTTTTTTTCAGAGGGAACGGCTTCTGCCATTTGTAAAGCCATAAGTGATCGCACAAGGTTTGCGAAACATTACATTTACATACATTTTTCCAATATTTTATCAGGCAAGCCCTGTTATCCAAAGCGGCGCGCAATAAGTGCATGCCGAAGGTCGTTGCAAGAACTACGGAACGTACGTCCGGCAAGGTTCAATTCTCATAAAGTATCAGCTACCCCGAGCCATTAACATAGCCAGTGCAACCAGTAAGCAAAAGCCCAATGTACATTGCGAAGCCTGGCATCGCAGTCACGTCGGGCGCAGCGGATTTAACTGGGAATAATTCAAATTCAGATATATGAAAATACCATTTTCACTAGTCAAAACGTAATTACAGACATGGTAAATAGCTGATCATTCGGTATGTGCGACGAGTCGAATGGCCATACCTGTGACGTCATTATGGATATCTATAAAGTTATTGTGACAAGTGAAAGCATGTTTTCAGATGTCTTGACTCATCCCTCTTACTCGTCAGTTTAAAATTGCAGATATCCTGAATTGTCATTCTGACAGGTAACATTGTAATTTCGACCAATTCAAATGCGTTTGTCGATAACTAAAATGCAATTATGAATAGTGGAGCGAGGCTATTAAATGTTCAGAGGGCTTGCCGTGACGGCAACTATTTAAACGGCTTTGGCTGCAGCTATCTTCGCTTACGGCCACACCACCCTGAAAACGCCCGATCTCGTCTGATCTCGGAAGCTAAGCAGGGTCGGGCCTGGTTAGTACTTGGATGGGAGACCGCCTGGGAATACCAGGTGCAGTAAGCTTTTACATATTTATTTATTTATTTATTTGTTTGTTTGTTTGCGTTGTCACACTAGGGGGCGATACCTCACACGATTTACGCTGGAATATTGTAACTGTGCAAAGTAAAATGAAACATCAACGTGTCTTAGATAGCCAGCCACAGTTCAAAGCTAATGGCTTCAGCACGCCATTAGCTTTGAACGGCTTTGGCTGCAGCTATCTTCGCTTACGGCCACACCACCCTGAAAACGCCCGATCTCGTCTGATCTCGGAAGCTAAGCAGGGTCGGGCCTGGTTAGTACTTGGATGGGAGACCGCCTGGGAATACCAGGTGCAGTAAGCTTTTCTTTATTTGTTTATTTGTAGGTTTATTTATTTATTTGTTTGTTTGTTTTTTTGCGTTGTCACACTAGGGGGCGATATCTCACACGATTTAAGCTGGAATAGTGTAACTGTGCAAAGTAAAATGAAACATCAACGTGTCTTAGATAGCCAGCCACAGTTCAAAGCTAATGGCTTCAGCACGCTTCGGCTTCTGTCAAAAGCGTTTTTCGTTTTTTGTTGTTTCAGAATGAGAGACAAGGGGTATTTCAGAAAACAGGCTTACCGAGTCTGCTCTGTAACTGCGCCGAGTCAACACCAGGAAGCACTGTATTCACTTCAGTCCATGTTCCTGATTGGGGAGGGCTCCGGGGTTTCCTGGGTACACTTGTCCGGCTAACTCTGCGTCCTGATACGGGGCCCAGGAGTTAACTTAATTGAGCATTTTTGCGTTCCCCATACGTCCATTTGCCAATTACGTGTGTGCATACGCGATGAAAAAGAAGTAAGAACTAATGTTAATGGCCTCTCACCAGGGAATGCTGCGTTGGGGAATTCCGTTTACCACTCGCTCTGTCCTGTATGGGTGCTTCTGAGAATGTGTAGGCTACTGCGAGGCACAGCGGGACATATTTTTTTTATTTATTTCTTTTATTGTTTTGTAAAGATGCATATTTAGGTAATAGTATAAATATTAAGGAGCGCCAGTATTCTGGCACAGGTAGTGAGATCGGACAGTTTGCTCGCCGTCATTGTGCGCCTTGGAGAGCTGCGCAACTGGAACGATGTGCTACCCACGTATGTGAAAGGCACGGCGTGGCGCAGGGACAGATTCCGAGAGGTGCACAACTCATACTTACCTGGCAGGGGAGATACCATGATCACGAAGGTGGTTCACCCAGGGCGAGGCTCGGCCATTGCACTTCGGTCATGCTGACCCCTGCGAATTCCCCAAATGTGGGAATCTCGACTGCATAATTTCTGGTAGTGGGGGACTGCGTTCGCGCTCTCCCCTGATGTTGCTGTGAAAAAGTAGAATGTACTCGGTGGCGCCTGCTCGTGTTGCCCGGGCACGCCGCCGCGGCGTCTCAAGACCGTGAAGCGGACGTCAATGCGTAAATGTAAGAAAAGTGCCTAAAATTCACGGAAGCAACTTTGTTGCAGGTCAGTCGCATTGCGGCGGCATATGGCAGGTCCTTTTAAAATCTAATAGATTGCCCGGAGTTTTAAATTGCAAGAAGGCGTAATTCATTTAACCAGGGTGACGCGACTTCGTCAGGGTTTTCAATGCTGCGGCCGGTGCGAGAAACGAGCTGTTAACTTTCCTGTCTAAAACTACACGACGACTGTTTCGCCCCATCTCTTTCCACTAAGTAGCATTTTCTTACTTTTTTTTCAGAGGGAACGGCTTCTGCCATTTGTAAAGCCATAAGTGATCGCACAAGGTTTGCGAAACATTACATTTACATACATTTTTCCAATATTTTATCAGGCAAGCCCTGTTATCCAAAGCGGCGCGCAATAAGTGCATGCCGAAGGTCGTTGCAAGAACTACGGAACGTACGTCCGGCAAGGTTCAATTCTCATAAAGTATCAGCTACCCCGAGCCATTAACATAGCCAGTGCAACCAGTAAGCAAAAGCCCAATGTACATTGCGAAGCCTGGCATCGCAGTCACGTCGGGCGCAGCGGATTTAACTGGGAATAATTCAAATTCAGATATATGAAAATACCATTTTCACTAGTCAAAACGTAATTACAGACATGGTAAATAGCTGATCATTCGGTATGTGCGACGAGTCGAATGGCCATACCTGTGACGTCATTATGGATATCTATAAAGTTATTGTGACAAGTGAAAGCATGTTTTCAGATGTCTTGACTCATCCCTCTTACTCGTCAGTTTAAAATTGCAGATATCCTGAATTGTCATTCTGACAGGTAACATTGTAATTTCGACCAATTCAAATGCGTTTGTCGATAACTAAAATGCAATTATGAATAGTGGAGCGAGGCTATTAAATGTTCAGAGGGCTTGCCGTGACGGCAACTATTTAAACGGCTTTGGCTGCAGCTATCTTCGCTTACGGCCACACCACCCTGAAAACGCCCGATCTCGTCTGATCTCGGAAGCTAAGCAGGGTCGGGCCTGGTTAGTACTTGGATGGGAGACCGCCTGGGAATACCAGGTGCAGTAAGCTTTTACATATTTATTTATTTATTTATTTGTTTGTTTGTTTGCGTTGTCACACTAGGGGGCGATACCTCACACGATTTACGCTGGAATATTGTAACTGTGCAAAGTAAAATGAAACATCAACGTGTCTTAGATAGCCAGCCACAGTTCAAAGCTAATGGCTTCAGCACGCCATTAGCTTTGAACGGCTTTGGCTGCAGCTATCTTCGCTTACGGCCACACCACCCTGAAAACGCCCGATCTCGTCTGATCTCGGAAGCTAAGCAGGGTCGGGCCTGGTTAGTACTTGGATGGGAGACCGCCTGGGAATACCAGGTGCAGTAAGCTTTTCTTTATTTGTTTATTTATTTATTTGTAGGTTTATTTATTTATTTGTTTGTTTGTTTTTTTGCGTTGTCACACTAGGGGGCGATATCTCACACGATTTAAGCTGGAATAGTGTAACTGTGCAAAGTAAAATGAAACATCAACGTGTCTTAGATAGCCAGCCACAGTTCAAAGCTAATGGCTTCAGCACGCTTCGGCTTCTGTCAAAAGCGTTTTTCGTTTTTTGTTGTTTCAGAATGAGAGACAAGGGGTATTTCAGAAAACAGGCTTACCGAGTCTGCTCTGTAACTGCGCCGAGTCAACACCAGGAAGCACTGTATTCACTTCAGTCCATGTTCCTGATTGGGGAGGGCTCCGGGGTTTCCTGGGTACACTTGTCCGGCTAACTCTGCGTCCTGATACGGGGCCCAGGAGTTAACTTAATTGAGCATTTTTGCGTTCCCCATACGTCCATTTGCCAATTACGTGTGTGCATACGCGATGAAAAAGAAGTAAGAACTAATGTTAATGGCCTCTCACCAGGGAATGCTGCGTTGGGGAATTCCGTTTACCACTCGCTCTGTCCTGTATGGATGCTTCTGAGAATGTGTAGGCTACTGCGAGGCACAGCGGGACATATTTTTTTTTTATTTATTTCTTTTATTGTTTTGTAAAGATGCATATTTAGGTAATAGTATAAATATTAAGGAGCGCCAGTATTCTGGCACAGGTAGTGAGATCGGACAGTTTGCTCGCCGTCATTGTGCGCCTTGGAGAGCTGCGCAACTGGAACGATGTGCTACCCACGTATGTGAAAGGCACGGCGTGGCGCAGGGACAGATTCCGAGAGGTGCACAACTCATACTTACCTGGCAGGGGAGATACCATGATCACGAAGGTGGTTCACCCAGGGCGAGGCTCGGCCATTGCACTTCGGTCATGCTGACCCCTGCGAATTCCCCAAATGTGGGAATCTCGACTGCATAATTTCTGGTAGTGGGGGACTGCGTTCGCGCTCTCCCCTGATGTTGCTGTGAAAAAGTAGAATGTACTCGGTGGCGCCTGCTCGTGTTGCCCGGGCACGCCGCCGCGGCGTCTCAAGACCGTGAAGCGGACGTCAATGCGTAAATGTAAGAAAAGTGCCTAAAATTCACGGAAGCAACTTTGTTGCAGGTCAGTCGCATTGCGGCGGCATATGGCAGGTCCTTTTAAAATCTAATAGATTGCCCGGAGTTTTAAATTGCAAGAAGGCGTAATTCATTTAACCAGGGTGACGCGACTTCGTCAGGGTTTTCAATGCTGCGGCCGGTGCGAGAAACGAGCTGTTAACTTTCCTGTCTAAAACTACACGACGACTGTTTCGCCCCATCTCTTTCCACTAAGTAGCATTTTCTTACTTTTTTTTCAGAGGGAACGGCCTCTGCCATTTGTAAAGCCATAAGTGATCGCACAAGGTTTGCGAAACATTACATTTACATACATTTTTCCAATATTTTATCAGGCAAGCCCTGTTATCCAAAGCGGCGCGCAATAAGTGCATGCCGAAGGTCGTTGCAAGAACTACGGAACGTACGTCCGGCAAGGTTCAATTCTCATAAAGTATCAGCTACCCCGAGCCATTAACATAGCCAGTGCAACCAGTAAGCAAAAGCCCAATGTACATTGCGAAGCCTGGCATCGCAGTCACGTCGGGCGCAGCGGATTTAACTGGGAATAATTCAAATTCAGATATATGAAAATACCATTTTCACTAGTCAAAACGTAATTACAGACATGGTAAATAGCTGATCATTCGGTATGTGCGACGAGTCGAATGGCCATACCTGTGACGTCATTATGGATATCTATAAAGTTATTGTGACAAGTGAAAGCATGTTTTCAGATGTCTTGACTCATCCCTCTTACTCGTCAGTTTAAAATTGCAGATATCCTGAATTGTCATTCTGACAGGTAACATTGTCATTTCGACCAATTCAAATGCGTTTGTCGATAACTAAAATGCAATTATGAATAGTGGAGCGAGGCTATTAAATGTTCAGAGGGCTTGCCGTGACGGCAACTATTTAAACGGCTTTGGCTGCAGCTATCTTCGCTTACGGCCACACCACCCTGAAAACGCCCGATCTCGTCTGATCTCGGAAGCTAAGCAGGGTCGGGCCTGGTTAGTACTTGGATGGGAGACCGCCTGGGAATACCAGGTGCAGTAAGCTTTTACATATTTATTTATTTATTTGTTTGTTTGTTTGCGTTGTCACACTAGGGGGCGATACCTCACACGATTTACGCTGGAATATTGTAACTGTGCAAAGTAAAATGAAACATCAACGTGTCTTAGATAGCCAGCCACAGTTCAAAGCTAATGGCTTCAGCACGCCATTAGCTTTGAACGGCTTTGGCTGCAGCTATCTTCGCTTACGGCCACACCACCCTGAAAACGCCCGATCTCGTCTGATCTCGGAAGCTAAGCAGGGTCGGGCCTGGTTAGTACTTGGATGGGAGACCGCCTGGGAATACCAGGTGCAGTAAGCTTTTCTTTATTTGTTTATTTATTTATTTGTAGGTTTATTTATTTATTTGTTTGTTTGTTTTTTTGCGTTGTCACACTAGGGGGCGATATCTCACACGATTTAAGCTGGAATAGTGTAACTGTGCAAAGTAAAATGAAACATCAACGTGTCTTAGATAGCCAGCCACAGTTCAAAGCTAATGGCTTCAGCACGCTTCGGCTTCTGTCAAAAGCGTTTTTCGTTTTTTGTTGTTTCAGAATGAGAGACAAGGGGTATTTCAGAAAACAGGCTTACCGAGTCTGCTCTGTAACTGCGCCGAGTCAACACCAGGAAGCACTGTATTCACTTCAGTCCATGTTCCTGATTGGGGAGGGCTCCGGGGTTTCCTGGGTACACTTGTCCGGCTAACTCTGCGTCCTGATACGGGGCCCAGGAGTTAACTTAATTGAGCATTTTTGCGTTCCCCATACGTCCATTTGCCAATTACGTGTGTGCATACGCGATGAAAAAGAAGTAAGAACTAATGTTAATGGCCTCTCACCAGGGAATGCTGCGTTGGGGAATTCCGTTTACCACTCGCTCTGTCCTGTATGGGTGCTTCTGAGAATGTGTAGGCTACTGCGAGGCACAGCGGGACATATTTTTTTTATTTATTTCTTTTATTGTTTTGTAAAGATGCATATTTAGGTAATAGTATAAATATTAAGGAGCGCCAGTATTCTGGCACAGGTAGTGAGATCGGACAGTTTGCTCGCCGTCATTGTGCGCCTTGGAGAGCTGCGCAACTGGAACGATGTGCTACCCACGTATGTGAAAGGCACGGCGTGGCGCAGGGACAGATTCCGAGAGGTGCACAACTCATACTTACCTGGCAGGGGAGATACCATGATCACGAAGGTGGTTCACCCAGGGCGAGGCTCGGCCATTGCACTTCGGTCATGCTGACCCCTGCGAATTCCCCAAATGTGGGAATCTCGACTGCATAATTTCTGGTAGTGGGGGACTGCGTTCGCGCTCTCCCCTGATGTTGCTGTGAAAAAGTAGAATGTACTCGGTGGCGCCTGCTCGTGTTGCCCGGGCACGCCGCCGCGGCGTCTCAAGACCGTGAAGCGGACGTCAATGCGTAAATGTAAGAAAAGTGCCTAAAATTCACGGAAGCAACTTTGTTGCAGGTCAGTCGCATTGCGGCGGCATATGGCAGGTCCTTTTAAAATCTAATAGATTGCCCGGAGTTTTAAATTGCAAGAAGGCGTAATTCATTTAACCAGGGTGACGCGACTTCGTCAGGGTTTTCAATGCTGCGGCCGGTGCGAGAAACGAGCTGTTAACTTTCCTGTCTAAAACTACACGACGACTGTTTCGCCCCATCTCTTTCCACTAAGTAGCATTTTCTTACTTTTTTTTCAGAGGGAACGGCTTCTGCCATTTGTAAAGCCATAAGTGATCGCACAAGGTTTGCGAAACATTACATTTACATACATTTTTCCAATATTTTATCAGGCAAGCCCTGTTATCCAAAGCGGCGCGCAATAAGTGCATGCCGAAGGTCGTTGCAAGAACTACGGAACGTACGTCCGGCAAGGTTCAATTCTCATAAAGTATCAGCTACCCCGAGCCATTAACATAGCCAGTGCAACCAGTAAGCAAAAGCCCAATGTACATTGCGAAGCCTGGCATCGCAGTCACGTCGGGCGCAGCGGATTTAACTGGGAATAATTCAAATTCAGATATATGAAAATACCATTTTCACTAGTCAAAACGTAATTACAGACATGGTAAATAGCTGATCATTCGGTATGTGCGACGAGTCGAATGGCCATACCTGTGACGTCATTATGGATATCTATAAAGTTATTGTGACAAGTGAAAGCATGTTTTCAGATGTCTTGACTCATCCCTCTTACTCGTCAGTTTAAAATTGCAGATATCCTGAATTGTCATTCTGACAGGTAACATTGTAATTTCGACCAATTCAAATGCGTTTGTCGATAACTAAAATGCAATTATGAATAGTGGAGCGAGGCTATTAAATGTTCAGAGGGCTTGCCGTGACGGCAACTATTTAAACGGCTTTGGCTGCAGCTATCTTCGCTTACGGCCACACCACCCTGAAAACGCCCGATCTCGTCTGATCTCGGAAGCTAAGCAGGGTCGGGCCTGGTTAGTACTTGGATGGGAGACCGCCTGGGAATACCAGGTGCAGTAAGCTTTTACATATTTATTTATTTATTTGTTTGTTTGTTTGCGTTGTCACACTAGGGGGCGATACCTCACACGATTTACGCTGGAATATTGTAACTGTGCAAAGTAAAATGAAACATCAACGTGTCTTAGATAGCCAGCCACAGTTCAAAGCTAATGGCTTCAGCACGCCATTAGCTTTGAACGGCTTTGGCTGCAGCTATCTTCGCTTACGGCCACACCACCCTGAAAACGCCCGATCTCGTCTGATCTCGGAAGCTAAGCAGGGTCGGGCCTGGTTAGTACTTGGATGGGAGACCGCCTGGGAATACCAGGTGCAGTAAGCTTTTCTTTATTTGTTTATTTATTTATTTGTAGGTTTATTTATTTATTTGTTTGTTTGTTTTTTTGCGTTGTCACACTAGGGGGCGATATCTCACACGATTTAAGCTGGAATAGTGTAACTGTGCAAAGTAAAATGAAACATCAACGTGTCTTAGATAGCCAGCCACAGTTCAAAGCTAATGGCTTCAGCACGCTTCGGCTTCTGTCAAAAGCGTTTTTCGTTTTTTGTTGTTTCAGAATGAGAGACAAGGGGTATTTCAGAAAACAGGCTTACCGAGTCTGCTCTGTAACTGCGCCGAGTCAACACCAGGAAGCACTGTATTCACTTCAGTCCATGTTCCTGATTGGGGAGGGCTCCGGGGTTTCCTGGGTACACTTGTCCGGCTAACTCTGCGTCCTGATACGGGGCCCAGGAGTTAACTTAATTGAGCATTTTTGCGTTCCCCATACGTCCATTTGCCAATTACGTGTGTGCATACGCGATGAAAAAGAAGTAAGAACTAATGTTAATGGCCTCTCACCAGGGAATGCTGCGTTGGGGAATTCCGTTTACCACTCGCTCTGTCCTGTATGGATGCTTCTGAGAATGTGTAGGCTACTGCGAGGCACAGCGGGACATATTTTTTTTTTATTTATTTCTTTTATTGTTTTGTAAAGATGCATATTTAGGTAATAGTATAAATATTAAGGAGCGCCAGTATTCTGGCACAGGTAGTGAGATCGGACAGTTTGCTCGCCGTCATTGTGCGCCTTGGAGAGCTGCGCAACTGGAACGATGTGCTACCCACGTATGTGAAAGGCACGGCGTGGCGCAGGGACAGACTCCGAGAGGTGCACAACTCATACTTACCTGGCAGGGGAGATACCATGATCACGAAGGTGGTTCACCCAGGGCGAGGCTCGGCCATTGCACTTCGGTCATGCTGACCCCTGCGAATTCCCCAAATGTGGGAATCTCGACTGCATAATTTCTGGTAGTGGGGGACTGCGTTCGCGCTCTCCCCTGATGTTGCTGTGAAAAAGTAGAATGTACTCGGTGGCGCCTGCTCGTGTTGCCCGGGCACGCCGCCGCGGCGTCTCAAGACCGTGAAGCGGACGTCAATGCGTAAATGTAAGAAAAGTGCCTAAAATTCACGGAAGCAACTTTGTTGCAGGTCAGTCGCATTGCGACGGCATATGGCAGGTCCTTTTAAAATCTAATAGATTGCCCGGAGTTTTAAATTGCAAGAAGGCGTAATTCATTTAACCAGGGTGACGCGACTTCGTCAGGGTTTTCAATGCTGCGGCCGGTGCGAGAAACGAGCTGTTAACTTTCCTGTCTAAAACTACACGACGACTGTTTCGCCCCATCTCTTTCCACTAAGTAGCATTTTCTTACTTTTTTTTCAGAGGGAACGGCTTCTGCCATTTGTAAAGCCATAAGTGATCGCACAAGGTTTGCGAAACATTACATTTACATACATTTTTCCAATATTTTATCAGGCAAGCCCTGTTATCCAAAGCGGCGCGCAATAAGTGCATGCCGAAGGTCGTTGCAAGAACTACGGAACGTACGTCCGGCAAGGTTCAATTCTCATAAAGTATCAGCTACCCCGAGCCATTAACATAGCCAGTGCAACCAGTAAGCAAAAGCCCAATGTACATTGCGAAGCCTGGCATCGCAGTCACGTCGGGCGCAGCGGATTTAACTGGGAATAATTCAAATTCAGATATATGAAAATACCATTTTCACTAGTCAAAACGTAATTACAGACATGGTAAATAGCTGATCATTCGGTATGTGCGACGAGTCGAATGGCCATACCTGTGACGTCATTATGGATATCTATAAAGTTATTGTGACAAGTGAAAGCATGTTTTCAGATGTCTTGACTCATCCCTCTTACTCGTCAGTTTAAAATTGCAGATATCCTGAATTGTCATTCTGACAGGTAACATTGTAATTTCGACCAATTCAAATGCGTTTGTCGATAACTAAAATGCAATTATGAATAGTGGAGCGAGGCTATTAAATGTTCAGAGGGCTTGCCGTGACGGCAACTATTTAAACGGCTTTGGCTGCAGCTATCTTCGCTTACGGCCACACCACCCTGAAAACGCCCGATCTCGTCTGATCTCGGAAGCTAAGCAGGGTCGGGCCTGGTTAGTACTTGGATGGGAGACCGCCTGGGAATACCAGGTGCAGTAAGCTTTTACATATTTATTTATTTATTTATTTGTTTGTTTGTTTGCGTTGTCACACTAGGGGGCGATACCTCACACGATTTACGCTGGAATATTGTAACTGTGCAAAGTAAAATGAAACATCAACGTGTCTTAGATAGCCAGCCACAGTTCAAAGCTAATGGCTTCAGCACGCCATTAGCTTTGAACGGCTTTGGCTGCAGCTATCTTCGCTTACGGCCACACCACCCTGAAAACGCCCGATCTCGTCTGATCTCGGAAGCTAAGCAGGGTCGGGCCTGGTTAGTACTTGGATGGGAGACCGCCTGGGAATACCAGGTGCAGTAAGCTTTTCTTTATTTGTTTATTTGTAGGTTTATTTATTTATTTGTTTGTTTGTTTTTTTGCGTTGTCACACTAGGGGGCGATATCTCACACGATTTAAGCTGGAATAGTGTAACTGTGCAAAGTAAAATGAAACATCAACGTGTCTTAGATAGCCAGCCACAGTTCAAAGCTAATGGCTTCAGCACGCTTCGGCTTCTGTCAAAAGCGTTTTTCGTTTTTTGTTGTTTCAGAATGAGAGACAAGGGGTATTTCAGAAAACAGGCTTACCGAGTCTGCTCTGTAACTGCGCCGAGTCAACACCAGGAAGCACTGTATTCACTTCAGTCCATGTTCCTGATTGGGGAGGGCTCCGGGGTTTCCTGGGTACACTTGTCCGGCTAACTCTGCGTCCTGATACGGGGCCCAGGAGTTAACTTAATTGAGCATTTTTGCGTTCCCCATACGTCCATTTGCCAATTACGTGTGTGCATACGCGATGAAAAAGAAGTAAGAACTAATGTTAATGGCCTCTCACCAGGGAATGCTGCGTTGGGGAATTCCGTTTACCACTCGCTCTGTCCTGTATGGATGCTTCTGAGAATGTGTAGGCTACTGCGAGGCACAGCGGGACATATTTTTATTTTATTTATTTCTTTTATTGTTTTGTAATGATGCATATTTAGGTAATAATATAAATATTAAGGAGCGCCAGTATTCTGGCACAGGTAGTGAGATCGGACAGTTTGCTCGCCGTCATTGTGCGCCTTGGAGAGCTGCGCAACTGGAACGATGTGCTACCCACGTATGTGAAAGGCACGGCGTGGCGCAGGGACAGATTCCGAGAGGTGCACAACTCATACTTACCTGGCAGGGGAGATACCATGATCACGAAGGTGGTTCACCCAGGGCGAGGCTCGGCCATTGCACTTCGGTCATGCTGACCCCTGCGAATTCCCCAAATGTGGGAATCTCGACTGCATAATTTCTGGTAGTGGGGGACTGCGTTCGCGCTCTCCCCTGATGTTGCTGTGAAAAAGTAGAATGTACTCGGTGGCGCCTGCTCGTGTTGCCCGGGCACGCCGCCGCGGCGTCTCAAGACCGTGAAGCGGACGTCAATGCGTAAATGTAAGAAAAGTGCCTAAAATTCACGGAAGCAACTTTGTTGCAGGTCAGTCGCATTGCGGCGGCATATGGCAGGTCCTTTTAAAATCTAATAGATTGCCCGGAGTTTTAAATTGCAAGAAGGCGTAATTCATTTAACCAGGGTGACGCGACTTCGTCAGGGTTTTCAATGCTGCGGCCGGTGCGAGAAACGAGCTGTTAACTTTCCTGTCTAAAACTACACGACGACTGTTTCGCCCCATCTCTTTCCACTAAGTAGCATTTTCTTACTTTTTTTTCAGAGGGAACGGCCTCTGCCATTTGTAAAGCCATAAGTGATCGCACAAGGTTTGCGAAACATTACATTTACATACATTTTTCCAATATTTTATCAGGCAAGCCCTGTTATCCAAAGCGGCGCGCAATAAGTGCATGCCGAAGGTCGTTGCAAGAACTACGGAACGTACGTCCGGCAAGGTTCAATTCTCATAAAGTATCAGCTACCCCGAGCCATTAACATAGCCAGTGCAACCAGTAAGCAAAAGCCCAATGTACATTGCGAAGCCTGGCATCGCAGTCACGTCGGGCGCAGCGGATTTAACTGGGAATAATTCAAATTCAGATATATGAAAATACCATTTTCACTAGTCAAAACGTAATTACAGACATGGTAAATAGCTGATCATTCGGTATGTGCGACGAGTCGAATGGCCATACCTGTGACGTCATTATGGATATCTATAAAGTTATTGTGACAAGTGAAAGCATGTTTTCAGATGTCTTGACTCATCCCTCTTACTCGTCAGTTTAAAATTGCAGATATCCTGAATTGTCATTCTGACAGGTAACATTGTAATTTCGACCAATTCAAATGCGTTTGTCGATAACTAAAATGCAATTATGAATAGTGGAGCGAGGCTATTAAATGTTCAGAGGGCTTGCCGTGACGGCAACTATTTAAACGGCTTTGGCTGCAGCTATCTTCGCTTACGGCCACACCACCCTGAAAACGCCCGATCTCGTCTGATCTCGGAAGCTAAGCAGGGTCGGGCCTGGTTAGTACTTGGATGGGAGACCGCCTGGGAATACCAGGTGCAGTAAGCTTTTACATATTTATTTATTTATTTATTTGTTTGTTTGTTTGCGTTGTCACACTAGGGGGCGATACCTCACACGATTTACGCTGGAATATTGTAACTGTGCAAAGTAAAATGAAACATCAACGTGTCTTAGATAGCCAGCCACAGTTCAAAGCTAATGGCTTCAGCACGCCATTAGCTTTGAACGGCTTTGGCTGCAGCTATCTTCGCTTACGGCCACACCACCCTGAAAACGCCCGATCTCGTCTGATCTCGGAAGCTAAGCAGGGTCGGGCCTGGTTAGTACTTGGATGGGAGACCGCCTGGGAATACCAGGTGCAGTAAGCTTTTCTTTATTTGTTTATTTGTAGGTTTATTTATTTATTTGTTTGTTTGTTTTTTTGCGTTGTCACACTAGGGGGCGATATCTCACACGATTTAAGCTGGAATAGTGTAACTGTGCAAAGTAAAATGAAACATCAACGTGTCTTAGATAGCCAGCCACAGTTCAAAGCTAATGGCTTCAGCACGCTTCGGCTTCTGTCAAAAGCGTTTTTCGTTTTTTGTTGTTTCAGAATGAGAGACAAGGGGTATTTCAGAAAACAGGCTTACCGAGTCTGCTCTGTAACTGCGCCGAGTCAACACCAGGAAGCACTGTATTCACTTCAGTCCATGTTCCTGATTGGGGAGGGCTCCGGGGTTTCCTGGGTACACTTGTCCGGCTAACTCTGCGTCCTGATACGGGGCCCAGGAGTTAACTTAATTGAGCATTTTTGCGTTCCCCATACGTCCATTTGCCAATTACGTGTGTGCATACGCGATGAAAAAGAAGTAAGAACTAATGTTAATGGCCTCTCACCAGGGAATGCTGCGTTGGGGAATTCCGTTTACCACTCGCTCTGTCCTGTATGGATGCTTCTGAGAATGTGTAGGCTACTGCGAGGCACAGCGGGACATATTTTTATTTTATTTATTTCTTTTATTGTTTTGTAATGATGCATATTTAGGTAATAATATAAATATTAAGGAGCGCCAGTATTCTGGCACAGGTAGTGAGATCGGACAGTTTGCTCGCCGTCATTGTGCGCCTTGGAGAGCTGCGCAACTGGAACGATGTGCTACCCACGTATGTGAAAGGCACGGCGTGGCGCAGGGACAGATTCCGAGAGGTGCACAACTCATACTTACCTGGCAGGGGAGATACCATGATCACGAAGGTGGTTCACCCAGGGCGAGGCTCGGCCATTGCACTTCGGTCATGCTGACCCCTGCGAATTCCCCAAATGTGGGAATCTCGACTGCATAATTTCTGGTAGTGGGGGACTGCGTTCGCGCTCTCCCCTGATGTTGCTGTGAAAAAGTAGAATGTACTCGGTGGCGCCTGCTCGTGTTGCCCGGGCACGCCGCCGCGGCGTCTCAAGACCGTGAAGCGGACGTCAATGCGTAAATGTAAGAAAAGTGCCTAAAATTCACGGAAGCAACTTTGTTGCAGGTCAGTCGCATTGCGGCGGCATATGGCAGGTCCTTTTAAAATCTAATAGATTGCCCGGAGTTTTAAATTGCAAGAAGGCGTAATTCATTTAACCAGGGTGACGCGACTTCGTCAGGGTTTTCAATGCTGCGGCCGGTGCGAGAAACGAGCTGTTAACTTTCCTGTCTAAAACTACACGACGACTGTTTCGCCCCATCTCTTTCCACTAAGTAGCATTTTCTTACTTTTTTTTCAGAGGGAACGGCCTCTGCCATTTGTAAAGCCATAAGTGATCGCACAAGGTTTGCGAAACATTACATTTACATACATTTTTCCAATATTTTATCAGGCAAGCCCTGTTATCCAAAGCGGCGCGCAATAAGTGCATGCCGAAGGTCGTTGCAAGAACTACGGAACGTACGTCCGGCAAGGTTCAATTCTCATAAAGTATCAGCTACCCCGAGCCATTAACATAGCCAGTGCAACCAGTAAGCAAAAGCCCAATGTACATTGCGAAGCCTGGCATCGCAGTCACGTCGGGCGCAGCGGATTTAACTGGGAATAATTCAAATTCAGATATATGAAAATACCATTTTCACTAGTCAAAACGTAATTACAGACATGGTAAATAGCTGATCATTCGGTATGTGCGACGAGTCGAATGGCCATACCTGTGACGTCATTATGGATATCTATAAAGTTATTGTGACAAGTGAAAGCATGTTTTCAGATGTCTTGACTCATCCCTCTTACTCGTCAGTTTAAAATTGCAGATATCCTGAATTGTCATTCTGACAGGTAACATTGTAATTTCGACCAATTCAAATGCGTTTGTCGATAACTAAAATGCAATTATGAATAGTGGAGCGAGGCTATTAAATGTTCAGAGGGCTTGCCGTGACGGCAACTATTTAAACGGCTTTGGCTGCAGCTATCTTCGCTTACGGCCACACCACCCTGAAAACGCCCGATCTCGTCTGATCTCGGAAGCTAAGCAGGGTCGGGCCTGGTTAGTACTTGGATGGGAGACCGCCTGGGAATACCAGGTGCAGTAAGCTTTTACATATTTATTTATTTATTTATTTGTTTGTTTGTTTGCGTTGTCACACTAGGGGGCGATACCTCACACGATTTACGCTGGAATATTGTAACTGTGCAAAGTAAAATGAAACATCAACGTGTCTTAGATAGCCAGCCACAGTTCAAAGCTAATGGCTTCAGCACGCCATTAGCTTTGAACGGCTTTGGCTGCAGCTATCTTCGCTTACGGCCACACCACCCTGAAAACGCCCGATCTCGTCTGATCTCGGAAGCTAAGCAGGGTCGGGCCTGGTTAGTACTTGGATGGGAGACCGCCTGGGAATACCAGGTGCAGTAAGCTTTTCTTTATTTGTTTATTTATTTATTTGTAGGTTTATTTATTTATTTGTTTGTTTGTTTTTTTGCGTTGTCACACTAGGGGGCGATATCTCACACGATTTAAGCTGGAATAGTGTAACTGTGCAAAGTAAAATGAAACATCAACGTGTCTTAGATAGCCAGCCACAGTTCAAAGCTAATGGCTTCAGCACGCTTCGGCTTCTGTCAAAAGCGTTTTTCGTTTTTTGTTGTTTCAGAATGAGAGACAAGGGGTATTTCAGAAAACAGGCTTACCGAGTCTGCTCTGTAACTGCGCCGAGTCAACACCAGGAAGCACTGTATTCACTTCAGTCCATGTTCCTGATTGGGGAGGGCTCCGGGGTTTCCTGGGTACACTTGTCCGGCTAACTCTGCGTCCTGATACGGGGCCCAGGAGTTAACTTAATTGAGCATTTTTGCGTTCCCCATACGTCCATTTGCCAATTACGTGTGTGCATACGCGATGAAAAAGAAGTAAGAACTAATGTTAATGGCCTCTCACCAGGGAATGCTGCGTTGGGGAATTCCGTTTACCACTCGCTCTGTCCTGTATGGATGCTTCTGAGAATGTGTAGGCTACTGCGAGGCACAGCGGGACATATTTTTTTTTTATTTATTTCTTTTATTGTTTTGTAAAGATGCATATTTAGGTAATAGTATAAATATTAAGGAGCGCCAGTATTCTGGCACAGGTAGTGAGATCGGACAGTTTGCTCGCCGTCATTGTGCGCCTTGGAGAGCTGCGCAACTGGAACGATGTGCTACCCACGTATGTGAAAGGCACGGCGTGGCGCAGGGACAGATTCCGAGAGGTGCACAACTCATACTTACCTGGCAGGGGAGATACCATGATCACGAAGGTGGTTCACCCAGGGCGAGGCTCGGCCATTGCACTTCGGTCATGCTGACCCCTGCGAATTCCCCAAATGTGGGAATCTCGACTGCATAATTTCTGGTAGTGGGGGACTGCGTTCGCGCTCTCCCCTGATGTTGCTGTGAAAAAGTAGAATGTACTCGGTGGCGCCTGCTCGTGTTGCCCGGGCACGCCGCCGCGGCGTCTCAAGACCGTGAAGCGGACGTCAATGCGTAAATGTAAGAAAAGTGCCTAAAATTCACGGAAGCAACTTTGTTGCAGGTCAGTCGCATTGCGGCGGCATATGGCAGGTCCTTTTAAAATCTAATAGATTGCCCGGAGTTTTAAATTGCAAGAAGGCGTAATTCATTTAACCAGGGTGACGCGACTTCGTCAGGGTTTTCAATGCTGCGGCCGGTGCGAGAAACGAGCTGTTAACTTTCCTGTCTAAAACTACACGACGACTGTTTCGCCCCATCTCTTTCCACTAAGTAGCATTTTCTTACTTTTTTTTCAGAGGGAACGGCCTCTGCCATTTGTAAAGCCATAAGTGATCGCACAAGGTTTGCGAAACATTACATTTACATACATTTTTCCAATATTTTATCAGGCAAGCCCTGTTATCCAAAGCGGCGCGCAATAAGTGCATGCCGAAGGTCGTTGCAAGAACTACGGAACGTACGTCCGGCAAGGTTCAATTCTCATAAAGTATCAGCTACCCCGAGCCATTAACATAGCCAGTGCAACCAGTAAGCAAAAGCCCAATGTACATTGCGAAGCCTGGCATCGCAGTCACGTCGGGCGCAGCGGATTTAACTGGGAATAATTCAAATTCAGATATATGAAAATACCATTTTCACTAGTCAAAACGTAATTACAGACATGGTAAATAGCTGATCATTCGGTATGTGCGACGAGTCGAATGGCCATACCTGTGACGTCATTATGGATATCTATAAAGTTATTGTGACAAGTGAAAGCATGTTTTCAGATGTCTTGACTCATCCCTCTTACTCGTCAGTTTAAAATTGCAGATATCCTGAATTGTCATTCTGACAGGTAACATTGTAATTTCGACCAATTCAAATGCGTTTGTCGATAACTAAAATGCAATTATGAATAGTGGAGCGAGGCTATTAAATGTTCAGAGGGCTTGCCGTGACGGCAACTATTTAAACGGCTTTGGCTGCAGCTATCTTCGCTTACGGCCACACCACCCTGAAAACGCCCGATCTCGTCTGATCTCGGAAGCTAAGCAGGGTCGGACCTGGTTAGTACTTGGATGGGAGACCGCCTGGGAATACCAGGTGCAGTAAGCTTTTACATATTTATTTATTTATTTGTTTGTTTGTTTGCGTTGTCACACTAGGGGGCGATACCTCACACGATTTACGCTGGAATATTGTAACTGTGCAAAGTAAAATGAAACATCAACGTGTCTTAGATAGCCAGCCACAGTTCAAAGCTAATGGCTTCAGCACGCCATTAGCTTTGAACGGCTTTGGCTGCAGCTATCTTCGCTTACGGCCACACCACCCTGAAAACGCCCGATCTCGTCTGATCTCGGAAGCTAAGCAGGGTCGGGCCTGGTTAGTACTTGGATGGGAGACCGCCTGGGAATACCAGGTGCAGTAAGCTTTTGTTTATTTATTTATTTGTAGGTTTATTTATTTATTTGTTTGTTTGTTTTTTTGCGTTGTCACACTAGGGGGCGATATCTCACACGATTTAAGCTGGAATAGTGTAACTGTGCAAAGTAAAATGAAACATCAACGTGTCTTAGATAGCCAGCCACAGTTCAAAGCTAATGGCTTCAGCACGCTTCGGCTTCTGTCAAAAGCGTTTTTCGTTTTTTGTTGTTTCAGAATGAGAGACAAGGGGTATTTCAGAAAACAGGCTTACCGAGTCTGCTCTGTAACTGCGCCGAGTCAACACCAGGAAGCACTGTATTCACTTCAGTCCATGTTCCTGATTGGGGAGGGCTCCGGGGTTTCCTGGGTACACTTGTCCGGCTAACTCTGCGTCCTGATACGGGGCCCAGGAGTTAACTTAATTGAGCATTTTTGCGTTCCCCATACGTCCATTTGCCAATTACGTGTGTGCATACGCGATGAAAAAGAAGTAAGAACTAATGTTAATGGCCTCTCACCAGGGAATGCTGCGTTGGGGAATTCCGTTTACCACTCGCTCTGTCCTGTATGGGTGCTTCTGAGAATGTGTAGGCTACTGCGAGGCACAGCGGGACATATTTTTTTTATTTATTTCTTTTATTGTTTTGTAAAGATGCATATTTAGGTAATAGTATAAATATTAAGGAGCGCCAGTATTCTGGCACAGGTAGTGAGATCGGACAGTTTGCTCGCCGTCATTGTGCGCCTTGGAGAGCTGCGCAACTGGAACGATGTGCTACCCACGTATGTGAAAGGCACGGCGTGGCGCAGGGACAGATTCCGAGAGGTGCACAACTCATACTTACCTGGCAGGGGAGATACCATGATCACGAAGGTGGTTCACCCAGGGCGAGGCTCGGCCATTGCACTTCGGTCATGCTGACCCCTGCGAATTCCCCAAATGTGGGAATCTCGACTGCATAATTTCTGGTAGTGGGGGACTGCGTTCGCGCTCTCCCCTGATGTTGCTGTGAAAAAGTAGAATGTACTCGGTGGCGCCTGCTCGTGTTGCCCGGGCACGCCGCCGCGGCGTCTCAAGACCGTGAAGCGGACGTCAATGCGTAAATGTAAGAAAAGTGCCTAAAATTCACGGAAGCAACTTTGTTGCAGGTCAGTCGCATTGCGGCGGCATATGGCAGGTCCTTTTAAAATCTAATAGATTGCCCGGAGTTTTAAATTGCAAGAAGGCGTAATTCATTTAACCAGGGTGACGCGACTTCGTCAGGGTTTTCAATGCTGCGGCCGGTGCGAGAAACGAGCTGTTAACTTTCCTGTCTAAAACTACACGACGACTGTTTCGCCCCATCTCTTTCCACTAAGTAGCATTTTCTTACTTTTTTTTCAGAGGGAACGGCCTCTGCCATTTGTAAAGCCATAAGTGATCGCACAAGGTTTGCGAAACATTACATTTACATACATTTTTCCAATATTTTATCAGGCAAGCCCTGTTATCCAAAGCGGCGCGCAATAAGTGCATGCCGAAGGTCGTTGCAAGAACTACGGAACGTACGTCCGGCAAGGTTCAATTCTCATAAAGTATCAGCTACCCCGAGCCATTAACATAGCCAGTGCAACCAGTAAGCAAAAGCCCAATGTACATTGCGAAGCCTGGCATCGCAGTCACGTCGGGCGCAGCGGATTTAACTGGGAATAATTCAAATTCAGATATATGAAAATACCATTTTCACTAGTCAAAACGTAATTACAGACATGGTAAATAGCTGATCATTCGGTATGTGCGACGAGTCGAATGGCCATACCTGTGACGTCATTATGGATATCTATAAAGTTATTGTGACAAGTGAAAGCATGTTTTCAGATGTCTTGACTCATCCCTCTTACTCGTCAGTTTAAAATTGCAGATATCCTGAATTGTCATTCTGACAGGTAACATTGTAATTTCGACCAATTCAAATGCGTTTGTCGATAACTAAAATGCAATTATGAATAGTGGAGCGAGGCTATTAAATGTTCAGAGGGCTTGCCGTGACGGCAACTATTTAAACGGCTTTGGCTGCAGCTATCTTCGCTTACGGCCACACCACCCTGAAAACGCCCGATCTCGTCTGATCTCGGAAGCTAAGCAGGGTCGGGCCTGGTTAGTACTTGGATGGGAGACCGCCTGGGAATACCAGGTGCAGTAAGCTTTTACATATTTATTTATTTATTTGTTTGTTTGTTTGCGTTGTCACACTAGGGGGCGATACCTCACACGATTTACGCTGGAATATTGTAACTGTGCAAAGTAAAATGAAACATCAACGTGTCTTAGATAGCCAGCCACAGTTCAAAGCTAATGGCTTCAGCACGCCATTAGCTTTGAACGGCTTTGGCTGCAGCTATCTTCGCTTACGGCCACACCACCCTGAAAACGCCCGATCTCGTCTGATCTCGGAAGCTAAGCAGGGTCGGGCCTGGTTAGTACTTGGATGGGAGACCGCCTGGGAATACCAGGTGCAGTAAGCTTTTCTTTATTTGTTTATTTATTTATTTGTAGGTTTATTTATTTATTTGTTTGTTTGTTTTTTTGCGTTGTCACACTAGGGGGCGATATCTCACACGATTTAAGCTGGAATAGTGTAACTGTGCAAAGTAAAATGAAACATCAACGTGTCTTAGATAGCCAGCCACAGTTCAAAGCTAATGGCTTCAGCACGCTTCGGCTTCTGTCAAAAGCGTTTTTCGTTTTTTGTTGTTTCAGAATGAGAGACAAGGGGTATTTCAGAAAACAGGCTTACCGAGTCTGCTCTGTAACTGCGCCGAGTCAACACCAGGAAGCACTGTATTCACTTCAGTCCATGTTCCTGATTGGGGAGGGCTCCGGGGTTTCCTGGGTACACTTGTCCGGCTAACTCTGCGTCCTGATACGGGGCCCAGGAGTTAACTTAATTGAGCATTTTTGCGTTCCCCATACGTCCATTTGCCAATTACGTGTGTGCATACGCGATGAAAAAGAAGTAAGAACTAATGTTAATGGCCTCTCACCAGGGAATGCTGCGTTGGGGAATTCCGTTTACCACTCGCTCTGTCCTGTATGGATGCTTCTGAGAATGTGTAGGCTACTGCGAGGCACAGCGGGACATATTTTTTTTTTATTTATTTCTTTTATTGTTTTGTAAAGATGCATATTTAGGTAATAGTATAAATATTAAGGAGCGCCAGTATTCTGGCACAGGTAGTGAGATCGGACAGTTTGCTCGCCGTCATTGTGCGCCTTGGAGAGCTGCGCAACTGGAACGATGTGCTACCCACGTATGTGAAAGGCACGGCGTGGCGCAGGGACAGATTCCGAGAGGTGCACAACTCATACTTACCTGGCAGGGGAGATACCATGATCACGAAGGTGGTTCACCCAGGGCGAGGCTCGGCCATTGCACTTCGGTCATGCTGACCCCTGCGAATTCCCCAAATGTGGGAATCTCGACTGCATAATTTCTGGTAGTGGGGGACTGCGTTCGCGCTCTCCCCTGATGTTGCTGTGAAAAAGTAGAATGTACTCGGTGGCGCCTGCTCGTGTTGCCCGGGCACGCCGCCGCGGCGTCTCAAGACCGTGAAGCGGACGTCAATGCGTAAATGTAAGAAAAGTGCCTAAAATTCACGGAAGCAACTTTGTTGCAGGTCAGTCGCATTGCGACGGCATATGGCAGGTCCTTTTAAAATCTAATAGATTGCCCGGAGTTTTAAATTGCAAGAAGGCGTAATTCATTTAACCAGGGTGACGCGACTTCGTCAGGGTTTTCAATGCTGCGGCCGGTGCGAGAAACGAGCTGTTAACTTTCCTGTCTAAAACTACACGACGACTGTTTCGCCCCATCTCTTTCCACTAAGTAGCATTTTCTTACTTTTTTTTCAGAGGGAACGGCTTCTGCCATTTGTAAAGCCATAAGTGATCGCACAAGGTTTGCGAAACATTACATTTACATACATTTTTCCAATATTTTATCAGGCAAGCCCTGTTATCCAAAGCGGCGCGCAATAAGTGCATGCCGAAGGTCGTTGCAAGAACTACGGAACGTACGTCCGGCAAGGTTCAATTCTCATAAAGTATCAGCTACCCCGAGCCATTAACATAGCCAGTGCAACCAGTAAGCAAAAGCCCAATGTACATTGCGAAGCCTGGCATCGCAGTCACGTCGGGCGCAGCGGATTTAACTGGGAATAATTCAAATTCAGATATATGAAAATACCATTTTCACTAGTCAAAACGTAATTACAGACATGGTAAATAGCTGATCATTCGGTATGTGCGACGAGTCGAATGGCCATACCTGTGACGTCATTATGGATATCTATAAAGTTATTGTGACAAGTGAAAGCATGTTTTCAGATGTCTTGACTCATCCCTCTTACTCGTCAGTTTAAAATTGCAGATATCCTGAATTGTCATTCTGACAGGTAACATTGTAATTTCGACCAATTCAAATGCGTTTGTCGATAACTAAAATGCAATTATGAATAGTGGAGCGAGGCTATTAAATGTTCAGAGGGCTTGCCGTGACGGCAACTATTTAAACGGCTTTGGCTGCAGCTATCTTCGCTTACGGCCACACCGCCCTGAAAACGCCCGATCTCGTCTGATCTCGGAAGCTAAGCAGGGTCGGGCCTGGTTAGTACTTGGATGGGAGACCGCCTGGGAATACCAGGTGCAGTAAGCTTTTACATATTTATTTATTTATTTATTTGTTTGTTTGTTTGCGTTGTCACACTAGGGGGCGATACCTCACACGATTTACGCTGGAATATTGTAACTGTGCAAAGTAAAATGAAACATCAACGTGTCTTAGATAGCCAGCCACAGTTCAAAGCTAATGGCTTCAGCACGCCATTAGCTTTGAACGGCTTTGGCTGCAGCTATCTTCGCTTACGGCCACACCACCCTGAAAACGCCCGATCTCGTCTGATCTCGGAAGCTAAGCAGGGTCGGGCCTGGTTAGTACTTGGATGGGAGACCGCCTGGGAATACCAGGTGCAGTAAGCTTTTCTTTATTTGTTTATTTATTTATTTGTAGGTTTATTTATTTATTTGTTTGTTTGTTTTTTTGCGTTGTCACACTAGGGGGCGATATCTCACACGATTTAAGCTGGAATAGTGTAACTGTGCAAAGTAAAATGAAACATCAACGTGTCTTAGATAGCCAGCCACAGTTCAAAGCTAATGGCTTCAGCACGCTTCGGCTTCTGTCAAAAGCGTTTTTCGTTTTTTGTTGTTTCAGAATGAGAGACAAGGGGTATTTCAGAAAACAGGCTTACCGAGTCTGCTCTGTAACTGCGCCGAGTCAACACCAGGAAGCACTGTATTCACTTCAGTCCATGTTCCTGATTGGGGAGGGCTCCGGGGTTTCCTGGGTACACTTGTCCGGCTAACTCTGCGTCCTGATACGGGGCCCAGGAGTTAACTTAATTGAGCATTTTTGCGTTCCCCATACGTCCATTTGCCAATTACGTGTGTGCATACGCGATGAAAAAGAAGTAAGAACTAATGTTAATGGCCTCTCACCAGGGAATGCTGCGTTGGGGAATTCCGTTTACCACTCGCTCTGTCCTGTATGGATGCTTCTGAGAATGTGTAGGCTACTGCGAGGCACAGCGGGACATATTTTTTTTTTATTTATTTCTTTTATTGTTTTGTAAAGATGCATATTTAGGTAATAGTATAAATATTAAGGAGCGCCAGTATTCTGGCACAGGTAGTGAGATCGGACAGTTTGCTCGCCGTCATTGTGCGCCTTGGAGAGCTGCGCAACTGGAACGATGTGCTACCCACGTATGTGAAAGGCACGGCGTGGCGCAGGGACAGATTCCGAGAGGTGCACAACTCATACTTACCTGGCAGGGGAGATACCATGATCACGAAGGTGGTTCACCCAGGGCGAGGCTCGGCCATTGCACTTCGGTCATGCTGACCCCTGCGAATTCCCCAAATGTGGGAATCTCGACTGCATAATTTCTGGTAGTGGGGGACTGCGTTCGCGCTCTCCCCTGATGTTGCTGTGAAAAAGTAGAATGTACTCGGTGGCGCCTGCTCGTGTTGCCCGGGCACGCCGCCGCGGCGTCTCAAGACCGTGAAGCGGACGTCAATGCGTAAATGTAAGAAAAGTGCCTAAAATTCACGGAAGCAACTTTGTTGCAGGTCAGTCGCATTGCGACGGCATATGGCAGGTCCTTTTAAAATCTAATAGATTGCCCGGAGTTTTAAATTGCAAGAAGGCGTAATTCATTTAACCAGGGTGACGCGACTTCGTCAGGGTTTTCAATGCTGCGGCCGGTGCGAGAAACGAGCTGTTAACTTTCCTGTCTAAAACTACACGACGACTGTTTCGCCCCATCTCTTTCCACTAAGTAGCATTTTCTTACTTTTTTTTCAGAGGGAACGGCTTCTGCCATTTGTAAAGCCATAAGTGATCGCATAAGGTTTGCGAAACATTACATTTACATACATTTTTCCAATATTTTATCAGGCAAGCCCTGTTATCCAAAGCGGCGCGCAATAAGTGCATGCCGAAGGTCGTTGCAAGAACTACGGAACGTACGTCCGGCAAGGTTCAATTCTCATAAAGTATCAGCTACCCCGAGCCATTAACATAGCCAGTGCAACCAGTAAGCAAAAGCCCAATGTACATTGCGAAGCCTGGCATCGCAGTCACGTCGGGCGCAGCGGATTTAACTGGGAATAATTCAAATTCAGATATATGAAAATACCATTTTCACTAGTCAAAACGTAATTACAGACATGGTAAATAGCTGATCATTCGGTATGTGCGACGAGTCGAATGGCCATACCTGTGACGTCATTATGGATATCTATAAAGTTATTGTGACAAGTGAAAGCATGTTTTCAGATGTCTTGACTCATCCCTCTTACTCGTCAGTTTAAAATTGCAGATATCCTGAATTGTCATTCTGACAGGTAACATTGTAATTTCGACCAATTCAAATGCGTTTGTCGATAACTAAAATGCAATTATGAATAGTGGAGCGAGGCTATTAAATGTTCAGAGGGCTTGCCGTGACGGCAACTATTTAAACGGCTTTGGCTGCAGCTATCTTCGCTTACGGCCACACCACCCTGAAAACGCCCGATCTCGTCTGATCTCGGAAGCTAAGCAGGGTCGGGCCTGGTTAGTACTTGGATGGGAGACCGCCTGGGAATACCAGGTGCAGTAAGCTTTTACATATTTATTTATTTATTTATTTGTTTGTTTGTTTGCGTTGTCACACTAGGGGGCGATACCTCACACGATTTACGCTGGAATATTGTAACTGTGCAAAGTAAAATGAAACATCAACGTGTCTTAGATAGCCAGCCACAGTTCAAAGCTAATGGCTTCAGCACGCCATTAGCTTTGAACGGCTTTGGCTGCAGCTATCTTCGCTTACGGCCACACCACCCTGAAAACGCCCGATCTCGTCTGATCTCGGAAGCTAAGCAGGGTCGGGCCTGGTTAGTACTTGGATGGGAGACCGCCTGGGAATACCAGGTGCAGTAAGCTTTTCTTTATTTGTTTATTTGTAGGTTTATTTATTTATTTGTTTGTTTGTTTTTTTGCGTTGTCACACTAGGGGGCGATATCTCACACGATTTAAGCTGGAATAGTGTAACTGTGCAAAGTAAAATGAAACATCAACGTGTCTTAGATAGCCAGCCACAGTTCAAAGCTAATGGCTTCAGCACGCTTCGGCTTCTGTCAAAAGCGTTTTTCGTTTTTTGTTGTTTCAGAATGAGAGACAAGGGGTATTTCAGAAAACAGGCTTACCGAGTCTGCTCTGTAACTGCGCCGAGTCAACACCAGGAAGCACTGTATTCACTTCAGTCCATGTTCCTGATTGGGGAGGGCTCCGGGGTTTCCTGGGTACACTTGTCCGGCTAACTCTGCGTCCTGATACGGGGCCCAGGAGTTAACTTAATTGAGCATTTTTGCGTTCCCCATACGTCCATTTGCCAATTACGTGTGTGCATACGCGATGAAAAAGAAGTAAGAACTAATGTTAATGGCCTCTCACCAGGGAATGCTGCGTTGGGGAATTCCGTTTACCACTCGCTCTGTCCTGTATGGATGCTTCTGAGAATGTGTAGGCTACTGCGAGGCACAGCGGGACATATTTTTATTTTATTTATTTCTTTTATTGTTTTGTAATGATGCATATTTAGGTAATAATATAAATATTAAGGAGCGCCAGTATTCTGGCACAGGTAGTGAGATCGGACAGTTTGCTCGCCGTCATTGTGCGCCTTGGAGAGCTGCGCAACTGGAACGATGTGCTACCCACGTATGTGAAAGGCACGGCGTGGCGCAGGGACAGATTCCGAGAGGTGCACAACTCATACTTACCTGGCAGGGGAGATACCATGATCACGAAGGTGGTTCACCCAGGGCGAGGCTCGGCCATTGCACTTCGGTCATGCTGACCCCTGCGAATTCCCCAAATGTGGGAATCTCGACTGCATAATTTCTGGTAGTGGGGGACTGCGTTCGCGCTCTCCCCTGATGTTGCTGTGAAAAAGTAGAATGTACTCGGTGGCGCCTGCTCGTGTTGCCCGGGCACGCCGCCGCGGCGTCTCAAGACCGTGAAGCGGACGTCAATGCGTAAATGTAAGAAAAGTGCCTAAAATTCACGGAAGCAACTTTGTTGCAGGTCAGTCGCATTGCGGCGGCATATGGCAGGTCCTTTTAAAATCTAATAGATTGCCCGGAGTTTTAAATTGCAAGAAGGCGTAATTCATTTAACCAGGGTGACGCGACTTCGTCAGGGTTTTCAATGCTGCGGCCGGTGCGAGAAACGAGCTGTTAACTTTCCTGTCTAAAACTACACGACGACTGTTTCGCCCCATCTCTTTCCACTAAGTAGCATTTTCTTACTTTTTTTTCAGAGGGAACGGCCTCTGCCATTTGTAAAGCCATAAGTGATCGCACAAGGTTTGCGAAACATTACATTTACATACATTTTTCCAATATTTTATCAGGCAAGCCCTGTTATCCAAAGCGGCGCGCAATAAGTGCATGCCGAAGGTCGTTGCAAGAACTACGGAACGTACGTCCGGCAAGGTTCAATTCTCATAAAGTATCAGCTACCCCGAGCCATTAACATAGCCAGTGCAACCAGTAAGCAAAAGCCCAATGTACATTGCGAAGCCTGGCATCGCAGTCACGTCGGGCGCAGCGGATTTAACTGGGAATAATTCAAATTCAGATATATGAAAATACCATTTTCACTAGTCAAAACGTAATTACAGACATGGTAAATAGCTGATCATTCGGTATGTGCGACGAGTCGAATGGCCATACCTGTGACGTCATTATGGATATCTATAAAGTTATTGTGACAAGTGAAAGCATGTTTTCAGATGTCTTGACTCATCCCTCTTACTCGTCAGTTTAAAATTGCAGATATCCTGAATTGTCATTCTGACAGGTAACATTGTAATTTCGACCAATTCAAATGCGTTTGTCGATAACTAAAATGCAATTATGAATAGTGGAGCGAGGCTATTAAATGTTCAGAGGGCTTGCCGTGACGGCAACTATTTAAACGGCTTTGGCTGCAGCTATCTTCGCTTACGGCCACACCACCCTGAAAACGCCCGATCTCGTCTGATCTCGGAAGCTAAGCAGGGTCGGGCCTGGTTAGTACTTGGATGGGAGACCGCCTGGGAATACCAGGTGCAGTAAGCTTTTACATATTTATTTATTTATTTATTTGTTTGTTTGTTTGCGTTGTCACACTAGGGGGCGATACCTCACACGATTTACGCTGGAATATTGTAACTGTGCAAAGTAAAATGAAACATCAACGTGTCTTAGATAGCCAGCCACAGTTCAAAGCTAATGGCTTCAGCACGCCATTAGCTTTGAACGGCTTTGGCTGCAGCTATCTTCGCTTACGGCCACACCACCCTGAAAACGCCCGATCTCGTCTGATCTCGGAAGCTAAGCAGGGTCGGGCCTGGTTAGTACTTGGATGGGAGACCGCCTGGGAATACCAGGTGCAGTAAGCTTTTCTTTATTTGTTTATTTATTTATTTGTAGGTTTATTTATTTATTTGTTTGTTTGTTTTTTTGCGTTGTCACACTAGGGGGCGATATCTCACACGATTTAAGCTGGAATAGTGTAACTGTGCAAAGTAAAATGAAACATCAACGTGTCTTAGATAGCCAGCCACAGTTCAAAGCTAATGGCTTCAGCACGCTTCGGCTTCTGTCAAAAGCGTTTTTCGTTTTTTGTTGTTTCAGAATGAGAGACAAGGGGTATTTCAGAAAACAGGCTTACCGAGTCTGCTCTGTAACTGCGCCGAGTCAACACCAGGAAGCACTGTATTCACTTCAGTCCATGTTCCTGATTGGGGAGGGCTCCGGGGTTTCCTGGGTACACTTGTCCGGCTAACTCTGCGTCCTGATACGGGGCCCAGGAGTTAACTTAATTGAGCATTTTTGCGTTCCCCATACGTCCATTTGCCAATTACGTGTGTGCATACGCGATGAAAAAGAAGTAAGAACTAATGTTAATGGCCTCTCACCAGGGAATGCTGCGTTGGGGAATTCCGTTTACCACTCGCTCTGTCCTGTATGGGTGCTTCTGAGAATGTGTAGGCTACTGCGAGGCACAGCGGGACATATTTTTTTTATTTATTTCTTTTATTGTTTTGTAAAGATGCATATTTAGGTAATAGTATAAATATTAAGGAGCGCCAGTATTCTGGCACAGGTAGTGAGATCGGACAGTTTGCTCGCCGTCATTGTGCGCCTTGGAGAGCTGCGCAACTGGAACGATGTGCTACCCACGTATGTGAAAGGCACGGCGTGGCGCAGGGACAGATTCCGAGAGGTGCACAACTCATACTTACCTGGCAGGGGAGATACCATGATCACGAAGGTGGTTCACCCAGGGCGAGGCTCGGCCATTGCACTTCGGTCATGCTGACCCCTGCGAATTCCCCAAATGTGGGAATCTCGACTGCATAATTTCTGGTAGTGGGGGACTGCGTTCGCGCTCTCCCCTGATGTTGCTGTGAAAAAGTAGAATGTACTCGGTGGCGCCTGCTCGTGTTGCCCGGGCACGCCGCCGCGGCGTCTCAAGACCGTGAAGCGGACGTCAATGCGTAAATGTAAGAAAAGTGCCTAAAATTCACGGAAGCAACTTTGTTGCAGGTCAGTCGCATTGCGGCGGCATATGGCAGGTCCTTTTAAAATCTAATAGATTGCCCGGAGTTTTAAATTGCAAGAAGGCGTAATTCATTTAACCAGGGTGACGCGACTTCGTCAGGGTTTTCAATGCTGCGGCCGGTGCGAGAAACGAGCTGTTAACTTTCCTGTCTAAAACTACACGACGACTGTTTCGCCCCATCTCTTTCCACTAAGTAGCATTTTCTTACTTTTTTTTCAGAGGGAACGGCCTCTGCCATTTGTAAAGCCATAAGTGATCGCACAAGGTTTGCGAAACATTACATTTACATACATTTTTCCAATATTTTATCAGGCAAGCCCTGTTATCCAAAGCGGCGCGCAATAAGTGCATGCCGAAGGTCGTTGCAAGAACTACGGAACGTACGTCCGGCAAGGTTCAATTCTCATAAAGTATCAGCTACCCCGAGCCATTAACATAGCCAGTGCAACCAGTAAGCAAAAGCCCAATGTACATTGCGAAGCCTGGCATCGCAGTCACGTCGGGCGCAGCGGATTTAACTGGGAATAATTCAAATTCAGATATATGAAAATACCATTTTCACTAGTCAAAACGTAATTACAGACATGGTAAATAGCTGATCATTCGGTATGTGCGACGAGTCGAATGGCCATACCTGTGACGTCATTATGGATATCTATAAAGTTATTGTGACAAGTGAAAGCATGTTTTCAGATGTCTTGACTCATCCCTCTTACTCGTCAGTTTAAAATTGCAGATATCCTGAATTGTCATTCTGACAGGTAACATTGTAATTTCGACCAATTCAAATGCGTTTGTCGATAACTAAAATGCAATTATGAATAGTGGAGCGAGGCTATTAAATGTTCAGAGGGCTTGCCGTGACGGCAACTATTTAAACGGCTTTGGCTGCAGCTATCTTCGCTTACGGCCACACCACCCTGAAAACGCCCGATCTCGTCTGATCTCGGAAGCTAAGCAGGGTCGGGCCTGGTTAGTACTTGGATGGGAGACCGCCTGGGAATACCAGGTGCAGTAAGCTTTTACATATTTATTTATTTATTTATTTGTTTGTTTGTTTGCGTTGTCACACTAGGGGGCGATACCTCACACGATTTACGCTGGAATATTGTAACTGTGCAAAGTAAAATGAAACATCAACGTGTCTTAGATAGCCAGCCACAGTTCAAAGCTAATGGCTTCAGCACGCCATTAGCTTTGAACGGCTTTGGCTGCAGCTATCTTCGCTTACGGCCACACCACCCTGAAAACGCCCGATCTCGTCTGATCTCGGAAGCTAAGCAGGGTCGGGCCTGGTTAGTACTTGGATGGGAGACCGCCTGGGAATACCAGGTGCAGTAAGCTTTTCTTTATTTGTTTATTTATTTATTTGTAGGTTTATTTATTTATTTGTTTGTTTGTTTTTTTGCGTTGTCACACTAGGGGGCGATATCTCACACGATTTAAGCTGGAATAGTGTAACTGTGCAAAGTAAAATGAAACATCAACGTGTCTTAGATAGCCAGCCACAGTTCAAAGCTAATGGCTTCAGCACGCTTCGGCTTCTGTCAAAAGCGTTTTTCGTTTTTTGTTGTTTCAGAATGAGAGACAAGGGGTATTTCAGAAAACAGGCTTACCGAGTCTGCTCTGTAACTGCGCCGAGTCAACACCAGGAAGCACTGTATTCACTTCAGTCCATGTTCCTGATTGGGGAGGGCTCCGGGGTTTCCTGGGTACACTTGTCCGGCTAACTCTGCGTCCTGATACGGGGCCCAGGAGTTAACTTAATTGAGCATTTTTGCGTTCCCCATACGTCCATTTGCCAATTACGTGTGTGCATACGCGATGAAAAAGAAGTAAGAACTAATGTTAATGGCCTCTCACCAGGGAATGCTGCGTTGGGGAATTCCGTTTACCACTCGCTCTGTCCTGTATGGGTGCTTCTGAGAATGTGTAGGCTACTGCGAGGCACAGCGGGACATATTTTTTTTATTTATTTCTTTTATTGTTTTGTAAAGATGCATATTTAGGTAATAGTATAAATATTAAGGAGCGCCAGTATTCTGGCACAGGTAGTGAGATCGGACAGTTTGCTCGCCGTCATTGTGCGCCTTGGAGAGCTGCGCAACTGGAACGATGTGCTACCCACGTATGTGAAAGGCACGGCGTGGCGCAGGGACAGATTCCGAGAGGTGCACAACTCATACTTACCTGGCAGGGGAGATACCTTTGCTATTTAAGTATCGATTGTTTGTTAAGCTTTGGCTTAGTGGGCAAGTTAAAATCTTTAAGATAGTTTGTGTTGTTTTTTTGTTTGTGCTTGCAGGTAGAAAGAAGGTTTCCACAGGAGTGGTTTCGTGGGTGGTAAGGCCCTTCGGGGCAAATTTCTTTTCTTGTCGTATTGTGGATTCTTTTGTTTAGTTAGTTTTGTGGTTGTGGCCTTCGGGATGGCCGCCGCTAGGGTCGGCGCCCGTCGGCACTGTTGTGTGCGTTTTTCTCTCAGAGAAAGGGATGGAAAATTAATTGAGATGTCGCGGTTGGACTTCTCAAGGAAATTACTGCTTGGTGTTTTGGGATATGTCCCTGGGGATATTAATTGCTTACTGGTCCTTCCAATGGGGAAGGGCTTTGATGTTAGTTTTAGAACTCCAATGTTGTTGGCCTCTTGTTGGAACAAATTGGAGAACGTAAAGGAGAAATTCGAAATGTTTAATATTGAGCGCTTAACAGATGATGCAGCAAAAACTGTGGTAATTAAAATGTATAATGAGACGGTGGAAGTGGACGATATTCTGACTTGGTTAGCCAGATATTGTACAATCAGGGGCCCCGCCCAAAAAGTGCTTGATTTAGATGGGATATGGATAGGGAGCTGGAGAATTCCGGTAAGGTTGGTGGAAGACAAGAAGGGATATGGTGGATTTAGGCATTTGCCATCCTTGATGGTGCTGGGGGAGAATAGGGGCTTGGTGTACTACCAAGGGCAGCCTAAGCTTTGCAGAAAATGTGGGGAATATGGGCATTTGGCGGAGGCATGCAAAGCATTGGTGTGCAACAGATGTAGAGAGTTGGGACACCTGGCTGCTGAATGCCCAACAGGAAGGCGATGCAATTTGTGTGGGTCTGCCGAGCACATGTTTCGGTACTGTCCTGATTCCTTCGCCAACAGAACCAAAAAAAATAGAGTGGAGGTTAGGGAGCGGCAGAGAGAGGAGGAGGCCAAAGCACAGGAGGAAGGAGAAAAGGAGGTGAGGGCAGAGATCAAAGAGAAAACACAAGAGATTAGTGCTGATGTGGCAGAAAATGGGGGCAGGGTGGAAACTAGAGCTGCTGCTGATGTGGCAGGAAATGAGGAGGTGGTTGAAAAGGGAACTGCTGCTGAGGTGGCAGGAAATGAGGGTGTGGCTGAAAGTGGAACTGCGGCTGAGGTGGCAGGAAGGGAGGGTGTGGCTAGTGGAAGTAGGGCTGCGGAAGAGGAGGAAGGAAGTGAGGGTGTGGCGGGAAGTGAAATTGCTGGTAAGGGAGAAGAAAGAGAAGGTGAGTTTGAAAATCTATACGGTTCAGATTCTGATGTGGACTCCATGGAGACAGTATCAGAGGTGGACAGCAGTGAAATGAGTACAGATGGTGTTAGTTTGAAAAGAGGGGCAGAAGACGGAGTAGAAAAAAGGGGAGGAGGAAAGAAAGGAAGGAGTCGGTTAGCGGAAAGGTGGGGTGGACTGTCTGAGAGTGACGAGTCCAGTCCTCCAGTGTACCCAGATTTTAATTTGTCCCCCAATATCGTACCATATATAAGTGAGACAGAATCCCCCCCAGATGGTTCACCTGCGGGTGACCCAGGGTGGGGTATGAAGTCATAAATGATAATGGTGAATATAATAAAGGGGTTGTTATATTTAATGGTGGGTTGTTTACTAAGTCTGTTTTTTATCTTTAATAACGATAAAATGAGTTCCCAGCACATACCCCTCACGGTGGTGACGATAAATGTTCGCAGCGTGAGGACAGTAATGAGGGCAAGGTCTGTTCTGTTGGCCCTGGAAGGGGTGCAGGCAGACATAATTTGCCTACAAGAATGCGGGTTGCCATATCGCTCTTCCTACGGGGAGTGGGAAAGCATGTGGCAGCTAGGGCCGTCTCTCTGGAGCGGTTCGAACGCAAACCGGTCAGATGGTGTGGCAGTGCTGGTGAAGAACAAGAGGGTGCAGGTGTTGGGGAGCACTGTGGTGGTGAGTGGTAGATTGTTGGTTTTGTCACTGTCTTTTAATGGAATGAATTTTAACCTTTTAAATATTTATTGTTCACCATACAAGCAGGAGAGATGGGAGTTGCTGCAGGAGCTCCCGCCGCATCTCCTTGGGCGGGCCCCTTTGTTACTGGTGGGGGATTTTAATTGTGTTTTAAATAGGCTTGGGCGGAAGGGGGAGGGACAGGATTTTAGAATGGACAAGACAACATTTTATCTCCAAAGACTTTTAATGGATTTTAAATTACGAGATATTTATTCTTCTTTGTGTCCAGGGCAAGAGGGTTTTACTTGGCGAACAAATGATGGATCCCGAGCATCGAGGATTGATTTCATCTTTGCTAGGGGTTTCGCTGGTCAATCAGCATCTCTGAATCCGGTGTTTTATTCTGACCACTCCCTGCTGAGCTGCTCTCTGGCTGTGGAGTCAGGAGTAGCAGTAGGCAGAGGAGTATGGAAGCTGAACTGCCGCTTGTTGGAGGACCCGGCAGTAGTGATGGCTTTTAATGGAAAATATAAAGAATGGCAATCCCTCCAGGAGCTGTACACTACAAGAGCGGAGTGGTGGGAGGACACAAAGGGGAGAATTAAGGAGTTTTTTATTAATAAAGGAAAAGAAAAGAAGAAGAAGGAGAGGAGAGTGTGGGTGGGGCTTCAGAGGAGATTAAATAGGTATTGGGATTTGGTAAATATGGGATTTGATTTTAAAGAAGAACTGAAGCAAGTAAAAAATGAGATGGCTGTTTTAACGGAAAATAAGAGCAAAAATGTAATTTTTAGGTGTAAGGAGAAGGAAATTGACGAGGGAGAGAAGTGTACAAGATACTTTTTTAAAAAAATTATGTCAAGGGGAATTTTAATGAAAGGTTTGAAGGGGGAGGATGGGGTTGTAAAAAATGGGAAAAAAGGTCTGTTAGAGGTGGTGGAGGAATTTTATGGGAAACTGTTTGGAGAAAAGGAAGTGGTGGAAGAAAGGGTGGAGGAGGTGTTGGACAATATAGAGAGGGTGGTGGAAAAGGGGTTGGTTTTAGACGCACCTATCGAGTTTTTAGAGTTGACGGAAAGTCTCAAATCTTTTAAAACTGGGAAGGCACCGGGGCTTGACGGGATTCCAGTTGAATTTTACAGAACCTTTTGGGGATTAGTGGGGCCAGATATTTTAGCTGTTTTTAGAGAGTTTGATAGTTTTAAAAAGTTGCCGGTGAGTTTTAGAGAGGGGGTGGTTACCTTGATTTTTAAAAAAGGGGAGGCGGAGGATTTAAAAAACTGGCGACCGATAACTCTTTTAAATTTTGATTTTAAGATGTACAGTAAAATTTTAACTTTAAGGATGAGGGGGGTTTTAGAACAAGTGATAGACCTGGATCAAACCTGTGCGGTGCCAGGAAGGAGGATCACGGACAGCTTGGTACTGGTGAGAGATGCCATCTGTTACGCGAGAGACAGAAATATTAGGCTTGCAGTGTTAAATTTAGATTTTGAAAAGGCTTATGATAGGGTCTCGCATCAGTACATGTTTCGTGTACTGCAAAAGATGGGGTTTTCAGGTGGGTTTTTAGCACGGGTGGGGCTCCTATACACAGAGGTAAGGAGCAGAATTTTGGTAAACGGGATGTTATCAGAAGCAGTGTCAGTAAACTGCGGGGTCCGTCAGGGGTGTCCGTTATCCCCACTCCTGTTTGTTTGTTGTATGGAGCCACTGGCGCAGGTGTTGAGAAGGGACACCTGGATTAGGGGGCTACAAATACCGGGTAGTGGGGGGAGGGAGGCCAGGTGCATTCTCTACATGGATGATGTCACGGTTTTATGTTCGGACAGAGTGTCGGTCGCCAGGGTTTTAGACAGAACAGAATGGTTTGGTCAAGCCTCGGGTGCAAAGTTAAACAGAGAAAAAACAGTTTTAAAAGTTTTTGGGAACTGGAGTGAGGTGGAGAGACAAGACCTCCCTCTAAAAGTGGATTTTAATGAAATGCGGGTTTTGGGGGTTAAATTTAATGCAGAAGGTTTGGGAAGTGGGAACTGGGACGACATTTTTAAGAAAATACAAAGAAAAGTAACTTTTTGGAGGTTGAGGCAACTCACCTTGGAAGGGAAAGTCCTGATTTTAAAGTCGGTGATTTTACCAATGTTGTTGTTTGTGGGTGCTGTCTTTTGTCCGTCCCGTGTTGTGTTCGTCAGACTTGATCGTTTGATTTTCCGTTTTTTATGGGGTGGGGGGTGGGAACGGCTAAAGAGGGAGTGGGTGAAGAGAGTGCCGGAGAAGGGTGGAAAAGGGGTCCCGGATTTTTACAAAATTTTAATGTGTAAATTTGTGGCGTTACATGTCTCGTTGGCTGTGTCTGGTTTTAATAAAGCTTCATTTTTTGTTCGATTTTTTATGGGGGGCTATTTAAGGAGGTTGGGTATTTTAAAAGTTAAGTTAACTGTACCTGTAGCCTTTGTGATGCCAGGTTTTTATCGCCTTGTACAAACGTTTTTAATGAAATGTGAATTGGAAGAGGAGGGGGTTGATGCACTGACATCTTTTAAAAGTCTTCTCTCCTTTGTGCAGGGCAGGGAGCCTACGTGTCCAGTGAGAGGGCTGGCACTAGGCCAAGCAGGAAAGGTTTGGAAGGAGGTGGCCCACCCGGACCTGCTGAACCGGCATCGGGACCTGGCCTGGCAGGTGGCGCACGGGGTCCTCCCTGTTCGTGCAGTAATGCACAGAAGAGGAATGTCCCAAATTGCAGTGTGCCCCAGAGATGGCTGTGGATATGAAGAGTCCGTGCGGCACCTCCTGTGGGACTGTGAGGCGGCCCAGGCCCTCTGGAAGGAGGTGTGCCCTCTGCTCCAGCACCTGCACCCAGGGATAACGCTAGACTGCCAGCTGGTCCTATATGGGACAAAAGGGAAAATAAAAGGAAATGCGTGGACTCAAGCATGGCAGGTGGTGAACTGCACAAAGGAGGCCCTGTGGAAGGCAAGGTGCCTGCTGGTGCTGGAGGACAAAGTACTGAGGATGGAACAAATGAAGAGGGTGGCCTGGGCCGCAGTAAAAGACTACATGTTCCGCCACAGTCGACGGAAGGGACAGGAGGTGGCCAGGCGCACGTGGGGGCGCGCTGCATGGGCAATGGTCATGGGACGGGGAGGATTAGCCTGCTCAGGTCCAGGACTCCCAGTATGACGGGACAGCAGGTAAGGAGTGCAGGCAGTTGTTTAAGGACACGTCCTGCCCTGCACAAAAGCATAGTGTCTAATTTTATTGGGATTGGTTGTAAAATGTTTGTAAAATATATTTATTGGAAGGGGATGGAGGTTTGGAAGATTTTAAAGTATATTGTGCTTGGAAAATGGTTTGTGTTTTTAAAATATAATGGTTTATTACAGGTACAGTACAGTTTGATTGTCATCAATTTTAAATCAAAATTTTTTTTTTAACATGCTTGGCATTTTATTTTTATAAAGATTGTAAAGTGTGTAAAGTTTGAAATGTGTTGAAATGTGTACAATGTTTGTAAGCTTGAAATGCTTGGAAAGCAAATTGTTTTGATATAATAAAAAAATTTCAAAAGTGAAAAGTGGTTCACCCAGGGCGAGGCTCGGCCATTGCACTTCGGTCATGCTGACCCCTGCGAATTCCCCAAATGTGGGAATCTCGACTGCATAATTTCTGGTAGTGGGGGACTGCGTTCGCGCTCTCCCCTGATGTTGCTGTGAAAAAGTAGAATGTACTCGGTGGCGCCTGCTCGTGTTGCCCGGGCACGCCGCCGCGGCGTCTCAAGACCGTGAAGCGGACGTCAATGCGTAAATGTAAGAAAAGTGCCTAAAATTCACGGAAGCAACTTTGTTGCAGGTCAGTCGCATTGCGGCGGCATATGGCAGGTCCTTTTAAAATCTAATAGATTGCCCGGAGTTTTAAATTGCAAGAAGGCGTAATTCATTTAACCAGGGTGACGCGACTTCGTCAGGGTTTTCAATGCTGCGGCCGGTGCGAGAAACGAGCTGTTAACTTTCCTGTCTAAAACTACACGACGACTGTTTCGCCCCATCTCTTTCCACTAAGTAGCATTTTCTTACTTTTTTTTCAGAGGGAACGGCTTCTGCCATTTGTAAAGCCATAAGTGATCGCACAAGGTTTGCGAAACATTACATTTACATACATTTTTCCAATATTTTATCAGGCAAGCCCTGTTATCCAAAGCGGCGCGCAATAAGTGCATGCCGAAGGTCGTTGCAAGAACTACGGAACGTACGTCCGGCAAGGTTCAATTCTCATAAAGTATCAGCTACCCCGAGCCATTAACATAGCCAGTGCAACCAGTAAGCAAAAGCCCAATGTACATTGCGAAGCCTGGCATCGCAGTCACGTCGGGCGCAGCGGATTTAACTGGGAATAATTCAAATTCAGATATATGAAAATACCATTTTCACTAGTCAAAACGTAATTACAGACATGGTAAATAGCTGATCATTCGGTATGTGCGACGAGTCGAATGGCCATACCTGTGACGTCATTATGGATATCTATAAAGTTATTGTGACAAGTGAAAGCATGTTTTCAGATGTCTTGACTCATCCCTCTTACTCGTCAGTTTAAAATTGCAGATATCCTGAATTGTCATTCTGACAGGTAACATTGTCATTTCGACCAATTCAAATGCGTTTGTCGATAACTAAAATGCAATTATGAATAGTGGAGCGAGGCTATTAAATGTTCAGAGGGCTTGCCGTGACGGCAACTATTTAAACGGCTTTGGCTGCAGCTATCTTCGCTTACGGCCACACCACCCTGAAAACGCCCGATCTCGTCTGATCTCGGAAGCTAAGCAGGGTCGGGCCTGGTTAGTACTTGGATGGGAGACCGCCTGGGAATACCAGGTGCAGTAAGCTTTTACATATTTATTTATTTATTTGTTTGTTTGTTTGCGTTGTCACACTAGGGGGCGATACCTCACACGATTTACGCTGGAATATTGTAACTGTGCAAAGTAAAATGAAACATCAACGTGTCTTAGATAGCCAGCCACAGTTCAAAGCTAATGGCTTCAGCACGCCATTAGCTTTGAACGGCTTTGGCTGCAGCTATCTTCGCTTACGGCCACACCACCCTGAAAACGCCCGATCTCGTCTGATCTCGGAAGCTAAGCAGGGTCGGGCCTGGTTAGTACTTGGATGGGAGACCGCCTGGGAATACCAGGTGCAGTAAGCTTTTCTTTATTTGTTTATTTATTTATTTGTAGGTTTATTTATTTATTTGTTTGTTTGTTTTTTTGCGTTGTCACACTAGGGGGCGATATCTCACACGATTTAAGCTGGAATAGTGTAACTGTGCAAAGTAAAATGAAACATCAACGTGTCTTAGATAGCCAGCCACAGTTCAAAGCTAATGGCTTCAGCACGCTTCGGCTTCTGTCAAAAGCGTTTTTCGTTTTTTGTTGTTTCAGAATGAGAGACAAGGGGTATTTCAGAAAACAGGCTTACCGAGTCTGCTCTGTAACTGCGCCGAGTCAACACCAGGAAGCACTGTATTCACTTCAGTCCATGTTCCTGATTGGGGAGGGCTCCGGGGTTTCCTGGGTACACTTGTCCGGCTAACTCTGCGTCCTGATACGGGGCCCAGGAGTTAACTTAATTGAGCATTTTTGCGTTCCCCATACGTCCATTTGCCAATTACGTGTGTGCATACGCGATGAAAAAGAAGTAAGAACTAATGTTAATGGCCTCTCACCAGGGAATGCTGCGTTGGGGAATTCCGTTTACCACTCGCTCTGTCCTGTATGGATGCTTCTGAGAATGTGTAGGCTACTGCGAGGCACAGCGGGACATATTTTTTTTTTATTTATTTCTTTTATTGTTTTGTAAAGATGCATATTTAGGTAATAGTATAAATATTAAGGAGCGCCAGTATTCTGGCACAGGTAGTGAGATCGGACAGTTTGCTCGCCGTCATTGTGCGCCTTGGAGAGCTGCGCAACTGGAACGATGTGCTACCCACGTATGTGAAAGGCACGGCGTGGCGCAGGGACAGACTCCGAGAGGTGCACAACTCATACTTACCTGGCAGGGGAGATACCATGATCACGAAGGTGGTTCACCCAGGGCGAGGCTCGGCCATTGCACTTCGGTCATGCTGACCCCTGCGAATTCCCCAAATGTGGGAATCTCGACTGCATAATTTCTGGTAGTGGGGGACTGCGTTCGCGCTCTCCCCTGATGTTGCTGTGAAAAAGTAGAATGTACTCGGTGGCGCCTGCTCGTGTTGCCCGGGCACGCCGCCGCGGCGTCTCAAGACCGTGAAGCGGACGTCAATGCGTAAATGTAAGAAAAGTGCCTAAAATTCACGGAAGCAACTTTGTTGCAGGTCAGTCGCATTGCGGCGGCATATGGCAGGTCCTTTTAAAATCTAATAGATTGCCCGGAGTTTTAAATTGCAAGAAGGCGTAATTCATTTAACCAGGGTGACGCGACTTCGTCAGGGTTTTCAATGCTGCGGCCGGTGCGAGAAACGAGCTGTTAACTTTCCTGTCTAAAACTACACGACGACTGTTTCGCCCCATCTCTTTCCACTAAGTAGCATTTTCTTACTTTTTTTTCAGAGGGAACGGCCTCTGCCATTTGTAAAGCCATAAGTGATCGCACAAGGTTTGCGAAACATTACATTTACATACATTTTTCCAATATTTTATCAGGCAAGCCCTGTTATCCAAAGCGGCGCGCAATAAGTGCATGCCGAAGGTCGTTGCAAGAACTACGGAACGTACGTCCGGCAAGGTTCAATTCTCATAAAGTATCAGCTACCCCGAGCCATTAACATAGCCAGTGCAACCAGTAAGCAAAAGCCCAATGTACATTGCGAAGCCTGGCATCGCAGTCACGTCGGGCGCAGCGGATTTAACTGGGAATAATTCAAATTCAGATATATGAAAATACCATTTTCACTAGTCAAAACGTAATTACAGACATGGTAAATAGCTGATCATTCGGTATGTGCGACGAGTCGAATGGCCATACCTGTGACGTCATTATGGATATCTATAAAGTTATTGTGACAAGTGAAAGCATGTTTTCAGATGTCTTGACTCATCCCTCTTACTCGTCAGTTTAAAATTGCAGATATCCTGAATTGTCATTCTGACAGGTAACATTGTAATTTCGACCAATTCAAATGCGTTTGTCGATAACTAAAATGCAATTATGAATAGTGGAGCGAGGCTATTAAATGTTCAGAGGGCTTGCCGTGACGGCAACTATTTAAACGGCTTTGGCTGCAGCTATCTTCGCTTACGGCCACACCACCCTGAAAACGCCCGATCTCGTCTGATCTCGGAAGCTAAGCAGGGTCGGGCCTGGTTAGTACTTGGATGGGAGACCGCCTGGGAATACCAGGTGCAGTAAGCTTTTACATATTTATTTATTTATTTGTTTGTTTGTTTGCGTTGTCACACTAGGGGGCGATACCTCACACGATTTACGCTGGAATATTGTAACTGTGCAAAGTAAAATGAAACATCAACGTGTCTTAGATAGCCAGCCACAGTTCAAAGCTAATGGCTTCAGCACGCCATTAGCTTTGAACGGCTTTGGCTGCAGCTATCTTCGCTTACGGCCACACCACCCTGAAAACGCCCGATCTCGTCTGATCTCGGAAGCTAAGCAGGGTCGGGCCTGGTTAGTACTTGGATGGGAGACCGCCTGGGAATACCAGGTGCAGTAAGCTTTTCTTTATTTGTTTATTTATTTATTTGTAGGTTTATTTATTTATTTGTTTGTTTGTTTTTTTGCGTTGTCACACTAGGGGGCGATATCTCACACGATTTAAGCTGGAATAGTGTAACTGTGCAAAGTAAAATGAAACATCAACGTGTCTTAGATAGCCAGCCACAGTTCAAAGCTAATGGCTTCAGCACGCTTCGGCTTCTGTCAAAAGCGTTTTTCGTTTTTTGTTGTTTCAGAATGAGAGACAAGGGGTATTTCAGAAAACAGGCTTACCGAGTCTGCTCTGTAACTGCGCCGAGTCAACACCAGGAAGCACTGTATTCACTTCAGTCCATGTTCCTGATTGGGGAGGGCTCCGGGGTTTCCTGGGTACACTTGTCCGGCTAACTCTGCGTCCTGATACGGGGCCCAGGAGTTAACTTAATTGAGCATTTTTGCGTTCCCCATACGTCCATTTGCCAATTACGTGTGTGCATACGCGATGAAAAAGAAGTAAGAACTAATGTTAATGGCCTCTCACCAGGGAATGCTGCGTTGGGGAATTCCGTTTACCACTCGCTCTGTCCTGTATGGATGCTTCTGAGAATGTGTAGGCTACTGCGAGGCACAGCGGGACATATTTTTTTTTTATTTATTTCTTTTATTGTTTTGTAAAGATGCATATTTAGGTAATAGTATAAATATTAAGGAGCGCCAGTATTCTGGCACAGGTAGTGAGATCGGACAGTTTGCTCGCCGTCATTGTGCGCCTTGGAGAGCTGCGCAACTGGAACGATGTGCTACCCACGTATGTGAAAGGCACGGCGTGGCGCAGGGACAGATTCCGAGAGGTGCACAACTCATACTTACCTGGCAGGGGAGATACCATGATCACGAAGGTGGTTCACCCAGGGCGAGGCTCGGCCATTGCACTTCGGTCATGCTGACCCCTGCGAATTCCCCAAATGTGGGAATCTCGACTGCATAATTTCTGGTAGTGGGGGACTGCGTTCGCGCTCTCCCCTGATGTTGCTGTGAAAAAGTAGAATGTACTCGGTGGCGCCTGCTCGTGTTGCCCGGGCACGCCGCCGCGGCGTCTCAAGACCGTGAAGCGGACGTCAATGCGTAAATGTAAGAAAAGTGCCTAAAATTCACGGAAGCAACTTTGTTGCAGGTCAGTCGCATTGCGACGGCATATGGCAGGTCCTTTTAAAATCTAATAGATTGCCCGGAGTTTTAAATTGCAAGAAGGCGTAATTCATTTAACCAGGGTGACGCGACTTCGTCAGGGTTTTCAATGCTGCGGCCGGTGCGAGAAACGAGCTGTTAACTTTCCTGTCTAAAACTACACGACGACTGTTTCGCCCCATCTCTTTCCACTAAGTAGCATTTTCTTACTTTTTTTTCAGAGGGAACGGCTTCTGCCATTTGTAAAGCCATAAGTGATCGCATAAGGTTTGCGAAACATTACATTTACATACATTTTTCCAATATTTTATCAGGCAAGCCCTGTTATCCAAAGCGGCGCGCAATAAGTGCATGCCGAAGGTCGTTGCAAGAACTACGGAACGTACGTCCGGCAAGGTTCAATTCTCATAAAGTATCAGCTACCCCGAGCCATTAACATAGCCAGTGCAACCAGTAAGCAAAAGCCCAATGTACATTGCGAAGCCTGGCATCGCAGTCACGTCGGGCGCAGCGGATTTAACTGGGAATAATTCAAATTCAGATATATGAAAATACCATTTTCACTAGTCAAAACGTAATTACAGACATGGTAAATAGCTGATCATTCGGTATGTGCGACGAGTCGAATGGCCATACCTGTGACGTCATTATGGATATCTATAAAGTTATTGTGACAAGTGAAAGCATGTTTTCAGATGTCTTGACTCATCCCTCTTACTCGTCAGTTTAAAATTGCAGATATCCTGAATTGTCATTCTGACAGGTAACATTGTAATTTCGACCAATTCAAATGCGTTTGTCGATAACTAAAATGCAATTATGAATAGTGGAGCGAGGCTATTAAATGTTCAGAGGGCTTGCCGTGACGGCAACTATTTAAACGGCTTTGGCTGCAGCTATCTTCGCTTACGGCCACACCACCCTGAAAACGCCCGATCTCGTCTGATCTCGGAAGCTAAGCAGGGTCGGGCCTGGTTAGTACTTGGATGGGAGACCGCCTGGGAATACCAGGTGCAGTAAGCTTTTACATATTTATTTATTTATTTATTTGTTTGTTTGTTTGCGTTGTCACACTAGGGGGCGATACCTCACACGATTTACGCTGGAATATTGTAACTGTGCAAAGTAAAATGAAACATCAACGTGTCTTAGATAGCCAGCCACAGTTCAAAGCTAATGGCTTCAGCACGCCATTAGCTTTGAACGGCTTTGGCTGCAGCTATCTTCGCTTACGGTCACACCACCCTGAAAACGCCCGATCTCGTCTGATCTCGGAAGCTAAGCAGGGTCGGGCCTGGTTAGTACTTGGATGGGAGACCGCCTGGGAATACCAGGTGCAGTAAGCTTTTCTTTATTTGTTTATTTATTTATTTGTAGGTTTATTTATTTATTTGTTTGTTTGTTTTTTTGCGTTGTCACACTAGGGGGCGATATCTCACACGATTTAAGCTGGAATAGTGTAACTGTGCAAAGTAAAATGAAACATCAACGTGTCTTAGATAGCCAGCCACAGTTCAAAGCTAATGGCTTCAGCACGCTTCGGCTTCTGTCAAAAGCGTTTTTCGTTTTTTGTTGTTTCAGAATGAGAGACAAGGGGTATTTCAGAAAACAGGCTTACCGAGTCTGCTCTGTAACTGCGCCGAGTCAACACCAGGAAGCACTGTATTCACTTCAGTCCATGATCCTGATTGGGGAGGGCTCCGGGGTTTCCTGGGTACACTTGTCCGGCTAACTCTGCGTCCTGATACGGGGCCCAGGAGTTAACTTAATTGAGCATTTTTGCGTTCCCCATACGTCCATTTGCCAATTACGTGTGTGCATACGCGATGAAAAAGAAGTAAGAACTAATGTTAATGGCCTCTCACCAGGGAATGCTGCGTTGGGGAATTCCGTTTACCACTCGCTCTGTCCTGTATGGGTGCTTCTGAGAATGTGTAGGCTACTGCGAGGCACAGCGGGACATATTTTTTTTATTTATTTCTTTTATTGTTTTGTAAAGATGCATATTTAGGTAATAGTATAAATATTAAGGAGCGCCAGTATTCTGGCACAGGTAGTGAGATCGGACAGTTTGCTCGCCGTCATTGTGCGCCTTGGAGAGCTGCGCAACTGGAACGATGTGCTACCCACGTATGTGAAAGGCACGGCGTGGCGCAGGGACAGATTCCGAGAGGTGCACAACTCATACTTACCTGGCAGGGGAGATACCATGATCACGAAGGTGGTTCACCCAGGGCGAGGCTCGGCCATTGCACTTCGGTCATGCTGACCCCTGCGAATTCCCCAAATGTGGGAATCTCGACTGCATAATTTCTGGTAGTGGGGGACTGCGTTCGCGCTCTCCCCTGATGTTGCTGTGAAAAAGTAGAATGTACTCGGTGGCGCCTGCTCGTGTTGCCCGGGCACGCCGCCGCGGCGTCTCAAGACCGTGAAGCGGACGTCAATGCGTAAATGTAAGAAAAGTGCCTAAAATTCACGGAAGCAACTTTGTTGCAGGTCAGTCGCATTGCGGCGGCATATGGCAGGTCCTTTTAAAATCTAATAGATTGCCCGGAGTTTTAAATTGCAAGAAGGCGTAATTCATTTAACCAGGGTGACGCGACTTCGTCAGGGTTTTCAATGCTGCGGCCGGTGCGAGAAACGAGCTGTTAACTTTCCTGTCTAAAACTACACGACGACTGTTTCGCCCCATCTCTTTCCACTAAGTAGCATTTTCTTACTTTTTTTTCAGAGGGAACGGCCTCTGCCATTTGTAAAGCCATAAGTGATCGCACAAGGTTTGCGAAACATTACATTTACATACATTTTTCCAATATTTTATCAGGCAAGCCCTGTTATCCAAAGCGGCGCGCAATAAGTGCATGCCGAAGGTCGTTGCAAGAACTACGGAACGTACGTCCGGCAAGGTTCAATTCTCATAAAGTATCAGCTACCCCGAGCCATTAACATAGCCAGTGCAACCAGTAAGCAAAAGCCCAATGTACATTGCGAAGCCTGGCATCGCAGTCACGTCGGGCGCAGCGGATTTAACTGGGAATAATTCAAATTCAGATATATGAAAATACCATTTTCACTAGTCAAAACGTAATTACAGACATGGTAAATAGCTGATCATTCGGTATGTGCGACGAGTCGAATGGCCATACCTGTGACGTCATTATGGATATCTATAAAGTTATTGTGACAAGTGAAAGCATGTTTTCAGATGTCTTGACTCATCCCTCTTACTCGTCAGTTTAAAATTGCAGATATCCTGAATTGTCATTCTGACAGGTAACATTGTAATTTCGACCAATTCAAATGCGTTTGTCGATAACTAAAATGCAATTATGAATAGTGGAGCGAGGCTATTAAATGTTCAGAGGGCTTGCCGTGACGGCAACTATTTAAACGGCTTTGGCTGCAGCTATCTTCGCTTACGGCCACACCACCCTGAAAACGCCCGATCTCGTCTGATCTCGGAAGCTAAGCAGGGTCGGGCCTGGTTAGTACTTGGATGGGAGACCGCCTGGGAATACCAGGTGCAGTAAGCTTTTACATATTTATTTATTTATTTATTTGTTTGTTTGTTTGCGTTGTCACACTAGGGGGCGATACCTCACACGATTTACGCTGGAATATTGTAACTGTGCAAAGTAAAATGAAACATCAACGTGTCTTAGATAGCCAGCCACAGTTCAAAGCTAATGGCTTCAGCACGCCATTAGCTTTGAACGGCTTTGGCTGCAGCTATCTTCGCTTACGGCCACACCACCCTGAAAACGCCCGATCTCGTCTGATCTCGGAAGCTAAGCAGGGTCGGGCCTGGTTAGTACTTGGATGGGAGACCGCCTGGGAATACCAGGTGCAGTAAGCTTTTCTTTATTTGTTTATTTATTTATTTGTAGGTTTATTTATTTATTTGTTTGTTTGTTTTTTTGCGTTGTCACACTAGGGGGCGATATCTCACACGATTTAAGCTGGAATAGTGTAACTGTGCAAAGTAAAATGAAACATCAACGTGTCTTAGATAGCCAGCCACAGTTCAAAGCTAATGGCTTCAGCACGCTTCGGCTTCTGTCAAAAGCGTTTTTCGTTTTTTGTTGTTTCAGAATGAGAGACAAGGGGTATTTCAGAAAACAGGCTTACCGAGTCTGCTCTGTAACTGCGCCGAGTCAACACCAGGAAGCACTGTATTCACTTCAGTCCATGTTCCTGATTGGGGAGGGCTCCGGGGTTTCCTGGGTACACTTGTCCGGCTAACTCTGCGTCCTGATACGGGGCCCAGGAGTTAACTTAATTGAGCATTTTTGCGTTCCCCATACGTCCATTTGCCAATTACGTGTGTGCATACGCGATGAAAAAGAAGTAAGAACTAATGTTAATGGCCTCTCACCAGGGAATGCTGCGTTGGGGAATTCCGTTTACCACTCGCTCTGTCCTGTATGGGTGCTTCTGAGAATGTGTAGGCTACTGCGAGGCACAGCGGGACATATTTTTTTTATTTATTTCTTTTATTGTTTTGTAAAGATGCATATTTAGGTAATAGTATAAATATTAAGGAGCGCCAGTATTCTGGCACAGGTAGTGAGATCGGACAGTTTGCTCGCCGTCATTGTGCGCCTTGGAGAGCTGCGCAACTGGAACGATGTGCTACCCACGTATGTGAAAGGCACGGCGTGGCGCAGGGACAGATTCCGAGAGGTGCACAACTCATACTTACCTGGCAGGGGAGATACCATGATCACGAAGGTGGTTCACCCAGGGCGAGGCTCGGCCATTGCACTTCGGTCATGCTGACCCCTGCGAATTCCCCAAATGTGGGAATCTCGACTGCATAATTTCTGGTAGTGGGGGACTGCGTTCGCGCTCTCCCCTGATGTTGCTGTGAAAAAGTAGAATGTACTCGGTGGCGCCTGCTCGTGTTGCCCGGGCACGCCGCCGCGGCGTCTCAAGACCGTGAAGCGGACGTCAATGCGTAAATGTAAGAAAAGTGCCTAAAATTCACGGAAGCAACTTTGTTGCAGGTCAGTCGCATTGCGGCGGCATATGGCAGGTCCTTTCAAAATCTAATAGATTGCCCGGAGTTTTAAATTGCAAGAAGGCGTAATTCATTTAACCAGGGTGACGCGACTTCGTCAGGGTTTTCAATGCTGCGGCCGGTGCGAGAAACGAGCTGTTAACTTTCCTGTCTAAAACTACACGACGACTGTTTCGCCCCATCTCTTTCCACTAAGTAGCATTTTCTTACTTTTTTTTCAGAGGGAACGGCCTCTGCCATTTGTAAAGCCATAAGTGATCGCACAAGGTTTGCGAAACATTACATTTACATACATTTTTCCAATATTTTATCAGGCAAGCCCTGTTATCCAAAGCGGCGCGCAATAAGTGCATGCCGAAGGTCGTTGCAAGAACTACGGAACGTACGTCCGGCAAGGTTCAATTCTCATAAAGTATCAGCTACCCCGAGCCATTAACATAGCCAGTGCAACCAGTAAGCAAAAGCCCAATGTACATTGCGAAGCCTGGCATCGCAGTCACGTCGGGCGCAGCGGATTTAACTGGGAATAATTCAAATTCAGATATATGAAAATACCATTTTCACTAGTCAAAACGTAATTACAGACATGGTAAATAGCTGATCATTCGGTATGTGCGACGAGTCGAATGGCCATACCTGTGACGTCATTATGGATATCTATAAAGTTATTGTGACAAGTGAAAGCATGTTTTCAGATGTCTTGACTCATCCCTCTTACTCGTCAGTTTAAAATTGCAGATATCCTGAATTGTCATTCTGACAGGTAACATTGTAATTTCGACCAATTCAAATGCGTTTGTCGATAACTAAAATGCAATTATGAATAGTGGAGCGAGGCTATTAAATGTTCAGAGGGCTTGCCGTGACGGCAACTATTTAAACGGCTTTGGCTGCAGCTATCTTCGCTTACGGCCACACCACCCTGAAAACGCCCGATCTCGTCTGATCTCGGAAGCTAAGCAGGGTCGGGCCTGGTTAGTACTTGGATGGGAGACCGCCTGGGAATACCAGGTGCAGTAAGCTTTTACATATTTATTTATTTATTTATTTGTTTGTTTGTTTGCGTTGTCACACTAGGGGGCGATACCTCACACGATTTACGCTGGAATATTGTAACTGTGCAAAGTAAAATGAAACATCAACGTGTCTTAGATAGCCAGCCACAGTTCAAAGCTAATGGCTTCAGCACGCCATTAGCTTTGAACGGCTTTGGCTGCAGCTATCTTCGCTTACGGCCACACCACCCTGAAAACGCCCGATCTCGTCTGATCTCGGAAGCTAAGCAGGGTCGGGCCTGGTTAGTACTTGGATGGGAGACCGCCTGGGAATACCAGGTGCAGTAAGCTTTTCTTTATTTGTTTGTTTATTTATTTATTTGTAGGTTTATTTATTTATTTGTTTGTTTGTTTTTTTGCGTTGTCACACTAGGGGGCGATATCTCACACGATTTAAGCTGGAATAGTGTAACTGTGCAAAGTAAAATGAAACATCAACGTGTCTTAGATAGCCAGCCACAGTTCAAAGCTAATGGCTTCAGCACGCTTCGGCTTCTGTCAAAAGCGTTTTTCGTTTTTTGTTGTTTCAGAATGAGAGACAAGGGGTATTTCAGAAAACAGGCTTACCGAGTCTGCTCTGTAACTGCGCCGAGTCAACACCAGGAAGCACTGTATTCACTTCAGTCCATGTTCCTGATTGGGGAGGGCTCCGGGGTTTCCTGGGTACACTTGTCCGGCTAACTCTGCGTCCTGATACGGGGCCCAGGAGTTAACTTAATTGAGCATTTTTGCGTTCCCCATACGTCCATTTGCCAATTACGTGTGTGCATACGCGATGAAAAAGAAGTAAGAACTAATGTTAATGGCCTCTCACCAGGGAATGCTGCGTTGGGGAATTCCGTTTACCACTCGCTCTGTCCTGTATGGGTGCTTCTGAGAATGTGTAGGCTACTGCGAGGCACAGCGGGACATATTTTTTTTATTTATTTCTTTTATTGTTTTGTAAAGATGCATATTTAGGTAATAGTATAAATATTAAGGAGCGCCAGTATTCTGGCACAGGTAGTGAGATCGGACAGTTTGCTCGCCGTCATTGTGCGCCTTGGAGAGCTGCGCAACTGGAACGATGTGCTACCCACGTATGTGAAAGGCACGGCGTGGCGCAGGGACAGATTCCGAGAGGTGCACAACTCATACTTACCTGGCAGGGGAGATACCATGATCACGAAGGTGGTTCACCCAGGGCGAGGCTCGGCCATTGCACTTCGGTCATGCTGACCCCTGCGAATTCCCCAAATGTGGGAATCTCGACTGCATAATTTCTGGTAGTGGGGGACTGCGTTCGCGCTCTCCCCTGATGTTGCTGTGAAAAAGTAGAATGTACTCGGTGGCGCCTGCTCGTGTTGCCCGGGCACGCCGCCGCGGCGTCTCAAGACCGTGAAGCGGACGTCAATGCGTAAATGTAAGAAAAGTGCCTAAAATTCACGGAAGCAACTTTGTTGCAGGTCAGTCGCATTGCGGCGGCATATGGCAGGTCCTTTTAAAATCTAATAGATTGCCCGGAGTTTTAAATTGCAAGAAGGCGTAATTCATTTAACCAGGGTGACGCGACTTCGTCAGGGTTTTCAATGCTGCGGCCGGTGCGAGAAACGAGCTGTTAACTTTCCTGTCTAAAACTACACGACGACTGTTTCGCCCCATCTCTTTCCACTAAGTAGCATTTTCTTACTTTTTTTTCAGAGGGAACGGCTTCTGCCATTTGTAAAGCCATAAGTGATCGCACAAGGTTTGCGAAACATTACATTTACATACATTTTTCCAATATTTTATCAGGCAAGCCCTGTTATCCAAAGCGGCGCGCAATAAGTGCATGCCGAAGGTCGTTGCAAGAACTACGGAACGTACGTCCGGCAAGGTTCAATTCTCATAAAGTATCAGCTACCCCGAGCCATTAACATAGCCAGTGCAACCAGTAAGCAAAAGCCCAATGTACATTGCGAAGCCTGGCATCGCAGTCACGTCGGGCGCAGCGGATTTAACTGGGAATAATTCAAATTCAGATATATGAAAATACCATTTTCACTAGTCAAAACGTAATTACAGACATGGTAAATAGCTGATCATTCGGTATGTGCGACGAGTCGAATGGCCATACCTGTGACGTCATTATGGATATCTATAAAGTTATTGTGACAAGTGAAAGCATGTTTTCAGATGTCTTGACTCATCCCTCTTACTCGTCAGTTTAAAATTGCAGATATCCTGAATTGTCATTCTGACAGGTAACATTGTAATTTCGACCAATTCAAATGCGTTTGTCGATAACTAAAATGCAATTATGAATAGTGGAGCGAGGCTATTAAATGTTCAGAGGGCTTGCCGTGACAGCAACTATTTAAACGGCTTTGGCTGCAGCTATCTTCGCTTACGGCCACACCACCCTGAAAACGCCCGATCTCGTCTGATCTCGGAAGCTAAGCAGGGTCGGGCCTGGTTAGTACTTGGATGGGAGACCGCCTGGGAATACCAGGTGCAGTAAGCTTTTACATATTTATTTATTTATTTATTTGTTTGTTTGCGTTGTCACACTAGGGGGCGATACCTCACACGATTTACGCTGGAATATTGTAACTGTGCAAAGTAAAATGAAACATCAACGTGTCTTAGATAGCCAGCCACAGTTCAAAGCTAATGGCTTCAGCACGCCATTAGCTTTGAACGGCTTTGGCTGCAGCTATCTTCGCTTACGGCCACACCACCCTGAAAACGCCCGATCTCGTCTGATCTCGGAAGCTAAGCAGGGTCGGGCCTGGTTAGTACTTGGATGGGAGACCGCCTGGGAATACCAGGTGCAGTAAGCTTTTCTTTATTTGTTTATTTATTTATTTGTAGGTTTATTTATTTATTTGTTTGTTTGTTTTTTTGCGTTGTCACACTAGGGGGCGATATCTCACACGATTTAAGCTGGAATAGTGTAACTGTGCAAAGTAAAATGAAACATCAACGTGTCTTAGATAGCCAGCCACAGTTCAAAGCTAATGGCTTCAGCACGCTTCGGCTTCTGTCAAAAGCGTTTTTCGTTTTTTGTTGTTTCAGAATGAGAGACAAGGGGTATTTCAGAAAACAGGCTTACCGAGTCTGCTCTGTAACTGCGCCGAGTCAACACCAGGAAGCACTGTATTCACTTCAGTCCATGTTCCTGATTGGGGAGGGCTCCGGGGTTTCCTGGGTACACTTGTCCGGCTAACTCTGCGTCCTGATACGGGGCCCAGGAGTTAACTTAATTGAGCATTTTTGCGTTCCCCATACGTCCATTTGCCAATTACGTGTGTGCATACGCGATGAAAAAGAAGTAAGAACTAATGTTAATGGCCTCTCACCAGGGAATGCTGCGTTGGGGAATTCCGTTTACCACTCGCTCTGTCCTGTATGGGTGCTTCTGAGAATGTGTAGGCTACTGCGAGGCACAGCGGGACATATTTTTTTTATTTATTTCTTTTATTGTTTTGTAAAGATGCATATTTAGGTAATAGTATAAATATTAAGGAGCGCCAGTATTCTGGCACAGGTAGTGAGATCGGACAGTTTGCTCGCCGTCATTGTGCGCCTTGGAGAGCTGCGCAACTGGAACGATGTGCTACCCACGTATGTGAAAGGCACGGCGTGGCGCAGGGACAGATTCCGAGAGGTGCACAACTCATACTTACCTGGCAGGGGAGATACCATGATCACGAAGGTGGTTCACCCAGGGCGAGGCTCGGCCATTGCACTTCGGTCATGCTGACCCCTGCGAATTCCCCAAATGTGGGAATCTCGACTGCATAATTTCTGGTAGTGGGGGACTGCGTTCGCGCTCTCCCCTGATGTTGCTGTGAAAAAGTAGAATGTACTCGGTGGCGCCTGCTCGTGTTGCCCGGGCACGCCGCCGCGGCGTCTCAAGACCGTGAAGCGGACGTCAATGCGTAAATGTAAGAAAAGTGCCTAAAATTCACGGAAGCAACTTTGTTGCAGGTCAGTCGCATTGCGGCGGCATATGGCAGGTCCTTTTAAAATCTAATAGATTGCCCGGAGTTTTAAATTGCAAGAAGGCGTAATTCATTTAACCAGGGTGACGCGACTTCGTCAGGGTTTTCAATGCTGCGGCCGGTGCGAGAAACGAGCTGTTAACTTTCCTGTCTAAAACTACACGACGACTGTTTCGCCCCATCTCTTTCCACTAAGTAGCATTTTCTTACTTTTTTTTCAGAGGGAACGGCCTCTGCCATTTGTAAAGCCATAAGTGATCGCACAAGGTTTGCGAAACATTACATTTACATACATTTTTCCAATATTTTATCAGGCAAGCCCTGTTATCCAAAGCGGCGCGCAATAAGTGCATGCCGAAGGTCGTTGCAAGAACTACGGAACGTACGTCCGGCAAGGTTCAATTCTCATAAAGTATCAGCTACCCCGAGCCATTAACATAGCCAGTGCAACCAGTAAGCAAAAGCCCAATGTACATTGCGAAGCCTGGCATCGCAGTCACGTCGGGCGCAGCGGATTTAACTGGGAATAATTCAAATTCAGATATATGAAAATACCATTTTCACTAGTCAAAACGTAATTACAGACATGGTAAATAGCTGATCATTCGGTATGTGCGACGAGTCGAATGGCCATACCTGTGACGTCATTATGGATATCTATAAAGTTATTGTGACAAGTGAAAGCATGTTTTCAGATGTCTTGACTCATCCCTCTTACTCGTCAGTTTAAAATTGCAGATATCCTGAATTGTCATTCTGACAGGTAACATTGTAATTTCGACCAATTCAAATGCGTTTGTCGATAACTAAAATGCAATTATGAATAGTGGAGCGAGGCTATTAAATGTTCAGAGGGCTTGCCGTGACGGCAACTATTTAAACGGCTTTGGCTGCAGCTATCTTCGCTTACGGCCACACCACCCTGAAAACGCCCGATCTCGTCTGATCTCGGAAGCTAAGCAGGGTCGGGCCTGGTTAGTACTTGGATGGGAGACCGCCTGGGAATACCAGGTGCAGTAAGCTTTTACATATTTATTTATTTATTTATTTGTTTGTTTGTTTGCGTTGTCACACTAGGGGGCGATACCTCACACGATTTACGCTGGAATATTGTAACTGTGCAAAGTAAAATGAAACATCAACGTGTCTTAGATAGCCAGCCACAGTTCAAAGCTAATGGCTTCAGCACGCCATTAGCTTTGAACGGCTTTGGCTGCAGCTATCTTCGCTTACGGCCACACCACCCTGAAAACGCCCGATCTCGTCTGATCTCGGAAGCTAAGCAGGGTCGGGCCTGGTTAGTACTTGGATGGGAGACCGCCTGGGAATACCAGGTGCAGTAAGCTTTTCTTTATTTGTTTATTTATTTATTTGTAGGTTTATTTATTTATTTGTTTGTTTGTTTTTTTGCGTTGTCACACTAGGGGGCGATATCTCACACGATTTAAGCTGGAATAGTGTAACTGTGCAAAGTAAAATGAAACATCAACGTGTCTTAGATAGCCAGCCACAGTTCAAAGCTAATGGCTTCAGCACGCTTCGGCTTCTGTCAAAAGCGTTTTTCGTTTTTTGTTGTTTCAGAATGAGAGACAAGGGGTATTTCAGAAAACAGGCTTACCGAGTCTGCTCTGTAACTGCGCCGAGTCAACACCAGGAAGCACTGTATTCACTTCAGTCCATGTTCCTGATTGGGGAGGGCTCCGGGGTTTCCTGGGTACACTTGTCCGGCTAACTCTGCGTCCTGATACGGGGCCCAGGAGTTAACTTAATTGAGCATTTTTGCGTTCCCCATACGTCCATTTGCCAATTACGTGTGTGCATACGCGATGAAAAAGAAGTAAGAACTAATGTTAATGGCCTCTCACCAGGGAATGCTGCGTTGGGGAATTCCGTTTACCACTCGCTCTGTCCTGTATGGATGCTTCTGAGAATGTGTAGGCTACTGCGAGGCACAGCGGGACATATTTTTTTTTTATTTATTTCTTTTATTGTTTTGTAAAGATGCATATTTAGGTAATAGTATAAATATTAAGGAGCGCCAGTATTCTGGCACAGGTAGTGAGATCGGACAGTTTGCTCGCCGTCATTGTGCGCCTTGGAGAGCTGCGCAACTGGAACGATGTGCTACCCACGTATGTGAAAGGCACGGCGTGGCGCAGGGACAGATTCCGAGAGGTGCACAACTCATACTTACCTGGCAGGGGAGATACCATGATCACGAAGGTGGTTCACCCAGGGCGAGGCTCGGCCATTGCACTTCGGTCATGCTGACCCCTGCGAATTCCCCAAATGTGGGAATCTCGACTGCATAATTTCTGGTAGTGGGGGACTGCGTTCGCGCTCTCCCCTGATGTTGCTGTGAAAAAGTAGAATGTACTCGGTGGCGCCTGCTCGTGTTGCCCGGGCACGCCGCCGCGGCGTCTCAAGACCGTGAAGCGGACGTCAATGCGTAAATGTAAGAAAAGTGCCTAAAATTCACGGAAGCAACTTTGTTGCAGGTCAGTCGCATTGCGGCGGCATATGGCAGGTCCTTTTAAAATCTAATAGATTGCCCGGAGTTTTAAATTGCAAGAAGGCGTAATTCATTTAACCAGGGTGACGCGACTTCGTCAGGGTTTTCAATGCTGCGGCCGGTGCGAGAAACGAGCTGTTAACTTTCCTGTCTAAAACTACACGACGACTGTTTCGCCCCATCTCTTTCCACTAAGTAGCATTTTCTTACTTTTTTTTCAGAGGGAACGGCCTCTGCCATTTGTAAAGCCATAAGTGATCGCACAAGGTTTGCGAAACATTACATTTACATACATTTTTCCAATATTTTATCAGGCAAGCCCTGTTATCCAAAGCGGCGCGCAATAAGTGCATGCCGAAGGTCGTTGCAAGAACTACGGAACGTACGTCCGGCAAGGTTCAATTCTCATAAAGTATCAGCTACCCCGAGCCATTAACATAGCCAGTGCAACCAGTAAGCAAAAGCCCAATGTACATTGCGAAGCCTGGCATCGCAGTCACGTCGGGCGCAGCGGATTTAACTGGGAATAATTCAAATTCAGATATATGAAAATACCATTTTCACTAGTCAAAACGTAATTACAGACATGGTAAATAGCTGATCATTCGGTATGTGCGACGAGTCGAATGGCCATACCTGTGACGTCATTATGGATATCTATAAAGTTATTGTGACAAGTGAAAGCATGTTTTCAGATGTCTTGACTCATCCCTCTTACTCGTCAGTTTAAAATTGCAGATATCCTGAATTGTCATTCTGACAGGTAACATTGTCATTTCGACCAATTCAAATGCGTTTGTCGATAACTAAAATGCAATTATGAATAGTGGAGCGAGGCTATTAAATGTTCAGAGGGCTTGCCGTGACGGCAACTATTTAAACGGCTTTGGCTGCAGCTATCTTCGCTTACGGCCACACCACCCTGAAAACGCCCGATCTCGTCTGATCTCGGAAGCTAAGCAGGGTCGGGCCTGGTTAGTACTTGGATGGGAGACCGCCTGGGAATACCAGGTGCAGTAAGCTTTTACATATTTATTTATTTATTTGTTTGTTTGTTTGCGTTGTCACACTAGGGGGCGATACCTCACACGATTTACGCTGGAATATTGTAACTGTGCAAAGTAAAATGAAACATCAACGTGTCTTAGATAGCCAGCCACAGTTCAAAGCTAATGGCTTCAGCACGCCATTAGCTTTGAACGGCTTTGGCTGCAGCTATCTTCGCTTACGGCCACACCACCCTGAAAACGCCCGATCTCGTCTGATCTCGGAAGCTAAGCAGGGTCGGGCCTGGTTAGTACTTGGATGGGAGACCGCCTGGGAATACCAGGTGCAGTAAGCTTTTCTTTATTTGTTTATTTATTTATTTGTAGGTTTATTTATTTATTTGTTTGTTTGTTTTTTTGCGTTGTCACACTAGGGGGCGATATCTCACACGATTTAAGCTGGAATAGTGTAACTGTGCAAAGTAAAATGAAACATCAACGTGTCTTAGATAGCCAGCCACAGTTCAAAGCTAATGGCTTCAGCACGCTTCGGCTTCTGTCAAAAGCGTTTTTCGTTTTTTGTTGTTTCAGAATGAGAGACAAGGGGTATTTCAGAAAACAGGCTTACCGAGTCTGCTCTGTAACTGCGCCGAGTCAACACCAGGAAGCACTGTATTCACTTCAGTCCATGTTCCTGATTGGGGAGGGCTCCGGGGTTTCCTGGGTACACTTGTCCGGCTAACTCTGCGTCCTGATACGGGGCCCAGGAGTTAACTTAATTGAGCATTTTTGCGTTCCCCATACGTCCATTTGCCAATTACGTGTGTGCATACGCGATGAAAAAGAAGTAAGAACTAATGTTAATGGCCTCTCACCAGGGAATGCTGCGTTGGGGAATTCCGTTTACCACTCGCTCTGTCCTGTATGGGTGCTTCTGAGAATGTGTAGGCTACTGCGAGGCACAGCGGGACATATTTTTTTTATTTATTTCTTTTATTGTTTTGTAAAGATGCATATTTAGGTAATAGTATAAATATTAAGGAGCGCCAGTATTCTGGCACAGGTAGTGAGATCGGACAGTTTGCTCGCCGTCATTGTGCGCCTTGGAGAGCTGCGCAACTGGAACGATGTGCTACCCACGTATGTGAAAGGCACGGCGTGGCGCAGGGACAGATTCCGAGAGGTGCACAACTCATACTTACCTGGCAGGGGAGATACCATGATCACGAAGGTGGTTCACCCAGGGCGAGGCTCGGCCATTGCACTTCGGTCATGCTGACCCCTGCGAATTCCCCAAATGTGGGAATCTCGACTGCATAATTTCTGGTAGTGGGGGACTGCGTTCGCGCTCTCCCCTGATGTTGCTGTGAAAAAGTAGAATGTACTCGGTGGCGCCTGCTCGTGTTGCCCGGGCACGCCGCCGCGGCGTCTCAAGACCGTGAAGCGGACGTCAATGCGTAAATGTAAGAAAAGTGCCTAAAATTCACGGAAGCAACTTTGTTGCAGGTCAGTCGCATTGCGGCGGCATATGGCAGGTCCTTTTAAAATCTAATAGATTGCCCGGAGTTTTAAATTGCAAGAAGGCGTAATTCATTTAACCAGGGTGACGCGACTTCGTCAGGGTTTTCAATGCTGCGGCCGGTGCGAGAAACGAGCTGTTAACTTTCCTGTCTAAAACTACACGACGACTGTTTCGCCCCATCTCTTTCCACTAAGTAGCATTTTCTTACTTTTTTTTCAGAGGGAACGGCTTCTGCCATTTGTAAAGCCATAAGTGATCGCACAAGGTTTGCGAAACATTACATTTACATACATTTTTCCAATATTTTATCAGGCAAGCCCTGTTATCCAAAGCGGCGCGCAATAAGTGCATGCCGAAGGTCGTTGCAAGAACTACGGAACGTACGTCCGGCAAGGTTCAATTCTCATAAAGTATCAGCTACCCCGAGCCATTAACATAGCCAGTGCAACCAGTAAGCAAAAGCCCAATGTACATTGCGAAGCCTGGCATCGCAGTCACGTCGGGCGCAGCGGATTTAACTGGGAATAATTCAAATTCAGATATATGAAAATACCATTTTCACTAGTCAAAACGTAATTACAGACATGGTAAATAGCTGATCATTCGGTATGTGCGACGAGTCGAATGGCCATACCTGTGACGTCATTATGGATATCTATAAAGTTATTGTGACAAGTGAAAGCATGTTTTCAGATGTCTTGACTCATCCCTCTTACTCGTCAGTTTAAAATTGCAGATATCCTGAATTGTCATTCTGACAGGTAACATTGTAATTTCGACCAATTCAAATGCGTTTGTCGATAACTAAAATGCAATTATGAATAGTGGAGCGAGGCTATTAAATGTTCAGAGGGCTTGCCGTGACGGCAACTATTTAAACGGCTTTGGCTGCAGCTATCTTCGCTTACGGCCACACCACCCTGAAAACGCCCGATCTCGTCTGATCTCGGAAGCTAAGCAGGGTCGGGCCTGGTTAGTACTTGGATGGGAGACCGCCTGGGAATACCAGGTGCAGTAAGCTTTTACATATTTATTTATTTATTTGTTTGTTTGTTTGCGTTGTCACACTAGGGGGCGATACCTCACACGATTTACGCTGGAATATTGTAACTGTGCAAAGTAAAATGAAACATCAACGTGTCTTAGATAGCCAGCCACAGTTCAAAGCTAATGGCTTCAGCACGCCATTAGCTTTGAACGGCTTTGGCTGCAGCTATCTTCGCTTACGGCCACACCACCCTGAAAACGCCCGATCTCGTCTGATCTCGGAAGCTAAGCAGGGTCGGGCCTGGTTAGTACTTGGATGGGAGACCGCCTGGGAATACCAGGTGCAGTAAGCTTTTCTTTATTTGTTTATTTATTTATTTGTAGGTTTATTTATTTATTTGTTTGTTTGTTTTTTTGCGTTGTCACACTAGGGGGCGATATCTCACACGATTTAAGCTGGAATAGTGTAACTGTGCAAAGTAAAATGAAACATCAACGTGTCTTAGATAGCCAGCCACAGTTCAAAGCTAATGGCTTCAGCACGCTTCGGCTTCTGTCAAAAGCGTTTTTCGTTTTTTGTTGTTTCAGAATGAGAGACAAGGGGTATTTCAGAAAACAGGCTTACCGAGTCTGCTCTGTAACTGCGCCGAGTCAACACCAGGAAGCACTGTATTCACTTCAGTCCATGTTCCTGATTGGGGAGGGCTCCGGGGTTTCCTGGGTACACTTGTCCGGCTAACTCTGCGTCCTGATACGGGGCCCAGGAGTTAACTTAATTGAGCATTTTTGCGTTCCCCATACGTCCATTTGCCAATTACGTGTGTGCATACGCGATGAAAAAGAAGTAAGAACTAATGTTAATGGCCTCTCACCAGGGAATGCTGCGTTGGGGAATTCCGTTTACCACTCGCTCTGTCCTGTATGGATGCTTCTGAGAATGTGTAGGCTACTGCGAGGCACAGCGGGACATATTTTTTTTTTATTTATTTCTTTTATTGTTTTGTAAAGATGCATATTTAGGTAATAGTATAAATATTAAGGAGCGCCAGTATTCTGGCACAGGTAGTGAGATCGGACAGTTTGCTCGCCGTCATTGTGCGCCTTGGAGAGCTGCGCAACTGGAACGATGTGCTACCCACGTATGTGAAAGGCACGGCGTGGCGCAGGGACAGACTCCGAGAGGTGCACAACTCATACTTACCTGGCAGGGGAGATACCATGATCACGAAGGTGGTTCACCCAGGGCGAGGCTCGGCCATTGCACTTCGGTCATGCTGACCCCTGCGAATTCCCCAAATGTGGGAATCTCGACTGCATAATTTCTGGTAGTGGGGGACTGCGTTCGCGCTCTCCCCTGATGTTGCTGTGAAAAAGTAGAATGTACTCGGTGGCGCCTGCTCGTGTTGCCCGGGCACGCCGCCGCGGCGTCTCAAGACCGTGAAGCGGACGTCAATGCGTAAATGTAAGAAAAGTGCCTAAAATTCACGGAAGCAACTTTGTTGCAGGTCAGTCGCATTGCGACGGCATATGGCAGGTCCTTTTAAAATCTAATAGATTGCCCGGAGTTTTAAATTGCAAGAAGGCGTAATTCATTTAACCAGGGTGACGCGACTTCGTCAGGGTTTTCAATGCTGCGGCCGGTGCGAGAAACGAGCTGTTAACTTTCCTGTCTAAAACTACACGACGACTGTTTCGCCCCATCTCTTTCCACTAAGTAGCATTTTCTTACTTTTTTTTCAGAGGGAACGGCTTCTGCCATTTGTAAAGCCATAAGTGATCGCACAAGGTTTGCGAAACATTACATTTACATACATTTTTCCAATATTTTATCAGGCAAGCCCTGTTATCCAAAGCGGCGCGCAATAAGTGCATGCCGAAGGTCGTTGCAAGAACTACGGAACGTACGTCCGGCAAGGTTCAATTCTCATAAAGTATCAGCTACCCCGAGCCATTAACATAGCCAGTGCAACCAGTAAGCAAAAGCCCAATGTACATTGCGAAGCCTGGCATCGCAGTCACGTCGGGCGCAGCGGATTTAACTGGGAATAATTCAAATTCAGATATATGAAAATACCATTTTCACTAGTCAAAACGTAATTACAGACATGGTAAATAGCTGATCATTCGGTATGTGCGACGAGTCGAATGGCCATACCTGTGACGTCATTATGGATATCTATAAAGTTATTGTGACAAGTGAAAGCATGTTTTCAGATGTCTTGACTCATCCCTCTTACTCGTCAGTTTAAAATTGCAGATATCCTGAATTGTCATTCTGACAGGTAACATTGTAATTTCGACCAATTCAAATGCGTTTGTCGATAACTAAAATGCAATTATGAATAGTGGAGCGAGGCTATTAAATGTTCAGAGGGCTTGCCGTGACGGCAACTATTTAAACGGCTTTGGCTGCAGCTATCTTCGCTTACGGCCACACCACCCTGAAAACGCCCGATCTCGTCTGATCTCGGAAGCTAAGCAGGGTCGGGCCTGGTTAGTACTTGGATGGGAGACCGCCTGGGAATACCAGGTGCAGTAAGCTTTTACATATTTATTTATTTATTTATTTGTTTGTTTGTTTGCGTTGTCACACTAGGGGGCGATACCTCACACGATTTACGCTGGAATATTGTAACTGTGCAAAGTAAAATGAAACATCAACGTGTCTTAGATAGCCAGCCACAGTTCAAAGCTAATGGCTTCAGCACGCCATTAGCTTTGAACGGCTTTGGCTGCAGCTATCTTCGCTTACGGCCACACCACCCTGAAAACGCCCGATCTCGTCTGATCTCGGAAGCTAAGCAGGGTCGGGCCTGGTTAGTACTTGGATGGGAGACCGCCTGGGAATACCAGGTGCAGTAAGCTTTTCTTTATTTGTTTATTTGTAGGTTTATTTATTTATTTGTTTGTTTGTTTTTTTGCGTTGTCACACTAGGGGGCGATATCTCACACGATTTAAGCTGGAATAGTGTAACTGTGCAAAGTAAAATGAAACATCAACGTGTCTTAGATAGCCAGCCACAGTTCAAAGCTAATGGCTTCAGCACGCTTCGGCTTCTGTCAAAAGCGTTTTTCGTTTTTTGTTGTTTCAGAATGAGAGACAAGGGGTATTTCAGAAAACAGGCTTACCGAGTCTGCTCTGTAACTGCGCCGAGTCAACACCAGGAAGCACTGTATTCACTTCAGTCCATGTTCCTGATTGGGGAGGGCTCCGGGGTTTCCTGGGTACACTTGTCCGGCTAACTCTGCGTCCTGATACGGGGCCCAGGAGTTAACTTAATTGAGCATTTTTGCGTTCCCCATACGTCCATTTGCCAATTACGTGTGTGCATACGCGATGAAAAAGAAGTAAGAACTAATGTTAATGGCCTCTCACCAGGGAATGCTGCGTTGGGGAATTCCGTTTACCACTCGCTCTGTCCTGTATGGATGCTTCTGAGAATGTGTAGGCTACTGCGAGGCACAGCGGGACATATTTTTATTTTATTTATTTCTTTTATTGTTTTGTAATGATGCATATTTAGGTAATAATATAAATATTAAGGAGCGCCAGTATTCTGGCACAGGTAGTGAGATCGGACAGTTTGCTCGCCGTCATTGTGCGCCTTGGAGAGCTGCGCAACTGGAACGATGTGCTACCCACGTATGTGAAAGGCACGGCGTGGCGCAGGGACAGATTCCGAGAGGTGCACAACTCATACTTACCTGGCAGGGGAGATACCATGATCACGAAGGTGGTTCACCCAGGGCGAGGCTCGGCCATTGCACTTCGGTCATGCTGACCCCTGCGAATTCCCCAAATGTGGGAATCTCGACTGCATAATTTCTGGTAGTGGGGGACTGCGTTCGCGCTCTCCCCTGATGTTGCTGTGAAAAAGTAGAATGTACTCGGTGGCGCCTGCTCGTGTTGCCCGGGCACGCCGCCGCGGCGTCTCAAGACCGTGAAGCGGACGTCAATGCGTAAATGTAAGAAAAGTGCCTAAAATTCACGGAAGCAACTTTGTTGCAGGTCAGTCGCATTGCGGCGGCATATGGCAGGTCCTTTTAAAATCTAATAGATTGCCCGGAGTTTTAAATTGCAAGAAGGCGTAATTCATTTAACCAGGGTGACGCGACTTCGTCAGGGTTTTCAATGCTGCGGCCGGTGCGAGAAACGAGCTGTTAACTTTCCTGTCTAAAACTACACGACGACTGTTTCGCCCCATCTCTTTCCACTAAGTAGCATTTTCTTACTTTTTTTTCAGAGGGAACGGCCTCTGCCATTTGTAAAGCCATAAGTGATCGCACAAGGTTTGCGAAACATTACATTTACATACATTTTTCCAATATTTTATCAGGCAAGCCCTGTTATCCAAAGCGGCGCGCAATAAGTGCATGCCGAAGGTCGTTGCAAGAACTACGGAACGTACGTCCGGCAAGGTTCAATTCTCATAAAGTATCAGCTACCCCGAGCCATTAACATAGCCAGTGCAACCAGTAAGCAAAAGCCCAATGTACATTGCGAAGCCTGGCATCGCAGTCACGTCGGGCGCAGCGGATTTAACTGGGAATAATTCAAATTCAGATATATGAAAATACCATTTTCACTAGTCAAAACGTAATTACAGACATGGTAAATAGCTGATCATTCGGTATGTGCGACGAGTCGAATGGCCATACCTGTGACGTCATTATGGATATCTATAAAGTTATTGTGACAAGTGAAAGCATGTTTTCAGATGTCTTGACTCATCCCTCTTACTCGTCAGTTTAAAATTGCAGATATCCTGAATTGTCATTCTGACAGGTAACATTGTAATTTCGACCAATTCAAATGCGTTTGTCGATAACTAAAATGCAATTATGAATAGTGGAGCGAGGCTATTAAATGTTCAGAGGGCTTGCCGTGACGGCAACTATTTAAACGGCTTTGGCTGCAGCTATCTTCGCTTACGGCCACACCACCCTGAAAACGCCCGATCTCGTCTGATCTCGGAAGCTAAGCAGGGTCGGGCCTGGTTAGTACTTGGATGGGAGACCGCCTGGGAATACCAGGTGCAGTAAGCTTTTACATATTTATTTATTTATTTATTTGTTTGTTTGTTTGCGTTGTCACACTAGGGGGCGATACCTCACACGATTTACGCTGGAATATTGTAACTGTGCAAAGTAAAATGAAACATCAACGTGTCTTAGATAGCCAGCCACAGTTCAAAGCTAATGGCTTCAGCACGCCATTAGCTTTGAACGGCTTTGGCTGCAGCTATCTTCGCTTACGGCCACACCACCCTGAAAACGCCCGATCTCGTCTGATCTCGGAAGCTAAGCAGGGTCGGGCCTGGTTAGTACTTGGATGGGAGACCGCCTGGGAATACCAGGTGCAGTAAGCTTTTCTTTATTTGTTTATTTATTTATTTGTAGGTTTATTTATTTATTTGTTTGTTTGTTTTTTTGCGTTGTCACACTAGGGGGCGATATCTCACACGATTTAAGCTGGAATAGTGTAACTGTGCAAAGTAAAATGAAACATCAACGTGTCTTAGATAGCCAGCCACAGTTCAAAGCTAATGGCTTCAGCACGCTTCGGCTTCTGTCAAAAGCGTTTTTCGTTTTTTGTTGTTTCAGAATGAGAGACAAGGGGTATTTCAGAAAACAGGCTTACCGAGTCTGCTCTGTAACTGCGCCGAGTCAACACCAGGAAGCACTGTATTCACTTCAGTCCATGTTCCTGATTGGGGAGGGCTCCGGGGTTTCCTGGGTACACTTGTCCGGCTAACTCTGCGTCCTGATACGGGGCCCAGGAGTTAACTTAATTGAGCATTTTTGCGTTCCCCATACGTCCATTTGCCAATTACGTGTGTGCATACGCGATGAAAAAGAAGTAAGAACTAATGTTAATGGCCTCTCACCAGGGAATGCTGCGTTGGGGAATTCCGTTTACCACTCGCTCTGTCCTGTATGGGTGCTTCTGAGAATGTGTAGGCTACTGCGAGGCACAGCGGGACATATTTTTTTTATTTATTTCTTTTATTGTTTTGTAAAGATGCATATTTAGGTAATAGTATAAATATTAAGGAGCGCCAGTATTCTGGCACAGGTAGTGAGATCGGACAGTTTGCTCGCCGTCATTGTGCGCCTTGGAGAGCTGCGCAACTGGAACGATGTGCTACCCACGTATGTGAAAGGCACGGCGTGGCGCAGGGACAGATTCCGAGAGGTGCACAACTCATACTTACCTGGCAGGGGAGATACCATGATCACGAAGGTGGTTCACCCAGGGCGAGGCTCGGCCATTGCACTTCGGTCATGCTGACCCCTGCGAATTCCCCAAATGTGGGAATCTCGACTGCATAATTTCTGGTAGTGGGGGACTGCGTTCGCGCTCTCCCCTGATGTTGCTGTGAAAAAGTAGAATGTACTCGGTGGCGCCTGCTCGTGTTGCCCGGGCACGCCGCCGCGGCGTCTCAAGACCGTGAAGCGGACGTCAATGCGTAAATGTAAGAAAAGTGCCTAAAATTCACGGAAGCAACTTTGTTGCAGGTCAGTCGCATTGCGGCGGCATATGGCAGGTCCTTTTAAAATCTAATAGATTGCCCGGAGTTTTAAATTGCAAGAAGGCGTAATTCATTTAACCAGGGTGACGCGACTTCGTCAGGGTTTTCAATGCTGCGGCCGGTGCGAGAAACGAGCTGTTAACTTTCCTGTCTAAAACTACACGACGACTGTTTCGCCCCATCTCTTTCCACTAAGTAGCATTTTCTTACTTTTTTTTCAGAGGGAACGGCCTCTGCCATTTGTAAAGCCATAAGTGATCGCACAAGGTTTGCGAAACATTACATTTACATACATTTTTCCAATATTTTATCAGGCAAGCCCTGTTATCCAAAGCGGCGCGCAATAAGTGCATGCCGAAGGTCGTTGCAAGAACTACGGAACGTACGTCCGGCAAGGTTCAATTCTCATAAAGTATCAGCTACCCCGAGCCATTAACATAGCCAGTGCAACCAGTAAGCAAAAGCCCAATGTACATTGCGAAGCCTGGCATCGCAGTCACGTCGGGCGCAGCGGATTTAACTGGGAATAATTCAAATTCAGATATATGAAAATACCATTTTCACTAGTCAAAACGTAATTACAGACATGGTAAATAGCTGATCATTCGGTATGTGCGACGAGTCGAATGGCCATACCTGTGACGTCATTATGGATATCTATAAAGTTATTGTGACAAGTGAAAGCATGTTTTCAGATGTCTTGACTCATCCCTCTTACTCGTCAGTTTAAAATTGCAGATATCCTGAATTGTCATTCTGACAGGTAACATTGTAATTTCGACCAATTCAAATGCGTTTGTCGATAACTAAAATGCAATTATGAATAGTGGAGCGAGGCTATTAAATGTTCAGAGGGCTTGCCGTGACGGCAACTATTTAAACGGCTTTGGCTGCAGCTATCTTCGCTTACGGCCACACCACCCTGAAAACGCCCGATCTCGTCTGATCTCGGAAGCTAAGCAGGGTCGGGCCTGGTTAGTACTTGGATGGGAGACCGCCTGGGAATACCAGGTGCAGTAAGCTTTTACATATTTATTTATTTATTTATTTGTTTGTTTGTTTGCGTTGTCACACTAGGGGGCGATACCTCACACGATTTACGCTGGAATATTGTAACTGTGCAAAGTAAAATGAAACATCAACGTGTCTTAGATAGCCAGCCACAGTTCAAAGCTAATGGCTTCAGCACGCCATTAGCTTTGAACGGCTTTGGCTGCAGCTATCTTCGCTTACGGCCACACCACCCTGAAAACGCCCGATCTCGTCTGATCTCGGAAGCTAAGCAGGGTCGGGCCTGGTTAGTACTTGGATGGGAGACCGCCTGGGAATACCAGGTGCAGTAAGCTTTTCTTTATTTGTTTATTTATTTATTTGTAGGTTTATTTATTTATTTGTTTGTTTGTTTTTTTGCGTTGTCACACTAGGGGGCGATATCTCACACGATTTAAGCTGGAATAGTGTAACTGTGCAAAGTAAAATGAAACATCAACGTGTCTTAGATAGCCAGCCACAGTTCAAAGCTAATGGCTTCAGCACGCTTCGGCTTCTGTCAAAAGCGTTTTTCGTTTTTTGTTGTTTCAGAATGAGAGACAAGGGGTATTTCAGAAAACAGGCTTACCGAGTCTGCTCTGTAACTGCGCCGAGTCAACACCAGGAAGCACTGTATTCACTTCAGTCCATGTTCCTGATTGGGGAGGGCTCCGGGGTTTCCTGGGTACACTTGTCCGGCTAACTCTGCGTCCTGATACGGGGCCCAGGAGTTAACTTAATTGAGCATTTTTGCGTTCCCCATACGTCCATTTGCCAATTACGTGTGTGCATACGCGATGAAAAAGAAGTAAGAACTAATGTTAATGGCCTCTCACCAGGGAATGCTGCGTTGGGGAATTCCGTTTACCACTCGCTCTGTCCTGTATGGATGCTTCTGAGAATGTGTAGGCTACTGCGAGGCACAGCGGGACATATTTTTTTTTTATTTATTTCTTTTATTGTTTTGTAAAGATGCATATTTAGGTAATAGTATAAATATTAAGGAGCGCCAGTATTCTGGCACAGGTAGTGAGATCGGACAGTTTGCTCGCCGTCATTGTGCGCCTTGGAGAGCTGCGCAACTGGAACGATGTGCTACCCACGTATGTGAAAGGCACGGCGTGGCGCAGGGACAGATTCCGAGAGGTGCACAACTCATACTTACCTGGCAGGGGAGATACCATGATCACGAAGGTGGTTCACCCAGGGCGAGGCTCGGCCATTGCACTTCGGTCATGCTGACCCCTGCGAATTCCCCAAATGTGGGAATCTCGACTGCATAATTTCTGGTAGTGGGGGACTGCGTTCGCGCTCTCCCCTGATGTTGCTGTGAAAAAGTAGAATGTACTCGGTGGCGCCTGCTCGTGTTGCCCGGGCACGCCGCCGCGGCGTCTCAAGACCGTGAAGCGGACGTCAATGCGTAAATGTAAGAAAAGTGCCTAAAATTCACGGAAGCAACTTTGTTGCAGGTCAGTCGCATTGCGGCGGCATATGGCAGGTCCTTTTAAAATCTAATAGATTGCCCGGAGTTTTAAATTGCAAGAAGGCGTAATTCATTTAACCAGGGTGACGCGACTTCGTCAGGGTTTTCAATGCTGCGGCCGGTGCGAGAAACGAGCTGTTAACTTTCCTGTCTAAAACTACACGACGACTGTTTCGCCCCATCTCTTTCCACTAAGTAGCATTTTCTTACTTTTTTTTCAGAGGGAACGGCCTCTGCCATTTGTAAAGCCATAAGTGATCGCACAAGGTTTGCGAAACATTACATTTACATACATTTTTCCAATATTTTATCAGGCAAGCCCTGTTATCCAAAGCGGCGCGCAATAAGTGCATGCCGAAGGTCGTTGCAAGAACTACGGAACGTACGTCCGGCAAGGTTCAATTCTCATAAAGTATCAGCTACCCCGAGCCATTAACATAGCCAGTGCAACCAGTAAGCAAAAGCCCAATGTACATTGCGAAGCCTGGCATCGCAGTCACGTCGGGCGCAGCGGATTTAACTGGGAATAATTCAAATTCAGATATATGAAAATACCATTTTCACTAGTCAAAACGTAATTACAGACATGGTAAATAGCTGATCATTCGGTATGTGCGACGAGTCGAATGGCCATACCTGTGACGTCATTATGGATATCTATAAAGTTATTGTGACAAGTGAAAGCATGTTTTCAGATGTCTTGACTCATCCCTCTTACTCGTCAGTTTAAAATTGCAGATATCCTGAATTGTCATTCTGACAGGTAACATTGTCATTTCGACCAATTCAAATGCGTTTGTCGATAACTAAAATGCAATTATGAATAGTGGAGCGAGGCTATTAAATGTTCAGAGGGCTTGCCGTGACGGCAACTATTTAAACGGCTTTGGCTGCAGCTATCTTCGCTTACGGCCACACCACCCTGAAAACGCCCGATCTCGTCTGATCTCGGAAGCTAAGCAGGGTCGGGCCTGGTTAGTACTTGGATGGGAGACCGCCTGGGAATACCAGGTGCAGTAAGCTTTTACATATTTATTTATTTATTTGTTTGTTTGTTTGCGTTGTCACACTAGGGGGCGATACCTCACACGATTTACGCTGGAATATTGTAACTGTGCAAAGTAAAATGAAACATCAACGTGTCTTAGATAGCCAGCCACAGTTCAAAGCTAATGGCTTCAGCACGCCATTAGCTTTGAACGGCTTTGGCTGCAGCTATCTTCGCTTACGGCCACACCACCCTGAAAACGCCCGATCTCGTCTGATCTCGGAAGCTAAGCAGGGTCGGGCCTGGTTAGTACTTGGATGGGAGACCGCCTGGGAATACCAGGTGCAGTAAGCTTTTCTTTATTTGTTTATTTATTTATTTGTAGGTTTATTTATTTATTTGTTTGTTTGTTTTTTTGCGTTGTCACACTAGGGGGCGATATCTCACACGATTTAAGCTGGAATAGTGTAACTGTGCAAAGTAAAATGAAACATCAACGTGTCTTAGATAGCCAGCCACAGTTCAAAGCTAATGGCTTCAGCACGCTTCGGCTTCTGTCAAAAGCGTTTTTCGTTTTTTGTTGTTTCAGAATGAGAGACAAGGGGTATTTCAGAAAACAGGCTTACCGAGTCTGCTCTGTAACTGCGCCGAGTCAACACCAGGAAGCACTGTATTCACTTCAGTCCATGTTCCTGATTGGGGAGGGCTCCGGGGTTTCCTGGGTACACTTGTCCGGCTAACTCTGCGTCCTGATACGGGGCCCAGGAGTTAACTTAATTGAGCATTTTTGCGTTCCCCATACGTCCATTTGCCAATTACGTGTGTGCATACGCGATGAAAAAGAAGTAAGAACTAATGTTAATGGCCTCTCACCAGGGAATGCTGCGTTGGGGAATTCCGTTTACCACTCGCTCTGTCCTGTATGGGTGCTTCTGAGAATGTGTAGGCTACTGCGAGGCACAGCGGGACATATTTTTTTTATTTATTTCTTTTATTGTTTTGTAAAGATGCATATTTAGGTAATAGTATAAATATTAAGGAGCGCCAGTATTCTGGCACAGGTAGTGAGATCGGACAGTTTGCTCGCCGTCATTGTGCGCCTTGGAGAGCTGCGCAACTGGAACGATGTGCTACCCACGTATGTGAAAGGCACGGCGTGGCGCAGGGACAGATTCCGAGAGGTGCACAACTCATACTTACCTGGCAGGGGAGATACCATGATCACGAAGGTGGTTCACCCAGGGCGAGGCTCGGCCATTGCACTTCGGTCATGCTGACCCCTGCGAATTCCCCAAATGTGGGAATCTCGACTGCATAATTTCTGGTAGTGGGGGACTGCGTTCGCGCTCTCCCCTGATGTTGCTGTGAAAAAGTAGAATGTACTCGGTGGCGCCTGCTCGTGTTGCCCGGGCACGCCGCCGCGGCGTCTCAAGACCGTGAAGCGGACGTCAATGCGTAAATGTAAGAAAAGTGCCTAAAATTCACGGAAGCAACTTTGTTGCAGGTCAGTCGCATTGCGGCGGCATATGGCAGGTCCTTTTAAAATCTAATAGATTGCCCGGAGTTTTAAATTGCAAGAAGGCGTAATTCATTTAACCAGGGTGACGCGACTTCGTCAGGGTTTTCAATGCTGCGGCCGGTGCGAGAAACGAGCTGTTAACTTTCCTGTCTAAAACTACACGACGACTGTTTCGCCCCATCTCTTTCCACTAAGTAGCATTTTCTTACTTTTTTTTCAGAGGGAACGGCTTCTGCCATTTGTAAAGCCATAAGTGATCGCACAAGGTTTGCGAAACATTACATTTACATACATTTTTCCAATATTTTATCAGGCAAGCCCTGTTATCCAAAGCGGCGCGCAATAAGTGCATGCCGAAGGTCGTTGCAAGAACTACGGAACGTACGTCCGGCAAGGTTCAATTCTCATAAAGTATCAGCTACCCCGAGCCATTAACATAGCCAGTGCAACCAGTAAGCAAAAGCCCAATGTACATTGCGAAGCCTGGCATCGCAGTCACGTCGGGCGCAGCGGATTTAACTGGGAATAATTCAAATTCAGATATATGAAAATACCATTTTCACTAGTCAAAACGTAATTACAGACATGGTAAATAGCTGATCATTCGGTATGTGCGACGAGTCGAATGGCCATACCTGTGACGTCATTATGGATATCTATAAAGTTATTGTGACAAGTGAAAGCATGTTTTCAGATGTCTTGACTCATCCCTCTTACTCGTCAGTTTAAAATTGCAGATATCCTGAATTGTCATTCTGACAGGTAACATTGTAATTTCGACCAATTCAAATGCGTTTGTCGATAACTAAAATGCAATTATGAATAGTGGAGCGAGGCTATTAAATGTTCAGAGGGCTTGCCGTGACGGCAACTATTTAAACGGCTTTGGCTGCAGCTATCTTCGCTTACGGCCACACCACCCTGAAAACGCCCGATCTCGTCTGATCTCGGAAGCTAAGCAGGGTCGGGCCTGGTTAGTACTTGGATGGGAGACCGCCTGGGAATACCAGGTGCAGTAAGCTTTTACATATTTATTTATTTATTTGTTTGTTTGTTTGCGTTGTCACACTAGGGGGCGATACCTCACACGATTTACGCTGGAATATTGTAACTGTGCAAAGTAAAATGAAACATCAACGTGTCTTAGATAGCCAGCCACAGTTCAAAGCTAATGGCTTCAGCACGCCATTAGCTTTGAACGGCTTTGGCTGCAGCTATCTTCGCTTACGGCCACACCACCCTGAAAACGCCCGATCTCGTCTGATCTCGGAAGCTAAGCAGGGTCGGGCCTGGTTAGTACTTGGATGGGAGACCGCCTGGGAATACCAGGTGCAGTAAGCTTTTCTTTATTTGTTTATTTATTTATTTGTAGGTTTATTTATTTATTTGTTTGTTTGTTTTTTTGCGTTGTCACACTAGGGGGCGATATCTCACACGATTTAAGCTGGAATAGTGTAACTGTGCAAAGTAAAATGAAACATCAACGTGTCTTAGATAGCCAGCCACAGTTCAAAGCTAATGGCTTCAGCACGCTTCGGCTTCTGTCAAAAGCGTTTTTCGTTTTTTGTTGTTTCAGAATGAGAGACAAGGGGTATTTCAGAAAACAGGCTTACCGAGTCTGCTCTGTAACTGCGCCGAGTCAACACCAGGAAGCACTGTATTCACTTCAGTCCATGTTCCTGATTGGGGAGGGCTCCGGGGTTTCCTGGGTACACTTGTCCGGCTAACTCTGCGTCCTGATACGGGGCCCAGGAGTTAACTTAATTGAGCATTTTTGCGTTCCCCATACGTCCATTTGCCAATTACGTGTGTGCATACGCGATGAAAAAGAAGTAAGAACTAATGTTAATGGCCTCTCACCAGGGAATGCTGCGTTGGGGAATTCCGTTTACCACTCGCTCTGTCCTGTATGGATGCTTCTGAGAATGTGTAGGCTACTGCGAGGCACAGCGGGACATATTTTTTTTTTATTTATTTCTTTTATTGTTTTGTAAAGATGCATATTTAGGTAATAGTATAAATATTAAGGAGCGCCAGTATTCTGGCACAGGTAGTGAGATCGGACAGTTTGCTCGCCGTCATTGTGCGCCTTGGAGAGCTGCGCAACTGGAACGATGTGCTACCCACGTATGTGAAAGGCACGGCGTGGCGCAGGGACAGATTCCGAGAGGTGCACAACTCATACTTACCTGGCAGGGGAGATACCATGATCACGAAGGTGGTTCACCCAGGGCGAGGCTCGGCCATTGCACTTCGGTCATGCTGACCCCTGCGAATTCCCCAAATGTGGGAATCTCGACTGCATAATTTCTGGTAGTGGGGGACTGCGTTCGCGCTCTCCCCTGATGTTGCTGTGAAAAAGTAGAATGTACTCGGTGGCGCCTGCTCGTGTTGCCCGGGCACGCCGCCGCGGCGTCTCAAGACCGTGAAGCGGACGTCAATGCGTAAATGTAAGAAAAGTGCCTAAAATTCACGGAAGCAACTTTGTTGCAGGTCAGTCGCATTGCGGCGGCATATGGCAGGTCCTTTTAAAATCTAATAGATTGCCCGGAGTTTTAAATTGCAAGAAGGCGTAATTCATTTAACCAGGGTGACGCGACTTCGTCAGGGTTTTCAATGCTGCGGCCGGTGCGAGAAACGAGCTGTTAACTTTCCTGTCTAAAACTACACGACGACTGTTTCGCCCCATCTCTTTCCACTAAGTAGCATTTTCTTACTTTTTTTTCAGAGGGAACGGCCTCTGCCATTTGTAAAGCCATAAGTGATCGCACAAGGTTTGCGAAACATTACATTTACATACATTTTTCCAATATTTTATCAGGCAAGCCCTGTTATCCAAAGCGGCGCGCAATAAGTGCATGCCGAAGGTCGTTGCAAGAACTACGGAACGTACGTCCGGCAAGGTTCAATTCTCATAAAGTATCAGCTACCCCGAGCCATTAACATAGCCAGTGCAACCAGTAAGCAAAAGCCCAATGTACATTGCGAAGCCTGGCATCGCAGTCACGTCGGGCGCAGCGGATTTAACTGGGAATAATTCAAATTCAGATATATGAAAATACCATTTTCACTAGTCAAAACGTAATTACAGACATGGTAAATAGCTGATCATTCGGTATGTGCGACGAGTCGAATGGCCATACCTGTGACGTCATTATGGATATCTATAAAGTTATTGTGACAAGTGAAAGCATGTTTTCAGATGTCTTGACTCATCCCTCTTACTCGTCAGTTTAAAATTGCAGATATCCTGAATTGTCATTCTGACAGGTAACATTGTCATTTCGACCAATTCAAATGCGTTTGTCGATAACTAAAATGCAATTATGAATAGTGGAGCGAGGCTATTAAATGTTCAGAGGGCTTGCCGTGACGGCAACTATTTAAACGGCTTTGGCTGCAGCTATCTTCGCTTACGGCCACACCACCCTGAAAACGCCCGATCTCGTCTGATCTCGGAAGCTAAGCAGGGTCGGGCCTGGTTAGTACTTGGATGGGAGACCGCCTGGGAATACCAGGTGCAGTAAGCTTTTACATATTTATTTATTTATTTGTTTGTTTGTTTGCGTTGTCACACTAGGGGGCGATACCTCACACGATTTACGCTGGAATATTGTAACTGTGCAAAGTAAAATGAAACATCAACGTGTCTTAGATAGCCAGCCACAGTTCAAAGCTAATGGCTTCAGCACGCCATTAGCTTTGAACGGCTTTGGCTGCAGCTATCTTCGCTTACGGCCACACCACCCTGAAAACGCCCGATCTCGTCTGATCTCGGAAGCTAAGCAGGGTCGGGCCTGGTTAGTACTTGGATGGGAGACCGCCTGGGAATACCAGGTGCAGTAAGCTTTTCTTTATTTGTTTATTTATTTATTTGTAGGTTTATTTATTTATTTGTTTGTTTGTTTTTTTGCGTTGTCACACTAGGGGGCGATATCTCACACGATTTAAGCTGGAATAGTGTAACTGTGCAAAGTAAAATGAAACATCAACGTGTCTTAGATAGCCAGCCACAGTTCAAAGCTAATGGCTTCAGCACGCTTCGGCTTCTGTCAAAAGCGTTTTTCGTTTTTTGTTGTTTCAGAATGAGAGACAAGGGGTATTTCAGAAAACAGGCTTACCGAGTCTGCTCTGTAACTGCGCCGAGTCAACACCAGGAAGCACTGTATTCACTTCAGTCCATGTTCCTGATTGGGGAGGGCTCCGGGGTTTCCTGGGTACACTTGTCCGGCTAACTCTGCGTCCTGATACGGGGCCCAGGAGTTAACTTAATTGAGCATTTTTGCGTTCCCCATACGTCCATTTGCCAATTACGTGTGTGCATACGCGATGAAAAAGAAGTAAGAACTAATGTTAATGGCCTCTCACCAGGGAATGCTGCGTTGGGGAATTCCGTTTACCACTCGCTCTGTCCTGTATGGGTGCTTCTGAGAATGTGTAGGCTACTGCGAGGCACAGCGGGACATATTTTTTTTATTTATTTCTTTTATTGTTTTGTAAAGATGCATATTTAGGTAATAGTATAAATATTAAGGAGCGCCAGTATTCTGGCACAGGTAGTGAGATCGGACAGTTTGCTCGCCGTCATTGTGCGCCTTGGAGAGCTGCGCAACTGGAACGATGTGCTACCCACGTATGTGAAAGGCACGGCGTGGCGCAGGGACAGATTCCGAGAGGTGCACAACTCATACTTACCTGGCAGGGGAGATACCATGATCACGAAGGTGGTTCACCCAGGGCGAGGCTCGGCCATTGCACTTCGGTCATGCTGACCCCTGCGAATTCCCCAAATGTGGGAATCTCGACTGCATAATTTCTGGTAGTGGGGGACTGCGTTCGCGCTCTCCCCTGATGTTGCTGTGAAAAAGTAGAATGTACTCGGTGGCGCCTGCTCGTGTTGCCCGGGCACGCCGCCGCGGCGTCTCAAGACCGTGAAGCGGACGTCAATGCGTAAATGTAAGAAAAGTGCCTAAAATTCACGGAAGCAACTTTGTTGCAGGTCAGTCGCATTGCGGCGGCATATGGCAGGTCCTTTTAAAATCTAATAGATTGCCCGGAGTTTTAAATTGCAAGAAGGCGTAATTCATTTAACCAGGGTGACGCGACTTCGTCAGGGTTTTCAATGCTGCGGCCGGTGCGAGAAACGAGCTGTTAACTTTCCTGTCTAAAACTACACGACGACTGTTTCGCCCCATCTCTTTCCACTAAGTAGCATTTTCTTACTTTTTTTTCAGAGGGAACGGCTTCTGCCATTTGTAAAGCCATAAGTGATCGCACAAGGTTTGCGAAACATTACATTTACATACATTTTTCCAATATTTTATCAGGCAAGCCCTGTTATCCAAAGCGGCGCGCAATAAGTGCATGCCGAAGGTCGTTGCAAGAACTACGGAACGTACGTCCGGCAAGGTTCAATTCTCATAAAGTATCAGCTACCCCGAGCCATTAACATAGCCAGTGCAACCAGTAAGCAAAAGCCCAATGTACATTGCGAAGCCTGGCATCGCAGTCACGTCGGGCGCAGCGGATTTAACTGGGAATAATTCAAATTCAGATATATGAAAATACCATTTTCACTAGTCAAAACGTAATTACAGACATGGTAAATAGCTGATCATTCGGTATGTGCGACGAGTCGAATGGCCATACCTGTGACGTCATTATGGATATCTATAAAGTTATTGTGACAAGTGAAAGCATGTTTTCAGATGTCTTGACTCATCCCTCTTACTCGTCAGTTTAAAATTGCAGATATCCTGAATTGTCATTCTGACAGGTAACATTGTAATTTCGACCAATTCAAATGCGTTTGTCGATAACTAAAATGCAATTATGAATAGTGGAGCGAGGCTATTAAATGTTCAGAGGGCTTGCCGTGACGGCAACTATTTAAACGGCTTTGGCTGCAGCTATCTTCGCTTACGGCCACACCACCCTGAAAACGCCCGATCTCGTCTGATCTCGGAAGCTAAGCAGGGTCGGGCCTGGTTAGTACTTGGATGGGAGACCGCCTGGGAATACCAGGTGCAGTAAGCTTTTACATATTTATTTATTTATTTGTTTGTTTGTTTGCGTTGTCACACTAGGGGGCGATACCTCACACGATTTACGCTGGAATATTGTAACTGTGCAAAGTAAAATGAAACATCAACGTGTCTTAGATAGCCAGCCACAGTTCAAAGCTAATGGCTTCAGCACGCCATTAGCTTTGAACGGCTTTGGCTGCAGCTATCTTCGCTTACGGCCACACCACCCTGAAAACGCCCGATCTCGTCTGATCTCGGAAGCTAAGCAGGGTCGGGCCTGGTTAGTACTTGGATGGGAGACCGCCTGGGAATACCAGGTGCAGTAAGCTTTTCTTTATTTGTTTATTTATTTATTTGTAGGTTTATTTATTTATTTGTTTGTTTGTTTTTTTGCGTTGTCACACTAGGGGGCGATATCTCACACGATTTAAGCTGGAATAGTGTAACTGTGCAAAGTAAAATGAAACATCAACGTGTCTTAGATAGCCAGCCACAGTTCAAAGCTAATGGCTTCAGCACGCTTCGGCTTCTGTCAAAAGCGTTTTTCGTTTTTTGTTGTTTCAGAATGAGAGACAAGGGGTATTTCAGAAAACAGGCTTACCGAGTCTGCTCTGTAACTGCGCCGAGTCAACACCAGGAAGCACTGTATTCACTTCAGTCCATGTTCCTGATTGGGGAGGGCTCCGGGGTTTCCTGGGTACACTTGTCCGGCTAACTCTGCGTCCTGATACGGGGCCCAGGAGTTAACTTAATTGAGCATTTTTGCGTTCCCCATACGTCCATTTGCCAATTACGTGTGTGCATACGCGATGAAAAAGAAGTAAGAACTAATGTTAATGGCCTCTCACCAGGGAATGCTGCGTTGGGGAATTCCGTTTACCACTCGCTCTGTCCTGTATGGATGCTTCTGAGAATGTGTAGGCTACTGCGAGGCACAGCGGGACATATTTTTTTTTTATTTATTTCTTTTATTGTTTTGTAAAGATGCATATTTAGGTAATAGTATAAATATTAAGGAGCGCCAGTATTCTGGCACAGGTAGTGAGATCGGACAGTTTGCTCGCCGTCATTGTGCGCCTTGGAGAGCTGCGCAACTGGAACGATGTGCTACCCACGTATGTGAAAGGCACGGCGTGGCGCAGGGACAGACTCCGAGAGGTGCACAACTCATACTTACCTGGCAGGGGAGATACCATGATCACGAAGGTGGTTCACCCAGGGCGAGGCTCGGCCATTGCACTTCGGTCATGCTGACCCCTGCGAATTCCCCAAATGTGGGAATCTCGACTGCATAATTTCTGGTAGTGGGGGACTGCGTTCGCGCTCTCCCCTGATGTTGCTGTGAAAAAGTAGAATGTACTCGGTGGCGCCTGCTCGTGTTGCCCGGGCACGCCGCCGCGGCGTCTCAAGACCGTGAAGCGGACGTCAATGCGTAAATGTAAGAAAAGTGCCTAAAATTCACGGAAGCAACTTTGTTGCAGGTCAGTCGCATTGCGACGGCATATGGCAGGTCCTTTTAAAATCTAATAGATTGCCCGGAGTTTTAAATTGCAAGAAGGCGTAATTCATTTAACCAGGGTGACGCGACTTCGTCAGGGTTTTCAATGCTGCGGCCGGTGCGAGAAACGAGCTGTTAACTTTCCTGTCTAAAACTACACGACGACTGTTTCGCCCCATCTCTTTCCACTAAGTAGCATTTTCTTACTTTTTTTTTAGAGGGAACGGCTTCTGCCATTTGTAAAGCCATAAGTGATCGCACAAGGTTTGCGAAACATTACATTTACATACATTTTTCCAATATTTTATCAGGCAAGCCCTGTTATCCAAAGCGGCGCGCAATAAGTGCATGCCGAAGGTCGTTGCAAGAACTACGGAACGTACGTCCGGCAAGGTTCAATTCTCATAAAGTATCAGCTACCCCGAGCCATTAACATAGCCAGTGCAACCAGTAAGCAAAAGCCCAATGTACATTGCGAAGCCTGGCATCGCAGTCACGTCGGGCGCAGCGGATTTAACTGGGAATAATTCAAATTCAGATATATGAAAATACCATTTTCACTAGTCAAAACGTAATTACAGACATGGTAAATAGCTGATCATTCGGTATGTGCGACGAGTCGAATGGCCATACCTGTGACGTCATTATGGATATCTATAAAGTTATTGTGACAAGTGAAAGCATGTTTTCAGATGTCTTGACTCATCCCTCTTACTCGTCAGTTTAAAATTGCAGATATCCTGAATTGTCATTCTGACAGGTAACATTGTAATTTCGACCAATTCAAATGCGTTTGTCGATAACTAAAATGCAATTATGAATAGTGGAGCGAGGCTATTAAATGTTCAGAGGGCTTGCCGTGACGGCAACAATTTAAACGGCTTTGGCTGCAGCTATCTTCGCTTACGGCCACACCACCCTGAAAACGCCCGATCTCGTCTGATCTCGGAAGCTAAGCAGGGTCGGGCCTGGTTAGTACTTGGATGGGAGACCGCCTGGGAATACCAGGTGCAGTAAGCTTTTACATATTTATTTATTTATTTATTTGTTTGTTTGTTTGCGTTGTCACACTAGGGGGCGATACCTCACACGATTTACGCTGGAATATTGTAACTGTGCAAAGTAAAATGAAACATCAACGTGTCTTAGATAGCCAGCCACAGTTCAAAGCTAATGGCTTCAGCACGCCATTAGCTTTGAACGGCTTTGGCTGCAGCTATCTTCGCTTACGGCCACACCACCCTGAAAACGCCCGATCTCGTCTGATCTCGGAAGCTAAGCAGGGTCGGGCCTGGTTAGTACTTGGATGGGAGACCGCCTGGGAATACCAGGTGCAGTAAGCTTTTCTTTATTTGTTTATTTGTAGGTTTATTTATTTATTTGTTTGTTTGTTTTTTTGCGTTGTCACACTAGGGGGCGATATCTCACACGATTTAAGCTGGAATAGTGTAACTGTGCAAAGTAAAATGAAACATCAACGTGTCTTAGATAGCCAGCCACAGTTCAAAGCTAATGGCTTCAGCACGCTTCGGCTTCTGTCAAAAGCGTTTTTCGTTTTTTGTTGTTTCAGAATGAGAGACAAGGGGTATTTCAGAAAACAGGCTTACCGAGTCTGCTCTGTAACTGCGCCGAGTCAACACCAGGAAGCACTGTATTCACTTCAGTCCATGTTCCTGATTGGGGAGGGCTCCGGGGTTTCCTGGGTACACTTGTCCGGCTAACTCTGCGTCCTGATACGGGGCCCAGGAGTTAACTTAATTGAGCATTTTTGCGTTCCCCATACGTCCATTTGCCAATTACGTGTGTGCATACGCGATGAAAAAGAAGTAAGAACTAATGTTAATGGCCTCTCACCAGGGAATGCTGCGTTGGGGAATTCCGTTTACCACTCGCTCTGTCCTGTATGGATGCTTCTGAGAATGTGTAGGCTACTGCGAGGCACAGCGGGACATATTTTTATTTTATTTATTTCTTTTATTGTTTTGTAATGATGCATATTTAGGTAATAATATAAATATTAAGGAGCGCCAGTATTCTGGCACAGGTAGTGAGATCGGACAGTTTGCTCGCCGTCATTGTGCGCCTTGGAGAGCTGCGCAACTGGAACGATGTGCTACCCACGTATGTGAAAGGCACGGCGTGGCGCAGGGACAGATTCCGAGAGGTGCACAACTCATACTTACCTGGCAGGGGAGATACCATGATCACGAAGGTGGTTCACCCAGGGCGAGGCTCGGCCATTGCACTTCGGTCATGCTGACCCCTGCGAATTCCCCAAATGTGGGAATCTCGACTGCATAATTTCTGGTAGTGGGGGACTGCGTTCGCGCTCTCCCCTGATGTTGCTGTGAAAAAGTAGAATGTACTCGGTGGCGCCTGCTCGTGTTGCCCGGGCACGCCGCCGCGGCGTCTCAAGACCGTGAAGCGGACGTCAATGCGTAAATGTAAGAAAAGTGCCTAAAATTCACGGAAGCAACTTTGTTGCAGGTCAGTCGCATTGCGGCGGCATATGGCAGGTCCTTTTAAAATCTAATAGATTGCCCGGAGTTTTAAATTGCAAGAAGGCGTAATTCATTTAACCAGGGTGACGCGACTTCGTCAGGGTTTTCAATGCTGCGGCCGGTGCGAGAAACGAGCTGTTAACTTTCCTGTCTAAAACTACACGACGACTGTTTCGCCCCATCTCTTTCCACTAAGTAGCATTTTCTTACTTTTTTTTCAGAGGGAACGGCCTCTGCCATTTGTAAAGCCATAAGTGATCGCACAAGGTTTGCGAAACATTACATTTACATACATTTTTCCAATATTTTATCAGGCAAGCCCTGTTATCCAAAGCGGCGCGCAATAAGTGCATGCCGAAGGTCGTTGCAAGAACTACGGAACGTACGTCCGGCAAGGTTCAATTCTCATAAAGTATCAGCTACCCCGAGCCATTAACATAGCCAGTGCAACCAGTAAGCAAAAGCCCAATGTACATTGCGAAGCCTGGCATCGCAGTCACGTCGGGCGCAGCGGATTTAACTGGGAATAATTCAAATTCAGATATATGAAAATACCATTTTCACTAGTCAAAACGTAATTACAGACATGGTAAATAGCTGATCATTCGGTATGTGCGACGAGTCGAATGGCCATACCTGTGACGTCATTATGGATATCTATAAAGTTATTGTGACAAGTGAAAGCATGTTTTCAGATGTCTTGACTCATCCCTCTTACTCGTCAGTTTAAAATTGCAGATATCCTGAATTGTCATTCTGACAGGTAACATTGTAATTTCGACCAATTCAAATGCGTTTGTCGATAACTAAAATGCAATTATGAATAGTGGAGCGAGGCTATTAAATGTTCAGAGGGCTTGCCGTGACGGCAACTATTTAAACGGCTTTGGCTGCAGCTATCTTCGCTTACGGCCACACCACCCTGAAAACGCCCGATCTCGTCTGATCTCGGAAGCTAAGCAGGGTCGGGCCTGGTTAGTACTTGGATGGGAGACCGCCTGGGAATACCAGGTGCAGTAAGCTTTTACATATTTATTTATTTATTTATTTGTTTGTTTGTTTGCGTTGTCACACTAGGGGGCGATACCTCACACGATTTACGCTGGAATATTGTAACTGTGCAAAGTAAAATGAAACATCAACGTGTCTTAGATAGCCAGCCACAGTTCAAAGCTAATGGCTTCAGCACGCCATTAGCTTTGAACGGCTTTGGCTGCAGCTATCTTCGCTTACGGCCACACCACCCTGAAAACGCCCGATCTCGTCTGATCTCGGAAGCTAAGCAGGGTCGGGCCTGGTTAGTACTTGGATGGGAGACCGCCTGGGAATACCAGGTGCAGTAAGCTTTTCTTTATTTGTTTATTTATTTATTTGTAGGTTTATTTATTTATTTGTTTGTTTGTTTTTTTGCGTTGTCACACTAGGGGGCGATATCTCACACGATTTAAGCTGGAATAGTGTAACTGTGCAAAGTAAAATGAAACATCAACGTGTCTTAGATAGCCAGCCACAGTTCAAAGCTAATGGCTTCAGCACGCTTCGGCTTCTGTCAAAAGCGTTTTTCGTTTTTTGTTGTTTCAGAATGAGAGACAAGGGGTATTTCAGAAAACAGGCTTACCGAGTCTGCTCTGTAACTGCGCCGAGTCAACACCAGGAAGCACTGTATTCACTTCAGTCCATGTTCCTGATTGGGGAGGGCTCCGGGGTTTCCTGGGTACACTTGTCCGGCTAACTCTGCGTCCTGATACGGGGCCCAGGAGTTAACTTAATTGAGCATTTTTGCGTTCCCCATACGTCCATTTGCCAATTACGTGTGTGCATACGCGATGAAAAAGAAGTAAGAACTAATGTTAATGGCCTCTCACCAGGGAATGCTGCGTTGGGGAATTCCGTTTACCACTCGCTCTGTCCTGTATGGGTGCTTCTGAGAATGTGTAGGCTACTGCGAGGCACAGCGGGACATATTTTTTTTATTTATTTCTTTTATTGTTTTGTAAAGATGCATATTTAGGTAATAGTATAAATATTAAGGAGCGCCAGTATTCTGGCACAGGTAGTGAGATCGGACAGTTTGCTCGCCGTCATTGTGCGCCTTGGAGAGCTGCGCAACTGGAACGATGTGCTACCCACGTATGTGAAAGGCACGGCGTGGCGCAGGGACAGATTCCGAGAGGTGCACAACTCATACTTACCTGGCAGGGGAGATACCATGATCACGAAGGTGGTTCACCCAGGGCGAGGCTCGGCCATTGCACTTCGGTCATGCTGACCCCTGCGAATTCCCCAAATGTGGGAATCTCGACTGCATAATTTCTGGTAGTGGGGGACTGCGTTCGCGCTCTCCCCTGATGTTGCTGTGAAAAAGTAGAATGTACTCGGTGGCGCCTGCTCGTGTTGCCCGGGCACGCCGCCGCGGCGTCTCAAGACCGTGAAGCGGACGTCAATGCGTAAATGTAAGAAAAGTGCCTAAAATTCACGGAAGCAACTTTGTTGCAGGTCAGTCGCATTGCGGCGGCATATGGCAGGTCCTTTTAAAATCTAATAGATTGCCCGGAGTTTTAAATTGCAAGAAGGCGTAATTCATTTAACCAGGGTGACGCGACTTCGTCAGGGTTTTCAATGCTGCGGCCGGTGCGAGAAACGAGCTGTTAACTTTCCTGTCTAAAACTACACGACGACTGTTTCGCCCCATCTCTTTCCACTAAGTAGCATTTTCTTACTTTTTTTTCAGAGGGAACGGCCTCTGCCATTTGTAAAGCCATAAGTGATCGCACAAGGTTTGCGAAACATTACATTTACATACATTTTTCCAATATTTTATCAGGCAAGCCCTGTTATCCAAAGCGGCGCGCAATAAGTGCATGCCGAAGGTCGTTGCAAGAACTACGGAACGTACGTCCGGCAAGGTTCAATTCTCATAAAGTATCAGCTACCCCGAGCCATTAACATAGCCAGTGCAACCAGTAAGCAAAAGCCCAATGTACATTGCGAAGCCTGGCATCGCAGTCACGTCGGGCGCAGCGGATTTAACTGGGAATAATTCAAATTCAGATATATGAAAATACCATTTTCACTAGTCAAAACGTAATTACAGACATGGTAAATAGCTGATCATTCGGTATGTGCGACGAGTCGAATGGCCATACCTGTGACGTCATTATGGATATCTATAAAGTTATTGTGACAAGTGAAAGCATGTTTTCAGATGTCTTGACTCATCCCTCTTACTCGTCAGTTTAAAATTGCAGATATCCTGAATTGTCATTCTGACAGGTAACATTGTAATTTCGACCAATTCAAATGCGTTTGTCGATAACTAAAATGCAATTATGAATAGTGGAGCGAGGCTATTAAATGTTCAGAGGGCTTGCCGTGACGGCAACTATTTAAACGGCTTTGGCTGCAGCTATCTTCGCTTACGGCCACACCACCCTGAAAACGCCCGATCTCGTCTGATCTCGGAAGCTAAGCAGGGTCGGGCCTGGTTAGTACTTGGATGGGAGACCGCCTGGGAATACCAGGTGCAGTAAGCTTTTACATATTTATTTATTTATTTATTTGTTTGTTTGTTTGCGTTGTCACACTAGGGGGCGATACCTCACACGATTTACGCTGGAATATTGTAACTGTGCAAAGTAAAATGAAACATCAACGTGTCTTAGATAGCCAGCCACAGTTCAAAGCTAATGGCTTCAGCACGCCATTAGCTTTGAACGGCTTTGGCTGCAGCTATCTTCGCTTACGGCCACACCACCCTGAAAACGCCCGATCTCGTCTGATCTCGGAAGCTAAGCAGGGTCGGGCCTGGTTAGTACTTGGATGGGAGACCGCCTGGGAATACCAGGTGCAGTAAGCTTTTCTTTATTTGTTTATTTATTTATTTGTAGGTTTATTTATTTATTTGTTTGTTTGTTTTTTTGCGTTGTCACACTAGGGGGCGATATCTCACACGATTTAAGCTGGAATAGTGTAACTGTGCAAAGTAAAATGAAACATCAACGTGTCTTAGATAGCCAGCCACAGTTCAAAGCTAATGGCTTCAGCACGCTTCGGCTTCTGTCAAAAGCGTTTTTCGTTTTTTGTTGTTTCAGAATGAGAGACAAGGGGTATTTCAGAAAACAGGCTTACCGAGTCTGCTCTGTAACTGCGCCGAGTCAACACCAGGAAGCACTGTATTCACTTCAGTCCATGTTCCTGATTGGGGAGGGCTCCGGGGTTTCCTGGGTACACTTGTCCGGCTAACTCTGCGTCCTGATACGGGGCCCAGGAGTTAACTTAATTGAGCATTTTTGCGTTCCCCATACGTCCATTTGCCAATTACGTGTGTGCATACGCGATGAAAAAGAAGTAAGAACTAATGTTAATGGCCTCTCACCAGGGAATGCTGCGTTGGGGAATTCCGTTTACCACTCGCTCTGTCCTGTATGGATGCTTCTGAGAATGTGTAGGCTACTGCGAGGCACAGCGGGACATATTTTTTTTTTATTTATTTCTTTTATTGTTTTGTAAAGATGCATATTTAGGTAATAGTATAAATATTAAGGAGCGCCAGTATTCTGGCACAGGTAGTGAGATCGGACAGTTTGCTCGCCGTCATTGTGCGCCTTGGAGAGCTGCGCAACTGGAACGATGTGCTACCCACGTATGTGAAAGGCACGGCGTGGCGCAGGGACAGATTCCGAGAGGTGCACAACTCATACTTACCTGGCAGGGGAGAAACCATTTTGGTCTTTGCTGGTGAAGTGTGTGCTGGATACAAATTGCTGTGTTCAATAATTATATATATTGTGTGTTTTTCTTTGGTTTTGGTTTTACAGGTTTTTCGCGGGAGGACTGGTGTGGAGAAGAGTGGGGTTCATTGGAGGTAAGGCCCTTCGGGGCGTGGCCTAAATTTTTTGAATTTAGGAGCGGTTGGTTTGGTTTGGTTTTGTTTGTTCCTTTGTTCTGGTTTCTTTGTTTGGTTCAGGCGTGTCGCGGGATGGCGGCTGCACGAGTTGGTGTTCCGCGGCATTGCTGTGTTAGGTTTAATCTGAAAGAAAAAGATGGTAAATTGTTAGAGTGTTCTAGGCTTGATTTCTTACGGAAATTTGTTAAGGGAGTTTTGGGTTTCACTGCTGCGGAAATAAATTGTTTGATTGTGTTGCCACAGGGGAAGGGTTTTGATTTGAGTTTCAAGGGTGAGGCTTTGGTGAAGTCCTTTTGGGCAAAATATGAAAACGTAAAAGAAAAATTGGACATGTTTGCTCTGGAAAAGTTGAGCGACGATTCCATGAAGGTGGTGGTACTTCGTATGTACAATGAAATGATTGTGGAAGAGGACTTAGTTACATGGTTAGGGCGATTTTGTGTGGTAAGAGGGCGGCCTGGGAAGGTTATGGATGTGGATGGGGTTTGGACAGGCAGCTGGAGAATCCCAGTGAGACTGGTTGAGGATCCAAAAGGATACGGAGGGTATAGGCATTTGCCTTCTATGATTGTGTTGGGAGACAATAGGGGGTTAGTCCACTACAATGGACAACCCAAATTATGTAGAAAATGTGGAGAGTATGGACATTTGGTGGAGGGGTGCCAGGCGGTGGTTTGCGCTAAATGTAGGGAGGTGGGGCATCTGGCGGGGGTGTGCCCAAATGGCAGAAAGTGCAATTTGTGCGGAAAGTCCTCACATCTATTCCGAGACTGTCCAGATTCCTTCGCTAACAGAGCAAGGATGGGTAGGGTGAGAGCTCAGGCTCAAAGGGAAGAGGAGAGCACTCAGGGGGAGAAGGGTGAGCGAGAGGGGTCAGGGGACAGAGATGTGAGGGAGCAACAGGAAGCTCAGGAGGGGATAGAAAAGGGGGAGACCCAGGAGGGAGAGAAGGAGGAAACTAAGGAGGGAGAGAAGGGGGAGTCTCAGGAGGGAGAGAAGGGGGAGAATCCTGAGAAAAAGGAACAGAAAGCTCAGGAGGGAGAGAAGGAAAAAGAGGAGGATACAACACAAGGGGGAGCGCAGGTGGGGGTGAAGGGAAAGGTGGTAGAAGGGGGAAAGAAAGTGTGTCAGGAGGGGGTGAGAGAAAGGGCAAAGGGCATTTTGGAGGAGGAAAATAGGAAAGAAAATGAGGGAGTGAAGGAGGGGAAAGGAAAGGGATTTCAGGAGTGTGTGGAGAAGGCAGCTCCACAGTGCATGGAGGGCCAGGAGTTGGTAAAGAGAAGGGAAAGGGAGGGCTCAGAGAGGGAAGGGGGATCCGCAGAGTGGGGAGACCTGTTCCCCATAATGAGTGAATGTGAGATGGAGGTTAGGGAGGCAGGAGAGGAGGCGGATTCAGATGATATGGAGTCAGGGGACGAAAATGCAGGAGGGATGAAGAGATTAGCTGAAGAAATAGAGAGGCTCGGAGGTGGAAAGAGGGGGAGGGGGGGTTTTCGGGAGCGGTGGGGTTTGATGGGGGACCTATCTGGTGATGGGTCCCCGGAGTCACCCCCGTCTTTCCCACAGAGGCCCCCAAATATAGATCCTTTTTGCGAGGAGGAGGATTTGCAAGAAAACAGCACACACGGGGAAGGTAGTGGAGGCGGGAGGACGAAAGGACAATAAATGGGGTGTGTGTCGCTTTGCAAAATGTTGTGTTTTTTTGTACGGTGTGTTTTTTTACTTTTTAATCAAATGCAGGAAACACTGACGGTGGCATCGGTGAATGTACGAAGTATGAAGACAGAAGTTAAAGCACAAATGGTGATATCACATTTGGCAAAAATAAAAGCCGACATAATTGCTCTACAAGAGTGCGGTCTGCCTTTTAGGAAAACATATAAAATGTGGGAAGAAAAGTGGGGACATGGGCCCTCCTTGTGGAGCGGATCAAATGTAAATAGAGCAGATGGGGTTGCGTTTTTAGTAAATAGTAGTCGGGTGGAGGTAACAGGGTTCACGGAAGTAATTCCCGGGAGAGTGATTGTCGGGTGTTTTTGTGTTGGTGACGTAGCATTCAAAGCAGTGAATGTTTACGCTTCACCGGACAAGCAGGACAGGTGGGAACAATTGCACAGGGTGGCCCCATACCTGCTGGGGAGGGAACCGTTGGTATTGTTAGGGGATTTTAATTGTGTTTTAGAGAGGGAGGGCCGGAAAGGGATGGGTGAAAATTTTAGATTTGATAAAACCTCGGTATATTTAAAAAACATTTTAAAGGATTTTAAAATGATCGACGTTTTTAAATCCTTGAATTCCAATGAGGGGGGGTATACGTGGAGGAGTGCGGATGGGTCAAAAGCCTCCAGAATTGATTTTATTTTTTCTAGAGATTTAAACGGGAAAAATTTTAACTTAACACCAGCTTTCTTTTCAGACCACCTTTTAATAAAATGTGACCTCGATTTTAAAGGGGGAGGTGGGAAGGGACCGGGGGTGTGGAAACTAAATTGCAAATTACTCAAGGAAAAGAGAGTGGTGGAAATTTTTAGAAGGGAGTATTTGAAATGGCAAACATGCCAAGAATTATATGAATCTAGAACAGAGTGGTGGGAGGAGACAAAATTTAAAATAAAAAGATTTTTTATAGATGCTGGAAAGAGGAAGAGAGCAAAAGAACGGAGGGAGTGGGCTGGACTACAAAAAAGATTAAACAGATATGCTGCTTTGATACAGGCAGGGTTCGATTTTCAAGAGGAGATGAAGGAGGTGAAAGAAATTATGAAGGAGAAAGCAAAGGAGGAAAGTCTCTCAGTAATTTTTAGATGCAAAGAAAAAGAAATAGATGAGGACGAAAAATGCTCCAGGTATTTTTTTAAAAAATTGGTGGCACGGGGAAAGAGGATGAGAGGTTTGAAGAGGGAGGATGGGAAAATAGAGAGAGACATAGAAGGGATGACTAAAGTGGTGGAGAATTTTTATGAAGAACTTTTTAAAGAAAAAGAAATTTTAGATGGGAGGGTTCAGGAGGTGTTGGGGAGTGTAGAGAGGTTAGTGGAGGAGGACGGGTTTTTAGACGCACCTATAAACCTTTTAGAGTTAAATGAAAGTATGAAGTCTTTTAAAAAAGGGAAAACACCTGGGTTAGACGGGCTCCCTATAGAATTTTATACTGCTTTCTGGGACTTGGTTGGGCCGGACATTTTAACTGTTTTTAATGAATTTGACGGTTTTAAAAAATTACCAGAAAGTTTTAGAGACGGTGTTGTTGTTTTGCTTTTTAAAAAAAAGGGGGAGGCGGAAGACCTAAAAAACTGGCGACCGATAACCCTTTTAAATTGCGATTTTAAACTGTACAGCAAGATTTTAACACTAAGAATGAAGAAAGTTTTAGGACAAGTGATAGACCCGGATCAAACCTGTGCGGTGCCGGGGAGGAGGATAACGGACAGCGTGGTACTGGTCAGAGACGCCATCTGTTTTGCGAGAGACAGAAATACTCGGCTAGCAGTCCTAAATTTAGACTTTGAAAAAGCATACGATCGGGTCTCGCACCAGTACATGTTTCATGTACTGCGAAAAATGGGTTTTCCTGAAGGGTTTCTAGCTCGGGTGGGGCTCCTGTATACGGAGGTAAGGAGCAAGGTTCTGGTAAATGGGCGTTTATCAAAAACAGTGATAGTGAACTGTGGCGTCCGGCAGGGGTGTCCTTTATCCCCGCTGCTTTTTGTCTGTTGCATTGAGCCGCTGGCACAGATTTTGAGAAGGGACACCTGGATTTCGGGGGTAAAAATACCGGGTAGTGGGGGGAGGGAGGCCAGGTGCATCCTCTACATGGATGATGTCACGGTTTTAGCTTCTGACGCGGTATCGGTCGCCAGGGTTTTAGAGTTGACAGAGTTTTTTGGGCAGGCCTCGGGGGCAAAACTGAACAAAGATAAAACGGTTTTAAAAGTGTACGGAGAATGGACACAAGGGGAATGGAAAAATCTTCCTATAAGAACTGAAGACAAGGAAATGAAGGTGCTAGGAGTGATTTTTGACAAAGAAGGGTTGGGTGGAAAAAATTGGGAGGATGTTTTAATGAAAGTGAAAAAGAAACTGCAATTTTGGAAATTTAGAAACTTGACATACGAAGGGAAGGTGTTGATTTTAAAATCCGTCATTTTACCCTTGCTTTTATTTGTTGGTGTAGTGTTTGTTCCATCCCGTTCTGTGTTGGCCCGTCTGGACTTTTTAGTTTTTCGTTTTTTCTGGGGCGGGGGATGGGAAAGACTGCAAAGGGTGTGGGTGAAAAAGGAGCGGGGTAAAGGGGGGAAGGGAGTGCCGGATTTTAATAGGATTTTAATGTGTCAGTTTGTTGCTCTTCACGTGTCCTTGTGTTTAAATTCAGAAAATAAGGCTTCATGTTTTGTGCGGTTTTTTATTGGGGGGTTTTTAAGAAGGTTGGGTATTTTAAAGACAAATCTAACTCAACCGGTGGCCTTTGACATGCCGGTGTTTTATCAGCCGTTTAAGAAGTTTTTAACAGCGTGTGGGTTGGAAGGGGAGGGGGCTGATATTCTGTCCTCATACCATAACATGCTCTCTTTTGTGCAGGGCAGGGACCAGACGTGTTCAGTGAGGGGGCTGGCATTAGGCCAAGCAGAAGCAGTGTGGAAGGCGGTGGCCCACCCGGACCTGCTGAACCGGCATAAGGACCTGGCCTGGCTGGCGGCGCACGAAATCCTCCCTGTCCGCCAAGTCATGACCGCCCGACGGATGATGAGGACAGCGGTGTGCCCCCAGACGGGATGCACACATGAAGAGACGGTACGGCACCTGCTGTGGGACTGCAGCACGGCCCAGGCCCTCTGGAACAAACTTACCCCTCTGGTGAAACTGATGGGGCTAAAGACAAGGCTAAAATGCCAAATGATTTTATACGGTGATGGACACTTTTTATCAGCGGAAAAGTGGAGGCCGGTGTGGCAAGTTTTAAACTGTGGAAAGGACGCACTGTGGAAGTCAAGAAACCTTTTATTGCTCCAGGACAAGGACCTGACGCCAGAGGAGGTAAAGAGAGTGGCCTGGGCAGCTGTGAAAAGATACATGCTGCGGGACTGCAGGAGAAATGGACTCGGGGGTGCCGTACGTGCGTGGGGGCACGCCGCGTGGGCAATGGTGGTGGGACAGGGAGGGCCAGCGGGGTCAGGCCAGGACTCCTAATATGCCGGGGCAGCATAGAAGGAGTGAAGGAAGTTATTTAAGGACACGTCCTGCCCTCTACAAAAAGGCATGGGTGAGGAATTATGGTATGTATTGGGCTAAATACCGGGTTTTATTGTCAAAAAAATGGTTTTATTTATTTATTTATTTATTTGAAGGAAAATGTAATCACATAACGGTTTTATGGCATAGCGTATTTGTTTGTTTTAAAAAGCCAGTGAAAGAGAATTTAAACTGTTATGAGAATTTGTTTTTAACGTAAAGAATGCAATGGTTGTACAGTTTTGAAATGTAAGTGAATGTTGGAATGTGACTGTAGTGTACCGAATTTTTGATACAATAAATTTTTTTCAAAAAAAAAAAAAAAAAAAAAAAAAAAAAAAAAGGTGGTTCACCCAGGGCGAGGCTCGGCCATTGCACTTCGGTCATGCTGACCCCTGCGAATTCCCCAAATGTGGGAATCTCGACTGCATAATTTCTGGTAGTGGGGGACTGCGTTCGCGCTCTCCCCTGATGTTGCTGTGAAAAAGTAGAATGTACTCGGTGGCGCCTGCTCGTGTTGCCCGGGCACGCCGCCGCGGCGTCTCAAGACCGTGAAGCGGACGTCAATGCGTAAATGTAAGAAAAGTGCCTAAAATTCACGGAAGCAACTTTGTTGCAGGTCAGTCGCATTGCGGCGGCATATGGCAGGTCCTTTTAAAATCTAATAGATTGCCCGGAGTTTTAAATTGCAAGAAGGCGTAATTCATTTAACCAGGGTGACGCGACTTCGTCAGGGTTTTCAATGCTGCGGCCGGTGCGAGAAACGAGCTGTTAACTTTCCTGTCTAAAACTACACGACGACTGTTTCGCCCCATCTCTTTCCACTAAGTAGCATTTTCTTACTTTTTTTTCAGAGGGAACGGCCTCTGCCATTTGTAAAGCCATAAGTGATCGCACAAGGTTTGCGAAACATTACATTTACATACATTTTTCCAATATTTTATCAGGCAAGCCCTGTTATCCAAAGCGGCGCGCAATAAGTGCATGCCGAAGGTCGTTGCAAGAACTACGGAACGTACGTCCGGCAAGGTTCAATTCTCATAAAGTATCAGCTACCCCGAGCCATTAACATAGCCAGTGCAACCAGTAAGCAAAAGCCCAATGTACATTGCGAAGCCTGGCATCGCAGTCACGTCGGGCGCAGCGGATTTAACTGGGAATAATTCAAATTCAGATATATGAAAATACCATTTTCACTAGTCAAAACGTAATTACAGACATGGTAAATAGCTGATCATTCGGTATGTGCGACGAGTCGAATGGCCATACCTGTGACGTCATTATGGATATCTATAAAGTTATTGTGACAAGTGAAAGCATGTTTTCAGATGTCTTGACTCATCCCTCTTACTCGTCAGTTTAAAATTGCAGATATCCTGAATTGTCATTCTGACAGGTAACATTGTCATTTCGACCAATTCAAATGCGTTTGTCGATAACTAAAATGCAATTATGAATAGTGGAGCGAGGCTATTAAATGTTCAGAGGGCTTGCCGTGACGGCAACTATTTAAACGGCTTTGGCTGCAGCTATCTTCGCTTACGGCCACACCACCCTGAAAACGCCCGATCTCGTCTGATCTCGGAAGCTAAGCAGGGTCGGGCCTGGTTAGTACTTGGATGGGAGACCGCCTGGGAATACCAGGTGCAGTAAGCTTTTACATATTTATTTATTTATTTGTTTGTTTGTTTGCGTTGTCACACTAGGGGGCGATACCTCACACGATTTACGCTGGAATATTGTAACTGTGCAAAGTAAAATGAAACATCAACGTGTCTTAGATAGCCAGCCACAGTTCAAAGCTAATGGCTTCAGCACGCCATTAGCTTTGAACGGCTTTGGCTGCAGCTATCTTCGCTTACGGCCACACCACCCTGAAAACGCCCGATCTCGTCTGATCTCGGAAGCTAAGCAGGGTCGGGCCTGGTTAGTACTTGGATGGGAGACCGCCTGGGAATACCAGGTGCAGTAAGCTTTTCTTTATTTGTTTATTTATTTATTTGTAGGTTTATTTATTTATTTGTTTGTTTGTTTTTTTGCGTTGTCACACTAGGGGGCGATATCTCACACGATTTAAGCTGGAATAGTGTAACTGTGCAAAGTAAAATGAAACATCAACGTGTCTTAGATAGCCAGCCACAGTTCAAAGCTAATGGCTTCAGCACGCTTCGGCTTCTGTCAAAAGCGTTTTTCGTTTTTTGTTGTTTCAGAATGAGAGACAAGGGGTATTTCAGAAAACAGGCTTACCGAGTCTGCTCTGTAACTGCGCCGAGTCAACACCAGGAAGCACTGTATTCACTTCAGTCCATGTTCCTGATTGGGGAGGGCTCCGGGGTTTCCTGGGTACACTTGTCCGGCTAACTCTGCGTCCTGATACGGGGCCCAGGAGTTAACTTAATTGAGCATTTTTGCGTTCCCCATACGTCCATTTGCCAATTACGTGTGTGCATACGCGATGAAAAAGAAGTAAGAACTAATGTTAATGGCCTCTCACCAGGGAATGCTGCGTTGGGGAATTCCGTTTACCACTCGCTCTGTCCTGTATGGGTGCTTCTGAGAATGTGTAGGCTACTGCGAGGCACAGCGGGACATATTTTTTTTATTTATTTCTTTTATTGTTTTGTAAAGATGCATATTTAGGTAATAGTATAAATATTAAGGAGCGCCAGTATTCTGGCACAGGTAGTGAGATCGGACAGTTTGCTCGCCGTCATTGTGCGCCTTGGAGAGCTGCGCAACTGGAACGATGTGCTACCCACGTATGTGAAAGGCACGGCGTGGCGCAGGGACAGATTCCGAGAGGTGCACAACTCATACTTACCTGGCAGGGGAGATACCATGATCACGAAGGTGGTTCACCCAGGGCGAGGCTCGGCCATTGCACTTCGGTCATGCTGACCCCTGCGAATTCCCCAAATGTGGGAATCTCGACTGCATAATTTCTGGTAGTGGGGGACTGCGTTCGCGCTCTCCCCTGATGTTGCTGTGAAAAAGTAGAATGTACTCGGTGGCGCCTGCTCGTGTTGCCCGGGCACGCCGCCGCGGCGTCTCAAGACCGTGAAGCGGACGTCAATGCGTAAATGTAAGAAAAGTGCCTAAAATTCACGGAAGCAACTTTGTTGCAGGTCAGTCGCATTGCGGCGGCATATGGCAGGTCCTTTTAAAATCTAATAGATTGCCCGGAGTTTTAAATTGCAAGAAGGCGTAATTCATTTAACCAGGGTGACGCGACTTCGTCAGGGTTTTCAATGCTGCGGCCGGTGCGAGAAACGAGCTGTTAACTTTCCTGTCTAAAACTACACGACGACTGTTTCGCCCCATCTCTTTCCACTAAGTAGCATTTTCTTACTTTTTTTTCAGAGGGAACGGCTTCTGCCATTTGTAAAGCCATAAGTGATCGCACAAGGTTTGCGAAACATTACATTTACATACATTTTTCCAATATTTTATCAGGCAAGCCCTGTTATCCAAAGCGGCGCGCAATAAGTGCATGCCGAAGGTCGTTGCAAGAACTACGGAACGTACGTCCGGCAAGGTTCAATTCTCATAAAGTATCAGCTACCCCGAGCCATTAACATAGCCAGTGCAACCAGTAAGCAAAAGCCCAATGTACATTGCGAAGCCTGGCATCGCAGTCACGTCGGGCGCAGCGGATTTAACTGGGAATAATTCAAATTCAGATATATGAAAATACCATTTTCACTAGTCAAAACGTAATTACAGACATGGTAAATAGCTGATCATTCGGTATGTGCGACGAGTCGAATGGCCATACCTGTGACGTCATTATGGATATCTATAAAGTTATTGTGACAAGTGAAAGCATGTTTTCAGATGTCTTGACTCATCCCTCTTACTCGTCAGTTTAAAATTGCAGATATCCTGAATTGTCATTCTGACAGGTAACATTGTAATTTCGACCAATTCAAATGCGTTTGTCGATAACTAAAATGCAATTATGAATAGTGGAGCGAGGCTATTAAATGTTCAGAGGGCTTGCCGTGACGGCAACTATTTAAACGGCTTTGGCTGCAGCTATCTTCGCTTACGGCCACACCACCCTGAAAACGCCCGATCTCGTCTGATCTCGGAAGCTAAGCAGGGTCGGGCCTGGTTAGTACTTGGATGGGAGACCGCCTGGGAATACCAGGTGCAGTAAGCTTTTACATATTTATTTATTTATTTGTTTGTTTGTTTGCGTTGTCACACTAGGGGGCGATACCTCACACGATTTACGCTGGAATATTGTAACTGTGCAAAGTAAAATGAAACATCAACGTGTCTTAGATAGCCAGCCACAGTTCAAAGCTAATGGCTTCAGCACGCCATTAGCTTTGAACGGCTTTGGCTGCAGCTATCTTCGCTTACGGCCACACCACCCTGAAAACGCCCGATCTCGTCTGATCTCGGAAGCTAAGCAGGGTCGGGCCTGGTTAGTACTTGGATGGGAGACCGCCTGGGAATACCAGGTGCAGTAAGCTTTTCTTTATTTGTTTATTTATTTATTTGTAGGTTTATTTATTTATTTGTTTGTTTGTTTTTTTGCGTTGTCACACTAGGGGGCGATATCTCACACGATTTAAGCTGGAATAGTGTAACTGTGCAAAGTAAAATGAAACATCAACGTGTCTTAGATAGCCAGCCACAGTTCAAAGCTAATGGCTTCAGCACGCTTCGGCTTCTGTCAAAAGCGTTTTTCGTTTTTTGTTGTTTCAGAATGAGAGACAAGGGGTATTTCAGAAAACAGGCTTACCGAGTCTGCTCTGTAACTGCGCCGAGTCAACACCAGGAAGCACTGTATTCACTTCAGTCCATGTTCCTGATTGGGGAGGGCTCCGGGGTTTCCTGGGTACACTTGTCCGGCTAACTCTGCGTCCTGATACGGGGCCCAGGAGTTAACTTAATTGAGCATTTTTGCGTTCCCCATACGTCCATTTGCCAATTACGTGTGTGCATACGCGATGAAAAAGAAGTAAGAACTAATGTTAATGGCCTCTCACCAGGGAATGCTGCGTTGGGGAATTCCGTTTACCACTCGCTCTGTCCTGTATGGATGCTTCTGAGAATGTGTAGGCTACTGCGAGGCACAGCGGGACATATTTTTATTTTATTTATTTCTTTTATTGTTTTGTAATGATGCATATTTAGGTAATAATATAAATATTAAGGAGCGCCAGTATTCTGGCACAGGTAGTGAGATCGGACAGTTTGCTCGCCGTCATTGTGCGCCTTGGAGAGCTGCGCAACTGGAACGATGTGCTACCCACGTATGTGAAAGGCACGGCGTGGCGCAGGGACAGATTCCGAGAGGTGCACAACTCATACTTACCTGGCAGGGGAGATACCATGATCACGAAGGTGGTTCACCCAGGGCGAGGCTCGGCCATTGCACTTCGGTCATGCTGACCCCTGCGAATTCCCCAAATGTGGGAATCTCGACTGCATAATTTCTGGTAGTGGGGGACTGCGTTCGCGCTCTCCCCTGATGTTGCTGTGAAAAAGTAGAATGTACTCGGTGGCGCCTGCTCGTGTTGCCCGGGCACGCCGCCGCGGCGTCTCAAGACCGTGAAGCGGACGTCAATGCGTAAATGTAAGAAAAGTGCCTAAAATTCACGGAAGCAACTTTGTTGCAGGTCAGTCGCATTGCGACGGCATATGGCAGGTCCTTTTAAAATCTAATAGATTGCCCGGAGTTTTAAATTGCAAGAAGGCGTAATTCATTTAACCAGGGTGACGCGACTTCGTCAGGGTTTTCAATGCTGCGGCCGGTGCGAGAAACGAGCTGTTAACTTTCCTGTCTAAAACTACACGACGACTGTTTCGCCCCATCTCTTTCCACTAAGTAGCATTTTCTTACTTTTTTTTCAGAGGGAACGGCTTCTGCCATTTGTAAAGCCATAAGTGATCGCACAAGGTTTGCGAAACATTACATTTACATACATTTTTCCAATATTTTATCAGGCAAGCCCTGTTATCCAAAGCGGCGCGCAATAAGTGCATGCCGAAGGTCGTTGCAAGAACTACGGAACGTACGTCCGGCAAGGTTCAATTCTCATAAAGTATCAGCTACCCCGAGCCATTAACATAGCCAGTGCAACCAGTAAGCAAAAGCCCAATGTACATTGCGAAGCCTGGCATCGCAGTCACGTCGGGCGCAGCGGATTTAACTGGGAATAATTCAAATTCAGATATATGAAAATACCATTTTCACTAGTCAAAACGTAATTACAGACATGGTAAATAGCTGATCATTCGGTATGTGCGACGAGTCGAATGGCCATACCTGTGACGTCATTATGGATATCTATAAAGTTATTGTGACAAGTGAAAGCATGTTTTCAGATGTCTTGACTCATCCCTCTTACTCGTCAGTTTAAAATTGCAGATATCCTGAATTGTCATTCTGACAGGTAACATTGTAATTTCGACCAATTCAAATGCGTTTGTCGATAACTAAAATGCAATTATGAATAGTGGAGCGAGGCTATTAAATGTTCAGAGGGCTTGCCGTGACGGCAACTATTTAAACGGCTTTGGCTGCAGCTATCTTCGCTTACGGCCACACCACCCTGAAAACGCCCGATCTCGTCTGATCTCGGAAGCTAAGCAGGGTCGGGCCTGGTTAGTACTTGGATGGGAGACCGCCTGGGAATACCAGGTGCAGTAAGCTTTTACATATTTATTTATTTATTTATTTGTTTGTTTGTTTGCGTTGTCACACTAGGGGGCGATACCTCACACGATTTACGCTGGAATATTGTAACTGTGCAAAGTAAAATGAAACATCAACGTGTCTTAGATAGCCAGCCACAGTTCAAAGCTAATGGCTTCAGCACGCCATTAGCTTTGAACGGCTTTGGCTGCAGCTATCTTCGCTTACGGCCACACCACCCTGAAAACGCCCGATCTCGTCTGATCTCGGAAGCTAAGCAGGGTCGGGCCTGGTTAGTACTTGGATGGGAGACCGCCTGGGAATACCAGGTGCAGTAAGCTTTTCTTTATTTGTTTATTTATTTATTTGTAGGTTTATTTATTTATTTGTTTGTTTGTTTTTTTGCGTTGTCACACTAGGGGGCGATATCTCACACGATTTAAGCTGGAATAGTGTAACTGTGCAAAGTAAAATGAAACATCAACGTGTCTTAGATAGCCAGCCACAGTTCAAAGCTAATGGCTTCAGCACGCTTCGGCTTCTGTCAAAAGCGTTTTTCGTTTTTTGTTGTTTCAGAATGAGAGACAAGGGGTATTTCAGAAAACAGGCTTACCGAGTCTGCTCTGTAACTGCGCCGAGTCAACACCAGGAAGCACTGTATTCACTTCAGTCCATGTTCCTGATTGGGGAGGGCTCCGGGGTTTCCTGGGTACACTTGTCCGGCTAACTCTGCGTCCTGATACGGGGCCCAGGAGTTAACTTAATTGAGCATTTTTGCGTTCCCCATACGTCCATTTGCCAATTACGTGTGTGCATACGCGATGAAAAAGAAGTAAGAACTAATGTTAATGGCCTCTCACCAGGGAATGCTGCGTTGGGGAATTCCGTTTACCACTCGCTCTGTCCTGTATGGGTGCTTCTGAGAATGTGTAGGCTACTGCGAGGCACAGCGGGACATATTTTTTTTATTTATTTCTTTTATTGTTTTGTAAAGATGCATATTTAGGTAATAGTATAAATATTAAGGAGCGCCAGTATTCTGGCACAGGTAGTGAGATCGGACAGTTTGCTCGCCGTCATTGTGCGCCTTGGAGAGCTGCGCAACTGGAACGATGTGCTACCCACGTATGTGAAAGGCACGGCGTGGCGCAGGGACAGATTCCGAGAGGTGCACAACTCATACTTACCTGGCAGGGGAGATACCATGATCACGAAGGTGGTTCACCCAGGGCGAGGCTCGGCCATTGCACTTTGGTCATGCTGACCCCTGCGAATTCCCCAAATGTGGGAATCTCGACTGCATAATTTCTGGTAGTGGGGGACTGCGTTCGCGCTCTCCCCTGATGTTGCTGTGAAAAAGTAGAATGTACTCGGTGGCGCCTGCTCGTGTTGCCCGGGCACGCCGCCGCGGCGTCTCAAGACCGTGAAGCGGACGTCAATGCGTAAATGTAAGAAAAGTGCCTAAAATTCACGGAAGCAACTTTGTTGCAGGTCAGTCGCATTGCGGCGGCATATGGCAGGTCCTTTTAAAATCTAATAGATTGCCCGGAGTTTTAAATTGCAAGAAGGCGTAATTCATTTAACCAGGGTGACGCGACTTCGTCAGGGTTTTCAATGCTGCGGCCGGTGCGAGAAACGAGCTGTTAACTTTCCTGTCTAAAACTACACGACGACTGTTTCGCCCCATCTCTTTCCACTAAGTAGCATTTTCTTACTTTTTTTTCAGAGGGAACGGCCTCTGCCATTTGTAAAGCCATAAGTGATCGCACAAGGTTTGCGAAACATTACATTTACATACATTTTTCCAATATTTTATCAGGCAAGCCCTGTTATCCAAAGCGGCGCGCAATAAGTGCATGCCGAAGGTCGTTGCAAGAACTACGGAACGTACGTCCGGCAAGGTTCAATTCTCATAAAGTATCAGCTACCCCGAGCCATTAACATAGCCAGTGCAACCAGTAAGCAAAAGCCCAATGTACATTGCGAAGCCTGGCATCGCAGTCACGTCGGGCGCAGCGGATTTAACTGGGAATAATTCAAATTCAGATATATGAAAATACCATTTTCACTAGTCAAAACGTAATTACAGACATGGTAAATAGCTGATCATTCGGTATGTGCGACGAGTCGAATGGCCATACCTGTGACGTCATTATGGATATCTATAAAGTTATTGTGACAAGTGAAAGCATGTTTTCAGATGTCTTGACTCATCCCTCTTACTCGTCAGTTTAAAATTGCAGATATCCTGAATTGTCATTCTGACAGGTAACATTGTAATTTCGACCAATTCAAATGCGTTTGTCGATAACTAAAATGCAATTATGAATAGTGGAGCGAGGCTATTAAATGTTCAGAGGGCTTGCCGTGACGGCAACTATTTAAACGGCTTTGGCTGCAGCTATCTTCGCTTACGGCCACACCACCCTGAAAACGCCCGATCTCGTCTGATCTCGGAAGCTAAGCAGGGTCGGGCCTGGTTAGTACTTGGATGGGAGACCGCCTGGGAATACCAGGTGCAGTAAGCTTTTACATATTTATTTATTTATTTATTTGTTTGTTTGTTTGCGTTGTCACACTAGGGGGCGATACCTCACACGATTTACGCTGGAATATTGTAACTGTGCAAAGTAAAATGAAACATCAACGTGTCTTAGATAGCCAGCCACAGTTCAAAGCTAATGGCTTCAGCACGCCATTAGCTTTGAACGGCTTTGGCTGCAGCTATCTTCGCTTACGGCCACACCACCCTGAAAACGCCCGATCTCGTCTGATCTCGGAAGCTAAGCAGGGTCGGGCCTGGTTAGTACTTGGATGGGAGACCGCCTGGGAATACCAGGTGCAGTAAGCTTTTCTTTATTTGTTTATTTATTTATTTGTAGGTTTATTTATTTATTTGTTTGTTTGTTTTTTTGCGTTGTCACACTAGGGGGCGATATCTCACACGATTTAAGCTGGAATAGTGTAACTGTGCAAAGTAAAATGAAACATCAACGTGTCTTAGATAGCCAGCCACAGTTCAAAGCTAATGGCTTCAGCACGCTTCGGCTTCTGTCAAAAGCGTTTTTCGTTTTTTGTTGTTTCAGAATGAGAGACAAGGGGTATTTCAGAAAACAGGCTTACCGAGTCTGCTCTGTAACTGCGCCGAGTCAACACCAGGAAGCACTGTATTCACTTCAGTCCATGTTCCTGATTGGGGAGGGCTCCGGGGTTTCCTGGGTACACTTGTCCGGCTAACTCTGCGTCCTGATACGGGGCCCAGGAGTTAACTTAATTGAGCATTTTTGCGTTCCCCATACGTCCATTTGCCAATTACGTGTGTGCATACGCGATGAAAAAGAAGTAAGAACTAATGTTAATGGCCTCTCACCAGGGAATGCTGCGTTGGGGAATTCCGTTTACCACTCGCTCTGTCCTGTATGGGTGCTTCTGAGAATGTGTAGGCTACTGCGAGGCACAGCGGGACATATTTTTTTTATTTATTTCTTTTATTGTTTTGTAAAGATGCATATTTAGGTAATAGTATAAATATTAAGGAGCGCCAGTATTCTGGCACAGGTAGTGAGATCGGACAGTTTGCTCGCCGTCATTGTGCGCCTTGGAGAGCTGCGCAACTGGAACGATGTGCTACCCACGTATGTGAAAGGCACGGCGTGGCGCAGGGACAGATTCCGAGAGGTGCACAACTCATACTTACCTGGCAGGGGAGATACCATGATCACGAAGGTGGTTCACCCAGGGCGAGGCTCGGCCATTGCACTTCGGTCATGCTGACCCCTGCGAATTCCCCAAATGTGGGAATCTCGACTGCATAATTTCTGGTAGTGGGGGACTGCGTTCGCGCTCTCCCCTGATGTTGCTGTGAAAAAGTAGAATGTACTCGGTGGCGCCTGCTCGTGTTGCCCGGGCACGCCGCCGCGGCGTCTCAAGACCGTGAAGCGGACGTCAATGCGTAAATGTAAGAAAAGTGCCTAAAATTCACGGAAGCAACTTTGTTGCAGGTCAGTCGCATTGCGGCGGCATATGGCAGGTCCTTTTAAAATCTAATAGATTGCCCGGAGTTTTAAATTGCAAGAAGGCGTAATTCATTTAACCAGGGTGACGCGACTTCGTCAGGGTTTTCAATGCTGCGGCCGGTGCGAGAAACGAGCTGTTAACTTTCCTGTCTAAAACTACACGACGACTGTTTCGCCCCATCTCTTTCCACTAAGTAGCATTTTCTTACTTTTTTTTTAGAGGGAACGGCTTCTGCCATTTGTAAAGCCATAAGTGATCGCACAAGGTTTGCGAAACATTACATTTACATACATTTTTCCAATATTTTATCAGGCAAGCCCTGTTATCCAAAGCGGCGCGCAATAAGTGCATGCCGAAGGTCGTTGCAAGAACTACGGAACGTACGTCCGGCAAGGTTCAATTCTCATAAAGTATCAGCTACCCCGAGCCATTAACATAGCCAGTGCAACCAGTAAGCAAAAGCCCAATGTACATTGCGAAGCCTGGCATCGCAGTCACGTCGGGCGCAGCGGATTTAACTGGGAATAATTCAAATTCAGATATATGAAAATACCATTTTCACTAGTCAAAACGTAATTACAGACATGGTAAATAGCTGATCATTCGGTATGTGCGACGAGTCGAATGGCCATACCTGTGACGTCATTATGGATATCTATAAAGTTATTGTGACAAGTGAAAGCATGTTTTCAGATGTCTTGACTCATCCCTCTTACTCGTCAGTTTAAAATTGCAGATATCCTGAATTGTCATTCTGACAGGTAACATTGTAATTTCGACCAATTCAAATGCGTTTGTCGATAACTAAAATGCAATTATGAATAGTGGAGCGAGGCTATTAAATGTTCAGAGGGCTTGCCGTGACGGCAACTATTTAAACGGCTTTGGCTGCAGCTATCTTCGCTTACGGCCACACCACCCTGAAAACGCCCGATCTCGTCTGATCTCGGAAGCTAAGCAGGGTCGGGCCTGGTTAGTACTTGGATGGGAGACCGCCTGGGAATACCAGGTGCAGTAAGCTTTTACATATTTATTTATTTATTTGTTTGTTTGTTTGCGTTGTCACACTAGGGGGCGATACCTCACACGATTTACGCTGGAATATTGTAACTGTGCAAAGTAAAATGAAACATCAACGTGTCTTAGATAGCCAGCCACAGTTCAAAGCTAATGGCTTCAGCACGCCATTAGCTTTGAACGGCTTTGGCTGCAGCTATCTTCGCTTACGGCCACACCACCCTGAAAACGCCCGATCTCGTCTGATCTCGGAAGCTAAGCAGGGTCGGGCCTGGTTAGTACTTGGATGGGAGACCGCCTGGGAATACCAGGTGCAGTAAGCTTTTCTTTATTTGTTTATTTATTTATTTGTAGGTTTATTTATTTATTTGTTTGTTTGTTTTTTTGCGTTGTCACACTAGGGGGCGATATCTCACACGATTTAAGCTGGAATAGTGTAACTGTGCAAAGTAAAATGAAACATCAACGTGTCTTAGATAGCCAGCCACAGTTCAAAGCTAATGGCTTCAGCACGCTTCGGCTTCTGTCAAAAGCGTTTTTCGTTTTTTGTTGTTTCAGAATGAGAGACAAGGGGTATTTCAGAAAACAGGCTTACCGAGTCTGCTCTGTAACTGCGCCGAGTCAACACCAGGAAGCACTGTATTCACTTCAGTCCATGTTCCTGATTGGGGAGGGCTCCGGGGTTTCCTGGGTACACTTGTCCGGCTAACTCTGCGTCCTGATACGGGGCCCAGGAGTTAACTTAATTGAGCATTTTTGCGTTCCCCATACGTCCATTTGCCAATTACGTGTGTGCATACGCGATGAAAAAGAAGTAAGAACTAATGTTAATGGCCTCTCACCAGGGAATGCTGCGTTGGGGAATTCCGTTTACCACTCGCTCTGTCCTGTATGGATGCTTCTGAGAATGTGTAGGCTACTGCGAGGCACAGCGGGACATATTTTTTTTTTATTTATTTCTTTTATTGTTTTGTAAAGATGCATATTTAGGTAATAGTATAAATATTAAGGAGCGCCAGTATTCTGGCACAGGTAGTGAGATCGGACAGTTTGCTCGCCGTCATTGTGCGCCTTGGAGAGCTGCGCAACTGGAACGATGTGCTACCCACGTATGTGAAAGGCACGGCGTGGCGCAGGGACAGATTCCGAGAGGTGCACAACTCATACTTACCTGGCAGGGGAGATACCATGATCACGAAGGTGGTTCACCCAGGGCGAGGCTCGGCCATTGCATTTCGGTCATGCTGACCCCTGCGAATTCCCCAAATGTGGGAATCTCGACTGCATAATTTCTGGTAGTGGGGGACTGCGTTCGCGCTCTCCCCTGATGTTGCTGTGAAAAAGTAGAATGTACTCGGTGGCGCCTGCTCGTGTTGCCCGGGCACGCCGCCGCGGCGTCTCAAGACCGTGAAGCGGACGTCAATGCGTAAATGTAAGAAAAGTGCCTAAAATTCACGGAAGCAACTTTGTTGCAGGTCAGTCGCATTGCGGCGGCATATGGCAGGTCCTTTTAAAATCTAATAGATTGCCCGGAGTTTTAAATTGCAAGAAGGCGTAATTCATTTAACCAGGGTGACGCGACTTCGTCAGGGTTTTCAATGCTGCGGCCGGTGCGAGAAACGAGCTGTTAACTTTCCTGTCTAAAACTACACGACGACTGTTTCGCCCCATCTCTTTCCACTAAGTAGCATTTTCTTACTTTTTTTTCAGAGGGAACGGCCTCTGCCATTTGTAAAGCCATAAGTGATCGCACAAGGTTTGCGAAACATTACATTTACATACATTTTTCCAATATTTTATCAGGCAAGCCCTGTTATCCAAAGCGGCGCGCAATAAGTGCATGCCGAAGGTCGTTGCAAGAACTACGGAACGTACGTCCGGCAAGGTTCAATTCTCATAAAGTATCAGCTACCCCGAGCCATTAACATAGCCAGTGCAACCAGTAAGCAAAAGCCCAATGTACATTGCGAAGCCTGGCATCGCAGTCACGTCGGGCGCAGCGGATTTAACTGGGAATAATTCAAATTCAGATATATGAAAATACCATTTTCACTAGTCAAAACGTAATTACAGACATGGTAAATAGCTGATCATTCGGTATGTGCGACGAGTCGAATGGCCATACCTGTGACGTCATTATGGATATCTATAAAGTTATTGTGACAAGTGAAAGCATGTTTTCAGATGTCTTGACTCATCCCTCTTACTCGTCAGTTTAAAATTGCAGATATCCTGAATTGTCATTCTGACAGGTAACATTGTAATTTCGACCAATTCAAATGCGTTTGTCGATAACTAAAATGCAATTATGAATAGTGGAGCGAGGCTATTAAATGTTCAGAGGGCTTGCCGTGACGGCAACTATTTAAACGGCTTTGGCTGCAGCTATCTTCGCTTACGGCCACACCACCCTGAAAACGCCCGATCTCGTCTGATCTCGGAAGCTAAGCAGGGTCGGGCCTGGTTAGTACTTGGATGGGAGACCGCCTGGGAATACCAGGTGCAGTAAGCTTTTACATATTTATTTATTTATTTGTTTGTTTGTTTGCGTTGTCACACTAGGGGGCGATACCTCACACGATTTACGCTGGAATATTGTAACTGTGCAAAGTAAAATGAAACATCAACGTGTCTTAGATAGCCAGCCACAGTTCAAAGCTAATGGCTTCAGCACGCCATTAGCTTTGAACGGCTTTGGCTGCAGCTATCTTCGCTTACGGCCACACCACCCTGAAAACGCCCGATCTCGTCTGATCTCGGAAGCTAAGCAGGGTCGGGCCTGGTTAGTACTTGGATGGGAGACCGCCTGGGAATACCAGGTGCAGTAAGCTTTTCTTTATTTGTTTATTTATTTATTTGTAGGTTTATTTATTTATTTGTTTGTTTGTTTTTTTGCGTTGTCACACTAGGGGGCGATATCTCACACGATTTAAGCTGGAATAGTGTAACTGTGCAAAGTAAAATGAAACATCAACGTGTCTTAGATAGCCAGCCACAGTTCAAAGCTAATGGCTTCAGCACGCTTCGGCTTCTGTCAAAAGCGTTTTTCGTTTTTTGTTGTTTCAGAATGAGAGACAAGGGGTATTTCAGAAAACAGGCTTACCGAGTCTGCTCTGTAACTGCGCCGAGTCAACACCAGGAAGCACTGTATTCACTTCAGTCCATGTTCCTGATTGGGGAGGGCTCCGGGGTTTCCTGGGTACACTTGTCCGGCTAACTCTGCGTCCTGATACGGGGCCCAGGAGTTAACTTAATTGAGCATTTTTGCGTTCCCCATACGTCCATTTGCCAATTACGTGTGTGCATACGCGATGAAAAAGAAGTAAGAACTAATGTTAATGGCCTCTCACCAGGGAATGCTGCGTTGGGGAATTCCGTTTACCACTCGCTCTGTCCTGTATGGGTGCTTCTGAGAATGTGTAGGCTACTGCGAGGCACAGCGGGACATATTTTTTTTATTTATTTCTTTTATTGTTTTGTAAAGATGCATATTTAGGTAATAGTATAAATATTAAGGAGCGCCAGTATTCTGGCACAGGTAGTGAGATCGGACAGTTTGCTCGCCGTCATTGTGCGCCTTGGAGAGCTGCGCAACTGGAACGATGTGCTACCCACGTATGTGAAAGGCACGGCGTGGCGCAGGGACAGATTCCGAGAGGTGCACAACTCATACTTACCTGGCAGGGGAGATACCATGATCACGAAGGTGGTTCACCCAGGGCGAGGCTCGGCCATTGCACTTCGGTCATGCTGACCCCTGCGAATTCCCCAAATGTGGGAATCTCGACTGCATAATTTCTGGTAGTGGGGGACTGCGTTCGCGCTCTCCCCTGATGTTGCTGTGAAAAAGTAGAATGTACTCGGTGGCGCCTGCTCGTGTTGCCCGGGCACGCCGCCGCGGCGTCTCAAGACCGTGAAGCGGACGTCAATGCGTAAATGTAAGAAAAGTGCCTAAAATTCACGGAAGCAACTTTGTTGCAGGTCAGTCGCATTGCGGCGGCATATGGCAGGTCCTTTTAAAATCTAATAGATTGCCCGGAGTTTTAAATTGCAAGAAGGCGTAATTCATTTAACCAGGGTGACGCGACTTCGTCAGGGTTTTCAATGCTGCGGCCGGTGCGAGAAACGAGCTGTTAACTTTCCTGTCTAAAACTACACGACGACTGTTTCGCCCCATCTCTTTCCACTAAGTAGCATTTTCTTACTTTTTTTTCAGAGGGAACGGCTTCTGCCATTTGTAAAGCCATAAGTGATCGCACAAGGTTTGCGAAACATTACATTTACATACATTTTTCCAATATTTTATCAGGCAAGCCCTGTTATCCAAAGCGGCGCGCAATAAGTGCATGCCGAAGGTCGTTGCAAGAACTACGGAACGTACGTCCGGCAAGGTTCAATTCTCATAAAGTATCAGCTACCCCGAGCCATTAACATAGCCAGTGCAACCAGTAAGCAAAAGCCCAATGTACATTGCGAAGCCTGGCATCGCAGTCACGTCGGGCGCAGCGGATTTAACTGGGAATAATTCAAATTCAGATATATGAAAATACCATTTTCACTAGTCAAAACGTAATTACAGACATGGTAAATAGCTGATCATTCGGTATGTGCGACGAGTCGAATGGCCATACCTGTGACGTCATTATGGATATCTATAAAGTTATTGTGACAAGTGAAAGCATGTTTTCAGATGTCTTGACTCATCCCTCTTACTCGTCAGTTTAAAATTGCAGATATCCTGAATTGTCATTCTGACAGGTAACATTGTAATTTCGACCAATTCAAATGCGTTTGTCGATAACTAAAATGCAATTATGAATAGTGGAGCGAGGCTATTAAATGTTCAGAGGGCTTGCCGTGACGGCAACTATTTAAACGGCTTTGGCTGCAGCTATCTTCGCTTACGGCCACACCACCCTGAAAACGCCCGATCTCGTCTGATCTCGGAAGCTAAGCAGGGTCGGGCCTGGTTAGTACTTGGATGGGAGACCGCCTGGGAATACCAGGTGCAGTAAGCTTTTACATATTTATTTATTTATTTGTTTGTTTGTTTGCGTTGTCACACTAGGGGGCGATACCTCACACGATTTACGCTGGAATATTGTAACTGTGCAAAGTAAAATGAAACATCAACGTGTCTTAGATAGCCAGCCACAGTTCAAAGCTAATGGCTTCAGCACGCCATTAGCTTTGAACGGCTTTGGCTGCAGCTATCTTCGCTTACGGCCACACCACCCTGAAAACGCCCGATCTCGTCTGATCTCGGAAGCTAAGCAGGGTCGGGCCTGGTTAGTACTTGGATGGGAGACCGCCTGGGAATACCAGGTGCAGTAAGCTTTTCTTTATTTGTTTATTTATTTATTTGTAGGTTTATTTATTTATTTGTTTGTTTGTTTTTTTGCGTTGTCACACTAGGGGGCGATATCTCACACGATTTAAGCTGGAATAGTGTAACTGTGCAAAGTAAAATGAAACATCAACGTGTCTTAGATAGCCAGCCACAGTTCAAAGCTAATGGCTTCAGCACGCTTCGGCTTCTGTCAAAAGCGTTTTTCGTTTTTTGTTGTTTCAGAATGAGAGACAAGGGGTATTTCAGAAAACAGGCTTACCGAGTCTGCTCTGTAACTGCGCCGAGTCAACACCAGGAAGCACTGTATTCACTTCAGTCCATGTTCCTGATTGGGGAGGGCTCCGGGGTTTCCTGGGTACACTTGTCCGGCTAACTCTGCGTCCTGATACGGGGCCCAGGAGTTAACTTAATTGAGCATTTTTGCGTTCCCCATACGTCCATTTGCCAATTACGTGTGTGCATACGCGATGAAAAAGAAGTAAGAACTAATGTTAATGGCCTCTCACCAGGGAATGCTGCGTTGGGGAATTCCGTTTACCACTCGCTCTGTCCTGTATGGATGCTTCTGAGAATGTGTAGGCTACTGCGAGGCACAGCGGGACATATTTTTTTTTTATTTATTTCTTTTATTGTTTTGTAAAGATGCATATTTAGGTAATAGTATAAATATTAAGGAGCGCCAGTATTCTGGCACAGGTAGTGAGATCGGACAGTTTGCTCGCCGTCATTGTGCGCCTTGGAGAGCTGCGCAACTGGAACGATGTGCTACCCACGTATGTGAAAGGCACGGCGTGGCGCAGGGACAGACTCCGAGAGGTGCACAACTCATACTTACCTGGCAGGGGAGATACCATGATCACGAAGGTGGTTCACCCAGGGCGAGGCTCGGCCATTGCACTTCGGTCATGCTGACCCCTGCGAATTCCCCAAATGTGGGAATCTCGACTGCATAATTTCTGGTAGTGGGGGACTGCGTTCGCGCTCTCCCCTGATGTTGCTGTGAAAAAGTAGAATGTACTCGGTGGCGCCTGCTCGTGTTGCCCGGGCACGCCGCCGCGGCGTCTCAAGACCGTGAAGCGGACGTCAATGCGTAAATGTAAGAAAAGTGCCTAAAATTCACGGAAGCAACTTTGTTGCAGGTCAGTCGCATTGCGACGGCATATGGCAGGTCCTTTTAAAATCTAATAGATTGCCCGGAGTTTTAAATTGCAAGAAGGCGTAATTCATTTAACCAGGGTGACGCGACTTCGTCAGGGTTTTCAATGCTGCGGCCGGTGCGAGAAACGAGCTGTTAACTTTCCTGTCTAAAACTACACGACGACTGTTTCGCCCCATCTCTTTCCACTAAGTAGCATTTTCTTACTTTTTTTTCAGAGGGAACGGCTTCTGCCATTTGTAAAGCCATAAGTGATCGCACAAGGTTTGCGAAACATTACATTTACATACATTTTTCCAATATTTTATCAGGCAAGCCCTGTTATCCAAAGCGGCGCGCAATAAGTGCATGCCGAAGGTCGTTGCAAGAACTACGGAACGTACGTCCGGCAAGGTTCAATTCTCATAAAGTATCAGCTACCCCGAGCCATTAACATAGCCAGTGCAACCAGTAAGCAAAAGCCCAATGTACATTGCGAAGCCTGGCATCGCAGTCACGTCGGGCGCAGCGGATTTAACTGGGAATAATTCAAATTCAGATATATGAAAATACCATTTTCACTAGTCAAAACGTAATTACAGACATGGTAAATAGCTGATCATTCGGTATGTGCGACGAGTCGAATGGCCATACCTGTGACGTCATTATGGATATCTATAAAGTTATTGTGACAAGTGAAAGCATGTTTTCAGATGTCTTGACTCATCCCTCTTACTCGTCAGTTTAAAATTGCAGATATCCTGAATTGTCATTCTGACAGGTAACATTGTAATTTCGACCAATTCAAATGCGTTTGTCGATAACTAAAATGCAATTATGAATAGTGGAGCGAGGCTATTAAATGTTCAGAGGGCTTGCCGTGACGGCAACTATTTAAACGGCTTTGGCTGCAGCTATCTTCGCTTACGGCCACACCACCCTGAAAACGCCCGATCTCGTCTGATCTCGGAAGCTAAGCAGGGTCGGGCCTGGTTAGTACTTGGATGGGAGACCGCCTGGGAATACCAGGTGCAGTAAGCTTTTACATATTTATTTATTTATTTATTTGTTTGTTTGTTTGCGTTGTCACACTAGGGGGCGATACCTCACACGATTTACGCTGGAATATTGTAACTGTGCAAAGTAAAATGAAACATCAACGTGTCTTAGATAGCCAGCCACAGTTCAAAGCTAATGGCTTCAGCACGCCATTAGCTTTGAACGGCTTTGGCTGCAGCTATCTTCGCTTACGGCCACACCACCCTGAAAACGCCCGATCTCGTCTGATCTCGGAAGCTAAGCAGGGTCGGGCCTGGTTAGTACTTGGATGGGAGACCGCCTGGGAATACCAGGTGCAGTAAGCTTTTCTTTATTTGTTTATTTATTTATTTGTAGGTTTATTTATTTATTTGTTTGTTTGTTTTTTTGCGTTGTCACACTAGGGGGCGATATCTCACACGATTTAAGCTGGAATAGTGTAACTGTGCAAAGTAAAATGAAACATCAACGTGTCTTAGATAGCCAGCCACAGTTCAAAGCTAATGGCTTCAGCACGCTTCGGCTTCTGTCAAAAGCGTTTTTCGTTTTTTGTTGTTTCAGAATGAGAGACAAGGGGTATTTCAGAAAACAGGCTTACCGAGTCTGCTCTGTAACTGCGCCGAGTCAACACCAGGAAGCACTGTATTCACTTCAGTCCATGTTCCTGATTGGGGAGGGCTCCGGGGTTTCCTGGGTACACTTGTCCGGCTAACTCTGCGTCCTGATACGGGGCCCAGGAGTTAACTTAATTGAGCATTTTTGCGTTCCCCATACGTCCATTTGCCAATTACGTGTGTGCATACGCGATGAAAAAGAAGTAAGAACTAATGTTAATGGCCTCTCACCAGGGAATGCTGCGTTGGGGAATTCCGTTTACCACTCGCTCTGTCCTGTATGGATGCTTCTGAGAATGTGTAGGCTACTGCGAGGCACAGCGGGACATATTTTTATTTTATTTATTTCTTTTATTGTTTTGTAATGATGCATATTTAGGTAATAATATAAATATTAAGGAGCGCCAGTATTCTGGCACAGGTAGTGAGATCGGACAGTTTGCTCGCCGTCATTGTGCGCCTTGGAGAGCTGCGCAACTGGAACGATGTGCTACCCACGTATGTGAAAGGCACGGCGTGGCGCAGGGACAGATTCCGAGAGGTGCACAACTCATACTTACCTGGCAGGGGAGATACCATGATCACGAAGGTGGTTCACCCAGGGCGAGGCTCGGCCATTGCACTTCGGTCATGCTGACCCCTGCGAATTCCCCAAATGTGGGAATCTCGACTGCATAATTTCTGGTAGTGGGGGACTGCGTTCGCGCTCTCCCCTGATGTTGCTGTGAAAAAGTAGAATGTACTCGGTGGCGCCTGCTCGTGTTGCCCGGGCACGCCGCCGCGGCGTCTCAAGACCGTGAAGCGGACGTCAATGCGTAAATGTAAGAAAAGTGCCTAAAATTCACGGAAGCAACTTTGTTGCAGGTCAGTCGCATTGCGACGGCATATGGCAGGTCCTTTTAAAATCTAATAGATTGCCCGGAGTTTTAAATTGCAAGAAGGCGTAATTCATTTAACCAGGGTGACGCGACTTCGTCAGGGTTTTCAATGCTGCGGCCGGTGCGAGAAACGAGCTGTTAACTTTCCTGTCTAAAACTACACGACGACTGTTTCGCCCCATCTCTTTCCACTAAGTAGCATTTTCTTACTTTTTTTTCAGAGGGAACGGCTTCTGCCATTTGTAAAGCCATAAGTGATCGCACAAGGTTTGCGAAACATTACATTTACATACATTTTTCCAATATTTTATCAGGCAAGCCCTGTTATCCAAAGCGGCGCGCAATAAGTGCATGCCGAAGGTCGTTGCAAGAACTACGGAACGTACGTCCGGCAAGGTTCAATTCTCATAAAGTATCAGCTACCCCGAGCCATTAACATAGCCAGTGCAACCAGTAAGCAAAAGCCCAATGTACATTGCGAAGCCTGGCATCGCAGTCACGTCGGGCGCAGCGGATTTAACTGGGAATAATTCAAATTCAGATATATGAAAATACCATTTTCACTAGTCAAAACGTAATTACAGACATGGTAAATAGCTGATCATTCGGTATGTGCGACGAGTCGAATGGCCATACCTGTGACGTCATTATGGATATCTATAAAGTTATTGTGACAAGTGAAAGCATGTTTTCAGATGTCTTGACTCATCCCTCTTACTCGTCAGTTTAAAATTGCAGATATCCTGAATTGTCATTCTGACAGGTAACATTGTAATTTCGACCAATTCAAATGCGTTTGTCGATAACTAAAATGCAATTATGAATAGTGGAGCGAGGCTATTAAATGTTCAGAGGGCTTGCCGTGACGGCAACTATTTAAACGGCTTTGGCTGCAGCTATCTTCGCTTACGGCCACACCACCCTGAAAACGCCCGATCTCGTCTGATCTCGGAAGCTAAGCAGGGTCGGGCCTGGTTAGTACTTGGATGGGAGACCGCCTGGGAATACCAGGTGCAGTAAGCTTTTACATATTTATTTATTTATTTATTTGTTTGTTTGTTTGCGTTGTCACACTAGGGGGCGATACCTCACACGATTTACGCTGGAATATTGTAACTGTGCAAAGTAAAATGAAACATCAACGTGTCTTAGATAGCCAGCCACAGTTCAAAGCTAATGGCTTCAGCACGCCATTAGCTTTGAACGGCTTTGGCTGCAGCTATCTTCGCTTACGGCCACACCACCCTGAAAACGCCCGATCTCGTCTGATCTCGGAAGCTAAGCAGGGTCGGGCCTGGTTAGTACTTGGATGGGAGACCGCCTGGGAATACCAGGTGCAGTAAGCTTTTCTTTATTTGTTTATTTATTTATTTGTAGGTTTATTTATTTATTTGTTTGTTTGTTTTTTTGCGTTGTCACACTAGGGGGCGATATCTCACACGATTTAAGCTGGAATAGTGTAACTGTGCAAAGTAAAATGAAACATCAACGTGTCTTAGATAGCCAGCCACAGTTCAAAGCTAATGGCTTCAGCACGCTTCGGCTTCTGTCAAAAGCGTTTTTCGTTTTTTGTTGTTTCAGAATGAGAGACAAGGGGTATTTCAGAAAACAGGCTTACCGAGTCTGCTCTGTAACTGCGCCGAGTCAACACCAGGAAGCACTGTATTCACTTCAGTCCATGTTCCTGATTGGGGAGGGCTCCGGGGTTTCCTGGGTACACTTGTCCGGCTAACTCTGCGTCCTGATACGGGGCCCAGGAGTTAACTTAATTGAGCATTTTTGCGTTCCCCATACGTCCATTTGCCAATTACGTGTGTGCATACGCGATGAAAAAGAAGTAAGAACTAATGTTAATGGCCTCTCACCAGGGAATGCTGCGTTGGGGAATTCCGTTTACCACTCGCTCTGTCCTGTATGGGTGCTTCTGAGAATGTGTAGGCTACTGCGAGGCACAGCGGGACATATTTTTTTAATTTATTTCTTTTATTGTTTTGTAAAGATGCATATTTAGGTAATAGTATAAATATTAAGGAGCGCCAGTATTCTGGCACAGGTAGTGAGATCGGACAGTTTGCTCGCCGTCATTGTGCGCCTTGGAGAGCTGCGCAACTGGAACGATGTGCTACCCACGTATGTGAAAGGCACGGCGTGGCGCAGGGACAGATTCCGAGAGGTGCACAACTCATACTTACCTGGCAGGGGAGATACCATGATCACGAAGGTGGTTCACCCAGGGCGAGGCTCGGCCATTGCACTTCGGTCATGCTGACCCCTGCGAATTCCCCAAATGTGGGAATCTCGACTGCATAATTTCTGGTAGTGGGGGACTGCGTTCGCGCTCTCCCCTGATGTTGCTGTGAAAAAGTAGAATGTACTCGGTGGCGCCTGCTCGTGTTGCCCGGGCACGCCGCCGCGGCGTCTCAAGACCGTGAAGCGGACGTCAATGCGTAAATGTAAGAAAAGTGCCTAAAATTCACGGAAGCAACTTTGTTGCAGGTCAGTCGCATTGCGGCGGCATATGGCAGGTCCTTTTAAAATCTAATAGATTGCCCGGAGTTTTAAATTGCAAGAAGGCGTAATTCATTTAACCAGGGTGACGCGACTTCGTCAGGGTTTTCAATGCTGCGGCCGGTGCGAGAAACGAGCTGTTAACTTTCCTGTCTAAAACTACACGACGACTGTTTCGCCCCATCTCTTTCCACTAAGTAGCATTTTCTTACTTTTTTTTCAGAGGGAACGGCTTCTGCCATTTGTAAAGCCATAAGTGATCGCACAAGGTTTGCGAAACATTACATTTACATACATTTTTCCAATATTTTATCAGGCAAGCCCTGTTATCCAAAGCGGCGCGCAATAAGTGCATGCCGAAGGTCGTTGCAAGAACTACGGAACGTACGTCCGGCAAGGTTCAATTCTCATAAAGTATCAGCTACCCCGAGCCATTAACATAGCCAGTGCAACCAGTAAGCAAAAGCCCAATGTACATTGCGAAGCCTGGCATCGCAGTCACGTCGGGCGCAGCGGATTTAACTGGGAATAATTCAAATTCAGATATATGAAAATACCATTTTCACTAGTCAAAACGTAATTACAGACATGGTAAATAGCTGATCATTCGGTATGTGCGACGAGTCGAATGGCCATACCTGTGACGTCATTATGGATATCTATAAAGTTATTGTGACAAGTGAAAGCATGTTTTCAGATGTCTTGACTCATCCCTCTTACTCGTCAGTTTAAAATTGCAGATATCCTGAATTGTCATTCTGACAGGTAACATTGTAATTTCGACCAATTCAAATGCGTTTGTCGATAACTAAAATGCAATTATGAATAGTGGAGCGAGGCTATTAAATGTTCAGAGGGCTTGCCGTGACGGCAACTATTTAAACGGCTTTGGCTGCAGCTATCTTCGCTTACGGCCACACCACCCTGAAAACGCCCGATCTCGTCTGATCTCGGAAGCTAAGCAGGGTCGGGCCTGGTTAGTACTTGGATGGGAGACCGCCTGGGAATACCAGGTGCAGTAAGCTTTTACATATTTATTTATTTATTTGTTTGTTTGTTTGCGTTGTCACACTAGGGGGCGATACCTCACACGATTTACGCTGGAATATTGTAACTGTGCAAAGTAAAATGAAACATCAACGTGTCTTAGATAGCCAGCCACAGTTCAAAGCTAATGGCTTCAGCACGCCATTAGCTTTGAACGGCTTTGGCTGCAGCTATCTTCGCTTACGGCCACACCACCCTGAAAACGCCCGATCTCGTCTGATCTCGGAAGCTAAGCAGGGTCGGGCCTGGTTAGTACTTGGATGGGAGACCGCCTGGGAATACCAGGTGCAGTAAGCTTTTCTTTATTTGTTTATTTATTTATTTGTAGGTTTATTTATTTATTTGTTTGTTTGTTTTTTTGCGTTGTCACACTAGGGGGCGATATCTCACACGATTTAAGCTGGAATAGTGTAACTGTGCAAAGTAAAATGAAACATCAACGTGTCTTAGATAGCCAGCCACAGTTCAAAGCTAATGGCTTCAGCACGCTTCGGCTTCTGTCAAAAGCGTTTTTCGTTTTTTGTTGTTTCAGAATGAGAGACAAGGGGTATTTCAGAAAACAGGCTTACCGAGTCTGCTCTGTAACTGCGCCGAGTCAACACCAGGAAGCACTGTATTCACTTCAGTCCATGTTCCTGATTGGGGAGGGCTCCGGGGTTTCCTGGGTACACTTGTCCGGCTAACTCTGCGTCCTGATACGGGGCCCAGGAGTTAACTTAATTGAGCATTTTTGCGTTCCCCATACGTCCATTTGCCAATTACGTGTGTGCATACGCGATGAAAAAGAAGTAAGAACTAATGTTAATGGCCTCTCACCAGGGAATGCTGCGTTGGGGAATTCCGTTTACCACTCGCTCTGTCCTGTATGGGTGCTTCTGAGAATGTGTAGGCTACTGCGAGGCACAGCGGGACATATTTTTTTTATTTATTTCTTTTATTGTTTTGTAAAGATGCATATTTAGGTAATAGTATAAATATTAAGGAGCGCCAGTATTCTGGCACAGGTAGTGAGATCGGACAGTTTGCTCGCCGTCATTGTGCGCCTTGGAGAGCTGCGCAACTGGAACGATGTGCTACCCACGTATGTGAAAGGCACGGCGTGGCGCAGGGACAGATTCCGAGAGGTGCACAACTCATACTTACCTGGCAGGGGAGATACCATGATCACGAAGGTGGTTCACCCAGGGCGAGGCTCGGCCATTGCACTTCGGTCATGCTGACCCCTGCGAATTCCCCAAATGTGGGAATCTCGACTGCATAATTTCTGGTAGTGGGGGACTGCGTTCGCGCTCTCCCCTGATGTTGCTGTGAAAAAGTAGAATGTACTCGGTGGCGCCTGCTCGTGTTGCCCGGGCACGCCGCCGCGGCGTCTCAAGACCGTGAAGCGGACGTCAATGCGTAAATGTAAGAAAAGTGCCTAAAATTCACGGAAGCAACTTTGTTGCAGGTCAGTCGCATTGCGACGGCATATGGCAGGTCCTTTTAAAATCTAATAGATTGCCCGGAGTTTTAAATTGCAAGAAGGCGTAATTCATTTAACCAGGGTGACGCGACTTCGTCAGGGTTTTCAATGCTGCGGCCGGTGCGAGAAACGAGCTGTTAACTTTCCTGTCTAAAACTACACGACGACTGTTTCGCCCCATCTCTTTCCACTAAGTAGCATTTTCTTACTTTTTTTTCAGAGGGAACGGCTTCTGCCATTTGTAAAGCCATAAGTGATCGCACAAGGTTTGCGAAACATTACATTTACATACATTTTTCCAATATTTTATCAGGCAAGCCCTGTTATCCAAAGCGGCGCGCAATAAGTGCATGCCGAAGGTCGTTGCAAGAACTACGGAACGTACGTCCGGCAAGGTTCAATTCTCATAAAGTATCAGCTACCCCGAGCCATTAACATAGCCAGTGCAACCAGTAAGCAAAAGCCCAATGTACATTGCGAAGCCTGGCATCGCAGTCACGTCGGGCGCAGCGGATTTAACTGGGAATAATTCAAATTCAGATATATGAAAATACCATTTTCACTAGTCAAAACGTAATTACAGACATGGTAAATAGCTGATCATTCGGTATGTGCGACGAGTCGAATGGCCATACCTGTGACGTCATTATGGATATCTATAAAGTTATTGTGACAAGTGAAAGCATGTTTTCAGATGTCTTGACTCATCCCTCTTACTCGTCAGTTTAAAATTGCAGATATCCTGAATTGTCATTCTGACAGGTAACATTGTAATTTCGACCAATTCAAATGCGTTTGTCGATAACTAAAATGCAATTATGAATAGTGGAGCGAGGCTATTAAATGTTCAGAGGGCTTGCCGTGACGGCAACTATTTAAACGGCTTTGGCTGCAGCTATCTTCGCTTACGGCCACACCACCCTGAAAACGCCCGATCTCGTCTGATCTCGGAAGCTAAGCAGGGTCGGGCCTGGTTAGTACTTGGATGGGAGACCGCCTGGGAATACCAGGTGCAGTAAGCTTTTACATATTTATTTATTTATTTATTTGTTTGTTTGTTTGCGTTGTCACACTAGGGGGCGATACCTCACACGATTTACGCTGGAATATTGTAACTGTGCAAAGTAAAATGAAACATCAACGTGTCTTAGATAGCCAGCCACAGTTCAAAGCTAATGGCTTCAGCACGCCATTAGCTTTGAACGGCTTTGGCTGCAGCTATCTTCGCTTACGGCCACACCACCCTGAAAACGCCCGATCTCGTCTGATCTCGGAAGCTAAGCAGGGTCGGGCCTGGTTAGTACTTGGATGGGAGACCGCCTGGGAATACCAGGTGCAGTAAGCTTTTGTTTATTTATTTATTTGTAGGTTTATTTATTTATTTGTTTGTTTGTTTTTTTGCGTTGTCACACTAGGGGGCGATATCTCACACGATTTAAGCTGGAATAGTGTAACTGTGCAAAGTAAAATGAAACATCAACGTGTCTTAGATAGCCAGCCACAGTTCAAAGCTAATGGCTTCAGCACGCTTCGGCTTCTGTCAAAAGCGTTTTTCGTTTTTTGTTGTTTCAGAATGAGAGACAAGGGGTATTTCAGAAAACAGGCTTACCGAGTCTGCTCTGTAACTGCGCCGAGTCAACACCAGGAAGCACTGTATTCACTTCAGTCCATGTTCCTGATTGGGGAGGGCTCCGGGGTTTCCTGGGTACACTTGTCCGGCTAACTCTGCGTCCTGATACGGGGCCCAGGAGTTAACTTAATTGAGCATTTTTGCGTTCCCCATACGTCCATTTGCCAATTACGTGTGTGCATACGCGATGAAAAAGAAGTAAGAACTAATGTTAATGGCCTCTCACCAGGGAATGCTGCGTTGGGGAATTCCGTTTACCACTCGCTCTGTCCTGTATGGGTGCTTCTGAGAATGTGTAGGCTACTGCGAGGCACAGCGGGACATATTTTTTTAATTTATTTCTTTTATTGTTTTGTAAAGATGCATATTTAGGTAATAGTATAAATATTAAGGAGCGCCAGTATTCTGGCACAGGTAGTGAGATCGGACAGTTTGCTCGCCGTCATTGTGCGCCTTGGAGAGCTGCGCAACTGGAACGATGTGCTACCCACGTATGTGAAAGGCACGGCGTGGCGCAGGGACAGATTCCGAGAGGTGCACAACTCATACTTACCTGGCAGGGGAGATACCATGATCACGAAGGTGGTTCACCCAGGGCGAGGCTCGGCCATTGCACTTCGGTCATGCTGACCCCTGCGAATTCCCCAAATGTGGGAATCTCGACTGCATAATTTCTGGTAGTGGGGGACTGCGTTCGCGCTCTCCCCTGATGTTGCTGTGAAAAAGTAGAATGTACTCGGTGGCGCCTGCTCGTGTTGCCCGGGCACGCCGCCGCGGCGTCTCAAGACCGTGAAGCGGACGTCAATGCGTAAATGTAAGAAAAGTGCCTAAAATTCACGGAAGCAACTTTGTTGCAGGTCAGTCGCATTGCGGCGGCATATGGCAGGTCCTTTTAAAATCTAATAGATTGCCCGGAGTTTTAAATTGCAAGAAGGCGTAATTCATTTAACCAGGGTGACGCGACTTCGTCAGGGTTTTCAATGCTGCGGCCGGTGCGAGAAACGAGCTGTTAACTTTCCTGTCTAAAACTACACGACGACTGTTTCGCCCCATCTCTTTCCACTAAGTAGCATTTTCTTACTTTTTTTTCAGAGGGAACGGCTTCTGCCATTTGTAAAGCCATAAGTGATCGCACAAGGTTTGCGAAACATTACATTTACATACATTTTTCCAATATTTTATCAGGCAAGCCCTGTTATCCAAAGCGGCGCGCAATAAGTGCATGCCGAAGGTCGTTGCAAGAACTACGGAACGTACGTCCGGCAAGGTTCAATTCTCATAAAGTATCAGCTACCCCGAGCCATTAACATAGCCAGTGCAACCAGTAAGCAAAAGCCCAATGTACATTGCGAAGCCTGGCATCGCAGTCACGTCGGGCGCAGCGGATTTAACTGGGAATAATTCAAATTCAGATATATGAAAATACCATTTTCACTAGTCAAAACGTAATTACAGACATGGTAAATAGCTGATCATTCGGTATGTGCGACGAGTCGAATGGCCATACCTGTGACGTCATTATGGATATCTATAAAGTTATTGTGACAAGTGAAAGCATGTTTTCAGATGTCTTGACTCATCCCTCTTACTCGTCAGTTTAAAATTGCAGATATCCTGAATTGTCATTCTGACAGGTAACATTGTAATTTCGACCAATTCAAATGCGTTTGTCGATAACTAAAATGCAATTATGAATAGTGGAGCGAGGCTATTAAATGTTCAGAGGGCTTGCCGTGACGGCAACTATTTAAACGGCTTTGGCTGCAGCTATCTTCGCTTACGGCCACACCACCCTGAAAACGCCCGATCTCGTCTGATCTCGGAAGCTAAGCAGGGTCGGGCCTGGTTAGTACTTGGATGGGAGACCGCCTGGGAATACCAGGTGCAGTAAGCTTTTACATATTTATTTATTTATTTGTTTGTTTGTTTGCGTTGTCACACTAGGGGGCGATACCTCACACGATTTACGCTGGAATATTGTAACTGTGCAAAGTAAAATGAAACATCAACGTGTCTTAGATAGCCAGCCACAGTTCAAAGCTAATGGCTTCAGCACGCCATTAGCTTTGAACGGCTTTGGCTGCAGCTATCTTCGCTTACGGCCACACCACCCTGAAAACGCCCGATCTCGTCTGATCTCGGAAGCTAAGCAGGGTCGGGCCTGGTTAGTACTTGGATGGGAGACCGCCTGGGAATACCAGGTGCAGTAAGCTTTTCTTTATTTGTTTATTTATTTATTTGTAGGTTTATTTATTTATTTGTTTGTTTGTTTTTTTGCGTTGTCACACTAGGGGGCGATATCTCACACGATTTAAGCTGGAATAGTGTAACTGTGCAAAGTAAAATGAAACATCAACGTGTCTTAGATAGCCAGCCACAGTTCAAAGCTAATGGCTTCAGCACGCTTCGGCTTCTGTCAAAAGCGTTTTTCGTTTTTTGTTGTTTCAGAATGAGAGACAAGGGGTATTTCAGAAAACAGGCTTACCGAGTCTGCTCTGTAACTGCGCCGAGTCAACACCAGGAAGCACTGTATTCACTTCAGTCCATGTTCCTGATTGGGGAGGGCTCCGGGGTTTCCTGGGTACACTTGTCCGGCTAACTCTGCGTCCTGATACGGGGCCCAGGAGTTAACTTAATTGAGCATTTTTGCGTTCCCCATACGTCCATTTGCCAATTACGTGTGTGCATACGCGATGAAAAAGAAGTAAGAACTAATGTTAATGGCCTCTCACCAGGGAATGCTGCGTTGGGGAATTCCGTTTACCACTCGCTCTGTCCTGTATGGATGCTTCTGAGAATGTGTAGGCTACTGCGAGGCACAGCGGGACATATTTTTTTTTTATTTATTTCTTTTATTGTTTTGTAAAGATGCATATTTAGGTAATAGTATAAATATTAAGGAGCGCCAGTATTCTGGCACAGGTAGTGAGATCGGACAGTTTGCTCGCCGTCATTGTGCGCCTTGGAGAGCTGCGCAACTGGAACGATGTGCTACCCACGTATGTGAAAGGCACGGCGTGGCGCAGGGACAGATTCCGAGAGGTGCACAACTCATACTTACCTGGCAGGGGAGATACCATGATCACGAAGGTGGTTCACCCAGGGCGAGGCTCGGCCATTGCACTTCGGTCATGCTGACCCCTGCGAATTCCCCAAATGTGGGAATCTCGACTGCATAATTTCTGGTAGTGGGGGACTGCGTTCGCGCTCTCCCCTGATGTTGCTGTGAAAAAGTAGAATGTACTCGGTGGCGCCTGCTCGTGTTGCCCGGGCACGCCGCCGCGGCGTCTCAAGACCGTGAAGCGGACGTCAATGCGTAAATGTAAGAAAAGTGCCTAAAATTCACGGAAGCAACTTTGTTGCAGGTCAGTCGCATTGCGGCGGCATATGGCAGGTCCTTTTAAAATCTAATAGATTGCCCGGAGTTTTAAATTGCAAGAAGGCGTAATTCATTTAACCAGGGTGACGCGACTTCGTCAGGGTTTTCAATGCTGCGGCCGGTGCGAGAAACGAGCTGTTAACTTTCCTGTCTAAAACTACACGACGACTGTTTCGCCCCATCTCTTTCCACTAAGTAGCATTTTCTTACTTTTTTTTCAGAGGGAACGGCCTCTGCCATTTGTAAAGCCATAAGTGATCGCACAAGGTTTGCGAAACATTACATTTACATACATTTTTCCAATATTTTATCAGGCAAGCCCTGTTATCCAAAGCGGCGCGCAATAAGTGCATGCCGAAGGTCGTTGCAAGAACTACGGAACGTACGTCCGGCAAGGTTCAATTCTCATAAAGTATCAGCTACCCCGAGCCATTAACATAGCCAGTGCAACCAGTAAGCAAAAGCCCAATGTACATTGCGAAGCCTGGCATCGCAGTCACGTCGGGCGCAGCGGATTTAACTGGGAATAATTCAAATTCAGATATATGAAAATACCATTTTCACTAGTCAAAACGTAATTACAGACATGGTAAATAGCTGATCATTCGGTATGTGCGACGAGTCGAATGGCCATACCTGTGACGTCATTATGGATATCTATAAAGTTATTGTGACAAGTGAAAGCATGTTTTCAGATGTCTTGACTCATCCCTCTTACTCGTCAGTTTAAAATTGCAGATATCCTGAATTGTCATTCTGACAGGTAACATTGTAATTTCGACCAATTCAAATGCGTTTGTCGATAACTAAAATGCAATTATGAATAGTGGAGCGAGGCTATTAAATGTTCAGAGGGCTTGCCGTGACGGCAACTATTTAAACGGCTTTGGCTGCAGCTATCTTCGCTTACGGCCACACCACCCTGAAAACGCCCGATCTCGTCTGATCTCGGAAGCTAAGCAGGGTCGGGCCTGGTTAGTACTTGGATGGGAGACCGCCTGGGAATACCAGGTGCAGTAAGCTTTTACATATTTATTTATTTATTTGTTTGTTTGTTTGCGTTGTCACACTAGGGGGCGATACCTCACACGATTTACGCTGGAATATTGTAACTGTGCAAAGTAAAATGAAACATCAACGTGTCTTAGATAGCCAGCCACAGTTCAAAGCTAATGGCTTCAGCACGCCATTAGCTTTGAACGGCTTTGGCTGCAGCTATCTTCGCTTACGGCCACACCACCCTGAAAACGCCCGATCTCGTCTGATCTCGGAAGCTAAGCAGGGTCGGGCCTGGTTAGTACTTGGATGGGAGACCGCCTGGGAATACCAGGTGCAGTAAGCTTTTCTTTATTTGTTTATTTATTTATTTGTAGGTTTATTTATTTATTTGTTTGTTTGTTTTTTTGCGTTGTCACACTAGGGGGCGATATCTCACACGATTTAAGCTGGAATAGTGTAACTGTGCAAAGTAAAATGAAACATCAACGTGTCTTAGATAGCCAGCCACAGTTCAAAGCTAATGGCTTCAGCACGCTTCGGCTTCTGTCAAAAGCGTTTTTCGTTTTTTGTTGTTTCAGAATGAGAGACAAGGGGTATTTCAGAAAACAGGCTTACCGAGTCTGCTCTGTAACTGCGCCGAGTCAACACCAGGAAGCACTGTATTCACTTCAGTCCATGTTCCTGATTGGGGAGGGCTCCGGGGTTTCCTGGGTACACTTGTCCGGCTAACTCTGCGTCCTGATACGGGGCCCAGGAGTTAACTTAATTGAGCATTTTTGCGTTCCCCATACGTCCATTTGCCAATTACGTGTGTGCATACGCGATGAAAAAGAAGTAAGAACTAATGTTAATGGCCTCTCACCAGGGAATGCTGCGTTGGGGAATTCCGTTTACCACTCGCTCTGTCCTGTATGGGTGCTTCTGAGAATGTGTAGGCTACTGCGAGGCACAGCGGGACATATTTTTTTAATTTATTTCTTTTATTGTTTTGTAAAGATGCATATTTAGGTAATAGTATAAATATTAAGGAGCGCCAGTATTCTGGCACAGGTAGTGAGATCGGACAGTTTGCTCGCCGTCATTGTGCGCCTTGGAGAGCTGCGCAACTGGAACGATGTGCTACCCACGTATGTGAAAGGCACGGCGTGGCGCAGGGACAGATTCCGAGAGGTGCACAACTCATACTTACCTGGCAGGGGAGATACCATGATCACGAAGGTGGTTCACCCAGGGCGAGGCTCGGCCATTGCACTTCGGTCATGCTGACCCCTGCGAATTCCCCAAATGTGGGAATCTCGACTGCATAATTTCTGGTAGTGGGGGACTGCGTTCGCGCTCTCCCCTGATGTTGCTGTGAAAAAGTAGAATGTACTCGGTGGCGCCTGCTCGTGTTGCCCGGGCACGCCGCCGCGGCGTCTCAAGACCGTGAAGCGGACGTCAATGCGTAAATGTAAGAAAAGTGCCTAAAATTCACGGAAGCAACTTTGTTGCAGGTCAGTCGCATTGCGGCGGCATATGGCAGGTCCTTTTAAAATCTAATAGATTGCCCGGAGTTTTAAATTGCAAGAAGGCGTAATTCATTTAACCAGGGTGACGCGACTTCGTCAGGGTTTTCAATGCTGCGGCCGGTGCGAGAAACGAGCTGTTAACTTTCCTGTCTAAAACTACACGACGACTGTTTCGCCCCATCTCTTTCCACTAAGTAGCATTTTCTTACTTTTTTTTCAGAGGGAACGGCTTCTGCCATTTGTAAAGCCATAAGTGATCGCACAAGGTTTGCGAAACATTACATTTACATACATTTTTCCAATATTTTATCAGGCAAGCCCTGTTATCCAAAGCGGCGCGCAATAAGTGCATGCCGAAGGTCGTTGCAAGAACTACGGAACGTACGTCCGGCAAGGTTCAATTCTCATAAAGTATCAGCTACCCCGAGCCATTAACATAGCCAGTGCAACCAGTAAGCAAAAGCCCAATGTACATTGCGAAGCCTGGCATCGCAGTCACGTCGGGCGCAGCGGATTTAACTGGGAATAATTCAAATTCAGATATATGAAAATACCATTTTCACTAGTCAAAACGTAATTACAGACATGGTAAATAGCTGATCATTCGGTATGTGCGACGAGTCGAATGGCCATACCTGTGACGTCATTATGGATATCTATAAAGTTATTGTGACAAGTGAAAGCATGTTTTCAGATGTCTTGACTCATCCCTCTTACTCGTCAGTTTAAAATTGCAGATATCCTGAATTGTCATTCTGACAGGTAACATTGTAATTTCGACCAATTCAAATGCGTTTGTCGATAACTAAAATGCAATTATGAATAGTGGAGCGAGGCTATTAAATGTTCAGAGGGCTTGCCGTGACGGCAACTATTTAAACGGCTTTGGCTGCAGCTATCTTCGCTTACGGCCACACCACCCTGAAAACGCCCGATCTCGTCTGATCTCGGAAGCTAAGCAGGGTCGGGCCTGGTTAGTACTTGGATGGGAGACCGCCTGGGAATACCAGGTGCAGTAAGCTTTTACATATTTATTTATTTATTTGTTTGTTTGTTTGCGTTGTCACACTAGGGGGCGATACCTCACACGATTTACGCTGGAATATTGTAACTGTGCAAAGTAAAATGAAACATCAACGTGTCTTAGATAGCCAGCCACAGTTCAAAGCTAATGGCTTCAGCACGCCATTAGCTTTGAACGGCTTTGGCTGCAGCTATCTTCGCTTACGGCCACACCACCCTGAAAACGCCCGATCTCGTCTGATCTCGGAAGCTAAGCAGGGTCGGGCCTGGTTAGTACTTGGATGGGAGACCGCCTGGGAATACCAGGTGCAGTAAGCTTTTCTTTATTTGTTTATTTATTTATTTGTAGGTTTATTTATTTATTTGTTTGTTTGTTTTTTTGCGTTGTCACACTAGGGGGCGATATCTCACACGATTTAAGCTGGAATAGTGTAACTGTGCAAAGTAAAATGAAACATCAACGTGTCTTAGATAGCCAGCCACAGTTCAAAGCTAATGGCTTCAGCACGCTTCGGCTTCCGTCAAAAGCGTTTTTCGTTTTTTGTTGTTTCAGAATGAGAGACAAGGGGTATTTCAGAAAACAGGCTTACCGAGTCTGCTCTGTAACTGCGCCGAGTCAACACCAGGAAGCACTGTATTCACTTCAGTCCATGTTCCTGATTGGGGAGGGCTCCGGGGTTTCCTGGGTACACTTGTCCGGCTAACTCTGCGTCCTGATACGGGGCCCAGGAGTTAACTTAATTGAGCATTTTTGCGTTCCCCATACGTCCATTTGCCAATTACGTGTGTGCATACGCGATGAAAAAGAAGTAAGAACTAATGTTAATGGCCTCTCACCAGGGAATGCTGCGTTGGGGAATTCCGTTTACCACTCGCTCTGTCCTGTATGGATGCTTCTGAGAATGTGTAGGCTACTGCGAGGCACAGCGGGACATATTTTTTTTATTTATTTCTTTTATTGTTTTGTAAAGATGCATATTTAGGTAATAGTATAAATATTAAGGAGCGCCAGTATTCTGGCACAGGTAGTGAGATCGGACAGTTTGCTCGCCGTCATTGTGCGCCTTGGAGAGCTGCGCAACTGGAACGATGTGCTACCCACGTATGTGAAAGGCACGGCGTGGCGCAGGGACAGATTCCGAGAGGTGCACAACTCATACTTACCTGGCAGGGGAGATACCATGATCACGAAGGTGGTTCACCCAGGGCGAGGCTCGGCCATTGCACTTCGGTCATGCTGACCCCTGCGAATTCCCCAAATGTGGGAATCTCGACTGCATAATTTCTGGTAGTGGGGGACTGCGTTCGCGCTCTCCCCTGATGTTGCTGTGAAAAAGTAGAATGTACTCGGTGGCGCCTGCTCGTGTTGCCCGGGCACGCCGCCGCGGCGTCTCAAGACCGTGAAGCGGACGTCAATGCGTAAATGTAAGAAAAGTGCCTAAAATTCACGGAAGCAACTTTGTTGCAGGTCAGTCGCATTGCGACGGCATATGGCAGGTCCTTTTAAAATCTAATAGATTGCCCGGAGTTTTAAATTGCAAGAAGGCGTAATTCATTTAACCAGGGTGACGCGACTTCGTCAGGGTTTTCAATGCTGCGGCCGGTGCGAGAAACGAGCTGTTAACTTTCCTGTCTAAAACTACACGACGACTGTTTCGCCCCATCTCTTTCCACTAAGTAGCATTTTCTTACTTTTTTTTCAGAGGGAACGGCTTCTGCCATTTGTAAAGCCATAAGTGATCGCACAAGGTTTGCGAAACATTACATTTACATACATTTTTCCAATATTTTATCAGGCAAGCCCTGTTATCCAAAGCGGCGCGCAATAAGTGCATGCCGAAGGTCGTTGCAAGAACTACAGAACGTACGTCCGGCAAGGTTCAATTCTCATAAAGTATCAGCTACCCCGAGCCATTAACATAGCCAGTGCAACCAGTAAGCAAAAGCCCAATGTACATTGCGAAGCCTGGCATCGCAGTCACGTCGGGCGCAGCGGATTTAACTGGGAATAATTCAAATTCAGATATATGAAAATACCATTTTCACTAGTCAAAACGTAATTACAGACATGGTAAATAGCTGATCATTCGGTATGTGCGACGAGTCGAATGGCCATACCTGTGACGTCATTATGGATATCTATAAAGTTATTGTGACAAGTGAAAGCATGTTTTCAGATGTCTTGACTCATCCCTCTTACTCGTCAGTTTAAAATTGCAGATATCCCGAATTGTCATTCTGACAGGTAACATTGTAATTTCGACCAATTCAAATGCGTTTGTCGATAACTAAAATGCAATTATGAATAGTGGAGCGAGGCTATTAAATGTTCAGAGGGCTTGCCGTGACGGCAACTATTTAAACGGCTTTGGCTGCAGCTATCTTCGCTTACGGCCACACCACCCTGAAAACGCCCGATCTCGTCTGATCTCGGAAGCTAAGCAGGGTCGGGCCTGGTTAGTACTTGGATGGGAGACCGCCTGGGAATACCAGGTGCAGTAAGCTTTTACATATTTATTTATTTATTTATTTATTTATTTATTTGTTTGTTTGTTTGCGTTGTCACACTAGGGGGCGATACCTCACACGATTTACGCTGGAATATTGTAACTGTGCAAAGTAAAATGAAACATCAACGTGTCTTAGATAGCCAGCCACAGTTCAAAGCTAATGGCTTCAGCACGCCATTAGCTTTGAACGGCTTTGGCTGCAGCTATCTTCGCTTACGGCCACACCACCCTGAAAACGCCCGATCTCGTCTGATCTCGGAAGCTAAGCAGGGTCGGGCCTGGTTAGTACTTGGATGGGAGACCGCCTGGGAATACCAGGTGCAGTAAGCTTTTCTTTATTTGTTTATTTATTTATTTGTAGGTTTATTTATTTATTTGTTTGTTTGTTTTTTTGCGTTGTCACACTAGGGGGCGATATCTCACACGATTTAAGCTGGAATAGTGTAACTGTGCAAAGTAAAATGAAACATCAACGTGTCTTAGATAGCCAGCCACAGTTCAAAGCTAATGGCTTCAGCACGCTTTGGCTTCTGTCAAAAGCGTTTTTCGTTTTTTGTTGTTTCAGAATGAGAGACAAGGGGTATTTCAGAAAACAGGCTTACCGAGTCTGCTCTGTAACTGCGCCGAGTCAACACCAGGAAGCACTGTATTCACTTCAGTCCATGTTCCTGATTGGGGAGGGCTCCGGGGTTTCCTGGGTACACTTGTCCGGCTAACTCTGCGTCCTGATACGGGGCCCAGGAGTTAACTTAATTGAGCATTTTTGCGTTCCCCATACGTCCATTTGCCAATTACGTGTGTGCATACGCGATGAAAAAGAAGTAAGAACTAATGTTAATGGCCTCTCACCAGGGAATGCTGCGTTGGGGAATTCCGTTTACCACTCGCTCTGTCCTGTATGGATGCTTCTGAGAATGTGTAGGCTACTGCGAGGCACAGCGGGACATATTTTTTTTATTTATTTCTTTTATTGTTTTGTAAAGATGCATATTTAGGTAATAGTATAAATATTAAGGAGCGCCAGTATTCTGGCACAGGTAGTGAGATCGGACAGTTTGCTCGCCGTCATTGTGCGCCTTGGAGAGCTGCGCAACTGGAACGATGTGCTACCCACGTATGTGAAAGGCACGGCGTGGCGCAGGGACAGATTCCGAGAGGTGCACAACTCATACTTACCTGGCAGGGGAGATACCATGATCACGAAGGTGGTTCACCCAGGGCGAGGCTCGGCCATTGCACTTCGGTCATGCTGACCCCTGCGAATTCCCCAAATGTGGGAATCTCGACTGCATAATTTCTGGTAGTGGGGGACTGCGTTCGCGCTCTCCCCTGATGTTGCTGTGAAAAAGTAGAATGTACTCGGTGGCGCCTGCTCGTGTTGCCCGGGCACGCCGCCGCGGCGTCTCAAGACCGTGAAGCGGACGTCAATGCGTAAATGTAAGAAAAGTGCCTAAAATTCACGGAAGCAACTTTGTTGCAGGTCAGTCGCATTGCGACGGCATATGGCAGGTCCTTTTAAAATCTAATAGATTGCCCGGAGTTTTAAATTGCAAGAAGGCGTAATTCATTTAACCAGGGTGACGCGACTTCGTCAGGGTTTTCAATGCTGCGGCCGGTGCGAGAAACGAGCTGTTAACTTTCCTGTCTAAAACTACACGACGACTGTTTCGCCCCATCTCTTTCCACTAAGTAGCATTTTCTTACTTTTTTTTCAGAGGGAACGGCTTCTGCCATTTGTAAAGCCATAAGTGATCGCACAAGGTTTGCGAAACATTACATTTACATACATTTTTCCAATATTTTATCAGGCAAGCCCTGTTATCCAAAGCGGCGCGCAATAAGTGCATGCCGAAGGTCGTTGCAAGAACTACAGAACGTACGTCCGGCAAGGTTCAATTCTCATAAAGTATCAGCTACCCCGAGCCATTAACATAGCCAGTGCAACCAGTAAGCAAAAGCCCAATGTACATTGCGAAGCCTGGCATCGCAGTCACGTCGGGCGCAGCGGATTTAACTGGGAATAATTCAAATTCAGATATATGAAAATACCATTTTCACTAGTCAAAACGTAATTACAGACATGGTAAATAGCTGATCATTCGGTATGTGCGACGAGTCGAATGGCCATACCTGTGACGTCATTATGGATATCTATAAAGTTATTGTGACAAGTGAAAGCATGTTTTCAGATGTCTTGACTCATCCCTCTTACTCGTCAGTTTAAAATTGCAGATATCCCGAATTGTCATTCTGACAGGTAACATTGTAATTTCGACCAATTCAAATGCGTTTGTCGATAACTAAAATGCAATTATGAATAGTGGAGCGAGGCTATTAAATGTTCAGAGGGCTTGCCGTGACGGCAACTATTTAAACGGCTTTGGCTGCCGCTATCTTCGCTTACGGCCACACCACCCTGAAAACGCCCGATCTCGTCTGATCTCGGAAGCTAAGCAGGGTCGGGCCTGGTTAGTACTTGGATGGGAGACCGCCTGGGAATACCGGGTGCAGTAAGCTTTTACATATTTATTTATTTATTTATTTATTTATTTATTTGTTTGTTTGTTTGCGTTGTCACACTAGGGGGCGATACCTCACACGATTTACGCTGGAATATTGTAACTGTGCAAAGTAAAATGAAACATCAACGTGTCTTAGATAGCCAGCCACAGTTCAAAGCTAATGGCTTCAGCACGCCATTAGCTTTGAACGGCTTTGGCTGCAGCTATCTTCGCTTACGGCCACACCACCCTGAAAACGCCCGATCTCGTCTGATCTCGGAAGCTAAGCAGGGTCGGGCCTGGTTAGTACTTGGATGGGAGACCGCCTGGGAATACCAGGTGCAGTAAGCTTTTCTTTATTTGTTTATTTATTTATTTGTAGGTTTATTTATTTATTTGTTTGTTTGTTTTTTTGCGTTGTCACACTAGGGGGCGATATCTCACACGATTTAAGCTGGAATATTGTAACTGTGCAAAGTAAAATGAAACATCAACGTGTCTTAGATAGCCAGCCACAGTTCAAAGCTAATGGCTTCAGCACGCCATTAGCTTTGAACGGCTTTGGCTGCAGCTATCTTCGCTTACGGCCACACCACCCTGAAAACGCCCGATCTCGTCTGATCTCGGAAGCTAAGCAGGGTCGGGCCTGGTTAGTACTTGGATGGGAGACCGCCTGGGAATACCAGGTGCAGTAAGCTTTTCTTTATTTGTTTATTTATTTATTTGTAGGTTTATTTATTTATTTGTTTGTTTGTTTTTTTGCGTTGTCACACTAGGGGGCGATATCTCACACGATTTAAGCTGGAATAGTGTAACTGTGCAAAGTAAAATGAAACATCAACGTGTCTTAGATAGCCAGCCACAGTTCAAAGCTAATGGCTTCAGCACGCTTCGGCTTCTGTCAAAAGCGTTTTTCGTTTTTTGTTGTTTCAGAATGAGAGACAAGGGGTATTTCAGAAAACAGGCTTACCGAGTCTGCTCTGTAACTGCGCCGAGTCAACACCAGGAAGCACTGTATTCACTTCAGTCCATGTTCCTGATTGGGGAGGGCTCCGGGGTTTCCTGGGTACACTTGTCCGGCTAACTCTGCGTCCTGATACGGGGCCCAGGAGTTAACTTAATTGAGCATTTTTGCGTTCCCCATACGTCCATTTGCCAATTACGTGTGTGCATACGCGATGAAAAAGAAGTAAGAACTAATGTTAATGGCCTCTCACCAGGGAATGCTGCGTTGGGGAATTCCGTTTACCACTCGCTCTGTCCTGTATGGGTGCTTCTGAGAATGTGTAGGCTACTGCGAGGCACAGCGGGACATATTTTTTTTATTTATTTCTTTTATTGTTTTGTAAAGATGCATATTTAGGTAATAGTATAAATATTAAGGAGCGCCAGTATTCTGGCACAGGTAGTGAGATCGGACAGTTTGCTCGCCGTCATTGTGCGCCTTGGAGAGCTGCGCAACTGGAACGATGTGCTACCCACGTATGTGAAAGGCACGGCGTGGCGCAGGGACAGATTCCGAGAGGTGCACAACTCATACTTACCTGGCAGGGGAGATACCATGATCACGAAGGTGGTTCACCCAGGGCGAGGCTCGGCCATTGCACTTCGGTCATGCTGACCCCTGCGAATTCCCCAAATGTGGGAATCTCGACTGCATAATTTCTGGTAGTGGGGGACTGCGTTCGCGCTCTCCCCTGATGTTGCTGTGAAAAAGTAGAATGTACTCGGTGGCGCCTGCTCGTGTTGCCCGGGCACGCCGCCGCGGCGTCTCAAGACCGTGAAGCGGACGTCAATGCGTAAATGTAAGAAAAGTGCCTAAAATTCACGGAAGCAACTTTGTTGCAGGTCAGTCGCATTGCGGCGGCATATGGCAGGTCCTTTTAAAATCTAATAGATTGCCCGGAGTTTTAAATTGCAAGAAGGCGTAATTCATTTAACCAGGGTGACGCGACTTCGTCAGGGTTTTCAATGCTGCGGCCGGTGCGAGAAACGAGCTGTTAACTTTCCTGTCTAAAACTACACGACGACTGTTTCGCCCCATCTCTTTCCACTAAGTAGCATTTTCTTACTTTTTTTTCAGAGGGAACGGCTTCTGCCATTTGTAAAGCCATAAGTGATCGCACAAGGTTTGCGAAACATTACATTTACATACATTTTTCCAATATTTTATCAGGCAAGCCCTGTTATCCAAAGCGGCGCGCAATAAGTGCATGCCGAAGGTCGTTGCAAGAACTACGGAACGTACGTCCGGCAAGGTTCAATTCTCATAAAGTATCAGCTACCCCGAGCCATTAACATAGCCAGTGCAACCAGTAAGCAAAAGCCCAATGTACATTGCGAAGCCTGGCATCGCAGTCACGTCGGGCGCAGCGGATTTAACTGGGAATAATTCAAATTCAGATATATGAAAATACCATTTTCACTAGTCAAAACGTAATTACAGACATGGTAAATAGCTGATCATTCGGTATGTGCGACGAGTCGAATGGCCATACCTGTGACGTCATTATGGATATCTATAAAGTTATTGTGACAAGTGAAAGCATGTTTTCAGATGTCTTGACTCATCCCTCTTACTCGTCAGTTTAAAATTGCAGATATCCTGAATTGTCATTCTGACAGGTAACATTGTAATTTCGACCAATTCAAATGCGTTTGTCGATAACTAAAATGCAATTATGAATAGTGGAGCGAGGCTATTAAATGTTCAGAGGGCTTGCCGTGACGGCAACTATTTAAACGGCTTTGGCTGCAGCTATCTTCGCTTACGGCCACACCACCCTGAAAACGCCCGATCTCGTCTGATCTCGGAAGCTAAGCAGGGTCGGGCCTGGTTAGTACTTGGATGGGAGACCGCCTGGGAATACCAGGTGCAGTAAGCTTTTACATATTTATTTATTTATTTGTTTGTTTGTTTGCGTTGTCACACTAGGGGGCGATACCTCACACGATTTACGCTGGAATATTGTAACTGTGCAAAGTAAAATGAAACATCAACGTGTCTTAGATAGCCAGCCACAGTTCAAAGCTAATGGCTTCAGCACGCCATTAGCTTTGAACGGCTTTGGCTGCAGCTATCTTCGCTTACGGCCACACCACCCTGAAAACGCCCGATCTCGTCTGATCTCGGAAGCTAAGCAGGGTCGGGCCTGGTTAGTACTTGGATGGGAGACCGCCTGGGAATACCAGGTGCAGTAAGCTTTTCTTTATTTGTTTATTTATTTATTTGTAGGTTTATTTATTTATTTGTTTGTTTGTTTTTTTGCGTTGTCACACTAGGGGGCGATATCTCACACGATTTAAGCTGGAATAGTGTAACTGTGCAAAGTAAAATGAAACATCAACGTGTCTTAGATAGCCAGCCACAGTTCAAAGCTAATGGCTTCAGCACGCTTCGGCTTCTGTCAAAAGCGTTTTTCGTTTTTTGTTGTTTCAGAATGAGAGACAAGGGGTATTTCAGAAAACAGGCTTACCGAGTCTGCTCTGTAACTGCGCCGAGTCAACACCAGGAAGCACTGTATTCACTTCAGTCCATGTTCCTGATTGGGGAGGGCTCCGGGGTTTCCTGGGTACACTTGTCCGGCTAACTCTGCGTCCTGATACGGGGCCCAGGAGTTAACTTAATTGAGCATTTTTGCGTTCCCCATACGTCCATTTGCCAATTACGTGTGTGCATACGCGATGAAAAAGAAGTAAGAACTAATGTTAATGGCCTCTCACCAGGGAATGCTGCGTTGGGGAATTCCGTTTACCACTCGCTCTGTCCTGTATGGATGCTTCTGAGAATGTGTAGGCTACTGCGAGGCACAGCGGGACATATTTTTTTTTTATTTATTTCTTTTATTGTTTTGTAAAGATGCATATTTAGGTAATAGTATAAATATTAAGGAGCGCCAGTATTCTGGCACAGGTAGTGAGATCGGACAGTTTGCTCGCCGTCATTGTGCGCCTTGGAGAGCTGCGCAACTGGAACGATGTGCTACCCACGTATGTGAAAGGCACGGCGTGGCGCAGGGACAGATTCCGAGAGGTGCACAACTCATACTTACCTGGCAGGGGAGATACCATGATCACGAAGGTGGTTCACCCAGGGCGAGGCTCGGCCATTGCACTTCGGTCATGCTGACCCCTGCGAATTCCCCAAATGTGGGAATCTCGACTGCATAATTTCTGGTAGTGGGGGACTGCGTTCGCGCTCTCCCCTGATGTTGCTGTGAAAAAGTAGAATGTACTCGGTGGCGCCTGCTCGTGTTGCCCGGGCACGCCGCCGCGGCGTCTCAAGACCGTGAAGCGGACGTCAATGCGTAAATGTAAGAAAAGTGCCTAAAATTCACGGAAGCAACTTTGTTGCAGGTCAGTCGCATTGCGACGGCATATGGCAGGTCCTTTTAAAATCTAATAGATTGCCCGGAGTTTTAAATTGCAAGAAGGCGTAATTCATTTAACCAGGGTGACGCGACTTCGTCAGGGTTTTCAATGCTGCGGCCGGTGCGAGAAACGAGCTGTTAACTTTCCTGTCTAAAACTACACGACGACTGTTTCGCCCCATCTCTTTCCACTAAGTAGCATTTTCTTACTTTTTTTTCAGAGGGAACGGCTTCTGCCATTTGTAAAGCCATAAGTGATCGCACAAGGTTTGCGAAACATTACATTTACATACATTTTTCCAATATTTTATCAGGCAAGCCCTGTTATCCAAAGCGGCGCGCAATAAGTGCATGCCGAAGGTCGTTGCAAGAACTACGGAACGTACGTCCGGCAAGGTTCAATTCTCATAAAGTATCAGCTACCCCGAGCCATTAACATAGCCAGTGCAACCAGTAAGCAAAAGCCCAATGTACATTGCGAAGCCTGGCATCGCAGTCACGTCGGGCGCAGCGGATTTAACTGGGAATAATTCAAATTCAGATATATGAAAATACCATTTTCACTAGTCAAAACGTAATTACAGACATGGTAAATAGCTGATCATTCGGTATGTGCGACGAGTCGAATGGCCATACCTGTGACGTCATTATGGATATCTATAAAGTTATTGTGACAAGTGAAAGCATGTTTTCAGATGTCTTGACTCATCCCTCTTACTCGTCAGTTTAAAATTGCAGATATCCTGAATTGTCATTCTGACAGGTAACATTGTAATTTCGACCAATTCAAATGCGTTTGTCGATAACTAAAATGCAATTATGAATAGTGGAGCGAGGCTATTAAATGTTCAGAGGGCTTGCCGTGACGGCAACTATTTAAACGGCTTTGGCTGCAGCTATCTTCGCTTACGGCCACACCACCCTGAAAACGCCCGATCTCGTCTGATCTCGGAAGCTAAGCAGGGTCGGGCCTGGTTAGTACTTGGATGGGAGACCGCCTGGGAATACCAGGTGCAGTAAGCTTTTACATATTTATTTATTTATTTATTTGTTTGTTTGTTTGCGTTGTCACACTAGGGGGCGATACCTCACACGATTTACGCTGGAATATTGTAACTGTGCAAAGTAAAATGAAACATCAACGTGTCTTAGATAGCCAGCCACAGTTCAAAGCTAATGGCTTCAGCACGCCATTAGCTTTGAACGGCTTTGGCTGCAGCTATCTTCGCTTACGGCCACACCACCCTGAAAACGCCCGATCTCGTCTGATCTCGGAAGCTAAGCAGGGTCGGGCCTGGTTAGTACTTGGATGGGAGACCGCCTGGGAATACCAGGTGCAGTAAGCTTTTGTTTATTTATTTATTTGTAGGTTTATTTATTTATTTGTTTGTTTGTTTTTTTGCGTTGTCACACTAGGGGGCGATATCTCACACGATTTAAGCTGGAATAGTGTAACTGTGCAAAGTAAAATGAAACATCAACGTGTCTTAGATAGCCAGCCACAGTTCAAAGCTAATGGCTTCAGCACGCTTCGGCTTCTGTCAAAAGCGTTTTTCGTTTTTTGTTGTTTCAGAATGAGAGACAAGGGGTATTTCAGAAAACAGGCTTACCGAGTCTGCTCTGTAACTGCGCCGAGTCAACACCAGGAAGCACTGTATTCACTTCAGTCCATGTTCCTGATTGGGGAGGGCTCCGGGGTTTCCTGGGTACACTTGTCCGGCTAACTCTGCGTCCTGATACGGGGCCCAGGAGTTAACTTAATTGAGCATTTTTGCGTTCCCCATACGTCCATTTGCCAATTACGTGTGTGCATACGCGATGAAAAAGAAGTAAGAACTAATGTTAATGGCCTCTCACCAGGGAATGCTGCGTTGGGGAATTCCGTTTACCACTCGCTCTGTCCTGTATGGGTGCTTCTGAGAATGTGTAGGCTACTGCGAGGCACAGCGGGACATATTTTTTTAATTTATTTCTTTTATTGTTTTGTAAAGATGCATATTTAGGTAATAGTATAAATATTAAGGAGCGCCAGTATTCTGGCACAGGTAGTGAGATCGGACAGTTTGCTCGCCGTCATTGTGCGCCTTGGAGAGCTGCGCAACTGGAACGATGTGCTACCCACGTATGTGAAAGGCACGGCGTGGCGCAGGGACAGATTCCGAGAGGTGCACAACTCATACTTACCTGGCAGGGGAGATACCATGATCACGAAGGTGGTTCACCCAGGGCGAGGCTCGGCCATTGCACTTCGGTCATGCTGACCCCTGCGAATTCCCCAAATGTGGGAATCTCGACTGCATAATTTCTGGTAGTGGGGGACTGCGTTCGCGCTCTCCCCTGATGTTGCTGTGAAAAAGTAGAATGTACTCGGTGGCGCCTGCTCGTGTTGCCCGGGCACGCCGCCGCGGCGTCTCAAGACCGTGAAGCGGACGTCAATGCGTAAATGTAAGAAAAGTGCCTAAAATTCACGGAAGCAACTTTGTTGCAGGTCAGTCGCATTGCGGCGGCATATGGCAGGTCCTTTTAAAATCTAATAGATTGCCCGGAGTTTTAAATTGCAAGAAGGCGTAATTCATTTAACCAGGGTGACGCGACTTCGTCAGGGTTTTCAATGCTGCGGCCGGTGCGAGAAACGAGCTGTTAACTTTCCTGTCTAAAACTACACGACGACTGTTTCGCCCCATCTCTTTCCACTAAGTAGCATTTTCTTACTTTTTTTTCAGAGGGAACGGCTTCTGCCATTTGTAAAGCCATAAGTGATCGCACAAGGTTTGCGAAACATTACATTTACATACATTTTTCCAATATTTTATCAGGCAAGCCCTGTTATCCAAAGCGGCGCGCAATAAGTGCATGCCGAAGGTCGTTGCAAGAACTACGGAACGTACGTCCGGCAAGGTTCAATTCTCATAAAGTATCAGCTACCCCGAGCCATTAACATAGCCAGTGCAACCAGTAAGCAAAAGCCCAATGTACATTGCGAAGCCTGGCATCGCAGTCACGTCGGGCGCAGCGGATTTAACTGGGAATAATTCAAATTCAGATATATGAAAATACCATTTTCACTAGTCAAAACGTAATTACAGACATGGTAAATAGCTGATCATTCGGTATGTGCGACGAGTCGAATGGCCATACCTGTGACGTCATTATGGATATCTATAAAGTTATTGTGACAAGTGAAAGCATGTTTTCAGATGTCTTGACTCATCCCTCTTACTCGTCAGTTTAAAATTGCAGATATCCTGAATTGTCATTCTGACAGGTAACATTGTAATTTCGACCAATTCAAATGCGTTTGTCGATAACTAAAATGCAATTATGAATAGTGGAGCGAGGCTATTAAATGTTCAGAGGGCTTGCCGTGACGGCAACTATTTAAACGGCTTTGGCTGCAGCTATCTTCGCTTACGGCCACACCACCCTGAAAACGCCCGATCTCGTCTGATCTCGGAAGCTAAGCAGGGTCGGGCCTGGTTAGTACTTGGATGGGAGACCGCCTGGGAATACCAGGTGCAGTAAGCTTTTACATATTTATTTATTTATTTGTTTGTTTGTTTGCGTTGTCACACTAGGGGGCGATACCTCACACGATTTACGCTGGAATATTGTAACTGTGCAAAGTAAAATGAAACATCAACGTGTCTTAGATAGCCAGCCACAGTTCAAAGCTAATGGCTTCAGCACGCCATTAGCTTTGAACGGCTTTGGCTGCAGCTATCTTCGCTTACGGCCACACCACCCTGAAAACGCCCGATCTCGTCTGATCTCGGAAGCTAAGCAGGGTCGGGCCTGGTTAGTACTTGGATGGGAGACCGCCTGGGAATACCAGGTGCAGTAAGCTTTTCTTTATTTGTTTATTTATTTATTTGTAGGTTTATTTATTTATTTGTTTGTTTGTTTTTTTGCGTTGTCACACTAGGGGGCGATATCTCACACGATTTAAGCTGGAATAGTGTAACTGTGCAAAGTAAAATGAAACATCAACGTGTCTTAGATAGCCAGCCACAGTTCAAAGCTAATGGCTTCAGCACGCTTCGGCTTCTGTCAAAAGCGTTTTTCGTTTTTTGTTGTTTCAGAATGAGAGACAAGGGGTATTTCAGAAAACAGGCTTACCGAGTCTGCTCTGTAACTGCGCCGAGTCAACACCAGGAAGCACTGTATTCACTTCAGTCCATGTTCCTGATTGGGGAGGGCTCCGGGGTTTCCTGGGTACACTTGTCCGGCTAACTCTGCGTCCTGATACGGGGCCCAGGAGTTAACTTAATTGAGCATTTTTGCGTTCCCCATACGTCCATTTGCCAATTACGTGTGTGCATACGCGATGAAAAAGAAGTAAGAACTAATGTTAATGGCCTCTCACCAGGGAATGCTGCGTTGGGGAATTCCGTTTACCACTCGCTCTGTCCTGTATGGATGCTTCTGAGAATGTGTAGGCTACTGCGAGGCACAGCGGGACATATTTTTTTTTTATTTATTTCTTTTATTGTTTTGTAAAGATGCATATTTAGGTAATAGTATAAATATTAAGGAGCGCCAGTATTCTGGCACAGGTAGTGAGATCGGACAGTTTGCTCGCCGTCATTGTGCGCCTTGGAGAGCTGCGCAACTGGAACGATGTGCTACCCACGTATGTGAAAGGCACGGCGTGGCGCAGGGACAGATTCCGAGAGGTGCACAACTCATACTTACCTGGCAGGGGAGATACCATGATCACGAAGGTGGTTCACCCAGGGCGAGGCTCGGCCATTGCACTTCGGTCATGCTGACCCCTGCGAATTCCCCAAATGTGGGAATCTCGACTGCATAATTTCTGGTAGTGGGGGACTGCGTTCGCGCTCTCCCCTGATGTTGCTGTGAAAAAGTAGAATGTACTCGGTGGCGCCTGCTCGTGTTGCCCGGGCACGCCGCCGCGGCGTCTCAAGACCGTGAAGCGGACGTCAATGCGTAAATGTAAGAAAAGTGCCTAAAATTCACGGAAGCAACTTTGTTGCAGGTCAGTCGCATTGCGGCGGCATATGGCAGGTCCTTTTAAAATCTAATAGATTGCCCGGAGTTTTAAATTGCAAGAAGGCGTAATTCATTTAACCAGGGTGACGCGACTTCGTCAGGGTTTTCAATGCTGCGGCCGGTGCGAGAAACGAGCTGTTAACTTTCCTGTCTAAAACTACACGACGACTGTTTCGCCCCATCTCTTTCCACTAAGTAGCATTTTCTTACTTTTTTTTCAGAGGGAACGGCCTCTGCCATTTGTAAAGCCATAAGTGATCGCACAAGGTTTGCGAAACATTACATTTACATACATTTTTCCAATATTTTATCAGGCAAGCCCTGTTATCCAAAGCGGCGCGCAATAAGTGCATGCCGAAGGTCGTTGCAAGAACTACGGAACGTACGTCCGGCAAGGTTCAATTCTCATAAAGTATCAGCTACCCCGAGCCATTAACATAGCCAGTGCAACCAGTAAGCAAAAGCCCAATGTACATTGCGAAGCCTGGCATCGCAGTCACGTCGGGCGCAGCGGATTTAACTGGGAATAATTCAAATTCAGATATATGAAAATACCATTTTCACTAGTCAAAACGTAATTACAGACATGGTAAATAGCTGATCATTCGGTATGTGCGACGAGTCGAATGGCCATACCTGTGACGTCATTATGGATATCTATAAAGTTATTGTGACAAGTGAAAGCATGTTTTCAGATGTCTTGACTCATCCCTCTTACTCGTCAGTTTAAAATTGCAGATATCCTGAATTGTCATTCTGACAGGTAACATTGTAATTTCGACCAATTCAAATGCGTTTGTCGATAACTAAAATGCAATTATGAATAGTGGAGCGAGGCTATTAAATGTTCAGAGGGCTTGCCGTGACGGCAACTATTTAAACGGCTTTGGCTGCAGCTATCTTCGCTTACGGCCACACCACCCTGAAAACGCCCGATCTCGTCTGATCTCGGAAGCTAAGCAGGGTCGGGCCTGGTTAGTACTTGGATGGGAGACCGCCTGGGAATACCAGGTGCAGTAAGCTTTTACATATTTATTTATTTATTTGTTTGTTTGTTTGCGTTGTCACACTAGGGGGCGATACCTCACACGATTTACGCTGGAATATTGTAACTGTGCAAAGTAAAATGAAACATCAACGTGTCTTAGATAGCCAGCCACAGTTCAAAGCTAATGGCTTCAGCACGCCATTAGCTTTGAACGGCTTTGGCTGCAGCTATCTTCGCTTACGGCCACACCACCCTGAAAACGCCCGATCTCGTCTGATCTCGGAAGCTAAGCAGGGTCGGGCCTGGTTAGTACTTGGATGGGAGACCGCCTGGGAATACCAGGTGCAGTAAGCTTTTCTTTATTTGTTTATTTATTTATTTGTAGGTTTATTTATTTATTTGTTTGTTTGTTTTTTTGCGTTGTCACACTAGGGGGCGATATCTCACACGATTTAAGCTGGAATAGTGTAACTGTGCAAAGTAAAATGAAACATCAACGTGTCTTAGATAGCCAGCCACAGTTCAAAGCTAATGGCTTCAGCACGCTTCGGCTTCTGTCAAAAGCGTTTTTCGTTTTTTGTTGTTTCAGAATGAGAGACAAGGGGTATTTCAGAAAACAGGCTTACCGAGTCTGCTCTGTAACTGCGCCGAGTCAACACCAGGAAGCACTGTATTCACTTCAGTCCATGTTCCTGATTGGGGAGGGCTCCGGGGTTTCCTGGGTACACTTGTCCGGCTAACTCTGCGTCCTGATACGGGGCCCAGGAGTTAACTTAATTGAGCATTTTTGCGTTCCCCATACGTCCATTTGCCAATTACGTGTGTGCATACGCGATGAAAAAGAAGTAAGAACTAATGTTAATGGCCTCTCACCAGGGAATGCTGCGTTGGGGAATTCCGTTTACCACTCGCTCTGTCCTGTATGGGTGCTTCTGAGAATGTGTAGGCTACTGCGAGGCACAGCGGGACATATTTTTTTAATTTATTTCTTTTATTGTTTTGTAAAGATGCATATTTAGGTAATAGTATAAATATTAAGGAGCGCCAGTATTCTGGCACAGGTAGTGAGATCGGACAGTTTGCTCGCCGTCATTGTGCGCCTTGGAGAGCTGCGCAACTGGAACGATGTGCTACCCACGTATGTGAAAGGCACGGCGTGGCGCAGGGACAGATTCCGAGAGGTGCACAACTCATACTTACCTGGCAGGGGAGATACCATGATCACGAAGGTGGTTCACCCAGGGCGAGGCTCGGCCATTGCACTTCGGTCATGCTGACCCCTGCGAATTCCCCAAATGTGGGAATCTCGACTGCATAATTTCTGGTAGTGGGGGACTGCGTTCGCGCTCTCCCCTGATGTTGCTGTGAAAAAGTAGAATGTACTCGGTGGCGCCTGCTCGTGTTGCCCGGGCACGCCGCCGCGGCGTCTCAAGACCGTGAAGCGGACGTCAATGCGTAAATGTAAGAAAAGTGCCTAAAATTCACGGAAGCAACTTTGTTGCAGGTCAGTCGCATTGCGGCGGCATATGGCAGGTCCTTTTAAAATCTAATAGATTGCCCGGAGTTTTAAATTGCAAGAAGGCGTAATTCATTTAACCAGGGTGACGCGACTTCGTCAGGGTTTTCAATGCTGCGGCCGGTGCGAGAAACGAGCTGTTAACTTTCCTGTCTAAAACTACACGACGACTGTTTCGCCCCATCTCTTTCCACTAAGTAGCATTTTCTTACTTTTTTTTCAGAGGGAACGGCTTCTGCCATTTGTAAAGCCATAAGTGATCGCACAAGGTTTGCGAAACATTACATTTACATACATTTTTCCAATATTTTATCAGGCAAGCCCTGTTATCCAAAGCGGCGCGCAATAAGTGCATGCCGAAGGTCGTTGCAAGAACTACGGAACGTACGTCCGGCAAGGTTCAATTCTCATAAAGTATCAGCTACCCCGAGCCATTAACATAGCCAGTGCAACCAGTAAGCAAAAGCCCAATGTACATTGCGAAGCCTGGCATCGCAGTCACGTCGGGCGCAGCGGATTTAACTGGGAATAATTCAAATTCAGATATATGAAAATACCATTTTCACTAGTCAAAACGTAATTACAGACATGGTAAATAGCTGATCATTCGGTATGTGCGACGAGTCGAATGGCCATACCTGTGACGTCATTATGGATATCTATAAAGTTATTGTGACAAGTGAAAGCATGTTTTCAGATGTCTTGACTCATCCCTCTTACTCGTCAGTTTAAAATTGCAGATATCCTGAATTGTCATTCTGACAGGTAACATTGTAATTTCGACCAATTCAAATGCGTTTGTCGATAACTAAAATGCAATTATGAATAGTGGAGCGAGGCTATTAAATGTTCAGAGGGCTTGCCGTGACGGCAACTATTTAAACGGCTTTGGCTGCAGCTATCTTCGCTTACGGCCACACAACCCTGAAAACGCCCGATCTCGTCTGATCTCGGAAGCTAAGCAGGGTCGGGCCTGGTTAGTACTTGGATGGGAGACCGCCTGGGAATACCAGGTGCAGTAAGCTTTTACATATTTATTTATTTATTTGTTTGTTTGTTTGCGTTGTCACACTAGGGGGCGATACCTCACACGATTTACGCTGGAATATTGTAACTGTGCAAAGTAAAATGAAACATCAACGTGTCTTAGATAGCCAGCCACAGTTCAAAGCTAATGGCTTCAGCACGCCATTAGCTTTGAACGGCTTTGGCTGCAGCTATCTTCGCTTACGGCCACACCACCCTGAAAACGCCCGATCTCGTCTGATCTCGGAAGCTAAGCAGGGTCGGGCCTGGTTAGTACTTGGATGGGAGACCGCCTGGGAATACCAGGTGCAGTAAGCTTTTCTTTATTTGTTTATTTATTTATTTGTAGGTTTATTTATTTATTTGTTTGTTTGTTTTTTTGCGTTGTCACACTAGGGGGCGATATCTCACACGATTTAAGCTGGAATAGTGTAACTGTGCAAAGTAAAATGAAACATCAACGTGTCTTAGATAGCCAGCCACAGTTCAAAGCTAATGGCTTCAGCACGCTTCGGCTTCTGTCAAAAGCGTTTTTCGTTTTTTGTTGTTTCAGAATGAGAGACAAGGGGTATTTCAGAAAACAGGCTTACCGAGTCTGCTCTGTAACTGCGCCGAGTCAACACCAGGAAGCACTGTATTCACTTCAGTCCATGTTCCTGATTGGGGAGGGCTCCGGGGTTTCCTGGGTACACTTGTCCGGCTAACTCTGCGTCCTGATACGGGGCCCAGGAGTTAACTTAATTGAGCATTTTTGCGTTCCCCATACGTCCATTTGCCAATTACGTGTGTGCATACGCGATGAAAAAGAAGTAAGAACTAATGTTAATGGCCTCTCACCAGGGAATGCTGCGTTGGGGAATTCCGTTTACCACTCGCTCTGTCCTGTATGGATGCTTCTGAGAATGTGTAGGCTACTGCGAGGCACAGCGGGACATATTTTTTTTTTATTTATTTCTTTTATTGTTTTGTAAAGATGCATATTTAGGTAATAGTATAAATATTAAGGAGCGCCAGTATTCTGGCACAGGTAGTGAGATCGGACAGTTTGCTCGCCGTCATTGTGCGCCTTGGAGAGCTGCGCAACTGGAACGATGTGCTACCCACGTATGTGAAAGGCACGGCGTGGCGCAGGGACAGACTCCGAGAGGTGCACAACTCATACTTACCTGGCAGGGGAGATACCATGATCACGAAGGTGGTTCACCCAGGGCGAGGCTCGGCCATTGCACTTCGGTCATGCTGACCCCTGCGAATTCCCCAAATGTGGGAATCTCGACTGCATAATTTCTGGTAGTGGGGGACTGCGTTCGCGCTCTCCCCTGATGTTGCTGTGAAAAAGTAGAATGTACTCGGTGGCGCCTGCTCGTGTTGCCCGGGCACGCCGCCGCGGCGTCTCAAGACCGTGAAGCGGACGTCAATGCGTAAATGTAAGAAAAGTGCCTAAAATTCACGGAAGCAACTTTGTTGCAGGTCAGTCGCATTGCGACGGCATATGGCAGGTCCTTTTAAAATCTAATAGATTGCCCGGAGTTTTAAATTGCAAGAAGGCGTAATTCATTTAACCAGGGTGACGCGACTTCGTCAGGGTTTTCAATGCTGCGGCCGGTGCGAGAAACGAGCTGTTAACTTTCCTGTCTAAAACTACACGACGACTGTTTCGCCCCATCTCTTTCCACTAAGTAGCATTTTCTTACTTTTTTTTCAGAGGGAACGGCTTCTGCCATTTGTAAAGCCATAAGTGATCGCACAAGGTTTGCGAAACATTACATTTACATACATTTTTCCAATATTTTATCAGGCAAGCCCTGTTATCCAAAGCGGCGCGCAATAAGTGCATGCCGAAGGTCGTTGCAAGAACTACGGAACGTACGTCCGGCAAGGTTCAATTCTCATAAAGTATCAGCTACCCCGAGCCATTAACATAGCCAGTGCAACCAGTAAGCAAAAGCCCAATGTACATTGCGAAGCCTGGCATCGCAGTCACGTCGGGCGCAGCGGATTTAACTGGGAATAATTCAAATTCAGATATATGAAAATACCATTTTCACTAGTCAAAACGTAATTACAGACATGGTAAATAGCTGATCATTCGGTATGTGCGACGAGTCGAATGGCCATACCTGTGACGTCATTATGGATATCTATAAAGTTATTGTGACAAGTGAAAGCATGTTTTCAGATGTCTTGACTCATCCCTCTTACTCGTCAGTTTAAAATTGCAGATATCCTGAATTGTCATTCTGACAGGTAACATTGTAATTTCGACCAATTCAAATGCGTTTGTCGATAACTAAAATGCAATTATGAATAGTGGAGCGAGGCTATTAAATGTTCAGAGGGCTTGCCGTGACGGCAACTATTTAAACGGCTTTGGCTGCAGCTATCTTCGCTTACGGCCACACCACCCTGAAAACGCCCGATCTCGTCTGATCTCGGAAGCTAAGCAGGGTCGGGCCTGGTTAGTACTTGGATGGGAGACCGCCTGGGAATACCAGGTGCAGTAAGCTTTTACATATTTATTTATTTATTTATTTGTTTGTTTGTTTGCGTTGTCACACTAGGGGGCGATACCTCACACGATTTACGCTGGAATATTGTAACTGTGCAAAGTAAAATGAAACATCAACGTGTCTTAGATAGCCAGCCACAGTTCAAAGCTAATGGCTTCAGCACGCCATTAGCTTTGAACGGCTTTGGCTGCAGCTATCTTCGCTTACGGCCACACCACCCTGAAAACGCCCGATCTCGTCTGATCTCGGAAGCTAAGCAGGGTCGGGCCTGGTTAGTACTTGGATGGGAGACCGCCTGGGAATACCAGGTGCAGTAAGCTTTTCTTTATTTGTTTATTTATTTATTTGTAGGTTTATTTATTTATTTGTTTGTTTGTTTTTTTGCGTTGTCACACTAGGGGGCGATATCTCACACGATTTAAGCTGGAATAGTGTAACTGTGCAAAGTAAAATGAAACATCAACGTGTCTTAGATAGCCAGCCACAGTTCAAAGCTAATGGCTTCAGCACGCTTCGGCTTCTGTCAAAAGCGTTTTTCGTTTTTTGTTGTTTCAGAATGAGAGACAAGGGGTATTTCAGAAAACAGGCTTACCGAGTCTGCTCTGTAACTGCGCCGAGTCAACACCAGGAAGCACTGTATTCACTTCAGTCCATGTTCCTGATTGGGGAGGGCTCCGGGGTTTCCTGGGTACACTTGTCCGGCTAACTCTGCGTCCTGATACGGGGCCCAGGAGTTAACTTAATTGAGCATTTTTGCGTTCCCCATACGTCCATTTGCCAATTACGTGTGTGCATACGCGATGAAAAAGAAGTAAGAACTAATGTTAATGGCCTCTCACCAGGGAATGCTGCGTTGGGGAATTCCGTTTACCACTCGCTCTGTCCTGTATGGATGCTTCTGAGAATGTGTAGGCTACTGCGAGGCACAGCGGGACATATTTTTTTTTTATTTATTTCTTTTATTGTTTTGTAAAGATGCATATTTAGGTAATAGTATAAATATTAAGGAGCGCCAGTATTCTGGCACAGGTAGTGAGATCGGACAGTTTGCTCGCCGTCATTGTGCGCCTTGGAGAGCTGCGCAACTGGAACGATGTGCTACCCACGTATGTGAAAGGCACGGCGTGGCGCAGGGACAGACTCCGAGAGGTGCACAACTCATACTTACCTGGCAGGGGAGATACCATGATCACGAAGGTGGTTCACCCAGGGCGAGGCTCGGCCATTGCACTTCGGTCATGCTGACCCCTGCGAATTCCCCAAATGTGGGAATCTCGACTGCATAATTTCTGGTAGTGGGGGACTGCGTTCGCGCTCTCCCCTGATGTTGCTGTGAAAAAGTAGAATGTACTCGGTGGCGCCTGCTCGTGTTGCCCGGGCACGCCGCCGCGGCGTCTCAAGACCGTGAAGCGGACGTCAATGCGTAAATGTAAGAAAAGTGCCTAAAATTCACGGAAGCAACTTTGTTGCAGGTCAGTCGCATTGCGACGGCATATGGCAGGTCCTTTTAAAATCTAATAGATTGCCCGGAGTTTTAAATTGCAAGAAGGCGTAATTCATTTAACCAGGGTGACGCGACTTCGTCAGGGTTTTCAATGCTGCGGCCGGTGCGAGAAACGAGCTGTTAACTTTCCTGTCTAAAACTACACGACGACTGTTTCGCCCCATCTCTTTCCACTAAGTAGCATTTTCTTACTTTTTTTTCAGAGGGAACGGCTTCTGCCATTTGTAAAGCCATAAGTGATCGCACAAGGTTTGCGAAACATTACATTTACATACATTTTTCCAATATTTTATCAGGCAAGCCCTGTTATCCAAAGCGGCGCGCAATAAGTGCATGCCGAAGGTCGTTGCAAGAACTACGGAACGTACGTCCGGCAAGGTTCAATTCTCATAAAGTATCAGCTACCCCGAGCCATTAACATAGCCAGTGCAACCAGTAAGCAAAAGCCCAATGTACATTGCGAAGCCTGGCATCGCAGTCACGTCGGGCGCAGCGGATTTAACTGGGAATAATTCAAATTCAGATATATGAAAATACCATTTTCACTAGTCAAAACGTAATTACAGACATGGTAAATAGCTGATCATTCGGTATGTGCGACGAGTCGAATGGCCATACCTGTGACGTCATTATGGATATCTATAAAGTTATTGTGACAAGTGAAAGCATGTTTTCAGATGTCTTGACTCATCCCTCTTACTCGTCAGTTTAAAATTGCAGATATCCTGAATTGTCATTCTGACAGGTAACATTGTAATTTCGACCAATTCAAATGCGTTTGTCGATAACTAAAATGCAATTATGAATAGTGGAGCGAGGCTATTAAATGTTCAGAGGGCTTGCCGTGACGGCAACTATTTAAACGGCTTTGGCTGCAGCTATCTTCGCTTACGGCCACACCACCCTGAAAACGCCCGATCTCGTCTGATCTCGGAAGCTAAGCAGGGTCGGGCCTGGTTAGTACTTGGATGGGAGACCGCCTGGGAATACCAGGTGCAGTAAGCTTTTACATATTTATTTATTTATTTATTTGTTTGTTTGTTTGCGTTGTCACACTAGGGGGCGATACCTCACACGATTTACGCTGGAATATTGTAACTGTGCAAAGTAAAATGAAACATCAACGTGTCTTAGATAGCCAGCCACAGTTCAAAGCTAATGGCTTCAGCACGCCATTAGCTTTGAACGGCTTTGGCTGCAGCTATCTTCGCTTACGGCCACACCACCCTGAAAACGCCCGATCTCGTCTGATCTCGGAAGCTAAGCAGGGTCGGGCCTGGTTAGTACTTGGATGGGAGACCGCCTGGGAATACCAGGTGCAGTAAGCTTTTCTTTATTTGTTTATTTATTTATTTGTAGGTTTATTTATTTATTTGTTTGTTTGTTTTTTTGCGTTGTCACACTAGGGGGCGATATCTCACACGATTTAAGCTGGAATAGTGTAACTGTGCAAAGTAAAATGAAACATCAACGTGTCTTAGATAGCCAGCCACAGTTCAAAGCTAATGGCTTCAGCACGCTTCGGCTTCTGTCAAAAGCGTTTTTCGTTTTTTGTTGTTTCAGAATGAGAGACAAGGGGTATTTCAGAAAACAGGCTTACCGAGTCTGCTCTGTAACTGCGCCGAGTCAACACCAGGAAGCACTGTATTCACTTCAGTCCATGTTCCTGATTGGGGAGGGCTCCGGGGTTTCCTGGGTACACTTGTCCGGCTAACTCTGCGTCCTGATACGGGGCCCAGGAGTTAACTTAATTGAGCATTTTTGCGTTCCCCATACGTCCATTTGCCAATTACGTGTGTGCATACGCGATGAAAAAGAAGTAAGAACTAATGTTAATGGCCTCTCACCAGGGAATGCTGCGTTGGGGAATTCCGTTTACCACTCGCTCTGTCCTGTATGGATGCTTCTGAGAATGTGTAGGCTACTGCGAGGCACAGCGGGACATATTTTTATTTTATTTATTTCTTTTATTGTTTTGTAATGATGCATATTTAGGTAATAATATAAATATTAAGGAGCGCCAGTATTCTGGCACAGGTAGTGAGATCGGACAGTTTGCTCGCCGTCATTGTGCGCCTTGGAGAGCTGCGCAACTGGAACGATGTGCTACCCACGTATGTGAAAGGCACGGCGTGGCGCAGGGACAGATTCCGAGAGGTGCACAACTCATACTTACCTGGCAGGGGAGATACCATGATCACGAAGGTGGTTCACCCAGGGCGAGGCTCGGCCATTGCACTTCGGTCATGCTGACCCCTGCGAATTCCCCAAATGTGGGAATCTCGACTGCATAATTTCTGGTAGTGGGGGACTGCGTTCGCGCTCTCCCCTGATGTTGCTGTGAAAAAGTAGAATGTACTCGGTGGCGCCTGCTCGTGTTGCCCGGGCACGCCGCCGCGGCGTCTCAAGACCGTGAAGCGGACGTCAATGCGTAAATGTAAGAAAAGTGCCTAAAATTCACGGAAGCAACTTTGTTGCAGGTCAGTCGCATTGCGACGGCATATGGCAGGTCCTTTTAAAATCTAATAGATTGCCCGGAGTTTTAAATTGCAAGAAGGCGTAATTCATTTAACCAGGGTGACGCGACTTCGTCAGGGTTTTCAATGCTGCGGCCGGTGCGAGAAACGAGCTGTTAACTTTCCTGTCTAAAACTACACGACGACTGTTTCGCCCCATCTCTTTCCACTAAGTAGCATTTTCTTACTTTTTTTTCAGAGGGAACGGCTTCTGCCATTTGTAAAGCCATAAGTGATCGCACAAGGTTTGCGAAACATTACATTTACATACATTTTTCCAATATTTTATCAGGCAAGCCCTGTTATCCAAAGCGGCGCGCAATAAGTGCATGCCGAAGGTCGTTGCAAGAACTACGGAACGTACGTCCGGCAAGGTTCAATTCTCATAAAGTATCAGCTACCCCGAGCCATTAACATAGCCAGTGCAACCAGTAAGCAAAAGCCCAATGTACATTGCGAAGCCTGGCATCGCAGTCACGTCGGGCGCAGCGGATTTAACTGGGAATAATTCAAATTCAGATATATGAAAATACCATTTTCACTAGTCAAAACGTAATTACAGACATGGTAAATAGCTGATCATTCGGTATGTGCGACGAGTCGAATGGCCATACCTGTGACGTCATTATGGATATCTATAAAGTTATTGTGACAAGTGAAAGCATGTTTTCAGATGTCTTGACTCATCCCTCTTACTCGTCAGTTTAAAATTGCAGATATCCTGAATTGTCATTCTGACAGGTAACATTGTAATTTCGACCAATTCAAATGCGTTTGTCGATAACTAAAATGCAATTATGAATAGTGGAGCGAGGCTATTAAATGTTCAGAGGGCTTGCCGTGACGGCAACTATTTAAACGGCTTTGGCTGCAGCTATCTTCGCTTACGGCCACACCACCCTGAAAACGCCCGATCTCGTCTGATCTCGGAAGCTAAGCAGGGTCGGGCCTGGTTAGTACTTGGATGGGAGACCGCCTGGGAATACCAGGTGCAGTAAGCTTTTACATATTTATTTATTTATTTATTTGTTTGTTTGTTTGCGTTGTCACACTAGGGGGCGATACCTCACACGATTTACGCTGGAATATTGTAACTGTGCAAAGTAAAATGAAACATCAACGTGTCTTAGATAGCCAGCCACAGTTCAAAGCTAATGGCTTCAGCACGCCATTAGCTTTGAACGGCTTTGGCTGCAGCTATCTTCGCTTACGGCCACACCACCCTGAAAACGCCCGATCTCGTCTGATCTCGGAAGCTAAGCAGGGTCGGGCCTGGTTAGTACTTGGATGGGAGACCGCCTGGGAATACCAGGTGCAGTAAGCTTTTCTTTATTTGTTTATTTATTTATTTGTAGGTTTATTTATTTATTTGTTTGTTTGTTTTTTTGCGTTGTCACACTAGGGGGCGATATCTCACACGATTTAAGCTGGAATAGTGTAACTGTGCAAAGTAAAATGAAACATCAACGTGTCTTAGATAGCCAGCCACAGTTCAAAGCTAATGGCTTCAGCACGCTTCGGCTTCTGTCAAAAGCGTTTTTCGTTTTTTGTTGTTTCAGAATGAGAGACAAGGGGTATTTCAGAAAACAGGCTTACCGAGTCTGCTCTGTAACTGCGCCGAGTCAACACCAGGAAGCACTGTATTCACTTCAGTCCATGTTCCTGATTGGGGAGGGCTCCGGGGTTTCCTGGGTACACTTGTCCGGCTAACTCTGCGTCCTGATACGGGGCCCAGGAGTTAACTTAATTGAGCATTTTTGCGTTCCCCATACGTCCATTTGCCAATTACGTGTGTGCATACGCGATGAAAAAGAAGTAAGAACTAATGTTAATGGCCTCTCACCAGGGAATGCTGCGTTGGGGAATTCCGTTTACCACTCGCTCTGTCCTGTATGGGTGCTTCTGAGAATGTGTAGGCTACTGCGAGGCACAGCGGGACATATTTTTTTAATTTATTTCTTTTATTGTTTTGTAAAGATGCATATTTAGGTAATAGTATAAATATTAAGGAGCGCCAGTATTCTGGCACAGGTAGTGAGATCGGACAGTTTGCTCGCCGTCATTGTGCGCCTTGGAGAGCTGCGCAACTGGAACGATGTGCTACCCACGTATGTGAAAGGCACGGCGTGGCGCAGGGACAGATTCCGAGAGGTGCACAACTCATACTTACCTGGCAGGGGAGATACCATGATCACGAAGGTGGTTCACCCAGGGCGAGGCTCGGCCATTGCACTTCGGTCATGCTGACCCCTGCGAATTCCCCAAATGTGGGAATCTCGACTGCATAATTTCTGGTAGTGGGGGACTGCGTTCGCGCTCTCCCCTGATGTTGCTGTGAAAAAGTAGAATGTACTCGGTGGCGCCTGCTCGTGTTGCCCGGGCACGCCGCCGCGGCGTCTCAAGACCGTGAAGCGGACGTCAATGCGTAAATGTAAGAAAAGTGCCTAAAATTCACGGAAGCAACTTTGTTGCAGGTCAGTCGCATTGCGGCGGCATATGGCAGGTCCTTTTAAAATCTAATAGATTGCCCGGAGTTTTAAATTGCAAGAAGGCGTAATTCATTTAACCAGGGTGACGCGACTTCGTCAGGGTTTTCAATGCTGCGGCCGGTGCGAGAAACGAGCTGTTAACTTTCCTGTCTAAAACTACACGACGACTGTTTCGCCCCATCTCTTTCCACTAAGTAGCATTTTCTTACTTTTTTTTCAGAGGGAACGGCTTCTGCCATTTGTAAAGCCATAAGTGATCGCACAAGGTTTGCGAAACATTACATTTACATACATTTTTCCAATATTTTATCAGGCAAGCCCTGTTATCCAAAGCGGCGCGCAATAAGTGCATGCCGAAGGTCGTTGCAAGAACTACGGAACGTACGTCCGGCAAGGTTCAATTCTCATAAAGTATCAGCTACCCCGAGCCATTAACATAGCCAGTGCAACCAGTAAGCAAAAGCCCAATGTACATTGCGAAGCCTGGCATCGCAGTCACGTCGGGCGCAGCGGATTTAACTGGGAATAATTCAAATTCAGATATATGAAAATACCATTTTCACTAGTCAAAACGTAATTACAGACATGGTAAATAGCTGATCATTCGGTATGTGCGACGAGTCGAATGGCCATACCTGTGACGTCATTATGGATATCTATAAAGTTATTGTGACAAGTGAAAGCATGTTTTCAGATGTCTTGACTCATCCCTCTTACTCGTCAGTTTAAAATTGCAGATATCCTGAATTGTCATTCTGACAGGTAACATTGTAATTTCGACCAATTCAAATGCGTTTGTCGATAACTAAAATGCAATTATGAATAGTGGAGCGAGGCTATTAAATGTTCAGAGGGCTTGCCGTGACGGCAACTATTTAAACGGCTTTGGCTGCAGCTATCTTCGCTTACGGCCACACCACCCTGAAAACGCCCGATCTCGTCTGATCTCGGAAGCTAAGCAGGGTCGGGCCTGGTTAGTACTTGGATGGGAGACCGCCTGGGAATACCAGGTGCAGTAAGCTTTTACATATTTATTTATTTATTTGTTTGTTTGTTTGCGTTGTCACACTAGGGGGCGATACCTCACACGATTTACGCTGGAATATTGTAACTGTGCAAAGTAAAATGAAACATCAACGTGTCTTAGATAGCCAGCCACAGTTCAAAGCTAATGGCTTCAGCACGCCATTAGCTTTGAACGGCTTTGGCTGCAGCTATCTTCGCTTACGGCCACACCACCCTGAAAACGCCCGATCTCGTCTGATCTCGGAAGCTAAGCAGGGTCGGGCCTGGTTAGTACTTGGATGGGAGACCGCCTGGGAATACCAGGTGCAGTAAGCTTTTCTTTATTTGTTTATTTATTTATTTGTAGGTTTATTTATTTATTTGTTTGTTTGTTTTTTTGCGTTGTCACACTAGGGGGCGATATCTCACACGATTTAAGCTGGAATAGTGTAACTGTGCAAAGTAAAATGAAACATCAACGTGTCTTAGATAGCCAGCCACAGTTCAAAGCTAATGGCTTCAGCACGCTTCGGCTTCTGTCAAAAGCGTTTTTCGTTTTTTGTTGTTTCAGAATGAGAGACAAGGGGTATTTCAGAAAACAGGCTTACCGAGTCTGCTCTGTAACTGCGCCGAGTCAACACCAGGAAGCACTGTATTCACTTCAGTCCATGTTCCTGATTGGGGAGGGCTCCGGGGTTTCCTGGGTACACTTGTCCGGCTAACTCTGCGTCCTGATACGGGGCCCAGGAGTTAACTTAATTGAGCATTTTTGCGTTCCCCATACGTCCATTTGCCAATTACGTGTGTGCATACGCGATGAAAAAGAAGTAAGAACTAATGTTAATGGCCTCTCACCAGGGAATGCTGCGTTGGGGAATTCCGTTTACCACTCGCTCTGTCCTGTATGGGTGCTTCTGAGAATGTGTAGGCTACTGCGAGGCACAGCGGGACATATTTTTTTTATTTATTTCTTTTATTGTTTTGTAAAGATGCATATTTAGGTAATAGTATAAATATTAAGGAGCGCCAGTATTCTGGCACAGGTAGTGAGATCGGACAGTTTGCTCGCCGTCATTGTGCGCCTTGGAGAGCTGCGCAACTGGAACGATGTGCTACCCACGTATGTGAAAGGCACGGCGTGGCGCAGGGACAGATTCCGAGAGGTGCACAACTCATACTTACCTGGCAGGGGAGATACCATGATCACGAAGGTGGTTCACCCAGGGCGAGGCTCGGCCATTGCACTTCGGTCATGCTGACCCCTGCGAATTCCCCAAATGTGGGAATCTCGACTGCATAATTTCTGGTAGTGGGGGACTGCGTTCGCGCTCTCCCCTGATGTTGCTGTGAAAAAGTAGAATGTACTCGGTGGCGCCTGCTCGTGTTGCCCGGGCACGCCGCCGCGGCGTCTCAAGACCGTGAAGCGGACGTCAATGCGTAAATGTAAGAAAAGTGCCTAAAATTCACGGAAGCAACTTTGTTGCAGGTCAGTCGCATTGCGGCGGCATATGGCAGGTCCTTTTAAAATCTAATAGATTGCCCGGAGTTTTAAATTGCAAGAAGGCGTAATTCATTTAACCAGGGTGACGCGACTTCGTCAGGGTTTTCAATGCTGCGGCCGGTGCGAGAAACGAGCTGTTAACTTTCCTGTCTAAAACTACACGACGACTGTTTCGCCCCATCTCTTTCCACTAAGTAGCATTTTCTTACTTTTTTTTCAGAGGGAACGGCTTCTGCCATTTGTAAAGCCATAAGTGATCGCACAAGGTTTGCGAAACATTACATTTACATACATTTTTCCAATATTTTATCAGGCAAGCCCTGTTATCCAAAGCGGCGCGCAATAAGTGCATGCCGAAGGTCGTTGCAAGAACTACGGAACGTACGTCCGGCAAGGTTCAATTCTCATAAAGTATCAGCTACCCCGAGCCATTAACATAGCCAGTGCAACCAGTAAGCAAAAGCCCAATGTACATTGCGAAGCCTGGCATCGCAGTCACGTCGGGCGCAGCGGATTTAACTGGGAATAATTCAAATTCAGATATATGAAAATACCATTTTCACTAGTCAAAACGTAATTACAGACATGGTAAATAGCTGATCATTCGGTATGTGCGACGAGTCGAATGGCCATACCTGTGACGTCATTATGGATATCTATAAAGTTATTGTGACAAGTGAAAGCATGTTTTCAGATGTCTTGACTCATCCCTCTTACTCGTCAGTTTAAAATTGCAGATATCCTGAATTGTCATTCTGACAGGTAACATTGTAATTTCGACCAATTCAAATGCGTTTGTCGATAACTAAAATGCAATTATGAATAGTGGAGCGAGGCTATTAAATGTTCAGAGGGCTTGCCGTGACGGCAACTATTTAAACGGCTTTGGCTGCAGCTATCTTCGCTTACGGCCACACCACCCTGAAAACGCCCGATCTCGTCTGATCTCGGAAGCTAAGCAGGGTCGGGCCTGGTTAGTACTTGGATGGGAGACCGCCTGGGAATACCAGGTGCAGTAAGCTTTTACATATTTATTTATTTATTTGTTTGTTTGTTTGCGTTGTCACACTAGGGGGCGATACCTCACACGATTTACGCTGGAATATTGTAACTGTGCAAAGTAAAATGAAACATCAACGTGTCTTAGATAGCCAGCCACAGTTCAAAGCTAATGGCTTCAGCACGCCATTAGCTTTGAACGGCTTTGGCTGCAGCTATCTTCGCTTACGGCCACACCACCCTGAAAACGCCCGATCTCGTCTGATCTCGGAAGCTAAGCAGGGTCGGGCCTGGTTAGTACTTGGATGGGAGACCGCCTGGGAATACCAGGTGCAGTAAGCTTTTCTTTATTTGTTTATTTATTTATTTGTAGGTTTATTTATTTATTTGTTTGTTTGTTTTTTTGCGTTGTCACACTAGGGGGCGATATCTCACACGATTTAAGCTGGAATAGTGTAACTGTGCAAAGTAAAATGAAACATCAACGTGTCTTAGATAGCCAGCCACAGTTCAAAGCTAATGGCTTCAGCACGCTTCGGCTTCTGTCAAAAGCGTTTTTCGTTTTTTGTTGTTTCAGAATGAGAGACAAGGGGTATTTCAGAAAACAGGCTTACCGAGTCTGCTCTGTAACTGCGCCGAGTCAACACCAGGAAGCACTGTATTCACTTCAGTCCATGTTCCTGATTGGGGAGGGCTCCGGGGTTTCCTGGGTACACTTGTCCGGCTAACTCTGCGTCCTGATACGGGGCCCAGGAGTTAACTTAATTGAGCATTTTTGCGTTCCCCATACGTCCATTTGCCAATTACGTGTGTGCATACGCGATGAAAAAGAAGTAAGAACTAATGTTAATGGCCTCTCACCAGGGAATGCTGCGTTGGGGAATTCCGTTTACCACTCGCTCTGTCCTGTATGGGTGCTTCTGAGAATGTGTAGGCTACTGCGAGGCACAGCGGGACATATTTTTTTAATTTATTTCTTTTATTGTTTTGTAAAGATGCATATTTAGGTAATAGTATAAATATTAAGGAGCGCCAGTATTCTGGCACAGGTAGTGAGATCGGACAGTTTGCTCGCCGTCATTGTGCGCCTTGGAGAGCTGCGCAACTGGAACGATGTGCTACCCACGTATGTGAAAGGCACGGCGTGGCGCAGGGACAGATTCCGAGAGGTGCACAACTCATACTTACCTGGCAGGGGAGATACCATGATCACGAAGGTGGTTCACCCAGGGCGAGGCTCGGCCATTGCACTTCGGTCATGCTGACCCCTGCGAATTCCCCAAATGTGGGAATCTCGACTGCATAATTTCTGGTAGTGGGGGACTGCGTTCGCGCTCTCCCCTGATGTTGCTGTGAAAAAGTAGAATGTACTCGGTGGCGCCTGCTCGTGTTGCCCGGGCACGCCGCCGCGGCGTCTCAAGACCGTGAAGCGGACGTCAATGCGTAAATGTAAGAAAAGTGCCTAAAATTCACGGAAGCAACTTTGTTGCAGGTCAGTCGCATTGCGGCGGCATATGGCAGGTCCTTTTAAAATCTAATAGATTGCCCGGAGTTTTAAATTGCAAGAAGGCGTAATTCATTTAACCAGGGTGACGCGACTTCGTCAGGGTTTTCAATGCTGCGGCCGGTGCGAGAAACGAGCTGTTAACTTTCCTGTCTAAAACTACACGACGACTGTTTCGCCCCATCTCTTTCCACTAAGTAGCATTTTCTTACTTTTTTTTCAGAGGGAACGGCTTCTGCCATTTGTAAAGCCATAAGTGATCGCACAAGGTTTGCGAAACATTACATTTACATACATTTTTCCAATATTTTATCAGGCAAGCCCTGTTATCCAAAGCGGCGCGCAATAAGTGCATGCCGAAGGTCGTTGCAAGAACTACGGAACGTACGTCCGGCAAGGTTCAATTCTCATAAAGTATCAGCTACCCCGAGCCATTAACATAGCCAGTGCAACCAGTAAGCAAAAGCCCAATGTACATTGCGAAGCCTGGCATCGCAGTCACGTCGGGCGCAGCGGATTTAACTGGGAATAATTCAAATTCAGATATATGAAAATACCATTTTCACTAGTCAAAACGTAATTACAGACATGGTAAATAGCTGATCATTCGGTATGTGCGACGAGTCGAATGGCCATACCTGTGACGTCATTATGGATATCTATAAAGTTATTGTGACAAGTGAAAGCATGTTTTCAGATGTCTTGACTCATCCCTCTTACTCGTCAGTTTAAAATTGCAGATATCCTGAATTGTCATTCTGACAGGTAACATTGTAATTTCGACCAATTCAAATGCGTTTGTCGATAACTAAAATGCAATTATGAATAGTGGAGCGAGGCTATTAAATGTTCAGAGGGCTTGCCGTGACGGCAACTATTTAAACGGCTTTGGCTGCAGCTATCTTCGCTTACGGCCACACCACCCTGAAAACGCCCGATCTCGTCTGATCTCGGAAGCTAAGCAGGGTCGGGCCTGGTTAGTACTTGGATGGGAGACCGCCTGGGAATACCAGGTGCAGTAAGCTTTTACATATTTATTTATTTATTTGTTTGTTTGTTTGCGTTGTCACACTAGGGGGCGATACCTCACACGATTTACGCTGGAATATTGTAACTGTGCAAAGTAAAATGAAACATCAACGTGTCTTAGATAGCCAGCCACAGTTCAAAGCTAATGGCTTCAGCACGCCATTAGCTTTGAACGGCTTTGGCTGCAGCTATCTTCGCTTACGGCCACACCACCCTGAAAACGCCCGATCTCGTCTGATCTCGGAAGCTAAGCAGGGTCGGGCCTGGTTAGTACTTGGATGGGAGACCGCCTGGGAATACCAGGTGCAGTAAGCTTTTCTTTATTTGTTTATTTATTTATTTGTAGGTTTATTTATTTATTTGTTTGTTTGTTTTTTTGCGTTGTCACACTAGGGGGCGATATCTCACACGATTTAAGCTGGAATAGTGTAACTGTGCAAAGTAAAATGAAACATCAACGTGTCTTAGATAGCCAGCCACAGTTCAAAGCTAATGGCTTCAGCACGCTTCGGCTTCTGTCAAAAGCGTTTTTCGTTTTTTGTTGTTTCAGAATGAGAGACAAGGGGTATTTCAGAAAACAGGCTTACCGAGTCTGCTCTGTAACTGCGCCGAGTCAACACCAGGAAGCACTGTATTCACTTCAGTCCATGTTCCTGATTGGGGAGGGCTCCGGGGTTTCCTGGGTACACTTGTCCGGCTAACTCTGCGTCCTGATACGGGGCCCAGGAGTTAACTTAATTGAGCATTTTTGCGTTCCCCATACGTCCATTTGCCAATTACGTGTGTGCATACGCGATGAAAAAGAAGTAAGAACTAATGTTAATGGCCTCTCACCAGGGAATGCTGCGTTGGGGAATTCCGTTTACCACTCGCTCTGTCCTGTATGGGTGCTTCTGAGAATGTGTAGGCTACTGCGAGGCACAGCGGGACATATTTTTTTTATTTATTTCTTTTATTGTTTTGTAAAGATGCATATTTAGGTAATAGTATAAATATTAAGGAGCGCCAGTATTCTGGCACAGGTAGTGAGATCGGACAGTTTGCTCGCCGTCATTGTGCGCCTTGGAGAGCTGCGCAACTGGAACGATGTGCTACCCACGTATGTGAAAGGCACGGCGTGGCGCAGGGACAGATTCCGAGAGGTGCACAACTCATACTTACCTGGCAGGGGAGATACCATGATCACGAAGGTGGTTCACCCAGGGCGAGGCTCGGCCATTGCACTTCGGTCATGCTGACCCCTGCGAATTCCCCAAATGTGGGAATCTCGACTGCATAATTTCTGGTAGTGGGGGACTGCGTTCGCGCTCTCCCCTGATGTTGCTGTGAAAAAGTAGAATGTACTCGGTGGCGCCTGCTCGTGTTGCCCGGGCACGCCGCCGCGGCGTCTCAAGACCGTGAAGCGGACGTCAATGCGTAAATGTAAGAAAAGTGCCTAAAATTCACGGAAGCAACTTTGTTGCAGGTCAGTCGCATTGCGGCGGCATATGGCAGGTCCTTTTAAAATCTAATAGATTGCCCGGAGTTTTAAATTGCAAGAAGGCGTAATTCATTTAACCAGGGTGACGCGACTTCGTCAGGGTTTTCAATGCTGCGGCCGGTGCGAGAAACGAGCTGTTAACTTTCCTGTCTAAAACTACACGACGACTGTTTCGCCCCATCTCTTTCCACTAAGTAGCATTTTCTTACTTTTTTTTCAGAGGGAACGGCTTCTGCCATTTGTAAAGCCATAAGTGATCGCACAAGGTTTGCGAAACATTACATTTACATACATTTTTCCAATATTTTATCAGGCAAGCCCTGTTATCCAAAGCGGCGCGCAATAAGTGCATGCCGAAGGTCGTTGCAAGAACTACGGAACGTACGTCCGGCAAGGTTCAATTCTCATAAAGTATCAGCTACCCCGAGCCATTAACATAGCCAGTGCAACCAGTAAGCAAAAGCCCAATGTACATTGCGAAGCCTGGCATCGCAGTCACGTCGGGCGCAGCGGATTTAACTGGGAATAATTCAAATTCAGATATATGAAAATACCATTTTCACTAGTCAAAACGTAATTACAGACATGGTAAATAGCTGATCATTCGGTATGTGCGACGAGTCGAATGGCCATACCTGTGACGTCATTATGGATATCTATAAAGTTATTGTGACAAGTGAAAGCATGTTTTCAGATGTCTTGACTCATCCCTCTTACTCGTCAGTTTAAAATTGCAGATATCCTGAATTGTCATTCTGACAGGTAACATTGTAATTTCGACCAATTCAAATGCGTTTGTCGATAACTAAAATGCAATTATGAATAGTGGAGCGAGGCTATTAAATGTTCAGAGGGCTTGCCGTGACGGCAACTATTTAAACGGCTTTGGCTGCAGCTATCTTCGCTTACGGCCACACCACCCTGAAAACGCCCGATCTCGTCTGATCTCGGAAGCTAAGCAGGGTCGGGCCTGGTTAGTACTTGGATGGGAGACCGCCTGGGAATACCAGGTGCAGTAAGCTTTTACATATTTATTTATTTATTTGTTTGTTTGTTTGCGTTGTCACACTAGGGGGCGATACCTCACACGATTTACGCTGGAATATTGTAACTGTGCAAAGTAAAATGAAACATCAACGTGTCTTAGATAGCCAGCCACAGTTCAAAGCTAATGGCTTCAGCACGCCATTAGCTTTGAACGGCTTTGGCTGCAGCTATCTTCGCTTACGGCCACACCACCCTGAAAACGCCCGATCTCGTCTGATCTCGGAAGCTAAGCAGGGTCGGGCCTGGTTAGTACTTGGATGGGAGACCGCCTGGGAATACCAGGTGCAGTAAGCTTTTACATATTTATTTATTTATTTGTTTGTTTGTTTGCGTTGTCACACTAGGGGGCGATACCTCACACGATTTACGCTGGAATATTGTAACTGTGCAAAGTAAAATGAAACATCAACGTGTCTTAGATAGCCAGCCACAGTTCAAAGCTAATGGCTTCAGCACGCCATTAGCTTTGAACGGCTTTGGCTGCAGCTATCTTCGCTTACGGCCACACCACCCTGAAAACGCCCGATCTCGTCTGATCTCGGAAGCTAAGCAGGGTCGGGCCTGGTTAGTACTTGGATGGGAGACCGCCTGGGAATACCAGGTGCAGTAAGCTTTTCTTTATTTGTTTATTTATTTATTTGTAGGTTTATTTATTTATTTGTTTGTTTGTTTTTTTGCGTTGTCACACTAGGGGGCGATATCTCACACGATTTAAGCTGGAATAGTGTAACTGTGCAAAGTAAAATGAAACATCAACGTGTCTTAGATAGCCAGCCACAGTTCAAAGCTAATGGCTTCAGCACGCTTCGGCTTCTGTCAAAAGCGTTTTTCGTTTTTTGTTGTTTCAGAATGAGAGACAAGGGGTATTTCAGAAAACAGGCTTACCGAGTCTGCTCTGTAACTGCGCCGAGTCAACACCAGGAAGCACTGTATTCACTTCAGTCCATGTTCCTGATTGGGGAGGGCTCCGGGGTTTCCTGGGTACACTTGTCCGGCTAACTCTGCGTCCTGATACGGGGCCCAGGAGTTAACTTAATTGAGCATTTTTGCGTTCCCCATACGTCCATTTGCCAATTACGTGTGTGCATACGCGATGAAAAAGAAGTAAGAACTAATGTTAATGGCCTCTCACCAGGGAATGCTGCGTTGGGGAATTCCGTTTACCACTCGCTCTGTCCTGTATGGATGCTTCTGAGAATGTGTAGGCTACTGCGAGGCACAGCGGGACATATTTTTTTTTTATTTATTTCTTTTATTGTTTTGTAAAGATGCATATTTAGGTAATAGTATAAATATTAAGGAGCGCCAGTATTCTGGCACAGGTAGTGAGATCGGACAGTTTGCTCGCCGTCATTGTGCGCCTTGGAGAGCTGCGCAACTGGAACGATGTGCTACCCACGTATGTGAAAGGCACGGCGTGGCGCAGGGACAGATTCCGAGAGGTGCACAACTCATACTTACCTGGCAGGGGAGATACCATGATCACGAAGGTGGTTCACCCAGGGCGAGGCTCGGCCATTGCACTTCGGTCATGCTGACCCCTGCGAATTCCCCAAATGTGGGAATCTCGACTGCATAATTTCTGGTAGTGGGGGACTGCGTTCGCGCTCTCCCCTGATGTTGCTGTGAAAAAGTAGAATGTACTCGGTGGCGCCTGCTCGTGTTGCCCGGGCACGCCGCCGCGGCGTCTCAAGACCGTGAAGCGGACGTCAATGCGTAAATGTAAGAAAAGTGCCTAAAATTCACGGAAGCAACTTTGTTGCAAGTCAGTCGCATTGCGGCGGCATATGGCAGGTCCTTTTAAAATCTAATAGATTGCCCGGAGTTTTAAATTGCAAGAAGGCGTAATTCATTTAACCAGGGTGACGCGACTTCGTCAGGGTTTTCAATGCTGCGGCCGGTGCGAGAAACGAGCTGTTAACTTTCCTGTCTAAAACTACACGACGACTGTTTCGCCCCATCTCTTTCCACTAAGTAGCATTTTCTTACTTTTTTTTCAGAGGGAACGGCCTCTGCCATTTGTAAAGCCATAAGTGATCGCACAAGGTTTGCGAAACATTACATTTACATACATTTTTCCAATATTTTATCAGGCAAGCCCTGTTATCCAAAGCGGCGCGCAATAAGTGCATGCCGAAGGTCGTTGCAAGAACTACGGAACGTACGTCCGGCAAGGTTCAATTCTCATAAAGTATCAGCTACCCCGAGCCATTAACATAGCCAGTGCAACCAGTAAGCAAAAGCCCAATGTACATTGCGAAGCCTGGCATCGCAGTCACGTCGGGCGCAGCGGATTTAACTGGGAATAATTCAAATTCAGATATATGAAAATACCATTTTCACTAGTCAAAACGTAATTACAGACATGGTAAATAGCTGATCATTCGGTATGTGCGACGAGTCGAATGGCCATACCTGTGACGTCATTATGGATATCTATAAAGTTATTGTGACAAGTGAAAGCATGTTTTCAGATGTCTTGACTCATCCCTCTTACTCGTCAGTTTAAAATTGCAGATATCCTGAATTGTCATTCTGACAGGTAACATTGTAATTTCGACCAATTCAAATGCGTTTGTCGATAACTAAAATGCAATTATGAATAGTGGAGCGAGGCTATTAAATGTTCAGAGGGCTTGCCGTGACGGCAACTATTTAAACGGCTTTGGCTGCAGCTATCTTCGCTTACGGCCACACCACCCTGAAAACGCCCGATCTCGTCTGATCTCGGAAGCTAAGCAGGGTCGGGCCTGGTTAGTACTTGGATGGGAGACCGCCTGGGAATACCAGGTGCAGTAAGCTTTTACATATTTATTTATTTATTTATTTGTTTGTTTGTTTGCGTTGTCACACTAGGGGGCGATACCTCACACGATTTACGCTGGAATATTGTAACTGTGCAAAGTAAAATGAAACATCAACGTGTCTTAGATAGCCAGCCACAGTTCAAAGCTAATGGCTTCAGCACGCCATTAGCTTTGAACGGCTTTGGCTGCAGCTATCTTCGCTTACGGCCACACCACCCTGAAAACGCCCGATCTCGTCTGATCTCGGAAGCTAAGCAGGGTCGGGCCTGGTTAGTACTTGGATGGGAGACCGCCTGGGAATACCAGGTGCAGTAAGCTTTTCTTTATTTGTTTATTTATTTATTTGTAGGTTTATTTATTTATTTGTTTGTTTGTTTTTTTGCGTTGTCACACTAGGGGGCGATATCTCACACGATTTAAGCTGGAATAGTGTAACTGTGCAAAGTAAAATGAAACATCAACGTGTCTTAGATAGCCAGCCACAGTTCAAAGCTAATGGCTTCAGCACGCTTCGGCTTCTGTCAAAAGCGTTTTTCGTTTTTTGTTGTTTCAGAATGAGAGACAAGGGGTATTTCAGAAAACAGGCTTACCGAGTCTGCTCTGTAACTGCGCCGAGTCAACACCAGGAAGCACTGTATTCACTTCAGTCCATGTTCCTGATTGGGGAGGGCTCCGGGGTTTCCTGGGTACACTTGTCCGGCTAACTCTGCGTCCTGATACGGGGCCCAGGAGTTAACTTAATTGAGCATTTTTGCGTTCCCCATACGTCCATTTGCCAATTACGTGTGTGCATACGCGATGAAAAAGAAGTAAGAACTAATGTTAATGGCCTCTCACCAGGGAATGCTGCGTTGGGGAATTCCGTTTACCACTCGCTCTGTCCTGTATGGGTGCTTCTGAGAATGTGTAGGCTACTGCGAGGCACAGCGGGACATATTTTTTTTTTATTTATTTCTTTTATTGTTTTGTAAAGATGCATATTTAGGTAATAGTATAAATATTAAGGAGCGCCAGTATTCTGGCACAGGTAGTGAGATCGGACAGTTTGCTCGCCGTCATTGTGCGCCTTGGAGAGCTGCGCAACTGGAACGATGTGCTACCCACGTATGTGAAAGGCACGGCGTGGCGCAGGGACAGACTCCGAGAGGTGCACAACTCATACTTACCTGGCAGGGGAGATACCATGATCACGAAGGTGGTTCACCCAGGGCGAGGCTCGGCCATTGCACTTCGGTCATGCTGACCCCTGCGAATTCCCCAAATGTGGGAATCTCGACTGCATAATTTCTGGTAGTGGGGGACTGCGTTCGCGCTCTCCCCTGATGTTGCTGTGAAAAAGTAGAATGTACTCGGTGGCGCCTGCTCGTGTTGCCCGGGCACGCCGCCGCGGCGTCTCAAGACCGTGAAGCGGACGTCAATGCGTAAATGTAAGAAAAGTGCCTAAAATTCACGGAAGCAACTTTGTTGCAGGTCAGTCGCATTGCGACGGCATATGGCAGGTCCTTTTAAAATCTAATAGATTGCCCGGAGTTTTAAATTGCAAGAAGGCGTAATTCATTTAACCAGGGTGACGCGACTTCGTCAGGGTTTTCAATGCTGCGGCCGGTGCGAGAAACGAGCTGTTAACTTTCCTGTCTAAAACTACACGACGACTGTTTCGCCCCATCTCTTTCCACTAAGTAGCATTTTCTTACTTTTTTTTCAGAGGGAACGGCTTCTGCCATTTGTAAAGCCATAAGTGATCGCACAAGGTTTGCGAAACATTACATTTACATACATTTTTCCAATATTTTATCAGGCAAGCCCTGTTATCCAAAGCGGCGCGCAATAAGTGCATGCCGAAGGTCGTTGCAAGAACTACGGAACGTACGTCCGGCAAGGTTCAATTCTCATAAAGTATCAGCTACCCCGAGCCATTAACATAGCCAGTGCAACCAGTAAGCAAAAGCCCAATGTACATTGCGAAGCCTGGCATCGCAGTCACGTCGGGCGCAGCGGATTTAACTGGGAATAATTCAAATTCAGATATATGAAAATACCATTTTCACTAGTCAAAACGTAATTACAGACATGGTAAATAGCTGATCATTCGGTATGTGCGACGAGTCGAATGGCCATACCTGTGACGTCATTATGGATATCTATAAAGTTATTGTGACAAGTGAAAGCATGTTTTCAGATGTCTTGACTCATCCCTCTTACTCGTCAGTTTAAAATTGCAGATATCCTGAATTGTCATTCTGACAGGTAACATTGTAATTTCGACCAATTCAAATGCGTTTGTCGATAACTAAAATGCAATTATGAATAGTGGAGCGAGGCTATTAAATGTTCAGAGGGCTTGCCGTGACGGCAACTATTTAAACGGCTTTGGCTGCAGCTATCTTCGCTTACGGCCACACCACCCTGAAAACGCCCGATCTCGTCTGATCTCGGAAGCTAAGCAGGGTCGGGCCTGGTTAGTACTTGGATGGGAGACCGCCTGGGAATACCAGGTGCAGTAAGCTTTTACATATTTATTTATTTATTTGTTTGTTTGTTTGCGTTGTCACACTAGGGGGCGATACCTCACACGATTTACGCTGGAATATTGTAACTGTGCAAAGTAAAATGAAACATCAACGTGTCTTAGATAGCCAGCCACAGTTCAAAGCTAATGGCTTCAGCACGCCATTAGCTTTGAACGGCTTTGGCTGCAGCTATCTTCGCTTACGGCCACACCACCCTGAAAACGCCCGATCTCGTCTGATCTCGGAAGCTAAGCAGGGTCGGGCCTGGTTAGTACTTGGATGGGAGACCGCCTGGGAATACCAGGTGCAGTAAGCTTTTCTTTATTTGTTTATTTATTTATTTGTAGGTTTATTTATTTATTTGTTTGTTTGTTTTTTTGCGTTGTCACACTAGGGGGCGATATCTCACACGATTTAAGCTGGAATAGTGTAACTGTGCAAAGTAAAATGAAACATCAACGTGTCTTAGATAGCCAGCCACAGTTCAAAGCTAATGGCTTCAGCACGCTTCGGCTTCTGTCAAAAGCGTTTTTCGTTTTTTGTTGTTTCAGAATGAGAGACAAGGGGTATTTCAGAAAACAGGCTTACCGAGTCTGCTCTGTAACTGCGCCGAGTCAACACCAGGAAGCACTGTATTCACTTCAGTCCATGTTCCTGATTGGGGAGGGCTCCGGGGTTTCCTGGGTACACTTGTCCGGCTAACTCTGCGTCCTGATACGGGGCCCAGGAGTTAACTTAATTGAGCATTTTTGCGTTCCCCATACGTCCATTTGCCAATTACGTGTGTGCATACGCGATGAAAAAGAAGTAAGAACTAATGTTAATGGCCTCTCACCAGGGAATGCTGCGTTGGGGAATTCCGTTTACCACTCGCTCTGTCCTGTATGGGTGCTTCTGAGAATGTGTAGGCTACTGCGAGGCACAGCGGGACATATTTTTTTAATTTATTTCTTTTATTGTTTTGTAAAGATGCATATTTAGGTAATAGTATAAATATTAAGGAGCGCCAGTATTCTGGCACAGGTAGTGAGATCGGACAGTTTGCTCGCCGTCATTGTGCGCCTTGGAGAGCTGCGCAACTGGAACGATGTGCTACCCACGTATGTGAAAGGCACGGCGTGGCGCAGGGACAGATTCCGAGAGGTGCACAACTCATACTTACCTGGCAGGGGAGATACCATGATCACGAAGGTGGTTCACCCAGGGCGAGGCTCGGCCATTGCACTTCGGTCATGCTGACCCCTGCGAATTCCCCAAATGTGGGAATCTCGACTGCATAATTTCTGGTAGTGGGGGACTGCGTTCGCGCTCTCCCCTGATGTTGCTGTGAAAAAGTAGAATGTACTCGGTGGCGCCTGCTCGTGTTGCCCGGGCACGCCGCCGCGGCGTCTCAAGACCGTGAAGCGGACGTCAATGCGTAAATGTAAGAAAAGTGCCTAAAATTCACGGAAGCAACTTTGTTGCAGGTCAGTCGCATTGCGGCGGCATATGGCAGGTCCTTTTAAAATCTAATAGATTGCCCGGAGTTTTAAATTGCAAGAAGGCGTAATTCATTTAACCAGGGTGACGCGACTTCGTCAGGGTTTTCAATGCTGCGGCCGGTGCGAGAAACGAGCTGTTAACTTTCCTGTCTAAAACTACACGACGACTGTTTCGCCCCATCTCTTTCCACTAAGTAGCATTTTCTTACTTTTTTTTCAGAGGGAACGGCTTCTGCCATTTGTAAAGCCATAAGTGATCGCACAAGGTTTGCGAAACATTACATTTACATACATTTTTCCAATATTTTATCAGGCAAGCCCTGTTATCCAAAGCGGCGCGCAATAAGTGCATGCCGAAGGTCGTTGCAAGAACTACGGAACGTACGTCCGGCAAGGTTCAATTCTCATAAAGTATCAGCTACCCCGAGCCATTAACATAGCCAGTGCAACCAGTAAGCAAAAGCCCAATGTACATTGCGAAGCCTGGCATCGCAGTCACGTCGGGCGCAGCGGATTTAACTGGGAATAATTCAAATTCAGATATATGAAAATACCATTTTCACTAGTCAAAACGTAATTACAGACATGGTAAATAGCTGATCATTCGGTATGTGCGACGAGTCGAATGGCCATACCTGTGACGTCATTATGGATATCTATAAAGTTATTGTGACAAGTGAAAGCATGTTTTCAGATGTCTTGACTCATCCCTCTTACTCGTCAGTTTAAAATTGCAGATATCCTGAATTGTCATTCTGACAGGTAACATTGTAATTTCGACCAATTCAAATGCGTTTGTCGATAACTAAAATGCAATTATGAATAGTGGAGCGAGGCTATTAAATGTTCAGAGGGCTTGCCGTGACGGCAACTATTTAAACGGCTTTGGCTGCAGCTATCTTCGCTTACGGCCACACCACCCTGAAAACGCCCGATCTCGTCTGATCTCGGAAGCTAAGCAGGGTCGGGCCTGGTTAGTACTTGGATGGGAGACCGCCTGGGAATACCAGGTGCAGTAAGCTTTTACATATTTATTTATTTATTTGTTTGTTTGTTTGCGTTGTCACACTAGGGGGCGATACCTCACACGATTTACGCTGGAATATTGTAACTGTGCAAAGTAAAATGAAACATCAACGTGTCTTAGATAGCCAGCCACAGTTCAAAGCTAATGGCTTCAGCACGCCATTAGCTTTGAACGGCTTTGGCTGCAGCTATCTTCGCTTACGGCCACACCACCCTGAAAACGCCCGATCTCGTCTGATCTCGGAAGCTAAGCAGGGTCGGGCCTGGTTAGTACTTGGATGGGAGACCGCCTGGGAATACCAGGTGCAGTAAGCTTTTCTTTATTTGTTTATTTATTTATTTGTAGGTTTATTTATTTATTTGTTTGTTTGTTTTTTTGCGTTGTCACACTAGGGGGCGATATCTCACACGATTTAAGCTGGAATAGTGTAACTGTGCAAAGTAAAATGAAACATCAACGTGTCTTAGATAGCCAGCCACAGTTCAAAGCTAATGGCTTCAGCACGCTTCGGCTTCTGTCAAAAGCGTTTTTCGTTTTTTGTTGTTTCAGAATGAGAGACAAGGGGTATTTCAGAAAACAGGCTTACCGAGTCTGCTCTGTAACTGCGCCGAGTCAACACCAGGAAGCACTGTATTCACTTCAGTCCACGTTCCTGATTGGGGAGGGCTCCGGGGTTTCCTGGGTACACTTGTCCGGCTAACTCTGCGTCCTGATACGGGGCCCAGGAGTTAACTTAATTGAGCATTTTTGCGTTCCCCATACGTCCATTTGCCAATTACGTGTGTGCATACGCGATGAAAAAGAAGTAAGAACTAATGTTAATGGCCTCTCACCAGGGAATGCTGCGTTGGGGAATTCCGTTTACCACTCGCTCTGTCCTGTATGGGTGCTTCTGAGAATGTGTAGGCTACTGCGAGGCACAGCGGGACATATTTTTTTTATTTATTTCTTTTATTGTTTTGTAAAGATGCATATTTAGGTAATAGTATAAATATTAAGGAGCGCCAGTATTCTGGCACAGGTAGTGAGATCGGACAGTTTGCTCGCCGTCATTGTGCGCCTTGGAGAGCTGCGCAACTGGAACGATGTGCTACCCACGTATGTGAAAGGCACGGCGTGGCGCAGGGACAGATTCCGAGAGGTGCACAACTCATACTTACCTGGCAGGGGAGATACCATGATCACGAAGGTGGTTCACCCAGGGCGAGGCTCGGCCATTGCACTTCGGTCATGCTGACCCCTGCGAATTCCCCAAATGTGGGAATCTCGACTGCATAATTTCTGGTAGTGGGGGACTGCGTTCGCGCTCTCCCCTGATGTTGCTGTGAAAAAGTAGAATGTACTCGGTGGCGCCTGCTCGTGTTGCCCGGGCACGCCGCCGCGGCGTCTCAAGACCGTGAAGCGGACGTCAATGCGTAAATGTAAGAAAAGTGCCTAAAATTCACGGAAGCAACTTTGTTGCAGGTCAGTCGCATTGCGGCGGCATATGGCAGGTCCTTTTAAAATCTAATAGATTGCCCGGAGTTTTAAATTGCAAGAAGGCGTAATTCATTTAACCAGGGTGACGCGACTTCGTCAGGGTTTTCAATGCTGCGGCCGGTGCGAGAAACGAGCTGTTAACTTTCCTGTCTAAAACTACACGACGACTGTTTCGCCCCATCTCTTTCCACTAAGTAGCATTTTCTTACTTTTTTTTCAGAGGGAACGGCTTCTGCCATTTGTAAAGCCATAAGTGATCGCACAAGGTTTGCGAAACATTACATTTACATACATTTTTCCAATATTTTATCAGGCAAGCCCTGTTATCCAAAGCGGCGCGCAATAAGTGCATGCCGAAGGTCGTTGCAAGAACTACGGAACGTACGTCCGGCAAGGTTCAATTCTCATAAAGTATCAGCTACCCCGAGCCATTAACATAGCCAGTGCAACCAGTAAGCAAAAGCCCAATGTACATTGCGAAGCCTGGCATCGCAGTCACGTCGGGCGCAGCGGATTTAACTGGGAATAATTCAAATTCAGATATATGAAAATACCATTTTCACTAGTCAAAACGTAATTACAGACATGGTAAATAGCTGATCATTCGGTATGTGCGACGAGTCGAATGGCCATACCTGTGACGTCATTATGGATATCTATAAAGTTATTGTGACAAGTGAAAGCATGTTTTCAGATGTCTTGACTCATCCCTCTTACTCGTCAGTTTAAAATTGCAGATATCCTGAATTGTCATTCTGACAGGTAACATTGTAATTTCGACCAATTCAAATGCGTTTGTCGATAACTAAAATGCAATTATGAATAGTGGAGCGAGGCTATTAAATGTTCAGAGGGCTTGCCGTGACGGCAACTATTTAAACGGCTTTGGCTGCAGCTATCTTCGCTTACGGCCACACCACCCTGAAAACGCCCGATCTCGTCTGATCTCGGAAGCTAAGCAGGGTCGGGCCTGGTTAGTACTTGGATGGGAGACCGCCTGGGAATACCAGGTGCAGTAAGCTTTTACATATTTATTTATTTATTTGTTTGTTTGTTTGCGTTGTCACACTAGGGGGCGATACCTCACACGATTTACGCTGGAATATTGTAACTGTGCAAAGTAAAATGAAACATCAACGTGTCTTAGATAGCCAGCCACAGTTCAAAGCTAATGGCTTCAGCACGCCATTAGCTTTGAACGGCTTTGGCTGCAGCTATCTTCGCTTACGGCCACACCACCCTGAAAACGCCCGATCTCGTCTGATCTCGGAAGCTAAGCAGGGTCGGGCCTGGTTAGTACTTGGATGGGAGACCGCCTGGGAATACCAGGTGCAGTAAGCTTTTACATATTTATTTATTTATTTGTTTGTTTGTTTGCGTTGTCACACTAGGGGGCGATACCTCACACGATTTACGCTGGAATATTGTAACTGTGCAAAGTAAAATGAAACATCAACGTGTCTTAGATAGCCAGCCACAGTTCAAAGCTAATGGCTTCAGCACGCCATTAGCTTTGAACGGCTTTGGCTGCAGCTATCTTCGCTTACGGCCACACCACCCTGAAAACGCCCGATCTCGTCTGATCTCGGAAGCTAAGCAGGGTCGGGCCTGGTTAGTACTTGGATGGGAGACCGCCTGGGAATACCAGGTGCAGTAAGCTTTTCTTTATTTGTTTATTTATTTATTTGTAGGTTTATTTATTTATTTGTTTGTTTGTTTTTTTGCGTTGTCACACTAGGGGGCGATATCTCACACGATTTAAGCTGGAATAGTGTAACTGTGCAAAGTAAAATGAAACATCAACGTGTCTTAGATAGCCAGCCACAGTTCAAAGCTAATGGCTTCAGCACGCTTCGGCTTCTGTCAAAAGCGTTTTTCGTTTTTTGTTGTTTCAGAATGAGAGACAAGGGGTATTTCAGAAAACAGGCTTACCGAGTCTGCTCTGTAACTGCGCCGAGTCAACACCAGGAAGCACTGTATTCACTTCAGTCCATGTTCCTGATTGGGGAGGGCTCCGGGGTTTCCTGGGTACACTTGTCCGGCTAACTCTGCGTCCTGATACGGGGCCCAGGAGTTAACTTAATTGAGCATTTTTGCGTTCCCCATACGTCCATTTGCCAATTACGTGTGTGCATACGCGATGAAAAAGAAGTAAGAACTAATGTTAATGGCCTCTCACCAGGGAATGCTGCGTTGGGGAATTCCGTTTACCACTCGCTCTGTCCTGTATGGATGCTTCTGAGAATGTGTAGGCTACTGCGAGGCACAGCGGGACATATTTTTTTTTTATTTATTTCTTTTATTGTTTTGTAAAGATGCATATTTAGGTAATAGTATAAATATTAAGGAGCGCCAGTATTCTGGCACAGGTAGTGAGATCGGACAGTTTGCTCGCCGTCATTGTGCGCCTTGGAGAGCTGCGCAACTGGAACGATGTGCTACCCACGTATGTGAAAGGCACGGCGTGGCGCAGGGACAGATTCCGAGAGGTGCACAACTCATACTTACCTGGCAGGGGAGATACCATGATCACGAAGGTGGTTCACCCAGGGCGAGGCTCGGCCATTGCACTTCGGTCATGCTGACCCCTGCGAATTCCCCAAATGTGGGAATCTCGACTGCATAATTTCTGGTAGTGGGGGACTGCGTTCGCGCTCTCCCCTGATGTTGCTGTGAAAAAGTAGAATGTACTCGGTGGCGCCTGCTCGTGTTGCCCGGGCACGCCGCCGCGGCGTCTCAAGACCGTGAAGCGGACGTCAATGCGTAAATGTAAGAAAAGTGCCTAAAATTCACGGAAGCAACTTTGTTGCAAGTCAGTCGCATTGCGGCGGCATATGGCAGGTCCTTTTAAAATCTAATAGATTGCCCGGAGTTTTAAATTGCAAGAAGGCGTAATTCATTTAACCAGGGTGACGCGACTTCGTCAGGGTTTTCAATGCTGCGGCCGGTGCGAGAAACGAGCTGTTAACTTTCCTGTCTAAAACTACACGACGACTGTTTCGCCCCATCTCTTTCCACTAAGTAGCATTTTCTTACTTTTTTTTCAGAGGGAACGGCCTCTGCCATTTGTAAAGCCATAAGTGATCGCACAAGGTTTGCGAAACATTACATTTACATACATTTTTCCAATATTTTATCAGGCAAGCCCTGTTATCCAAAGCGGCGCGCAATAAGTGCATGCCGAAGGTCGTTGCAAGAACTACGGAACGTACGTCCGGCAAGGTTCAATTCTCATAAAGTATCAGCTACCCCGAGCCATTAACATAGCCAGTGCAACCAGTAAGCAAAAGCCCAATGTACATTGCGAAGCCTGGCATCGCAGTCACGTCGGGCGCAGCGGATTTAACTGGGAATAATTCAAATTCAGATATATGAAAATACCATTTTCACTAGTCAAAACGTAATTACAGACATGGTAAATAGCTGATCATTCGGTATGTGCGACGAGTCGAATGGCCATACCTGTGACGTCATTATGGATATCTATAAAGTTATTGTGACAAGTGAAAGCATGTTTTCAGATGTCTTGACTCATCCCTCTTACTCGTCAGTTTAAAATTGCAGATATCCTGAATTGTCATTCTGACAGGTAACATTGTAATTTCGACCAATTCAAATGCGTTTGTCGATAACTAAAATGCAATTATGAATAGTGGAGCGAGGCTATTAAATGTTCAGAGGGCTTGCCGTGACGGCAACTATTTAAACGGCTTTGGCTGCAGCTATCTTCGCTTACGGCCACACCACCCTGAAAACGCCCGATCTCGTCTGATCTCGGAAGCTAAGCAGGGTCGGGCCTGGTTAGTACTTGGATGGGAGACCGCCTGGGAATACCAGGTGCAGTAAGCTTTTACATATTTATTTATTTATTTATTTGTTTGTTTGTTTGCGTTGTCACACTAGGGGGCGATACCTCACACGATTTACGCTGGAATATTGTAACTGTGCAAAGTAAAATGAAACATCAACGTGTCTTAGATAGCCAGCCACAGTTCAAAGCTAATGGCTTCAGCACGCCATTAGCTTTGAACGGCTTTGGCTGCAGCTATCTTCGCTTACGGCCACACCACCCTGAAAACGCCCGATCTCGTCTGATCTCGGAAGCTAAGCAGGGTCGGGCCTGGTTAGTACTTGGATGGGAGACCGCCTGGGAATACCAGGTGCAGTAAGCTTTTCTTTATTTGTTTATTTATTTATTTGTAGGTTTATTTATTTATTTGTTTGTTTGTTTTTTTGCGTTGTCACACTAGGGGGCGATATCTCACACGATTTAAGCTGGAATAGTGTAACTGTGCAAAGTAAAATGAAACATCAACGTGTCTTAGATAGCCAGCCACAGTTCAAAGCTAATGGCTTCAGCACGCTTCGGCTTCTGTCAAAAGCGTTTTTCGTTTTTTGTTGTTTCAGAATGAGAGACAAGGGGTATTTCAGAAAACAGGCTTACCGAGTCTGCTCTGTAACTGCGCCGAGTCAACACCAGGAAGCACTGTATTCACTTCAGTCCATGTTCCTGATTGGGGAGGGCTCCGGGGTTTCCTGGGTACACTTGTCCGGCTAACTCTGCGTCCTGATACGGGGCCCAGGAGTTAACTTAATTGAGCATTTTTGCGTTCCCCATACGTCCATTTGCCAATTACGTGTGTGCATACGCGATGAAAAAGAAGTAAGAACTAATGTTAATGGCCTCTCACCAGGGAATGCTGCGTTGGGGAATTCCGTTTACCACTCGCTCTGTCCTGTATGGGTGCTTCTGAGAATGTGTAGGCTACTGCGAGGCACAGCGGGACATATTTTTTTTTTATTTATTTCTTTTATTGTTTTGTAAAGATGCATATTTAGGTAATAGTATAAATATTAAGGAGCGCCAGTATTCTGGCACAGGTAGTGAGATCGGACAGTTTGCTCGCCGTCATTGTGCGCCTTGGAGAGCTGCGCAACTGGAACGATGTGCTACCCACGTATGTGAAAGGCACGGCGTGGCGCAGGGACAGACTCCGAGAGGTGCACAACTCATACTTACCTGGCAGGGGAGATACCATGATCACGAAGGTGGTTCACCCAGGGCGAGGCTCGGCCATTGCACTTCGGTCATGCTGACCCCTGCGAATTCCCCAAATGTGGGAATCTCGACTGCATAATTTCTGGTAGTGGGGGACTGCGTTCGCGCTCTCCCCTGATGTTGCTGTGAAAAAGTAGAATGTACTCGGTGGCGCCTGCTCGTGTTGCCCGGGCACGCCGCCGCGGCGTCTCAAGACCGTGAAGCGGACGTCAATGCGTAAATGTAAGAAAAGTGCCTAAAATTCACGGAAGCAACTTTGTTGCAGGTCAGTCGCATTGCGACGGCATATGGCAGGTCCTTTTAAAATCTAATAGATTGCCCGGAGTTTTAAATTGCAAGAAGGCGTAATTCATTTAACCAGGGTGACGCGACTTCGTCAGGGTTTTCAATGCTGCGGCCGGTGCGAGAAACGAGCTGTTAACTTTCCTGTCTAAAACTACACGACGACTGTTTCGCCCCATCTCTTTCCACTAAGTAGCATTTTCTTACTTTTTTTTCAGAGGGAACGGCTTCTGCCATTTGTAAAGCCATAAGTGATCGCACAAGGTTTGCGAAACATTACATTTACATACATTTTTCCAATATTTTATCAGGCAAGCCCTGTTATCCAAAGCGGCGCGCAATAAGTGCATGCCGAAGGTCGTTGCAAGAACTACGGAACGTACGTCCGGCAAGGTTCAATTCTCATAAAGTATCAGCTACCCCGAGCCATTAACATAGCCAGTGCAACCAGTAAGCAAAAGCCCAATGTACATTGCGAAGCCTGGCATCGCAGTCACGTCGGGCGCAGCGGATTTAACTGGGAATAATTCAAATTCAGATATATGAAAATACCATTTTCACTAGTCAAAACGTAATTACAGACATGGTAAATAGCTGATCATTCGGTATGTGCGACGAGTCGAATGGCCATACCTGTGACGTCATTATGGATATCTATAAAGTTATTGTGACAAGTGAAAGCATGTTTTCAGATGTCTTGACTCATCCCTCTTACTCGTCAGTTTAAAATTGCAGATATCCTGAATTGTCATTCTGACAGGTAACATTGTAATTTCGACCAATTCAAATGCGTTTGTCGATAACTAAAATGCAATTATGAATAGTGGAGCGAGGCTATTAAATGTTCAGAGGGCTTGCCGTGACGGCAACTATTTAAACGGCTTTGGCTGCAGCTATCTTCGCTTACGGCCACACCACCCTGAAAACGCCCGATCTCGTCTGATCTCGGAAGCTAAGCAGGGTCGGGCCTGGTTAGTACTTGGATGGGAGACCGCCTGGGAATACCAGGTGCAGTAAGCTTTTACATATTTATTTATTTATTTATTTGTTTGTTTGTTTGCGTTGTCACACTAGGGGGCGATACCTCACACGATTTACGCTGGAATATTGTAACTGTGCAAAGTAAAATGAAACATCAACGTGTCTTAGATAGCCAGCCACAGTTCAAAGCTAATGGCTTCAGCACGCCATTAGCTTTGAACGGCTTTGGCTGCAGCTATCTTCGCTTACGGCCACACCACCCTGAAAACGCCCGATCTCGTCTGATCTCGGAAGCTAAGCAGGGTCGGGCCTGGTTAGTACTTGGATGGGAGACCGCCTGGGAATACCAGGTGCAGTAAGCTTTTCTTTATTTGTTTATTTATTTATTTGTAGGTTTATTTATTTATTTGTTTGTTTGTTTTTTTGCGTTGTCACACTAGGGGGCGATATCTCACACGATTTAAGCTGGAATAGTGTAACTGTGCAAAGTAAAATGAAACATCAACGTGTCTTAGATAGCCAGCCACAGTTCAAAGCTAATGGCTTCAGCACGCTTCGGCTTCTGTCAAAAGCGTTTTTCGTTTTTTGTTGTTTCAGAATGAGAGACAAGGGGTATTTCAGAAAACAGGCTTACCGAGTCTGCTCTGTAACTGCGCCGAGTCAACACCAGGAAGCACTGTATTCACTTCAGTCCATGTTCCTGATTGGGGAGGGCTCCGGGGTTTCCTGGGTACACTTGTCCGGCTAACTCTGCGTCCTGATACGGGGCCCAGGAGTTAACTTAATTGAGCATTTTTGCGTTCCCCATACGTCCATTTGCCAATTACGTGTGTGCATACGCGATGAAAAAGAAGTAAGAACTAATGTTAATGGCCTCTCACCAGGGAATGCTGCGTTGGGGAATTCCGTTTACCACTCGCTCTGTCCTGTATGGATGCTTCTGAGAATGTGTAGGCTACTGCGAGGCACAGCGGGACATATTTTTTTTTTATTTATTTCTTTTATTGTTTTGTAAAGATGCATATTTAGGTAATAGTATAAATATTAAGGAGCGCCAGTATTCTGGCACAGGTAGTGAGATCGGACAGTTTGCTCGCCGTCATTGTGCGCCTTGGAGAGCTGCGCAACTGGAACGATGTGCTACCCACGTATGTGAAAGGCACGGCGTGGCGCAGGGACAGATTCCGAGAGGTGCACAACTCATACTTACCTGGCAGGGGAGATACCATGATCACGAAGGTGGTTCACCCAGGGCGAGGCTCGGCCATTGCACTTCGGTCATGCTGACCCCTGCGAATTCCCCAAATGTGGGAATCTCGACTGCATAATTTCTGGTAGTGGGGGACTGCGTTCGCGCTCTCCCCTGATGTTGCTGTGAAAAAGTAGAATGTACTCGGTGGCGCCTGCTCGTGTTGCCCGGGCACGCCGCCGCGGCGTCTCAAGACCGTGAAGCGGACGTCAATGCGTAAATGTAAGAAAAGTGCCTAAAATTCACGGAAGCAACTTTGTTGCAGGTCAGTCGCATTGCGGCGGCATATGGCAGGTCCTTTTAAAATCTAATAGATTGCCCGGAGTTTTAAATTGCAAGAAGGCGTAATTCATTTAACCAGGGTGACGCGACTTCGTCAGGGTTTTCAATGCTGCGGCCGGTGCGAGAAACGAGCTGTTAACTTTCCTGTCTAAAACTACACGACGACTGTTTCGCCCCATCTCTTTCCACTAAGTAGCATTTTCTTACTTTTTTTTCAGAGGGAACGGCCTCTGCCATTTGTAAAGCCATAAGTGATCGCACAAGGTTTGCGAAACATTACATTTACATACATTTTTCCAATATTTTATCAGGCAAGCCCTGTTATCCAAAGCGGCGCGCAATAAGTGCATGCCGAAGGTCGTTGCAAGAACTACGGAACGTACGTCCGGCAAGGTTCAATTCTCATAAAGTATCAGCTACCCCGAGCCATTAACATAGCCAGTGCAACCAGTAAGCAAAAGCCCAATGTACATTGCGAAGCCTGGCATCGCAGTCACGTCGGGCGCAGCGGATTTAACTGGGAATAATTCAAATTCAGATATATGAAAATACCATTTTCACTAGTCAAAACGTAATTACAGACATGGTAAATAGCTGATCATTCGGTATGTGCGACGAGTCGAATGGCCATACCTGTGACGTCATTATGGATATCTATAAAGTTATTGTGACAAGTGAAAGCATGTTTTCAGATGTCTTGACTCATCCCTCTTACTCGTCAGTTTAAAATTGCAGATATCCTGAATTGTCATTCTGACAGGTAACATTGTAATTTCGACCAATTCAAATGCGTTTGTCGATAACTAAAATGCAATTATGAATAGTGGAGCGAGGCTATTAAATGTTCAGAGGGCTTGCCGTGACGGCAACTATTTAAACGGCTTTGGCTGCAGCTATCTTCGCTTACGGCCACACCACCCTGAAAACGCCCGATCTCGTCTGATCTCGGAAGCTAAGCAGGGTCGGGCCTGGTTAGTACTTGGATGGGAGACCGCCTGGGAATACCAGGTGCAGTAAGCTTTTACATATTTATTTATTTATTTATTTGTTTGTTTGTTTGCGTTGTCACACTAGGGGGCGATACCTCACACGATTTACGCTGGAATATTGTAACTGTGCAAAGTAAAATGAAACATCAACGTGTCTTAGATAGCCAGCCACAGTTCAAAGCTAATGGCTTCAGCACGCCATTAGCTTTGAACGGCTTTGGCTGCAGCTATCTTCGCTTACGGCCACACCACCCTGAAAACGCCCGATCTCGTCTGATCTCGGAAGCTAAGCAGGGTCGGGCCTGGTTAGTACTTGGATGGGAGACCGCCTGGGAATACCAGGTGCAGTAAGCTTTTCTTTATTTGTTTATTTATTTATTTGTAGGTTTATTTATTTATTTGTTTGTTTGTTTTTTTGCGTTGTCACACTAGGGGGCGATATCTCACACGATTTAAGCTGGAATAGTGTAACTGTGCAAAGTAAAATGAAACATCAACGTGTCTTAGATAGCCAGCCACAGTTCAAAGCTAATGGCTTCAGCACGCTTCGGCTTCTGTCAAAAGCGTTTTTCGTTTTTTGTTGTTTCAGAATGAGAGACAAGGGGTATTTCAGAAAACAGGCTTACCGAGTCTGCTCTGTAACTGCGCCGAGTCAACACCAGGAAGCACTGTATTCACTTCAGTCCATGTTCCTGATTGGGGAGGGCTCCGGGGTTTCCTGGGTACACTTGTCCGGCTAACTCTGCGTCCTGATACGGGGCCCAGGAGTTAACTTAATTGAGCATTTTTGCGTTCCCCATACGTCCATTTGCCAATTACGTGTGTGCATACGCGATGAAAAAGAAGTAAGAACTAATGTTAATGGCCTCTCACCAGGGAATGCTGCGTTGGGGAATTCCGTTTACCACTCGCTCTGTCCTGTATGGGTGCTTCTGAGAATGTGTAGGCTACTGCGAGGCACAGCGGGACATATTTTTTTAATTTATTTCTTTTATTGTTTTGTAAAGATGCATATTTAGGTAATAGTATAAATATTAAGGAGCGCCAGTATTCTGGCACAGGTAGTGAGATCGGACAGTTTGCTCGCCGTCATTGTGCGCCTTGGAGAGCTGCGCAACTGGAACGATGTGCTACCCACGTATGTGAAAGGCACGGCGTGGCGCAGGGACAGATTCCGAGAGGTGCACAACTCATACTTACCTGGCAGGGGAGATACCATGATCACGAAGGTGGTTCACCCAGGGCGAGGCTCGGCCATTGCACTTCGGTCATGCTGACCCCTGCGAATTCCCCAAATGTGGGAATCTCGACTGCATAATTTCTGGTAGTGGGGGACTGCGTTCGCGCTCTCCCCTGATGTTGCTGTGAAAAAGTAGAATGTACTCGGTGGCGCCTGCTCGTGTTGCCCGGGCACGCCGCCGCGGCGTCTCAAGACCGTGAAGCGGACGTCAATGCGTAAATGTAAGAAAAGTGCCTAAAATTCACGGAAGCAACTTTGTTGCAAGTCAGTCGCATTGCGGCGGCATATGGCAGGTCCTTTTAAAATCTAATAGATTGCCCGGAGTTTTAAATTGCAAGAAGGCGTAATTCATTTAACCAGGGTGACGCGACTTCGTCAGGGTTTTCAATGCTGCGGCCGGTGCGAGAAACGAGCTGTTAACTTTCCTGTCTAAAACTACACGACGACTGTTTCGCCCCATCTCTTTCCACTAAGTAGCATTTTCTTACTTTTTTTTCAGAGGGAACGGCCTCTGCCATTTGTAAAGCCATAAGTGATCGCACAAGGTTTGCGAAACATTACATTTACATACATTTTTCCAATATTTTATCAGGCAAGCCCTGTTATCCAAAGCGGCGCGCAATAAGTGCATGCCGAAGGTCGTTGCAAGAACTACGGAACGTACGTCCGGCAAGGTTCAATTCTCATAAAGTATCAGCTACCCCGAGCCATTAACATAGCCAGTGCAACCAGTAAGCAAAAGCCCAATGTACATTGCGAAGCCTGGCATCGCAGTCACGTCGGGCGCAGCGGATTTAACTGGGAATAATTCAAATTCAGATATATGAAAATACCATTTTCACTAGTCAAAACGTAATTACAGACATGGTAAATAGCTGATCATTCGGTATGTGCGACGAGTCGAATGGCCATACCTGTGACGTCATTATGGATATCTATAAAGTTATTGTGACAAGTGAAAGCATGTTTTCAGATGTCTTGACTCATCCCTCTTACTCGTCAGTTTAAAATTGCAGATATCCTGAATTGTCATTCTGACAGGTAACATTGTAATTTCGACCAATTCAAATGCGTTTGTCGATAACTAAAATGCAATTATGAATAGTGGAGCGAGGCTATTAAATGTTCAGAGGGCTTGCCGTGACGGCAACTATTTAAACGGCTTTGGCTGCAGCTATCTTCGCTTACGGCCACACCACCCTGAAAACGCCCGATCTCGTCTGATCTCGGAAGCTAAGCAGGGTCGGGCCTGGTTAGTACTTGGATGGGAGACCGCCTGGGAATACCAGGTGCAGTAAGCTTTTACATATTTATTTATTTATTTATTTGTTTGTTTGTTTGCGTTGTCACACTAGGGGGCGATACCTCACACGATTTACGCTGGAATATTGTAACTGTGCAAAGTAAAATGAAACATCAACGTGTCTTAGATAGCCAGCCACAGTTCAAAGCTAATGGCTTCAGCACGCCATTAGCTTTGAACGGCTTTGGCTGCAGCTATCTTCGCTTACGGCCACACCACCCTGAAAACGCCCGATCTCGTCTGATCTCGGAAGCTAAGCAGGGTCGGGCCTGGTTAGTACTTGGATGGGAGACCGCCTGGGAATACCAGGTGCAGTAAGCTTTTCTTTATTTGTTTATTTATTTATTTGTAGGTTTATTTATTTATTTGTTTGTTTGTTTTTTTGCGTTGTCACACTAGGGGGCGATATCTCACACGATTTAAGCTGGAATAGTGTAACTGTGCAAAGTAAAATGAAACATCAACGTGTCTTAGATAGCCAGCCACAGTTCAAAGCTAATGGCTTCAGCACGCTTCGGCTTCTGTCAAAAGCGTTTTTCGTTTTTTGTTGTTTCAGAATGAGAGACAAGGGGTATTTCAGAAAACAGGCTTACCGAGTCTGCTCTGTAACTGCGCCGAGTCAACACCAGGAAGCACTGTATTCACTTCAGTCCATGTTCCTGATTGGGGAGGGCTCCGGGGTTTCCTGGGTACACTTGTCCGGCTAACTCTGCGTCCTGATACGGGGCCCAGGAGTTAACTTAATTGAGCATTTTTGCGTTCCCCATACGTCCATTTGCCAATTACGTGTGTGCATACGCGATGAAAAAGAAGTAAGAACTAATGTTAATGGCCTCTCACCAGGGAATGCTGCGTTGGGGAATTCCGTTTACCACTCGCTCTGTCCTGTATGGATGCTTCTGAGAATGTGTAGGCTACTGCGAGGCACAGCGGGACATATTTTTTTTTTTATTTATTTCTTTTATTGTTTTGTAAAGATGCATATTTAGGTAATAGTATAAATATTAAGGAGCGCCAGTATTCTGGCACAGGTAGTGAGATCGGACAGTTTGCTCGCCGTCATTGTGCGCCTTGGAGAGCTGCGCAACTGGAACGATGTGCTACCCACGTATGTGAAAGGCACGGCGTGGCGCAGGGACAGATTCCGAGAGGTGCACAACTCATACTTACCTGGCAGGGGAGATACCATGATCACGAAGGTGGTTCACCCAGGGCGAGGCTCGGCCATTGCACTTCGGTCATGCTGACCCCTGCGAATTCCCCAAATGTGGGAATCTCGACTGCATAATTTCTGGTAGTGGGGGACTGCGTTCGCGCTCTCCCCTGATGTTGCTGTGAAAAAGTAGAATGTACTTGGTGGCGCCTGCTCGTGTTGCCCGGGCACGCCGCCGCGGCGTCTCAAGACCGTGAAGCGGACGTCAATGCGTAAATGTAAGAAAAGTGCCTAAAATTCACGGAAGCAACTTTGTTGCAGGTCAGTCGCATTGCGGCGGCATATGGCAGGTCCTTTTAAAATCTAATAGATTGCCCGGAGTTTTAAATTGCAAGAAGGCGTAATTCATTTAACCAGGGTGACGCGACTTCGTCAGGGTTTTCAATGCTGCGGCCGGTGCGAGAAACGAGCTGTTAACTTTCCTGTCTAAAACTACACGACGACTGTTTCGCCCCATCTCTTTCCACTAAGTAGCATTTTCTTACTTTTTTTTCAGAGGGAACGGCCTCTGCCATTTGTAAAGCCATAAGTGATCGCACAAGGTTTGCGAAACATTACATTTACATACATTTTTCCAATATTTTATCAGGCAAGCCCTGTTATCCAAAGCGGCGCGCAATAAGTGCATGCCGAAGGTCGTTGCAAGAACTACGGAACGTACGTCCGGCAAGGTTCAATTCTCATAAAGTATCAGCTACCCCGAGCCATTAACATAGCCAGTGCAACCAGTAAGCAAAAGCCCAATGTACATTGCGAAGCCTGGCATCGCAGTCACGTCGGGCGCAGCGGATTTAACTGGGAATAATTCAAATTCAGATATATGAAAATACCATTTTCACTAGTCAAAACGTAATTACAGACATGGTAAATAGCTGATCATTCGGTATGTGCGACGAGTCGAATGGCCATACCTGTGACGTCATTATGGATATCTATAAAGTTATTGTGACAAGTGAAAGCATGTTTTCAGATGTCTTGACTCATCCCTCTTACTCGTCAGTTTAAAATTGCAGATATCCTGAATTGTCATTCTGACAGGTAACATTGTAATTTCGACCAATTCAAATGCGTTTGTCGATAACTAAAATGCAATTATGAATAGTGGAGCGAGGCTATTAAATGTTCAGAGGGCTTGCCGTGACGGCAACTATTTAAACGGCTTTGGCTGCAGCTATCTTCGCTTACGGCCACACCACCCTGAAAACGCCCGATCTCGTCTGATCTCGGAAGCTAAGCAGGGTCGGGCCTGGTTAGTACTTGGATGGGAGACCGCCTGGGAATACCAGGTGCAGTAAGCTTTTACATATTTATTTATTTATTTGTTTGTTTGTTTGCGTTGTCACACTAGGGGGCGATACCTCACACGATTTACGCTGGAATATTGTAACTGTGCAAAGTAAAATGAAACATCAACGTGTCTTAGATAGCCAGCCACAGTTCAAAGCTAATGGCTTCAGCACGCCATTAGCTTTGAACGGCTTTGGCTGCAGCTATCTTCGCTTACGGCCACACCACCCTGAAAACGCCCGATCTCGTCTGATCTCGGAAGCTAAGCAGGGTCGGGCCTGGTTAGTACTTGGATGGGAGACCGCCTGGGAATACCAGGTGCAGTAAGCTTTTCTTTATTTGTTTATTTATTTATTTGTAGGTTTATTTATTTATTTGTTTGTTTGTTTTTTTGCGTTGTCACACTAGGGGGCGATATCTCACACGATTTAAGCTGGAATAGTGTAACTGTGCAAAGTAAAATGAAACATCAACGTGTCTTAGATAGCCAGCCACAGTTCAAAGCTAATGGCTTCAGCACGCTTCGGCTTCTGTCAAAAGCGTTTTTCGTTTTTTGTTGTTTCAGAATGAGAGACAAGGGGTATTTCAGAAAACAGGCTTACCGAGTCTGCTCTGTAACTGCGCCGAGTCAACACCAGGAAGCACTGTATTCACTTCAGTCCATGTTCCTGATTGGGGAGGGCTCCGGGGTTTCCTGGGTACACTTGTCCGGCTAACTCTGCGTCCTGATACGGGGCCCAGGAGTTAACTTAATTGAGCATTTTTGCGTTCCCCATACGTCCATTTGCCAATTACGTGTGTGCATACGCGATGAAAAAGAAGTAAGAACTAATGTTAATGGCCTCTCACCAGGGAATGCTGCGTTGGGGAATTCCGTTTACCACTCGCTCTGTCCTGTATGGATGCTTCTGAGAATGTGTAGGCTACTGCGAGGCACAGCGGGACATATTTTTTTTTTATTTATTTCTTTTATTGTTTTGTAAAGATGCATATTTAGGTAATAGTATAAATATTAAGGAGCGCCAGTATTCTGGCACAGGTAGTGAGATCGGACAGTTTGCTCGCCGTCATTGTGCGCCTTGGAGAGCTGCGCAACTGGAACGATGTGCTACCCACGTATGTGAAAGGCACGGCGTGGCGCAGGGACAGATTCCGAGAGGTGCACAACTCATACTTACCTGGCAGGGGAGATACCATGATCACGAAGGTGGTTCACCCAGGGCGAGGCTCGGCCATTGCACTTCGGTCATGCTGACCCCTGCGAATTCCCCAAATGTGGGAATCTCGACTGCATAATTTCTGGTAGTGGGGGACTGCGTTCGCGCTCTCCCCTGATGTTGCTGTGAAAAAGTAGAATGTACTCGGTGGCGCCTGCTCGTGTTGCCCGGGCACGCCGCCGCGGCGTCTCAAGACCGTGAAGCGGACGTCAATGCGTAAATGTAAGAAAAGTGCCTAAAATTCACGGAAGCAACTTTGTTGCAGGTCAGTCGCATTGCGGCGGCATATGGCAGGTCCTTTTAAAATCTAATAGATTGCCCGGAGTTTTAAATTGCAAGAAGGCGTAATTCATTTAACCAGGGTGACGCGACTTCGTCAGGGTTTTCAATGCTGCGGCCGGTGCGAGAAACGAGCTGTTAACTTTCCTGTCTAAAACTACACGACGACTGTTTCGCCCCATCTCTTTCCACTAAGTAGCATTTTCTTACTTTTTTTTCAGAGGGAACGGCCTCTGCCATTTGTAAAGCCATAAGTGATCGCACAAGGTTTGCGAAACATTACATTTACATACATTTTTCCAATATTTTATCAGGCAAGCCCTGTTATCCAAAGCGGCGCGCAATAAGTGCATGCCGAAGGTCGTTGCAAGAACTACGGAACGTACGTCCGGCAAGGTTCAATTCTCATAAAGTATCAGCTACCCCGAGCCATTAACATAGCCAGTGCAACCAGTAAGCAAAAGCCCAATGTACATTGCGAAGCCTGGCATCGCAGTCACGTCGGGCGCAGCGGATTTAACTGGGAATAATTCAAATTCAGATATATGAAAATACCATTTTCACTAGTCAAAACGTAATTACAGACATGGTAAATAGCTGATCATTCGGTATGTGCGACGAGTCGAATGGCCATACCTGTGACGTCATTATGGATATCTATAAAGTTATTGTGACAAGTGAAAGCATGTTTTCAGATGTCTTGACTCATCCCTCTTACTCGTCAGTTTAAAATTGCAGATATCCTGAATTGTCATTCTGACAGGTAACATTGTAATTTCGACCAATTCAAATGCGTTTGTCGATAACTAAAATGCAATTATGAATAGTGGAGCGAGGCTATTAAATGTTCAGAGGGCTTGCCGTGACGGCAACTATTTAAACGGCTTTGGCTGCAGCTATCTTCGCTTACGGCCACACCACCCTGAAAACGCCCGATCTCGTCTGATCTCGGAAGCTAAGCAGGGTCGGGCCTGGTTAGTACTTGGATGGGAGACCGCCTGGGAATACCAGGTGCAGTAAGCTTTTACATATTTATTTATTTATTTGTTTGTTTGTTTGCGTTGTCACACTAGGGGGCGATACCTCACACGATTTACGCTGGAATATTGTAACTGTGCAAAGTAAAATGAAACATCAACGTGTCTTAGATAGCCAGCCACAGTTCAAAGCTAATGGCTTCAGCACGCCATTAGCTTTGAACGGCTTTGGCTGCAGCTATCTTCGCTTACGGCCACACCACCCTGAAAACGCCCGATCTCGTCTGATCTCGGAAGCTAAGCAGGGTCGGGCCTGGTTAGTACTTGGATGGGAGACCGCCTGGGAATACCAGGTGCAGTAAGCTTTTCTTTATTTGTTTATTTATTTATTTGTAGGTTTATTTATTTATTTGTTTGTTTGTTTTTTTGCGTTGTCACACTAGGGGGCGATATCTCACACGATTTAAGCTGGAATAGTGTAACTGTGCAAAGTAAAATGAAACATCAACGTGTCTTAGATAGCCAGCCACAGTTCAAAGCTAATGGCTTCAGCACGCTTCGGCTTCTGTCAAAAGCGTTTTTCGTTTTTTGTTGTTTCAGAATGAGAGACAAGGGGTATTTCAGAAAACAGGCTTACCGAGTCTGCTCTGTAACTGCGCCGAGTCAACACCAGGAAGCACTGTATTCACTTCAGTCCATGTTCCTGATTGGGGAGGGCTCCGGGGTTTCCTGGGTACACTTGTCCGGCTAACTCTGCGTCCTGATACGGGGCCCAGGAGTTAACTTAATTGAGCATTTTTGCGTTCCCCATACGTCCATTTGCCAATTACGTGTGTGCATACGCGATGAAAAAGAAGTAAGAACTAATGTTAATGGCCTCTCACCAGGGAATGCTGCGTTGGGGAATTCCGTTTACCACTCGCTCTGTCCTGTATGGGTGCTTCTGAGAATGTGTAGGCTACTGCGAGGCACAGCGGGACATATTTTTTTAATTTATTTCTTTTATTGTTTTGTAAAGATGCATATTTAGGTAATAGTATAAATATTAAGGAGCGCCAGTATTCTGGCACAGGTAGTGAGATCGGACAGTTTGCTCGCCGTCATTGTGCGCCTTGGAGAGCTGCGCAACTGGAACGATGTGCTACCCACGTATGTGAAAGGCACGGCGTGGCGCAGGGACAGATTCCGAGAGGTGCACAACTCATACTTACCTGGCAGGGGAGATACCATGATCACGAAGGTGGTTCACCCAGGGCGAGGCTCGGCCATTGCACTTCGGTCATGCTGACCCCTGCGAATTCCCCAAATGTGGGAATCTCGACTGCATAATTTCTGGTAGTGGGGGACTGCGTTCGCGCTCTCCCCTGATGTTGCTGTGAAAAAGTAGAATGTACTCGGTGGCGCCTGCTCGTGTTGCCCGGGCACGCCGCCGCGGCGTCTCAAGACCGTGAAGCGGACGTCAATGCGTAAATGTAAGAAAAGTGCCTAAAATTCACGGAAGCAACTTTGTTGCAGGTCAGTCGCATTGCGGCGGCATATGGCAGGTCCTTTTAAAATCTAATAGATTGCCCGGAGTTTTAAATTGCAAGAAGGCGTAATTCATTTAACCAGGGTGACGCGACTTCGTCAGGGTTTTCAATGCTGCGGCCGGTGCGAGAAACGAGCTGTTAACTTTCCTGTCTAAAACTACACGACGACTGTTTCGCCCCATCTCTTTCCACTAAGTAGCATTTTCTTACTTTTTTTTCAGAGGGAACGGCCTCTGCCATTTGTAAAGCCATAAGTGATCGCACAAGGTTTGCGAAACATTACATTTACATACATTTTTCCAATATTTTATCAGGCAAGCCCTGTTATCCAAAGCGGCGCGCAATAAGTGCATGCCGAAGGTCGTTGCAAGAACTACGGAACGTACGTCCGGCAAGGTTCAATTCTCATAAAGTATCAGCTACCCCGAGCCATTAACATAGCCAGTGCAACCAGTAAGCAAAAGCCCAATGTACATTGCGAAGCCTGGCATCGCAGTCACGTCGGGCGCAGCGGATTTAACTGGGAATAATTCAAATTCAGATATATGAAAATACCATTTTCACTAGTCAAAACGTAATTACAGACATGGTAAATAGCTGATCATTCGGTATGTGCGACGAGTCGAATGGCCATACCTGTGACGTCATTATGGATATCTATAAAGTTATTGTGACAAGTGAAAGCATGTTTTCAGATGTCTTGACTCATCCCTCTTACTCGTCAGTTTAAAATTGCAGATATCCTGAATTGTCATTCTGACAGGTAACATTGTAATTTCGACCAATTCAAATGCGTTTGTCGATAACTAAAATGCAATTATGAATAGTGGAGCGAGGCTATTAAATGTTCAGAGGGCTTGCCGTGACGGCAACTATTTAAACGGCTTTGGCTGCAGCTATCTTCGCTTACGGCCACACCACCCTGAAAACGCCCGATCTCGTCTGATCTCGGAAGCTAAGCAGGGTCGGGCCTGGTTAGTACTTGGATGGGAGACCGCCTGGGAATACCAGGTGCAGTAAGCTTTTACATATTTATTTGTTTGTTTGTTTGCGTTGTCACACTAGGGGGCGATACCTCACACGATTTACGCTGGAATATTGTAACTGTGCAAAGTAAAATGAAACATCAACGTGTCTTAGATAGCCAGCCACAGTTCAAAGCTAATGGCTTCAGCACGCCATTAGCTTTGAACGGCTTTGGCTGCAGCTATCTTCGCTTACGGCCACACCACCCTGAAAACGCCCGATCTCGTCTGATCTCGGAAGCTAAGCAGGGTCGGGCCTGGTTAGTACTTGGATGGGAGACCGCCTGGGAATACCAGGTGCAGTAAGCTTTTCTTTATTTGTTTATTTATTTATTTGTAGGTTTATTTATTTATTTGTTTGTTTGTTTTTTTGCGTTGTCACACTAGGGGGCGATATCTCACACGATTTAAGCTGGAATAGTGTAACTGTGCAAAGTAAAATGAAACATCAACGTGTCTTAGATAGCCAGCCACAGTTCAAAGCTAATGGCTTCAGCACGCTTCGGCTTCTGTCAAAAGCGTTTTTCGTTTTTTGTTGTTTCAGAATGAGAGACAAGGGGTATTTCAGAAAACAGGCTTACCGAGTCTGCTCTGTAACTGCGCCGAGTCAACACCAGGAAGCACTGTATTCACTTCAGTCCATGTTCCTGATTGGGGAGGGCTCCGGGGTTTCCTGGGTACACTTGTCCGGCTAACTCTGCGTCCTGATACGGGGCCCAGGAGTTAACTTAATTGAGCATTTTTGCGTTCCCCATACGTCCATTTGCCAATTACGTGTGTGCATACGCGATGAAAAAGAAGTAAGAACTAATGTTAATGGCCTCTCACCAGGGAATGCTGCGTTGGGGAATTCCGTTTACCACTCGCTCTGTCCTGTATGGGTGCTTCTGAGAATGTGTAGGCTACTGCGAGGCACAGCGGGACATATTTTTTTAATTTATTTCTTTTATTGTTTTGTAAAGATGCATATTTAGGTAATAGTATAAATATTAAGGAGCGCCAGTATTCTGGCACAGGTAGTGAGATCGGACAGTTTGCTCGCCGTCATTGTGCGCCTTGGAGAGCTGCGCAACTGGAACGATGTGCTACCCACGTATGTGAAAGGCACGGCGTGGCGCAGGGACAGATTCCGAGAGGTGCACAACTCATACTTACCTGGCAGGGGAGATACCATGATCACGAAGGTGGTTCACCCAGGGCGAGGCTCGGCCATTGCACTTCGGTCATGCTGACCCCTGCGAATTCCCCAAATGTGGGAATCTCGACTGCATAATTTCTGGTAGTGGGGGACTGCGTTCGCGCTCTCCCCTGATGTTGCTGTGAAAAAGTAGAATGTACTCGGTGGCGCCTGCTCGTGTTGCCCGGGCACGCCGCCGCGGCGTCTCAAGACCGTGAAGCGGACGTCAATGCGTAAATGTAGGAAAAGTGCCTAAAATTCACGGAAGCAACTTTGTTGCAGGTCAGTCGCATTGCGGCGGCATATGGCAGGTCCTTTTAAAATCTAATAGATTGCCCGGAGTTTTAAATTGCAAGAAGGCGTAATTCATTTAACCAGGGTGACGCGACTTCGTCAGGGTTTTCAATGCTGCGGCCGGTGCGAGAAACGAGCTGTTAACTTTCCTGTCTAAAACTACACGACGACTGTTTCGCCCCATCTCTTTCCACTAAGTAGCATTTTCTTACTTTTTTTTCAGAGGGAACGGCCTCTGCCATTTGTAAAGCCATAAGTGATCGCACAAGGTTTGCGAAACATTACATTTACATACATTTTTCCAATATTTTATCAGGCAAGCCCTGTTATCCAAAGCGGCGCGCAATAAGTGCATGCCGAAGGTCGTTGCAAGAACTACGGAACGTACGTCCGGCAAGGTTCAATTCTCATAAAGTATCAGCTACCCCGAGCCATTAACATAGCCAGTGCAACCAGTAAGCAAAAGCCCAATGTACATTGCGAAGCCTGGCATCGCAGTCACGTCGGGCGCAGCGGATTTAACTGGGAATAATTCAAATTCAGATATATGAAAATACCATTTTCACTAGTCAAAACGTAATTACAGACATGGTAAATAGCTGATCATTCGGTATGTGCGACGAGTCGAATGGCCATACCTGTGACGTCATTATGGATATCTATAAAGTTATTGTGACAAGTGAAAGCATGTTTTCAGATGTCTTGACTCATCCCTCTTACTCGTCAGTTTAAAATTGCAGATATCCTGAATTGTCATTCTGACAGGTAACATTGTAATTTCGACCAATTCAAATGCGTTTGTCGATAACTAAAATGCAATTATGAATAGTGGAGCGAGGCTATTAAATGTTCAGAGGGCTTGCCGTGACGGCAACTATTTAAACGGCTTTGGCTGCAGCTATCTTCGCTTACGGCCACACCACCCTGAAAACGCCCGATCTCGTCTGATCTCGGAAGCTAAGCAGGGTCGGGCCTGGTTAGTACTTGGATGGGAGACCGCCTGGGAATACCAGGTGCAGTAAGCTTTTACATATTTATTTATTTATTTATTTGTTTGTTTGTTTGCGTTGTCACACTAGGGGGCGATACCTCACACGATTTACGCTGGAATATTGTAACTGTGCAAAGTAAAATGAAACATCAACGTGTCTTAGATAGCCAGCCACAGTTCAAAGCTAATGGCTTCAGCACGCCATTAGCTTTGAACGGCTTTGGCTGCAGCTATCTTCGCTTACGGCCACACCACCCTGAAAACGCCCGATCTCGTCTGATCTCGGAAGCTAAGCAGGGTCGGGCCTGGTTAGTACTTGGATGGGAGACCGCCTGGGAATACCAGGTGCAGTAAGCTTTTCTTTATTTGTTTATTTATTTATTTGTAGGTTTATTTATTTATTTGTTTGTTTGTTTTTTTGCGTTGTCACACTAGGGGGCGATATCTCACACGATTTAAGCTGGAATAGTGTAACTGTGCAAAGTAAAATGAAACATCAACGTGTCTTAGATAGCCAGCCACAGTTCAAAGCTAATGGCTTCAGCACGCTTCGGCTTCTGTCAAAAGCGTTTTTCGTTTTTTGTTGTTTCAGAATGAGAGACAAGGGGTATTTCAGAAAACAGGCTTACCGAGTCTGCTCTGTAACTGCGCCGAGTCAACACCAGGAAGCACTGTATTCACTTCAGTCCATGTTCCTGATTGGGGAGGGCTCCGGGGTTTCCTGGGTACACTTGTCCGGCTAACTCTGCGTCCTGATACGGGGCCCAGGAGTTAACTTAATTGAGCATTTTTGCGTTCCCCATACGTCCATTTGCCAATTACGTGTGTGCATACGCGATGAAAAAGAAGTAAGAACTAATGTTAATGGCCTCTCACCAGGGAATGCTGCGTTGGGGAATTCCGTTTACCACTCGCTCTGTCCTGTATGGGTGCTTCTGAGAATGTGTAGGCTACTGCGAGGCACAGCGGGACATATTTTTTTAATTTATTTCTTTTATTGTTTTGTAAAGATGCATATTTAGGTAATAGTATAAATATTAAGGAGCGCCAGTATTCTGGCACAGGTAGTGAGATCGGACAGTTTGCTCGCCGTCATTGTGCGCCTTGGAGAGCTGCGCAACTGGAACGATGTGCTACCCACGTATGTGAAAGGCACGGCGTGGCGCAGGGACAGATTCCGAGAGGTGCACAACTCATACTTACCTGGCAGGGGAGATACCATGATCACGAAGGTGGTTCACCCAGGGCGAGGCTCGGCCATTGCACTTCGGTCATGCTGACCCCTGCGAATTCCCCAAATGTGGGAATCTCGACTGCATAATTTCTGGTAGTGGGGGACTGCGTTCGCGCTCTCCCCTGATGTTGCTGTGAAAAAGTAGAATGTACTCGGTGGCGCCTGCTCGTGTTGCCCGGGCACGCCGCCGCGGCGTCTCAAGACCGTGAAGCGGACGTCAATGCGTAAATGTAGGAAAAGTGCCTAAAATTCACGGAAGCAACTTTGTTGCAGGTCAGTCGCATTGCGGCGGCATATGGCAGGTCCTTTTAAAATCTAATAGATTGCCCGGAGTTTTAAATTGCAAGAAGGCGTAATTCATTTAACCAGGGTGACGCGACTTCGTCAGGGTTTTCAATGCTGCGGCCGGTGCGAGAAACGAGCTGTTAACTTTCCTGTCTAAAACTACACGACGACTGTTTCGCCCCATCTCTTTCCACTAAGTAGCATTTTCTTACTTTTTTTTCAGAGGGAACGGCCTCTGCCATTTGTAAAGCCATAAGTGATCGCACAAGGTTTGCGAAACATTACATTTACATACATTTTTCCAATATTTTATCAGGCAAGCCCTGTTATCCAAAGCGGCGCGCAATAAGTGCATGCCGAAGGTCGTTGCAAGAACTACGGAACGTACGTCCGGCAAGGTTCAATTCTCATAAAGTATCAGCTACCCCGAGCCATTAACATAGCCAGTGCAACCAGTAAGCAAAAGCCCAATGTACATTGCGAAGCCTGGCATCGCAGTCACGTCGGGCGCAGCGGATTTAACTGGGAATAATTCAAATTCAGATATATGAAAATACCATTTTCACTAGTCAAAACGTAATTACAGACATGGTAAATAGCTGATCATTCGGTATGTGCGACGAGTCGAATGGCCATACCTGTGACGTCATTATGGATATCTATAAAGTTATTGTGACAAGTGAAAGCATGTTTTCAGATGTCTTGACTCATCCCTCTTACTCGTCAGTTTAAAATTGCAGATATCCTGAATTGTCATTCTGACAGGTAACATTGTAATTTCGACCAATTCAAATGCGTTTGTCGATAACTAAAATGCAATTATGAATAGTGGAGCGAGGCTATTAAATGTTCAGAGGGCTTGCCGTGACGGCAACTATTTAAACGGCTTTGGCTGCAGCTATCTTCGCTTACGGCCACACCACCCTGAAAACGCCCGATCTCGTCTGATCTCGGAAGCTAAGCAGGGTCGGGCCTGGTTAGTACTTGGATGGGAGACCGCCTGGGAATACCAGGTGCAGTAAGCTTTTACATATTTATTTATTTATTTGTTTGTTTGTTTGCGTTGTCACACTAGGGGGCGATACCTCACACGATTTACGCTGGAATATTGTAACTGTGCAAAGTAAAATGAAACATCAACGTGTCTTAGATAGCCAGCCACAGTTCAAAGCTAATGGCTTCAGCACGCCATTAGCTTTGAACGGCTTTGGCTGCAGCTATCTTCGCTTACGGCCACACCACCCTGAAAACGCCCGATCTCGTCTGATCTCGGAAGCTAAGCAGGGTCGGGCCTGGTTAGTACTTGGATGGGAGACCGCCTGGGAATACCAGGTGCAGTAAGCTTTTCTTTATTTGTTTATTTATTTATTTGTAGGTTTATTTATTTATTTGTTTGTTTGTTTTTTTGCGTTGTCACACTAGGGGGCGATATCTCACACGATTTAAGCTGGAATAGTGTAACTGTGCAAAGTAAAATGAAACATCAACGTGTCTTAGATAGCCAGCCACAGTTCAAAGCTAATGGCTTCAGCACGCTTCGGCTTCTGTCAAAAGCGTTTTTCGTTTTTTGTTGTTTCAGAATGAGAGACAAGGGGTATTTCAGAAAACAGGCTTACCGAGTCTGCTCTGTAACTGCGCCGAGTCAACACCAGGAAGCACTGTATTCACTTCAGTCCATGTTCCTGATTGGGGAGGGCTCCGGGGTTTCCTGGGTACACTTGTCCGGCTAACTCTGCGTCCTGATACGGGGCCCAGGAGTTAACTTAATTGAGCATTTTTGCGTTCCCCATACGTCCATTTGCCAATTACGTGTGTGCATACGCGATGAAAAAGAAGTAAGAACTAATGTTAATGGCCTCTCACCAGGGAATGCTGCGTTGGGGAATTCCGTTTACCACTCGCTCTGTCCTGTATGGGTGCTTCTGAGAATGTGTAGGCTACTGCGAGGCACAGCGGGACATATTTTTTTAATTTATTTCTTTTATTGTTTTGTAAAGATGCATATTTAGGTAATAGTATAAATATTAAGGAGCGCCAGTATTCTGGCACAGGTAGTGAGATCGGACAGTTTGCTCGCCGTCATTGTGCGCCTTGGAGAGCTGCGCAACTGGAACGATGTGCTACCCACGTATGTGAAAGGCACGGCGTGGCGCAGGGACAGATTCCGAGAGGTGCACAACTCATACTTACCTGGCAGGGGAGATACCATGATCACGAAGGTGGTTCACCCAGGGCGAGGCTCGGCCATTGCACTTCGGTCATGCTGACCCCTGCGAATTCCCCAAATGTGGGAATCTCGACTGCATAATTTCTGGTAGTGGGGGACTGCGTTCGCGCTCTCCCCTGATGTTGCTGTGAAAAAGTAGAATGTACTCGGTGGCGCCTGCTCGTGTTGCCCGGGCACGCCGCCGCGGCGTCTCAAGACCGTGAAGCGGACGTCAATGCGTAAATGTAGGAAAAGTGCCTAAAATTCACGGAAGCAACTTTGTTGCAGGTCAGTCGCATTGCGGCGGCATATGGCAGGTCCTTTTAAAATCTAATAGATTGCCCGGAGTTTTAAATTGCAAGAAGGCGTAATTCATTTAACCAGGGTGACGCGACTTCGTCAGGGTTTTCAATGCTGCGGCCGGTGCGAGAAACGAGCTGTTAACTTTCCTGTCTAAAACTACACGACGACTGTTTCGCCCCATCTCTTTCCACTAAGTAGCATTTTCTTACTTTTTTTTCAGAGGGAACGGCCTCTGCCATTTGTAAAGCCATAAGTGATCGCACAAGGTTTGCGAAACATTACATTTACATACATTTTTCCAATATTTTATCAGGCAAGCCCTGTTATCCAAAGCGGCGCGCAATAAGTGCATGCCGAAGGTCGTTGCAAGAACTACGGAACGTACGTCCGGCAAGGTTCAATTCTCATAAAGTATCAGCTACCCCGAGCCATTAACATAGCCAGTGCAACCAGTAAGCAAAAGCCCAATGTACATTGCGAAGCCTGGCATCGCAGTCACGTCGGGCGCAGCGGATTTAACTGGGAATAATTCAAATTCAGATATATGAAAATACCATTTTCACTAGTCAAAACGTAATTACAGACATGGTAAATAGCTGATCATTCGGTATGTGCGACGAGTCGAATGGCCATACCTGTGACGTCATTATGGATATCTATAAAGTTATTGTGACAAGTGAAAGCATGTTTTCAGATGTCTTGACTCATCCCTCTTACTCGTCAGTTTAAAATTGCAGATATCCTGAATTGTCATTCTGACAGGTAACATTGTAATTTCGACCAATTCAAATGCGTTTGTCGATAACTAAAATGCAATTATGAATAGTGGAGCGAGGCTATTAAATGTTCAGAGGGCTTGCCGTGACGGCAACTATTTAAACGGCTTTGGCTGCAGCTATCTTCGCTTACGGCCACACCACCCTGAAAACGCCCGATCTCGTCTGATCTCGGAAGCTAAGCAGGGTCGGGCCTGGTTAGTACTTGGATGGGAGACCGCCTGGGAATACCAGGTGCAGTAAGCTTTTACATATTTATTTATTTATTTATTTGTTTGTTTGTTTGCGTTGTCACACTAGGGGGCGATACCTCACACGATTTACGCTGGAATATTGTAACTGTGCAAAGTAAAATGAAACATCAACGTGTCTTAGATAGCCAGCCACAGTTCAAAGCTAATGGCTTCAGCACGCCATTAGCTTTGAACGGCTTTGGCTGCAGCTATCTTCGCTTACGGCCACACCACCCTGAAAACGCCCGATCTCGTCTGATCTCGGAAGCTAAGCAGGGTCGGGCCTGGTTAGTACTTGGATGGGAGACCGCCTGGGAATACCAGGTGCAGTAAGCTTTTCTTTATTTGTTTATTTATTTATTTGTAGGTTTGTTTATTTATTTGTTTGTTTGTTTTTTTGCGTTGTCACACTAGGGGGCGATATCTCACACGATTTAAGCTGGAATAGTGTAACTGTGCAAAGTAAAATGAAACATCAACGTGTCTTAGATAGCCAGCCACAGTTCAAAGCTAATGGCTTCAGCACGCTTCGGCTTCTGTCAAAAGCGTTTTTCGTTTTTTGTTGTTTCAGAATGAGAGACAAGGGGTATTTCAGAAAACAGGCTTACCGAGTCTGCTCTGTAACTGCGCCGAGTCAACACCAGGAAGCACTGTATTCACTTCAGTCCATGTTCCTGATTGGGGAGGGCTCCGGGGTTTCCTGGGTACACTTGTCCGGCTAACTCTGCGTCCTGATACGGGGCCCAGGAGTTAACTTAATTGAGCATTTTTGCGTTCCCCATACGTCCATTTGCCAATTACGTGTGTGCATACGCGATGAAAAAGAAGTAAGAACTAATGTTAATGGCCTCTCACCAGGGAATGCTGCGTTGGGGAATTCCGTTTACCACTCGCTCTGTCCTGTATGGGTGCTTCTGAGAATGTGTAGGCTACTGCGAGGCACAGCGGGACATATTTTTTTTATTTATTTCTTTTATTGTTTTGTAAAGATGCATATTTAGGTAATAGTATAAATATTAAGGAGCGCCAGTATTCTGGCACAGGTAGTGAGATCGGACAGTTTGCTCGCCGTCATTGTGCGCCTTGGAGAGCTGCGCAACTGGAACGATGTGCTACCCACGTATGTGAAAGGCACGGCGTGGCGCAGGGACAGATTCCGAGAGGTGCACAACTCATACTTACCTGGCAGGGGAGATACCATGATCACGAAGGTGGTTCACCCAGGGCGAGGCTCGGCCATTGCACTTCGGTCATGCTGACCCCTGCGAATTCCCCAAATGTGGGAATCTCGACTGCATAATTTCTGGTAGTGGGGGACTGCGTTCGCGCTCTCCCCTGATGTTGCTGTGAAAAAGTAGAATGTACTCGGTGGCGCCTGCTCGTGTTGCCCGGGCACGCCGCCGCGGCGTCTCAAGACCGTGAAGCGGACGTCAATGCGTAAATGTAGGAAAAGTGCCTAAAATTCACGGAAGCAACTTTGTTGCAGGTCAGTCGCATTGCGGCGGCATATGGCAGGTCCTTTTAAAATCTAATAGATTGCCCGGAGTTTTAAATTGCAAGAAGGCGTAATTCATTTAACCAGGGTGACGCGACTTCGTCAGGGTTTTCAATGCTGCGGCCGGTGCGAGAAACGAGCTGTTAACTTTCCTGTCTAAAACTACACGACGACTGTTTCGCCCCATCTCTTTCCACTAAGTAGCATTTTCTTACTTTTTTTTCAGAGGGAACGGCCTCTGCCATTTGTAAAGCCATAAGTGATCGCACAAGGTTTGCGAAACATTACATTTACATACATTTTTCCAATATTTTATCAGGCAAGCCCTGTTATCCAAAGCGGCGCGCAATAAGTGCATGCCGAAGGTCGTTGCAAGAACTACGGAACGTACGTCCGGCAAGGTTCAATTCTCATAAAGTATCAGCTACCCCGAGCCATTAACATAGCCAGTGCAACCAGTAAGCAAAAGCCCAATGTACATTGCGAAGCCTGGCATCGCAGTCACGTCGGGCGCAGCGGATTTAACTGGGAATAATTCAAATTCAGATATATGAAAATACCATTTTCACTAGTCAAAACGTAATTACAGACATGGTAAATAGCTGATCATTCGGTATGTGCGACGAGTCGAATGGCCATACCTGTGACGTCATTATGGATATCTATAAAGTTATTGTGACAAGTGAAAGCATGTTTTCAGATGTCTTGACTCATCCCTCTTACTCGTCAGTTTAAAATTGCAGATATCCTGAATTGTCATTCTGACAGGTAACATTGTAATTTCGACCAATTCAAATGCGTTTGTCGATAACTAAAATGCAATTATGAATAGTGGAGCGAGGCTATTAAATGTTCAGAGGGCTTGCCGTGACGGCAACTATTTAAACGGCTTTGGCTGCAGCTATCTTCGCTTACGGCCACACCACCCTGAAAACGCCCGATCTCGTCTGATCTCGGAAGCTAAGCAGGGTCGGGCCTGGTTAGTACTTGGATGGGAGACCGCCTGGGAATACCAGGTGCAGTAAGCTTTTACATATTTATTTATTTATTTGTTTGTTTGTTTGCGTTGTCACACTAGGGGGCGATACCTCACACGATTTACGCTGGAATATTGTAACTGTGCAAAGTAAAATGAAACATCAACGTGTCTTAGATAGCCAGCCACAGTTCAAAGCTAATGGCTTCAGCACGCCATTAGCTTTGAACGGCTTTGGCTGCAGCTATCTTCGCTTACGGCCACACCACCCTGAAAACGCCCGATCTCGTCTGATCTCGGAAGCTAAGCAGGGTCGGGCCTGGTTAGTACTTGGATGGGAGACCGCCTGGGAATACCAGGTGCAGTAAGCTTTTCTTTATTTGTTTATTTATTTATTTGTAGGTTTATTTATTTATTTGTTTGTTTGTTTTTTTGCGTTGTCACACTAGGGGGCGATATCTCACACGATTTAAGCTGGAATAGTGTAACTGTGCAAAGTAAAATGAAACATCAACGTGTCTTAGATAGCCAGCCACAGTTCAAAGCTAATGGCTTCAGCACGCTTCGGCTTCTGTCAAAAGCGTTTTTCGTTTTTTGTTGTTTCAGAATGAGAGACAAGGGGTATTTCAGAAAACAGGCTTACCGAGTCTGCTCTGTAACTGCGCCGAGTCAACACCAGGAAGCACTGTATTCACTTCAGTCCATGTTCCTGATTGGGGAGGGCTCCGGGGTTTCCTGGGTACACTTGTCCGGCTAACTCTGCGTCCTGATACGGGGCCCAGGAGTTAACTTAATTGAGCATTTTTGCGTTCCCCATACGTCCATTTGCCAATTACGTGTGTGCATACGCGATGAAAAAGAAGTAAGAACTAATGTTAATGGCCTCTCACCAGGGAATGCTGCGTTGGGGAATTCCGTTTACCACTCGCTCTGTCCTGTATGGGTGCTTCTGAGAATGTGTAGGCTACTGCGAGGCACAGCGGGACATATTTTTTTTTTATTTATTTCTTTTATTGTTTTGTAAAGATGCATATTTAGGTAATAGTATAAATATTAAGGAGCGCCAGTATTCTGGCACAGGTAGTGAGATCGGACAGTTTGCTCGCCGTCATTGTGCGCCTTGGAGAGCTGCGCAACTGGAACGATGTGCTACCCACGTATGTGAAAGGCACGGCGTGGCGCAGGGACAGATTCCGAGAGGTGCACAACTCATACTTACCTGGCAGGGGAGATACCATGATCACGAAGGTGGTTCACCCAGGGCGAGGCTCGGCCATTGCACTTCGGTCATGCTGACCCCTGCGAATTCCCCAAATGTGGGAATCTCGACTGCATAATTTCTGGTAGTGGGGGACTGCGTTCGCGCTCTCCCCTGATGTTGCTGTGAAAAAGTAGAATGTACTCGGTGGCGCCTGCTCGTGTTGCCCGGGCACGCCGCCGCGGCGTCTCAAGACCGTGAAGCGGACGTCAATGCGTAAATGTAAGAAAAGTGCCTAAAATTCACGGAAGCAACTTTGTTGCAGGTCAGTCGCATTGCGGCGGCATATGGCAGGTCCTTTTAAAATCTAATAGATTGCCCGGAGTTTTAAATTGCAAGAAGGCGTAATTCATTTAACCAGGGTGACGCGACTTCGTCAGGGTTTTCAATGCTGCGGCCGGTGCGAGAAACGAGCTGTTAACTTTCCTGTCTAAAACTACACGACGACTGTTTCGCCCCATCTCTTTCCACTAAGTAGCATTTTCTTACTTTTTTTTCAGAGGGAACGGCCTCTGCCATTTGTAAAGCCATAAGTGATCGCACAAGGTTTGCGAAACATTACATTTACATACATTTTTCCAATATTTTATCAGGCAAGCCCTGTTATCCAAAGCGGCGCGCAATAAGTGCATGCCGAAGGTCGTTGCAAGAACTACGGAACGTACGTCCGGCAAGGTTCAATTCTCATAAAGTATCAGCTACCCCGAGCCATTAACATAGCCAGTGCAACCAGTAAGCAAAAGCCCAATGTACATTGCGAAGCCTGGCATCGCAGTCACGTCGGGCGCAGCGGATTTAACTGGGAATAATTCAAATTCAGATATATGAAAATACCATTTTCACTAGTCAAAACGTAATTACAGACATGGTAAATAGCTGATCATTCGGTATGTGCGACGAGTCGAATGGCCATACCTGTGACGTCATTATGGATATCTATAAAGTTATTGTGACAAGTGAAAGCATGTTTTCAGATGTCTTGACTCATCCCTCTTACTCGTCAGTTTAAAATTGCAGATATCCTGAATTGTCATTCTGACAGGTAACATTGTAATTTCGACCAATTCAAATGCGTTTGTCGATAACTAAAATGCAATTATGAATAGTGGAGCGAGGCTATTAAATGTTCAGAGGGCTTGCCGTGACGGCAACTATTTAAACGGCTTTGGCTGCAGCTATCTTCGCTTACGGCCACACCACCCTGAAAACGCCCGATCTCGTCTGATCTCAGAAGCTAAGCAGGGTCGGGCCTGGTTAGTACTTGGATGGGAGACCGCCTGGGAATACCAGGTGCAGTAAGCTTTTACATATTTATTTATTTATTTATTTGTTTGTTTGTTTGCGTTGTCACACTAGGGGGCGATACCTCACACGATTTACGCTGGAATATTGTAACTGTGCAAAGTAAAATGAAACATCAACGTGTCTTAGATAGCCAGCCACAGTTCAAAGCTAATGGCTTCAGCACGCCATTAGCTTTGAACGGCTTTGGCTGCAGCTATCTTCGCTTACGGCCACACCACCCTGAAAACGCCCGATCTCGTCTGATCTCGGAAGCTAAGCAGGGTCGGGCCTGGTTAGTACTTGGATGGGAGACCGCCTGGGAATACCAGGTGCAGTAAGCTTTTCTTTATTTGTTTATTTATTTATTTGTAGGTTTGTTTATTTATTTGTTTGTTTGTTTTTTTGCGTTGTCACACTAGGGGGCGATATCTCACACGATTTAAGCTGGAATAGTGTAACTGTGCAAAGTAAAATGAAACATCAACGTGTCTTAGATAGCCAGCCACAGTTCAAAGCTAATGGCTTCAGCACGCTTCGGCTTCTGTCAAAAGCGTTTTTCGTTTTTTGTTGTTTCAGAATGAGAGACAAGGGGTATTTCAGAAAACAGGCTTACCGAGTCTGCTCTGTAACTGCGCCGAGTCAACACCAGGAAGCACTGTATTCACTTCAGTCCATGTTCCTGATTGGGGAGGGCTCCGGGGTTTCCTGGGTACACTTGTCCGGCTAACTCTGCGTCCTGATACGGGGCCCAGGAGTTAACTTAATTGAGCATTTTTGCGTTCCCCATACGTCCATTTGCCAATTACGTGTGTGCATACGCGATGAAAAAGAAGTAAGAACTAATGTTAATGGCCTCTCACCAGGGAATGCTGCGTTGGGGAATTCCGTTTACCACTCGCTCTGTCCTGTATGGATGCTTCTGAGAATGTGTAGGCTACTGCGAGGCACAGCGGGACATATTTTTTTTTTATTTATTTCTTTTATTGTTTTGTAAAGATGCATATTTAGGTAATAGTATAAATATTAAGGAGCGCCAGTATTCTGGCACAGGTAGTGAGATCGGACAGTTTGCTCGCCGTCATTGTGCGCCTTGGAGAGCTGCGCAACTGGAACGATGTGCTACCCACGTATGTGAAAGGCACGGCGTGGCGCAGGGACAGACTCCGAGAGGTGCACAACTCATACTTACCTGGCAGGGGAGATACCATGATCACGAAGGTGGTTCACCCAGGGCGAGGCTCGGCCATTGCACTTCGGTCATGCTGACCCCTGCGAATTCCCCAAATGTGGGAATCTCGACTGCATAATTTCTGGTAGTGGGGGACTGCGTTCGCGCTCTCCCCTGATGTTGCTGTGAAAAAGTAGAATGTACTCGGTGGCGCCTGCTCGTGTTGCCCGGGCACGCCGCCGCGGCGTCTCAAGACCGTGAAGCGGACGTCAATGCGTAAATGTAAGAAAAGTGCCTAAAATTCACGGAAGCAACTTTGTTGCAGGTCAGTCGCATTGCGGCGGCATATGGCAGGTCCTTTTAAAATCTAATAGATTGCCCGGAGTTTTAAATTGCAAGAAGGCGTAATTCATTTAACCAGGGTGACGCGACTTCGTCAGGGTTTTCAATGCTGCGGCCGGTGCGAGAAACGAGCTGTTAACTTTCCTGTCTAAAACTACACGACGACTGTTTCGCCCCATCTCTTTCCACTAAGTAGCATTTTCTTACTTTTTTTTCAGAGGGAACGGCCTCTGCCATTTGTAAAGCCATAAGTGATCGCACAAGGTTTGCGAAACATTACATTTACATACATTTTTCCAATATTTTATCAGGCAAGCCCTGTTATCCAAAGCGGCGCGCAATAAGTGCATGCCGAAGGTCGTTGCAAGAACTACGGAACGTACGTCCGGCAAGGTTCAATTCTCATAAAGTATCAGCTACCCCGAGCCATTAACATAGCCAGTGCAACCAGTAAGCAAAAGCCCAATGTACATTGCGAAGCCTGGCATCGCAGTCACGTCGGGCGCAGCGGATTTAACTGGGAATAATTCAAATTCAGATATATGAAAATACCATTTTCACTAGTCAAAACGTAATTACAGACATGGTAAATAGCTGATCATTCGGTATGTGCGACGAGTCGAATGGCCATACCTGTGACGTCATTATGGATATCTATAAAGTTATTGTGACAAGTGAAAGCATGTTTTCAGATGTCTTGACTCATCCCTCTTACTCGTCAGTTTAAAATTGCAGATATCCTGAATTGTCATTCTGACAGGTAACATTGTAATTTCGACCAATTCAAATGCGTTTGTCGATAACTAAAATGCAATTATGAATAGTGGAGCGAGGCTATTAAATGTTCAGAGGGCTTGCCGTGACGGCAACTATTTAAACGGCTTTGGCTGCAGCTATCTTCGCTTACGGCCACACCACCCTGAAAACGCCCGATCTCGTCTGATCTCGGAAGCTAAGCAGGGTCGGGCCTGGTTAGTACTTGGATGGGAGACCGCCTGGGAATACCAGGTGCAGTAAGCTTTTACATATTTATTTATTTATTTATTTGTTTGTTTGTTTGCGTTGTCACACTAGGGGGCGATACCTCACACGATTTACGCTGGAATATTGTAACTGTGCAAAGTAAAATGAAACATCAACGTGTCTTAGATAGCCAGCCACAGTTCAAAGCTAATGGCTTCAGCACGCCATTAGCTTTGAACGGCTTTGGCTGCAGCTATCTTCGCTTACGGCCACACCACCCTGAAAACGCCCGATCTCGTCTGATCTCGGAAGCTAAGCAGGGTCGGGCCTGGTTAGTACTTGGATGGGAGACCGCCTGGGAATACCAGGTGCAGTAAGCTTTTCTTTATTTGTTTATTTATTTATTTGTAGGTTTATTTATTTATTTGTTTGTTTGTTTTTTTGCGTTGTCACACTAGGGGGCGATATCTCACACGATTTAAGCTGGAATAGTGTAACTGTGCAAAGTAAAATGAAACATCAACGTGTCTTAGATAGCCAGCCACAGTTCAAAGCTAATGGCTTCAGCACGCTTCGGCTTCTGTCAAAAGCGTTTTTCGTTTTTTGTTGTTTCAGAATGAGAGACAAGGGGTATTTCAGAAAACAGGCTTACCGAGTCTGCTCTGTAACTGCGCCGAGTCAACACCAGGAAGCACTGTATTCACTTCAGTCCATGTTCCTGATTGGGGAGGGCTCCGGGGTTTCCTGGGTACACTTGTCCGGCTAACTCTGCGTCCTGATACGGGGCCCAGGAGTTAACTTAATTGAGCATTTTTGCATTCCCCATACGTCCATTTGCCAATTACGTGTGTGCATACGCGATGAAAAAGAAGTAAGAACTAATGTTAATGGCCTCTCACCAGGGAATGCTGCGTTGGGGAATTCCGTTTACCACTCGCTCTGTCCTGTATGGATGCTTCTGAGAATGTGTAGGCTACTGCGAGGCACAGCGGGACATATTTTTTTTTTATTTATTTCTTTTATTGTTTTGTAAAGATGCATATTTAGGTAATAGTATAAATATTAAGGAGCGCCAGTATTCTGGCACAGGTAGTGAGATCGGACAGTTTGCTCGCCGTCATTGTGCGCCTTGGAGAGCTGCGCAACTGGAACGATGTGCTACCCACGTATGTGAAAGGCACGGCGTGGCGCAGGGACAGACTCCGAGAGGTGCACAACTCATACTTACCTGGCAGGGGAGATACCATGATCACGAAGGTGGTTCACCCAGGGCGAGGCTCGGCCATTGCACTTCGGTCATGCTGACCCCTGCGAATTCCCCAAATGTGGGAATCTCGACTGCATAATTTCTGGTAGTGGGGGACTGCGTTCGCGCTCTCCCCTGATGTTGCTGTGAAAAAGTAGAATGTACTCGGTGGCGCCTGCTCGTGTTGCCCGGGCACGCCGCCGCGGCGTCTCAAGACCGTGAAGCGGACGTCAATGCGTAAATGTAAGAAAAGTGCCTAAAATTCACGGAAGCAACTTTGTTGCAGGTCAGTCGCATTGCGGCGGCATATGGCAGGTCCTTTTAAAATCTAATAGATTGCCCGGAGTTTTAAATTGCAAGAAGGCGTAATTCATTTAACCAGGGTGACGCGACTTCGTCAGGGTTTTCAATGCTGCGGCCGGTGCGAGAAACGAGCTGTTAACTTTCCTGTCTAAAACTACACGACGACTGTTTCGCCCCATCTCTTTCCACTAAGTAGCATTTTCTTACTTTTTTTTCAGAGGGAACGGCCTCTGCCATTTGTAAAGCCATAAGTGATCGCACAAGGTTTGCGAAACATTACATTTACATACATTTTTCCAATATTTTATCAGGCAAGCCCTGTTATCCAAAGCGGCGCGCAATAAGTGCATGCCGAAGGTCGTTGCAAGAACTACGGAACGTACGTCCGGCAAGGTTCAATTCTCATAAAGTATCAGCTACCCCGAGCCATTAACATAGCCAGTGCAACCAGTAAGCAAAAGCCCAATGTACATTGCGAAGCCTGGCATCGCAGTCACGTCGGGCGCAGCGGATTTAACTGGGAATAATTCAAATTCAGATATATGAAAATACCATTTTCACTAGTCAAAACGTAATTACAGACATGGTAAATAGCTGATCATTCGGTATGTGCGACGAGTCGAATGGCCATACCTGTGACGTCATTATGGATATCTATAAAGTTATTGTGACAAGTGAAAGCATGTTTTCAGATGTCTTGACTCATCCCTCTTACTCGTCAGTTTAAAATTGCAGATATCCTGAATTGTCATTCTGACAGGTAACATTGTAATTTCGAGCAATTCAAATGCGTTTGTCGATAACTAAAATGCAATTATGAATAGTGGAGCGAGGCTATTAAATGTTCAGAGGGCTTGCCGTGACGGCAACTATTTAAACGGCTTTGGCTGCAGCTATCTTCGCTTACGGCCACACCACCCTGAAAACGCCCGATCTCGTCTGATCTCGGAAGCTAAGCAGGGTCGGGCCTGGTTAGTACTTGGATGGGAGACCGCCTGGGAATACCAGGTGCAGTAAGCTTTTACATATTTATTTATTTATTTATTTGTTTGTTTGTTTGCGTTGTCACACTAGGGGGCGATACCTCACACGATTTACGCTGGAATATTGTAACTGTGCAAAGTAAAATGAAACATCAACGTGTCTTAGATAGCCAGCCACAGTTCAAAGCTAATGGCTTCAGCACGCCATTAGCTTTGAACGGCTTTGGCTGCAGCTATCTTCGCTTACGGCCACACCACCCTGAAAACGCCCGATCTCGTCTGATCTCGGAAGCTAAGCAGGGTCGGGCCTGGTTAGTACTTGGATGGGAGACCGCCTGGGAATACCAGGTGCAGTAAGCTTTTCTTTATTTGTTTATTTATTTATTTGTAGGTTTATTTATTTATTTGTTTGTTTGTTTTTTTGCGTTGTCACACTAGGGGGCGATATCTCACACGATTTAAGCTGGAATAGTGTAACTGTGCAAAGTAAAATGAAACATCAACGTGTCTTAGATAGCCAGCCACAGTTCAAAGCTAATGGCTTCAGCACGCTTCGGCTTCTGTCAAAAGCGTTTTTCGTTTTTTGTTGTTTCAGAATGAGAGACAAGGGGTATTTCAGAAAACAGGCTTACCGAGTCTGCTCTGTAACTGCGCCGAGTCAACACCAGGAAGCACTGTATTCACTTCAGTCCATGTTCCTGATTGGGGAGGGCTCCGGGGTTTCCTGGGTACACTTGTCCGGCTAACTCTGCGTCCTGATACGGGGCCCAGGAGTTAACTTAATTGAGCATTTTTGCGTTCCCCATACGTCCATTTGCCAATTACGTGTGTGCATACGCGATGAAAAAGAAGTAAGAACTAATGTTAATGGCCTCTCACCAGGGAATGCTGCGTTGGGGAATTCCGTTTACCACTCGCTCTGTCCTGTATGGGTGCTTCTGAGAATGTGTAGGCTACTGCGAGGCACAGCGGGACATATTTTTTTTTATTTATTTCTTTTATTGTTTTGTAAAGATGCATATTTAGGTAATAGTATAAATATTAAGGAGCGCCAGTATTCTGGCACAGGTAGTGAGATCGGACAGTTTGCTCGCCGTCATTGTGCGCCTTGGAGAGCTGCGCAACTGGAACGATGTGCTACCCACTGATAGGTTCCCTGTTTTGGTCATAGGTTTCATGTAACTATATAGTTTCCTTTATATATATATATAAGACTGTATGTAGTGTATTAAGTTTCCTTTTCATACCATACTGTGTTTGTAGTTGCATGCCTCTATGTCTAGCACATCTATAGTGTGTCTCCGTATAACACCTCTAGTGTCTGCGGCAAGGATGTCACATTCCTATGCTAAATGACTGCGAGGGTTCCCAGGAAGGGACAAGACCATTTGTCTCCGGCCCGCCACTTAACGCAACCTTTGATATGTATAACCACAAACTGTATATCTAGACACCACACAGCGTGATCGGCAGAGATTCTCTCAGCGCAGCGCCCGAATGTGCTGGGTCTGTCTCTCCCTTGCGCATTGAATTAAACAACAAATCCTCTGAGGAAACTTTGTCAGTGTGTTCTTCATCGTCCTGCATTTGACTCCACGAATAAGGGCAAAATATCCTAACAGTTTTGGCAACCACGAAGGGACAGGAAATATCTTCCACTTGAAACAACGAGAATCAACAAGAAGGTGAGTATCTTTTCTTAAACACAACTTACCACCTTCATTAGGCGTTGATTTTCCTTGGTGCAATTTGGAAGTGACTCCTGTTCTGTATTTTAAGAAATAGTTACGTGGACAGGACTTTGATGTAACAACTGATAATGAGTTTGTCTTTTAATGTTGACGTCATTTTAATGTGGTAGTGCTAGCAGTATTAACAGAGTACGCGGGAGCGTCAATCTGTTCAGTAACGTCTGCGTGCTGAAGTAGAGCACGGCAACGTTCCGGACCACGTCGGGTCCTCGACGCTGAAAGACGCGTCGGTTTAGTAACGTGTGTCGGTATTTGACAGAAGGACACGTTCCGAGCCAGGTCGGGCTCACGGGCGAAGTAGCGTCCACCTTCCGTAGCAACGTCTGCGTGCTGGGTGAAGTCACGTAACGTTCCGGACCAGGTCGGGTCCTCGACGCTGAGAGACGCGTCGGTTTAGTAACGTGTGTCGGTATTTGACAGAAGGACACGTTCCGAGCCAGTTCGGGCTCACGGGCGAAGTAGCGTCCACCTTCCTTAAACAGTAACGTGTGTCGGTATTTGACAGAAGGACACGTTCCGAGCCAGTTCGGGCTCACGGGCGAAGTAGCGTCCACCTTCCTTAAACAGTAACGTGTGTCGGTATTTGACAGAAGGACACGTTCCGAGCCAGTTCGGGCTCACGGGCGAAGTAGCGTCCACCTTCCTTAAATAGTAACGTGTGTCGGTATTTGACAGAAGGACACGTTCCGAGCCAGTTCGGGCTCACGGGCGAAGTTGCGTCCACCTTCCTTAAATAGTAACGTGTGTCGGTATTTGACAGAAGGACACGTTCCGAGCCAGTTCGGGCTCACGGGCGAAGTTGCGTCCACCTTCCTTAAGCTGTTTAGTAACGTGTGTCGGTATTTGACAGAAGGACACGTTCCGAGCCAGTTCGGGCTCACGGGCGAAGTTGCGTCCACCTTCCTTAAGCTGTTTAGTAACGTGTGTCGGTATTTGACAGAAGGACACGTTCCGAGCCAGTTCGGGCTCACGGGCGAAGTAGCGTCCACCTTCCTTAAACAGTAACGTGTGTCGGTATTTGACAGAAGGACACGTTCCGAGCCAGTTCGGGCTCACGGGCGAAGTTGCGTCCACCTTCCTTAAGCTGTTTAGTAACGTGTGTCGGTATTTGACAGAAGGACACGTTCCGAGCCAGTTCGGGCTCACGGGCGAAGTAGCGTCCACCTTCCTTAAGCTGTTTAGTAACGTGTGTGTCAGGAGTGGACACAAAAACACGTTTCCGATCGGAACCATCAGACGAGGGAGCGTCTGTTTAATAATTTGTTGGACAGGTTTTGGTGTTGCTGGTTTTTGGGGCATGCTGGTTGCTGTTAGTAGCCTAAGTGTTTCGGAGGAACACGGTGAATTGTGAAATTTGGGCTGTGTACCACAGTGTATGAAAGTTGTTTTCAATGCGAGTGATTGCGTGAAAGTGCACTCAATGTTGGTTTGTTCGGAGCTCCATCAGTGTTGTAATGTCTACAGAATAACGTATTGTTGTGTTAGGCCTACGTGATATGTTTGTATATTAAGTGTACACAATATAGTATATATAACCCATATAAGAGAATTGTAAAAGCGCATACTTTCCTTTCGTGTAGTTAACGGCTCATAATAGCTAATCTGCGTAATTCTGAAGGGCTACCAACTACGGGAATGATGACGGAGAAAGAGGTTTTATGCAGGGATCTAATGGCAGCGGCATTAAAAGCTATGGTTAAAAGATATGGGAAAGCAATGAGAACCAACCCCCCATTTCCCAGCAAAAATGATTCCGGGGTAATTTCAGAAGAGGCACTGAACGTATGGTGGTCCCAACAGAAAAATAATAAAGAGAAAGGTAAATATGCAGCAATGTGCGTAGTGATGGCATATAAGAGCGCAGCACACAAACTCAAACAATATGAGGGAGAGCTGGAGCGCTGCCGTAGCGAACTAGACAGCAAAAACAAACTGTTAGCTAAGGTACAGGAGGATTTGTACAAGGCTCCCCCATATGCACAAGTTATGGATGATATACCTGTAGAGCCTAGTGCCCCGATGGCCCCCATAGCAGTAGACTCGATTCCGAATCCGGATCGGAGTGAGGGACAGCCAAGTATTATAACACAAATCAAACATACACCACTAAGTCCTTCTGATTTGCGTAGCATGGTTCGGGAATTACCCGATCTCAAAAGAGATGACCCAAACATGGCGTTTTGGGAGAAAATAGCACAGTACATGACGGTGGGGGGATTACATGCTTTCGACATTTATGTGTTAACAAAGGCAAAATGTCCAAGTGCAGTATGGAGCGAGTTAGGGGAATTTAATAACTCTGCATGGGCATCTCTCCGCTTCACATCCACGCTTGAGATGGAAGAAGCAGTGGAAAAGTTCAGGAAGACAGTTTATCAAGCTCTAGGTACAGGTTCCAATCTGTATTCATTATATCTTACCCGCCAGCAACGCGAAGATGAACCTTTTGATAGGTATATTGACGAGAAATACAGTTTGTACTCCACATATGGTAATGCAGGTGACAATCCAAGTAAAGATAACCCCGATTTCCTGATGAATGTACTCGAGGGAAGTGTAGCTTTATATCGAGACACAGCGGGTAAGGCTGGTTTTCGACCGAAGGATTGTAGCGACTTAATTTCGTGGGCTGCATGTTTAAATAAATATCATAGTGGTGTAAACAAGGGGGGCACAAGATCAGGTCTGAGGTCACATTCTCACAATAAAGCACCCCTCCACATGGCTCCGGTACAGGAGATAGCTCCTTGCACCAACTGTGGGAGATCAGGGCATAGCCAGGCGGAATGTCTCGGAGGGAGAAAGACCATATGTAAGATCTGTAAAAGATATGGACACGTTGCCCAGGCATGCAGATCTGGAAAAAACCGGTGCAGAAGATGTCACAAACTCGGACATTGGGCACAGGAGTGCGAATTCAGAAATGAAGGTCAGTCAGAACGAGGTAGCCAGCTCCAAGACATGTCAAAAGACGAACTCGTTCGATTAATTAAATCGCTTGAAACCTCAGAATAAGATACGTCGGCCCCCATTGCATCAGGTGTTGAGGTTTCGCACAAACGACCATACTTACAAGCGAGGGTGGGGGGGCATATCGTGTAATATCCTCGTAGACACAGGGGCTTCAGTATCTGTTACTAATGTCCCGGGGTTGCCTTTGACTAAGAGATCCATTGAAGTTTTTAATGATCAAGGCATATTTAACTAAACCCATATTATTTGAAACCGAACACAAATTTTGGATAAGCCGGATTTACTATTGCAACAACCAGACAGAGGGAACCATTATGGGCATGGATATGTTAAATGATTTACAATGTCAGTTGAACTTAGGAGATTCCCCAGCATTGTAGATACCTTCCAATAAATATACAACAATTCCGCTTGTTTACGCACGATGTAGGGAAGACTTTGCAAGCTGTGCAGTGATACAAGTTACGGACGAACTTGATTGCGGGCGCATTAAAATGCCCCCTGTTAGAACCACAGGTAAACCACCCCCACCCACACGGCCGTACCTGATAAAAGCAGAGGCTATAGGCGCAGTTAAAAAAAAAACGATTGAGGAACTGATGAAAAGGGAATGGTGGTAGAGACTCAGTCAAAATGTAATTCACCAATCTTCCTGTAAAGAAGCCAGATGGCTCATGGCGTCTTACTGTTGATTATCGGGACATCAATTTGCATGCAGACAAGTTAACACCTATAGCGGCAGATCCTAACACCATCCTTTCCACTGTTACAAGTGATCACACGGTATTCTTTAGATGTAAGTAATGGTTTTTGGTCTATCCCTGTGGCCGAGGATAGTCAATTTTGGTTTTCCTTTTACTGTTGAAAATAAACAATATACATTCGCTAGACTTAGCCAAGGCTTTCACAACTCTCCGACCCTGTTCCACCGTGCGTTAGCTGATGTAATTAATAGCCTCCCTGAAATTAAATCATGTGTGCGCCAATATGGCGATGATTTATTAATTTCATCCAAAGATATGGACACGCATTGCAGAGACCTAGATGTTATTTTAAAACATTTGACAGAAACGGGTTTGAAAGTGTTTGCATGTGGAGAATTGAGGATGTAAGCATAAGGATTTTAAAATGGCGTGTGACATTTGAACTTGTAGGAGACTCCTGACTAGTGCAGGAGCCCCCAATACAAAATGGGGGACTGGTACAAGAAAATAACATTGGTACAAAAAATACTAACTGGTACAAGAAAATAACATTGGTACAAAAAAAAAACTAACTAACCAATTCAAACTAACTAATCATTTGTTCTCCATTCTAGGATAAGACTGGGTGACGCAGCCACCAGCCGTGCTCCTCTCCGTGAAAGCGGGACTGAGTAATTAACGCTGAGTAATTAACATTTGCTTTCACCCTTTGAAATTCTTACAGGTTGACCCATGAGGACTCCTGGTGGTTAGTGTATTGGTGGGAAATTTCATGTAATGGGTGACCGTTTAGGTAAATATTGCAGGCTTTTGTCCTAAGTGTGTTTTACAGGATCACAGAACTGGACCTGACCTGGCTGAGGACAAAGAAACATGCCTGGCTGAACCTGGAGACAAGGTCCTGGTGAAAACATAACCGGATGACTTTTTTTTTGGTCTGGACCACACAGCCTCACGATTCCATCAGCTGCTTCCAGTGACTGGAACTCCGGTGTGGTTCCACATTAAATAGTTAAGAGAATACAAGGGTGAGACCCAACATGGGGCACAATAATCCCCGTCTACCCTTATAGCCCCTGGGGGCTATCTCTCTCTCTGCGTGTCTCCATTCAGACACATTTCCAGGACAAGAATGTGCACCAACCTTGCAAGCTGCAGTTGGATTTGGGATGACTTCACAGCGACATTTTCATCATTATGTTGTCATGTTGGATATTTTTGTCATTATATTGTAATGTTGTATATAGTCTGAGAGTGTGGGTTGATACAGGAATAGGTTGGGAGGAGGCAATTAAAATACTGGAAAAGTTTTATATTAATTAGGATGAAAATGTTGCAGGACTGGAGGAAGATGGTTGTCCCACTCAAAAGGCCATATACGGATATGCCCTTCAGCTAAGAGGTGAAGCACATGCATCCCTCCAGAGAAGCCTGGCACATGCCCTAAATTGTATAATGGACCTAAATTTTGAATTCCTCGGAAAGAGAGCCTCTGCCTGCCCTAGTAGCTGTATCAATCAGACACTCTCACATAATCATTCATCATATATATATATATATATTAGATATAATTAAGAAACATAGGGGTATTGCATAGTGGGAGGGAGCCACTGGGTCCACAGCAAATGCCATTTTTGGTTAAAAAAATAAAAAAATAAATAAATAAATGTTAATAATTGAGATTGGGCTGATACCTGTTAGCAACAGGCACAATATTGGTGACAAAAGGAGGACTACTTTCTAACCAAATTACTCTTGTTCTTACTTCTGCTATGCATGATAATAGGGAGGAAATCACTGTTTTACTCCAGCACTTGCTTGAAAATAGTAACACTTCCTACTGCACTAATCTAACTAACACCCTGACCACTATCCGCTCTATTCTAGTCACTCCTGATGTCACCACTAACAACTTTGCTCCAGCATTTGATAGCTGGGTGTTGAACCCTAATATCACAATGCAGCTAAAATGCAACAACTGTGACCCGATGGCTAAAAGATAGTAATCACTGTCCCTTGGGGTGGGGTTGTTTGTATGTATTGTATGGGTCATTTTTTCCAATGTGTGTGAGTATTCAACATTTTTACCCTTTTTCTGGTAATTGGCATGTATCGCAAATTAAAGACAGTTTTACAGAATGTATGGCATGCGGACATGTTAGAGAACATGAATTATTCTGTAATTGTGAGAAATTGATTTTCTCACCAGAACTGTACACAGGCCAACCCAAGGAGGATGGGTCCCCCCTGCTGAGCCTTGGTTCCTCTCAAGGTTTCTCCCCTTTACTCTAGGGGAGTTTTTCCTTGCCACTGTTGCCATGTGCTTGCTCACTGGGGGTATAGGCTTGAATAGGTTATGGGGAATATGGCATTTAGCCTCATATTCCCAAATACAAAATGGGGGACTGATAGGTTCCCTGTTTTGGTCATAGGTTTCATGTAACTATATAGTTTCCTTTATATATATATAAGACTGTATGTAGTGTATTAAGTTTCCTTTTCATACCATACTGTGTTTGTAGTTGCATGCCTCTATGTCTAGCACATCTATAGTGTGTCTCCGTATAACACCTCTAGTGTCTGCGGCAAGGATGTCACATTCCTATGCTAAATGACTGCGAGGGTTCCCAGGAAGGGACAAGACCATTTGTCTCCGGCCCGCCACTTAACGCAACCTTTGATATGTATAACCACAAACTGTATATCTAGACACCACACAGCGTGATCGGCAGAGATTCTCTCAGCGCAGCGCCCGAATGTGCTGGGTCTGTCTCTCCCTTGCGCATTGAATTAAACAACAAATCCTCTGAGGAAACTTTGTCAGTGTGTTCTTCATCGTCCTGCATTTGACTCCACGAATAAGGGCAAAATATCCTAACACCACGTATGTGAAAGGCACGGCGTGGTGCAGGGACAGATTCCGAGAGGTGCACAACTCATACTTACCTGGCAGGGGAGATACCATGATCACGAAGGTGGTTCACCCAGGGCGAGGCTCGGCCATTGCACTTCGGTCATGCTGACCCCTGCGAATTCCCCAAATGTGGGAATCTCGACTGCATAATTTCTGGTAGTGGGGGACTGCGTTCGCGCTCTCCCCTGATGTTGCTGTGAAAAAGTAGAATGTACTCGGTGGCGCCTGCTCGTGTTGCCCGGGCACGCCGCCGCGGCGTCTCAAGACCGTGAAGCGGACGTCAATGCGTAAATGTAAGAAAAGTGCCTAAAATTCACGGAAGCAACATTGTTGCAGGTCAGTCGCATTGCGACGGCATATGGCAGGTCCTTTTAAAATCTAATAGATTGCCCGGAGTTTTAAATTGCAAGAAGGCGTAATTCATTTAACCAGGGTGACGCGACTTCGTCAGGGTTTTCAATGCTGCGGCCGGTGCGAGAAACGAGCTGTTAACTTTCCTGTCTAAAACTACACGACGACTGTTTCGCCCCATCTCTTTCCACTAAGTAGCATTTTCTTACTTTTTTTTCAGAGGGAACGGCTTCTGCCATTTGTAAAGCCATAAGTGATCGCACAAGGTTTGCGAAACATTACATTTACATACATTTTTCCAATATTTTATCAGGCAAGCCCTGTTATCCAAAGCGGCGCGCAATAAGTGCATGCCGAAGGTCGTTGCAAGAACTACAGAACGTACGTCCGGCAAGGTTCAATTCTCATAAAGTATCAGCTACCCCGAGCCATTAACATAGCCAGTGCAACCAGTAAGCAAAAGCCCAATGTACATTGCGAAGCCTGGCATCGCAGTCACGTCGGGCGCAGCGGATTTAACTGGGAATAATTCAAATTCAGATATATGAAAATACCATTTTCACTAGTCAAAACGGAATTACAGACATGGTAAATAGCTGATCATTCGGTATGTGCGACGAGTCGAATGGCCATACCTGTGACGTCATTATGGATATCTATAAAGTTATTGTGACAAGTGAAAGCATGTTTTCAGATGTCTTGACTCATCCCTCTTACTCGTCAGTTTAAAATTGCAGATATCCTGAATTGTCATTCTGACAGGTAACATTGTAATTTCGACCAATTCAAATGCGTTTGTCGATAACTAAAATGCAATTATGAATAGTGGAGCGAGGCTATTAAATGTTCAGAGGGCTTGCCGTGACGGCAACTATTTAAACGGCTTTGGCTGCAGCTATCTTCGCTTACGGCCACACCACCCTGAAAACGCCCGATCTCGTCTGATCTCAGAAGCTAAGCAGGGTCGGGCCTGGTTAGTACTTGGATGGGAGACCGCCTGGGAATACCAGGTGCAGTAAGCTTTTACATATTTGTTTGTTTGTTTGCGTTGTCACACTAGGGGGCGATACCTCACACGATTTACGCTGGAATATTGTATCTGTGCAAAGTAAAATGAAACATCAACGTGTCTTAGATAGCCAGCCACAGTTCAAAGCTAATGGCTTCAGCACGCCATTAGCTTTGAACGGCTTTGGCTGCAGCTATCTTCGCTTACGGCCACACCACCCTGAAAACGCCCGATCTCGTCTGATCTCGGAAGCTAAGCAGGGTCGGGCCTGGTTAGTACTTGGATGGGAGACCGCCTGGGAATACCAGGTGCAGTAAGCTTTTCTTTATTTGTTTATTTATTTATTTGTAGGTTTATTAATTTATTTGTTTGTTTGTTTTTTTGCGTTGTCACACTAGGGGGCGATATCTCACACGATTTAAGCTGGAATAGTGTAACTGTGCAAAGTAAAATGAAACATCAACGTGTCTTAGATAGCCAGCCACAGTTCAAAGCTAATGGCTTCAGCACGCTTCGGCTTCTGTCAAAAGCGTTTTTCGTTTTTTGTTGTTTCAGAATGAGAGACAAGGGGTATTTCAGAAAACAGGCTTACCGAGTCTGCTCTGTAACTGCGCCGAGTCAACACCAGGAAGCACTGTATTCACTTCAGTCCATGTTCCTGATTGGGGAGGGCTCCGGGGTTTCCTGGGTACACTTGTCCGGCTAACTCTGCGTCCTGATACGGGGCCCAGGAGTTAACTTAATTGAGCATTTTTGCGTTCCCCATACGTCCATTTGCCAATTACGTGTGTGCATACGCGATGAAAAAGAAGTAAGAACTAATGTTAATGGCCTCTCACCAGGGAATGCTGCGTTGGGGAATTCCGTTTACCACTCGCTCTGTCCTGTATGGATGCTTCTGAGAATGTGTAGGCTACTGCGAGGCACAGCGGGACATATTTTTTTTATTTATTTCTTTTATTGTTTTGTAAAGATGCATATTTAGGTAATAGTATAAATATTAAGGAGCGCCAGTATTCTGGCACAGGTAGTGAGATCGGACAGTTTGCTCGCCGTCATTGTGCGCCTTGGAGAGCTGCGCAACTGGAACGATGTGCTACCCACGTATGTGAAAGGCACGGCGTGGCGCAGGGACAGATTCCGAGAGGTGCATAACTCATACTTACCTGGCAGGGGAGATACCATAGTTAATGGATTCCTCAGGTGATGGTATGCCGGCCTATCGGGCGCGGCTCAAGAATTCGGTTCGTTTTGTGGCTGAGGAGGGTTCTGCGAGGCGTGGGAATTTTGATTTGAGTTTTTTTGTCACTGATGTTCTGCGTGGATTGTTGAAAGTGGATTCGGAGACCGTGTATTGCCTGCAAGATTTCTCGGGTAGGGGTTTTTATGATCTTACCTTTTATACTGAGACAGCTTGTCTTAATTTGTATCAGCGATACCGGGAGTGCAAGGACTCACCTTTATTGGAAGGGATTAGGGTAGAATTACTCTACTCCAAGGCTTTGAGGCCTATCACTGTGCATCTGTACAATCCCTTTGTTAGGGAAGCGGACATTTTGTGTTTTTTAAGAAAATACTGCTCTGAAATAAGGGATGGCGTAAAGCTTCAGGATCGTTTTGGGTTTTGGAACGGAAAGCGCAGGTATATGGTTCGGTTTAAACCAGACCCATTAAGTGTTGGAGGCTTTTATCATCCACCTGCTATCTTTTCAATTGGGCCAGATAGGGGTTTTTTAAATTACCCAGGCCAGCCATTGTACTGTCGCAAGTGCAGCTCCTTTGGGCATGTTAGAGCAGTGTGTGTGACAAACAGATGCCGCCATTGTTTGTCGGGGGACCATGAAACTAAGGACTGTGTTGCCCCAAAGGCATGTACCTTGTGTGGCAGCATTGAACATTTGTTTCGTAGTTGCCCAGAAAGACAGAAATCTTATGCTGCGTTGGTGGAGTCTGAGTTTCGGGATCTGGGTGATTATGGGGGGCCTGCATGAGGCCAGACAAAGGCACTCTCTGCGCAGGGCGCGGCACCCATTGAGCTGGAGCCTGCAATCCCATTAGCGACCACCATTCCAGAGCCTGCAGTGTCTGAGGTTGCAACTGTTCTGAAGCCACCTGGAAATCCTGGCCTGGATCGGGTTTCCGTAGCTGGATCGGAGTCGGCGTCTGTACAGAATTGTGCTTCCCTTCCGGTTTCCACTGCGGTTCCGGACACTGGATTGGCTGGGGAGTCTGGTGGGGCGCCCGGCCCTGCTTCTGGTTTTGACCCTGGTTCTGCATTGGAGGCGGTAGATGATGTTCTGTCTCCGGCTCCGCAGTCCCAGCTGGGGGCAGGCCCAGCTCCGGTTGTGGCGCCTGGTCCGGTTCCGGTTGCTGTGCTCGATCCAGCCCCAGTTCCTGCATGTGGTCCGGTTCTGGCTGCTGTGCCGGATCCGGGTTCAGTTGGTGCATCTGTTTTGGCTTCTGTTACTGCATCTGGTCCAGCTTCTGTTCCTGCACCTGGTCCAGCCCCTGTTCCTGCACCTGGTCCAGTTCATGCATCGGGTAGTAGGGTGTTGGGCGGCGGGGGATACGTACAGATATTTGGGCCTAAGGCCGCTACTAACCCTGGGTTTCAGGTTCCAGATGTAAAGGAGGCCACTTCTCCCAAGCTGTTTTCTCCTGAGTTTGAGCAGGTCCTAGGTGGGGAGGCGGTTTCGTTGGGAGACGGAGCGTCTCTCCTGACCGCGGCGGACCTGCAGACGTCAGCTTGGGGGGACAGCCCCTTCTTGGAGGGGGGTGAAGAGATGGACTGGGTCCACGCTCCAGGCCGGAAGCGGGCATCATCAGGTGATGGGGGGAGTCCAAGGGGGGCAAAAGTGGTGCCTCTCCTGGTGCTAGGGAACCGGTTTGCAGCGCTGGCGGGGTCATCGGAGGAGGACAAGGCGGAGTCTGAAGGGGAGCCTCTGATGGAGATTGGATCTCCCTCAAGTCTTTTGGATTGGGAATCAGATCGCCTTGCAAACATAATGTGTATGCCTCCCGGAAAGGGCGATACTAAGGGAGAAGGGGAGGATGCGGGTACATAAAGGTGTTTTTCGGGTTTTTCTTCCCTTGCATTGCTCTTTCACCCCTTAATGTAATTTTATGGAATTGTCTCTAATTACAGTTAACGTTAGGGGTATGAGGGACCCCATAAAGAGGGCAGCAGTTTTTTCGGCCTTGGAGGGAATGAAGGGGCATATTTTCCTCCTGCAGGAAGTTCATTTAAAAAATGAGGAGGATGTGGCTGCCTTCTCCAAAGAGTGGAGGTGGGGTCCCTCTGCCTGGGCAGTTGGGAATGTCCACGCAGATGGGGTGGGGGTTCTGTTTAAGGGGCACTCCTTCCTTATTGAGGAGGTGGTGGTGGTGGTGGCGGGCCGATTGATATATGTGGACTGCTGCTTGGGGTCGAACAAACTTAGAGTTATTAATGCGTATGCCCCAGTACAGAGTGGGAGACGGCTGGAGCTCTTTGCGGAGCTGCCAGGGTGCCTCTCCACCACTCGCTCAGTCTTCCTAGGTGGGGATTTTAATGTCTCCCTGGACAGGTTGGGCGAACGTGCTGCATCTGGGAGTAGGGATGACGACCATTCTGCCAAGGTGCTGGCGGGCATTGTGAGGGATTACTCCCTTATTGACGCATATCGTACAGTGCACCCAGGAAATAGTGGGATTACATGGCGCAATTTTCGGGGTGCAGCAAGTCGGATAGACTATTTTTTTCTGGGCAGGGGGCATGAGGGATTGAGGTGCTCTCTCTTCCCCCTGTGGATGTCGGACCATGACGGAGTACATGTGAGCATTAGAGTGGGCGGTAGGAGCTGGGGGCCAGGTTTCTGGCGCCTGAATGTTTCCCTTTTAAAATCTGCCTCAGTCAAGGCAAGTTTCGCTCAGTTTTATTCATCGGTGCGGACCCTGCGGCCATTCTACCTCTCTGTGGTGGAGTGGTGGGAGGCCGCAAAGGTTCGCTTCAGGGATTTTTTTCGCAGGCACAGCGCTTTTGAGAGAAGGAAGGAGCGGGAGGAGGTGGGGAAGTGGATGAGCTGTCTTTCATACCTTCATGGTCGGCTCAACGCGGGGGTAGCAGTGGAGTGGGGGCTATACGAGGGAGTTAAAAGTCATATCAGGGCGATTTTGGAGGGGAGGGCTCGCTCTCTCGCCTTCCAAGCGCGAGTGAGGGAGTTAGAAGAGGGGGAGAAGCCTTCAGCCTATTTTTTTAAGGCTGCCAAAGCAAGGAGGAACGCTTCTTTTATACATGGGCTGGTAGGTGAAGGCGGGTTAGTAACTGAGGCACAACCAATGTTGGCGGTGGCTGAAGATTTTTATGCTGACCTTTTTCAGCAGCGTGAGTGTGACCCGGTGGTGGAAGCGGCCTTGCTGGATTGTGTTGGAAGTAGACTGGCGGAAGAGGAGGTCCGGGTTTTAGAGAAGCCTCTGTCATTGGAGGAGGTGACAAAGGCTCTAAAATCAATGCGGGACGGTAGGGTGCCAGGGCACGATGGCCTCCCAAAGGAGTTTTTTGTAACCTTCTGGGAGATGTTGGGGCCTGACCTGCTAGAGGTGTATCGATGTATCTGGGAGAGGCGCCTGCTAGCAGATTCTATGAGGAAGGGAGTCCTTGCCTTGCTATTTAAATCGGGAGAGCGCACCGAGCTTAAGAATTGGCGACCCTTAACCCTGCTTACAGCGGATTATAAGATCTTGGCGAAGGTCGCCACATGTCGGCTGAAGCAGGTGATGAGCTCGTTGGTGTGTGAGGACCAAACTTGTGGCGTCCCTGGACGCTCCTGCACCTTAAACCTGTTGCTGTTCAGGGACATCATTGATTGGGCAGAGGACAGGAAGGTGCCGGTGGCGGTGGTCAGCATCGACCAAGAGAAGGCCTTTGATCGAGTGCAGCACGGTTTCCTCTTCAAGGTCTTGGAGCGGCTGGGTTTTGGCCCCTCTTTCTTGGGCTTGCTGCGTACGCTTTACAGGCAGGTGTTCAGTTGCGTGCGAATTAATGGCTTCATTGGGAGGGAAGTAGAGCAGGCAGGTGGGGTGAGGCAGGGGTGCCCACTCTCACCGCTGCTCTATGTGCTCTTTATGGAGCCTTTCACAGAACTGGTGCGGCGGGACTCACAGATTGATGGGGTGATGATCCCGGGGGCCGGTGGTGAACGGTTAAAAATTCAGCAGTATGCCGACGACACAACCCTTTTTGTGTCCTCGGAAGGGTCCCTGAGGCGTGTGCGGGCACTCACGGATTTTTTTGCTGCAGGAACGGGTTCCAAAGTCAATTTGAGCAAATCGGCAGTGCTTTTTTGTGGACAGTGGGCAGAAGAGCCACGGGATCTTGGGGGGTTTGCGCGGTGTGAGGGGGGCCTCAAGGTGCTGGGGGTCCGGTTTTTCCCGCAGGAGAGTGCGACGCGAAATTGGGTGGCTAGATTGGGGGTACTGCGTGCGTGTTTGGGGATCTGGTCCCAAAGGCGGTTGTCTTTGTCTGGACGTATTGTGGTGGTGAAGTCAGTGGTTTTGCCACTGCTTCTCCACTTGGCTTACGTATTCCCTATGCCGGGCCGCATAAAGATTGCTATAAATAGGGCGATTTTCAAATTCCTGTGGTGTGGCAGGTACGAATACGTAAGCAGAGAGCTCATGTACAGAGCAGTAGGCAAAGGGGGTCGAGATGTGCCGTGGGTGCCATTGAAAATGGAAGTGCTGTACGCTTGTTTTGCCTGCAGGGTGGTGCTAGAACGGGCACCACACAAGTGTTTTTATTTTGCCCGCTTTTACCTGGCCAACGCACTCAGGCACTTAGTGCCTGTGTCTCATGTGGTGCCGAGGGCAGAGGAGCTGTCCCCTGCTTACAGGGCCGTGTGCAGTTGCCTCAGAAGAAGCTCGGCAGCAGTAACAAGAGAGGAGCTTCTCGACCATCGCACTTGGTACAGGGCTATGATTGCTAGGCGAGCTCATGCTCCAGTAAATATGCCCCGTGAGGTAGATTGGGCAAAAGTAAGTGGGGGGCGGGCCCCAGGGGCTGTGCGGGACTTACACTGGCGCTGCGCGCTAGAGCGGTTGCCAGTCAGGGAGACCTTATATCGCATGAATTGTGCAAGAAATTCTTTGTGCCCAAGGGGGTGTGGGGAAGAGGAGACAGTTCCTCACATCTTTTGGTGGTGCCCCTTTTCAGTGGACTACTGGAGGCAGGTGCAGGGGTTACTGCAGGGGGCAGGGGTGCAGGCTGCTCTGTCAAAGGACATGGTGATGTACGGGAGAGGGTTGTGGGGGTCGAGGGTGGAGGGGCCCGCGCTGGTGTGGGATATCCTGGGGTACGCAAAGCTGGTACTGTGGGAGGACAGGGTGGCAGTGTCGGCTGGGCGTGGCAGGATAATGACATCAGCTCAGCTTATTTACCAGTTCCGGGGGAGGGTAGCAGAGAAGGTAAAGGGGGATGGTTTAGTGAAAGGGTGGGACTGGGTACGCGAGCACTGGTTGGGCCTAGAGAGAGTTTTTACCATATAGACCCCAGCAAATGGCTTTGGGATGTTTTCATTTCGTTTGGGTATAACGTACCTTGTAAACGGAGCATGTAAACATTGCAAATATTGTAAATATTGTAAATATTGTAAATATTGTAAATTTCAAAAACTAAGTACACAACACGATGAGGATGCTGCTTCCTGCTCCTAGTTCTGAACGTGAAAATGGCTAAAGCCTATGATGAGCGTGCAGTAAGTTTACAGGACGGGGGTGCATGCTGAGTGGTTCAAAAAAAAAAAAAAAAAAAAAAAAAAAAAGTTCACCCAGGGCGAGGCTCGGCCATTGCACTTCGGTCATGCTGACCCCTGCGAATTCCCCCAATGTGGGAATCTTGACTGCATAATTTCTGGTAGTGGGGGACTGCGTTCGCGCTCTCCCCTGATGTTGCTGTGAAAAAGTAGAATGTACTCGGTGGCGCCTGCTCGTGTTGCCCGGGCACGCCGCCGCGGCGTCTCAAGACCGTGAAGCGGACGTCAATGCGTAAATGTAAGAAAAGTGCCTAAAATTCACGGAAGCAACTTTGTTGCAGGTCAGTCGCATTGCGACGGCATATGGCAGGTCCTTTTAAAATCTAATAGATTGCCCGGAGTTTTAAATTGCAAGAAGGCGTAATTCATTTAACCAGGGTGACGCGACTTCGTCAGGGTTTTCAATGCTGCGGCCGGTGCGAGAAACGAGCTGTTAACTTTCCTGTCTAAAACTACACGACGACTGTTTCGCCCCATCTCTTTCCACTAAGTAGCATTTTCTTACTTTTTTTTTAGAGGGAACGGCTTCTGCCATTTGTAAAGCCATAAGTGATCGCACAAGGTTTGCGAAACATTACATTTACATACATTTTTCCAATATTTTATCAGGCAAGCCCTGTTATCCAAAGCGGCGCGCAATAAGTGCATGCCGAAGGTCGTTGCAAGAACTACAGAACGTACGTCCGGCAAGGTTCAATTCTCATAAAGTATCAGCTACCCCGAGCCATTAACATAGCCAGTGCAACCAGTAAGCAAAAGCCCAATGTACATTGCGAAGCCTGGCATCGCAGTCACGTCGGGCGCAGCGGATTTAACTGGGAATAATTCAAATTCAGATATATGAAAATACCATTTTCACTAGTCAAAACGTAATTACAGACATGGTAAATAGCTGATCATTCGGTATGTGCGACGAGTCGAATGGCCATACCTGTGACGTCATTATGGATATCTATAAAGTTATTGTGACAAGTGAAAGCATGTTTTCAGATGTCTTGACTCATCCCTCTTACTCGTCAGTTTAAAATTGCAGATATCCTGAATTGTCATTCTGACAGGTAACATTGTAATTTCGACCAATTCAAATGCGTTTGTCGATAACTAAAATGCAATTATGAATAGTGGAGCGAGGCTATTAAATGTTCAGAGGGCTTGCCGTGACGGCAACTATTTAAACGGCTTTGGCTGCAGCTATCTTCGCTTACGGCCACACCACCCTGAAAACGCCCGATCTCGTCTGATCTCGGAAGCTAAGCAGGGTCGGGCCTGGTTAGTACTTGGATGGGAGACCGCCTGGGAATACCAGGTGCAGTAAGCTTTTACATATTTGTTTGTTTGCGTTGTCACACTAGGGGGCGATACCTCACACGATTTACGCTGGAATATTGTATCTGTGCAAAGTAAAATGAAACATCAACGTGTCTTAGATAGCCAGCCACAGTTCAAAGCTAATGGCTTCAGCACACCATTAGCTTTGAACGGCTTTGGCTGCAGCTATCTTCGCTTACGGCCACACCACCCTGAAAACGCCCGATCTCGTCTGATCTCGGAAGCTAAGCAGGGTCGGGCCTGGTTAGTACTTGGATGGGAGACCGCCTGGGAATACCAGGTGCAGTAAGCTTTTCTTTATTTGTTCATTTATTTATTTGTAGGTTTATTTATTTATTTGTTTGTTTGTTTTTTTGCGTTGTCACACTAGGGGGCGATATCTCACACGATTTAAGCTGGAATAGTGTAACTGTGCAAAGTAAAATGAAACATCAACGTGTCTTAGATAGCCAGCCACAGTTCAAAGCTAATGGCTTCAGCACGCTTCGGCTTCTGTCAAAAGCGTTTTTCGTTTTTTTTTGTTTCAGAATGAGAGACAAGGGGTATTTCAGAAAACAGGCTTACCGAGTCTGCTCTGTAACTGCGCCGAGTCAACACCAGGAAGCACTGTATTCACTTCAGTCCATGTTCCTGATTGGGGAGGGCTCCGGGGTTTCCTGGGTACACTTGTCCGGCTAACTCTGCGTCCTGATACGGGGCCCAGGAGTTAACTTAATTGAGCATTTTTGCGTTCCCCATACGTCCATTTGCCAATTACGTGTGTGCATACGCGATGAAAAAGAAGTAAGAACTAATGTTAATGGCCTCTCACCAGGGAATGCTGCGTTGGGGAATTCCGTTTACCACTCGCTCTGTCCTGTATGGATGCTTCTGAGAATGTGTAGGCTACTGCGAGGCACAGCGGGACATATTTTTTTTTATTTATTTCTTTTATTGTTTTGTAAAGATGCATATTTAGGTAATAGTATAAATATTAAGGAGCGCCAGTATTCTGGCACAGGTAGTGAGATCGGACAGTTTGCTCGCCGTCATTGTGCGCCTTGGAGAGCTGCGCAACTGGAACGATGTGCTACCCACGTATGTGAAAGGCACGGCGTGGCGCAGGGACAGATTCCGAGAGGTGCACAACTCATACTTACCTGGCAGGGGAGATACCATGATCACGAAGGTGGTTCACCCAGGGCGAGGCTCGGCCATTGCACTTCGGTCATGCTGACCCCTGCGAATTCCCCAAATGTGGGAATCTCGACTGCATAATTTCTGGTAGTGGGGGACTGCGTTCGCGCTCTCCCCTGATGTTGCTGTGAAAAAGTAGAATGTACTCGGTGGCGCCTGCTCGTGTTGCCTGGGCACGCCGCCGCGGCGTCTCAAGACCGTGAAGCGGACGTCAATGCGTAAATGTAGGAAAAGTGCCTAAAATTCACGGAAGCAACTTTGTTGCAGGTCAGTCGCATTGCGACGGCATATGGCAGGTCCTTTTAAAATCTAATAGATTGCCCGGAGTTTTAAATTGCAAGAAGGCGTAATTCATTTAACCAGGGTGACGCGACTTCGTCAGGGTTTTCAATGCTGCGGCCGGTGCGAGAAACGAGCTGTTAACTTTCCTGTCTAAAACTACACGACGACTGTTTCGCCCCATCTCTTTCCACTAAGTAGCATTTTCTTACTTTTTTTTCAGAGGGAACGGCTTCTGCCATTTGTAAAGCCATAAGTGATCGCACAAGGTTTGCGAAACATTACATTTACATACATTTTTCCAATATTTTATCAGGCAAGCCCTGTTATCCAAAGCGGCGCGCAATAAGTGCATGCCGAAGGTCGTTGCAAGAACTACAGAACGTACGTCCGGCAAGGTTCAATTCTCATAAAGTATCAGCTACCCCGAGCCATTAACATAGCCAGTGCAACCAGTAAGCAAAAGCCCAATGTACATTGCGAAGCCTGGCATCGCAGTCACGTCGGGCGCAGCGGATTTAACTGGGAATAATTCAAATTCAGATATATGAAAATACCATTTTCACTAGTCAAAACGTAATTACAGACATGGTAAATAGCTGATCATTCGGTATGTGCGACGAGTCGAATGGCCATACCTGTGACGTCATTATGGATATCTATAAAGTTATTGTGACAAGTGAAAGCATGTTTTCAGATGTCTTGACTCATCCCTCTTACTCGTCAGTTTAAAATTGCAGATATCCTGAATTGTCATTCTGACAGGTAACATTGTAATTTCGACCAATTCAAATGCGTTTGTCGATAACTAAAATGCAATTATGAATAGTGGAGCGAGGCTATTAAATGTTCAGAGGGCTTGCCGTGACGGCAACTATTTAAACGGCTTTGGCTGCAGCTATCTTCGCTTACGGCCACACCACCCTGAAAACGCCCGATCTCGTCTGATCTCGGAAGCTAAGCAGGGTCGGGCCTGGTTAGTACTTGGATGGGAGACCGCCTGGGAATACCAGGTGCAGTAAGCTTTTACATATTTATTTATTTATTTATTTATTTGTTTGCTTGTTTGCGTTGTCACACTAGCGGGCGATACCTCACACGATTTACGCTGGAATATTGTAACTGTGCAAAGTAAAATGAAACATCAACGTGTCTTAGATAGCCAGCCACAGTTCAAAGCTAATGGCTTCAGCACGCTTCGGCTTCTGTCAAAAGCGTTTTTCGTTTTTTGTTGTTTCAGAATGAGAGACAAGGGGTATTTCAGAAAACAGGCTTACCGAGCCTGCTCTGTAACTGCGCCGAGTCAACACCAGGAAGCACTGTATTCACTTCAGTCCATGTTCCTGATTGGGGAGGGCTCCGGGGTTTCCTGGGTACACTTGTCCGGCTAACTCTGCGTCCTGATACGGGGCCCAGGAGTTAACTTAATTGAGCATTTTTGCGTTCCCCATACGTCCATTTGCCAATTACGTGTGTGCATACGCGATGAAAAAGAAGTAAGAACTAATGTTAATGGCCTCTCACCAGGGAATGCTGCGTTGGGGAATTCCGTTTACCACTCGCTCTGTCCTGTATGGATGCTTCTGAGAATGTGTAGGCTACTGCGAGGCACAGCGGGACATATTTTTTTTATTTATTTCTTTTTTTTTTTGTAAAGATGCATATTTAGGTAATAGTATAAATATTAAGGAGCGCCAGTATTCTGGCACAGGTAGCGAGATCGGACAGTTTGCGCGCCGTCATTGTGCGCCTTGGAGAGCTGCGCAACTGGAACGATGTGCTACCCACGTATGTGAAAGGCACGGCGTGGCGCAGGGACAGATTCCGAGAGGTGCACAACTCATACTTACCTGGCAGGGGAGATACCATAGTTAATGGATTCCTCAGGTGATGGTATGCCGGCCTATCGGGCGCGGCTCAAGAATTCGGTTCGTTTTGTGGCTGAGGAGGGTTCTGCGAGGCGTGGGAATTTTGATTTGAGTTTTTTTGTCACTGATGTTCTGCGTGGATTGTTGAAAGTGGATTCGGAGATCGTGTATTGCCTGCAAGATTTCTCGGGTAGGGGTTTTTATGATCTTACCTTTTTATACTGAGACAGCTTGTCTTAATTTGTATCAGCGATACCGGGAGTGCAAGGACTCACCTTTATTGGAAGGGATTAGGGTAGAATTACTCTACTCCAAGGCTTTGAGGCCTATCACTGTGCATCTGTACAATCCCTTTGTTAGGGAAGCGGACATTTTGTGTTTTTTAAGAAAATACTGCTCTGAAATAAGGGATGGTGTAAAGCTTCAGGATCGTTTTGGGTTTTGGAACGGAAAGCGCAGGTATATGGTTCGGTTTAAACCAGACCCATTAAGTGTTGGAGGCTTTTATCATCCACCTGCTATCTTTTCAATTGGGCCAGATAGGGGTTTTTTAAATTACCCAGGCCAGCCATTGTACTGTCGCAAGTGCAGCTCCTTTGGGCATGTTAGAGCAGTGTGTGTGACAAACAGATGCCGCCATTGTTTGTCGGGGGACCATGAAACTAAGGACTGTGTTGCCCCAAAGGCATGTACCTTGTGTGGCAGCATTGAACATTTGTTTCGTAGTTGCCCAGAAAGACAGAAATCTTATGCTGCGTTGGTGGAGTCTGAGTTTCGGGATCTGGGTGATTATGGGGGGCCTGCATGAGGCCAGACAAAGGCACTCTCTGCGCAGGGCGCGGCACCCATTGAGCTGGAGCCTGCAATCCCATTAGCGACCACCATTCCAGAGCCTGCAGTGTCCGAGGTTGCAACTGTTCTGAAGCCACCTGGAAATCCTGGCCTGGATCGGGTTTCCGTAGCTGGATCGGAGTCGGCGTCTGTACAGAATTGTGCTTCCCTTCCGGTTTCCACTGCGGTTCCGGACACTGGATTGGCTGGGGAGTCTGGTGGGGCGCCCGGCCCTGCTTCTGGTTTTGACCCTGGTTCTGCATTGGAGGCGGTAGATGATGTTCTGTCTCCGGCTCCGCAGTCCCAGCTGGGGGCAGGCCCAGCTCCGGTTGTGGCGCCTGGTCCGGTTCCGGTTGCTGTGCTCGATCCAGCCCCAGTTCCTGCATGTGGTCCGGTTCTGGCTGCTGTGCCGGATCCGGGTTCAGTTGGTGCATCTGTTTTGGCTTCTGTTACTGCATCTGGTCCAGCTTCTGTTCCTGCACCTGGTCCAGCCCCTGTTCCTGCACCTGGTCCAGTTCATGCATCGGGTAGTAGGGTGTTGGGCGGCGGGGGATACGTACAGATATTTGGGCCTAAGGCCGCTACTAACCCTGGGTTTCAGGTTCCAGATGTAAAGGAGGCCACTTCTCCCAAGCTGTTTTCTCCTGAGTTTGAGCAGGTCCTAGGTAGGGAGGCGGTTTCGTTGGGAGACGGAGCGTCTCTCCTGACCGCGGCGGACCTGCAGACGTCAGCTTGGGGGGACAGCCCCTTCTTGGAGGGGGGTGAAGAGATGGACTGGGTCCACGCTCCAGGCCGGAAGCGGGCATCATCAGGTGATGGGGGGAGTCCAAGGGGGGCAAAAGTGGTGCCTCTCCTGGTGCTAGGGAACCGGTTTGCAGCGCTGGCGGGGTCATCGGAGGAGGACAAGGCGGAGTCTGAAGGGGAGCCTCTGATGGAGATTGGATCTCCCTCAAGTCTTTTGGATTGGGAATCAGATTGCCTCGCAAATATAATGTGTATGCCTCCCGGAAAGGGCGACACTAAGGGAGAAGGGGAGGATGCGGGTACATAAAGGTGTTTTTCGGGTTTTTCTTCCCTTGCATTGCTTTTCACCCCTTAATGTATTTTTATGGAATTGTCCCTAATTACAGTTAACGTTAGGGGTATGAGGGACCCCATAAAGAGGGCAGCAGTTTTTTCGGCCTTTGAGGGAATGAAGGGGCATATTTTCCTCCTGCAGGAAGTTCATTTAAAAAATGAGGAGGATGTGGCTGCCTTCTCCAAAGAGTGGAGGTGGGGTCCCTCTGCCTGGGCAGTTGGGAATGTCCACGCAGATGGGGTGGGGGTTCTGTTTAAGGGGCACTCCTTCCTTATTGAGGAGGTGGTGGTGGTGGTGGCGGGCCGATTGATTTATGTGGACTGCTGCTTGGGGTCGAACAAACTTAGAGTTATTAATGTGTATGCCCCAGTACAGAGTGGGAGACGGCTGGAGCTCTTTGCGGAGCTGCCAGGGTGCCTCCCCACCACTCGCTCAGTCTTCCTAGGTGGGGATTTTAATGTCTCTCTGGACAGGTTGGGCGAAAGTGCTGCATCTGGGAGTAGGGATGACGATCATTCTGCCAAGGTGCTGGCGGGCATTGTGAGGGATTACTCCCTTATTGATGTATATCGCACAGTGCACCCGGGAAATAGTGGGATTACATGGCGCAATTTTCGGGGTGCAGCAAGTCGGATAGACTATTTTTTCCTGGGCAGGGGGCATGAGGGATTGAGGTGCTCTCTCTTCCCCCTGTGGATGTCGGACCATGACGGAGTACATGTGAGCATTAGAGTGGGCGGTAGGAGCTGGGGGCCAGGTTTCTGGCGCATGAATGTTTCCCTTTTAAAATCTGCCTCAGTCAAGGCAAGTTTCGCTCAGTTTTATTCATTGGTGCGGACCCTGCGGCCGTTCTACCTCTCTGTTGTGGAGTGGTGGGAGGCCGCAAAGGTTCGCTTCAGGGATTTTTTTCGCAGGCACAGCGCTTTTGAGAGAAGGAAGGAGCGGGAGGAGGTGGGGAAGTGGATGAGCTGTCTTTCATACCTTCACGGTCGGCTCAACGCGGGGGTAGCAGTGGAGTGGGGGTTATACGAGGGAGTTAAAAGTCGGATCAGGGCGATTTTGGAGGGGAGGGCTCGCTCTCTCGCCTTCCAAGCGCGAGTGAGGGAGTTAGAGGAGGGGGAGAAGCCTTCAGCCTATTTTTTTAAGGCTGCCAAAGCAAGGAGGAACGCTTCTTTTATACATGGGCTGGTAGGTGAAGGCGGGTTAGTAACTGAGGCACAACCAATGTTGGCTGTGGCTGAAGATTTTTATGCTGACCTTTTTCAGCAGCGTGAGTGTGACCCGGTGGTGGAAGCGGCCTTGCTGGATTGTGTCGGAAGTAGGCTGGCGGAAGAGGAGGTCCAGGTTTTAGAGAAGCCTCTGTCATTGGAGGAGGTGACAAAGGCTTTAAAATCAATGCGGGACGGTAGGGTGCCAGGGCACGATGGCCTCCCAAAGGAGTTTTTTGTAACCTTCTGGGAGATGTTGGGGCCTGACCTGCTAGAGGTGTATCGATGTATCTGGGAGAGGGGCCTGCTAGCAGATTCTATGAGGAAGGGAGTCCTTGCCTTGCTATTTAAATCGGGAGAGCGCACCGAGCTTAAGAATTGGCGACCCTTAACCCTGCTTACGGCTGATTATAAGATCTTGGCGAAGGTCGCCACATGTCGGCTGAAGCAGGTGATGAGCTCGTTGGTGTGTGAGGACCAAACTTGTGGCGTCCCTGGACGCTCCTGCACTTTAAACCTGTTGCTGTTCAGGGACATCATTGATTGGGCAGAGGACAGGAAGGTGCCGGTGGCGGTGGTCGGCATCGACCAAGAGAAGGCCTTTGATCGAGTGCAGCACGGTTTCCTCTTCAAGGTCTTGGAGCGGCTGGGTTTTGGCCCCTCTTTCTTGGGCTTGCTGCACATGCTTTACAGGCAGGTTTTCAGTTGCGTGCGAATTAATGGCTTCATTGGGAGGGAAGTAGAGCAGGCAGGTGGGGTGAGGCAGGGGTGCCCACTCTCACCGCTGCTCTATGTGCTCTTTATGGAGCCTTTCGCAGAACTGGTGCGGCGGGACTCACAGATTGATGGGGTGATGATCCCGGGGGCCGGTGGTGAACGGTTAAAAATTCAGCAGTATGCCGACGACACAACCCTGTTTGTGTCCTCGGAAGGGTCCCTGAGGCGTGTGCGGGCACTCACGGATTTTTTCGCTGCAGGAACGGGTTCCAAAGTCAATTTGAGCAAATCGGCAGTGCTTTTTTGTGGACAGTGGGCAGAAGAGCCACGGGATCTTGGGGGGTTTGCGCGGTGTGAGGGGGGCCTCAAGGTGCTGGGGGTCCGGTTTTTCCCGCTGGAGAGTGCGACGCGAAATTGGGTGGCTAGATTGGGGGTACTGCGTGCGTGTTTGGGGATCTGGTCTCAAAGGCGGTTGTCTTTGTCTGGGCGTATTGTGGTGGTGAAGTCAGTGGTTTTGCCACTGCTTCTCCACATGGCTTACATATTCCCTATGCCGGGCCGCTTAAAGATTGCCATAAATAGGGCGATTTTCAAATTCCTGTGGTGTGGCAGGTATGAATATGTAAGCAGAGAGCTCATGTACAGAGCAGTAAGCAAAGGGGGTCGAGATGTGCCGTGGGTGCCATTGAAACTGGAAGTGCTGTACGCTTGTTTTGCCTGCAGGGTGGTGCTAGAACGGGCACCACACAAGTGTTTTTATTTTGCCCGCTTTTACCTGGCCAACGCACTCAGGCACTTAGTGCCTGTGTCTCATGTGGTGCCGAGGGCAGAGGAGCTGTCCCCTGCTTACAGGGCCGTGTGCAGTTGCCTCAGAAGAAGCTCGGCAGCAGTGACAAGAGAGGAGCTTCTTGATCATCGCACTTGGTACAGGGCTATGATTGCTAGGCGAGCTCATGCTCCAGTAAATATTCCCCGTGAGGTAGATTGGGCAAAAGTAAGTGGGGGGCGGGCCCCAGGGGCTGTGCGGGATTTACACTGGCGCTGCGCGCTAGGGCGGTTGCCAGTCAGGGAGACCCTATACCGCCAGAATTGTGCAAGAAATTCTTTGTGCCCAAGGGGGTGTGGGGAAGAGGAGACAGTTCCTCACGTCTTTTGGTGGTGCCCCTTTTCAGTGGATCACTGGAGGCAGGTGCAGGGGTTACTGCAGGGGGCAGGGGTGCAGGCTGCTCTGTCAAAGGACATGGTGATGTACGGGAGAGGGTTGTGGGGGTCGAGGGTGGAGGGGCCCGCGCTGGTGTGGGATATCCTGGGGTACGCAAAGCTGGTACTGTGGGAGGACAGGGTGGCAGTGTCGGCTGGGCGTGGCAGGATAATGACATCAGCTCAGCTTATTTACCAGTTCCGGGGGAGGGTAGCAGAGAAGGTAAATGGGGAGGGTTTAGTGAAAGGGTGGGACTGGGTACGCGAGCACTGGTTGGGCCTAGAGAGAGTGTTTACTATATAGACCCCAGCAAATGGCTTTGGGATGTTTTCATTTCGCTTGGGTATAACGCACCTTTTAAACGGAGCATGCAAACATTGCAAATATTGTAAATATTGTAAATATTGTAAAGTTCAAAAACTAAGTACACAACACGATGAGGATGCTGCTTCCTGCTCCTAGTTCTGAACGTGAAAATGGCTAAAGCCTATGATGAGCGTGCAGTAAGTTTACAGGACGGGGGTGCATGCTGAGTGGAAAAAAAAAAAAAAGTTCACCCAGGGCGAGGCTCGGCCATTGCACTTCGGTCATGCTGACCCCTGCGAATTCCCCAAATGTGGGAATCTCGACTGCATAATTTCTGGTAGTGGGGGACTGCGCTCTCCCCTGATGTTGCTGTGAAAAAGTAGAATGTACTCGTGGCGCCTGCTCGTGTTGTCCGGGCACGCCGCCGCGGCGTCTCAAGACCGTGAAGCGGACGTCAATGCGTAAATGTAAGAAAAGTGCCTAAAATTCACGGAAGCAACTTTGTTGCAGGTCAGTCGCATTGCGACGGCATATGGCAGGTCCTTTTAAAATCTAATAGATTGCCCGGAGTTTTAAATTGCAAGAAGGCGTAATTCATTTAACCAGGGTGACGCGACTTCGTCAGGGTTTTCAATGCTGCGGCCGGTGCGAGAAACGAGCTGTTAACTTTCCTGTCTAAAACTACACGACGACTGTTTCGCCCCATCTCTTTCCACTAAGTAGCATTTTCTTGCTTTTTTTTTCAGAGGGAACGGCTTCTGCCATTTGTAAAGCCATAAGTGATCGCACAAGGTTTGCGAAACATTACATTTACATACATTTTTCCAATATTTTATCAGGCAAGCCCTGTTATCCAAAGCGGCGCGCAATAAGTGCATGCCGAAGGTCGTTGCAAGAACTACAGAACGTACGTCCGGCAAGGTTCAATTCTCATAAAGTATCAGCTACCCCGAGCCATTAACATAGCCAGTGCAACCAGTAAGCAAAAGCCCAATGTACATTGCGAAGCCTGGCATCGCAGTCACGTCGGGCGCAGCGGATTTAACTGGGAATAATTCAAATTCAGATATATGAAAATACCATTTTCACTAGTCAAAACGGAATTACAGACATGGTAAATAGCTGATCATTCGGTATGTGCGACGAGTCGAATGGCCATACCTGTGACGTCATTATGGATATCTTTAAAGTTATTGTGACAAGTGAAAGCATGTTTTCAGATGTCTTGATTCATCCCTCTTACTCGTCAGTTTAAAATTGCAGATATCCTGAATTGTCATTCTGACAGGTAACATTGTAATTTCGACCAATTCAAATGCGTTTGTCGATAACTAAAATGCAATTATGAATAGTGGAGCGAGGCTATTAAATGTTCAGAGGGCTTGCCGTGACGGCAACTATTTAAACGGCTTTGGCTGCAGCTATCTTCGCTTACGGCCACACCACCCTGAAAACGCCCGATCTCGTCTAATCTCGGAAGCTAAGCAGGGTCGGGCCTGGTTAGTACTTGGATGGGAGACTGCCTGGGAATACCAGGTGCAGTAAGCTTTTACATATTTATTTATTTGTTTGTTTGTTTGCGTTGTCACACTAGGGGGCGATATCTCACACGATTTAAGCTGGAATAGTGTAACTGTGCAAAGTAAAATGAAACATCAACGTGTCTTAGATAGCCAGCCACAGTTCAAACCTAATGGCTTCAGCACGCTTCGGCTTCTGTCAAAAGCGTTTTTCGTTTTTTGTTGTTTCAGAATGAGAGACAAGGGGTATTTCAGAAAACAGGCTTACCGAGTCTGCTCTGTAACTGCGCCGAGTCAACACCAGGAAGCACTGTATTCACTTCAGTCCATGTTCCTGATTGGGGAGGGCTCCGGGGTTTCCTGGGTACACTTGTCCGGCTAACTCTGCGTCCTGATACGGGGCCCAGGAGTTAACTTAATTGAGCATTTTTGCGTTCCCCATACGTCCATTTGCCAATTACGTGTGTGCATACGCGATGAAAAAGAAGTAAGAACTAATGTTAATGGCCTCTCACCAGGGAATGCTGCGTTGGGGAATTCCGTTTACCACTCGCTCTGTCCTGTATGGGTGCTTCTGAGAATGTGTAGGCTACTGCGAGGCACAGCGGGACATATTTTTTTTATTTATTTCTTTTATTGTTTTGTAAAGATGCATATTTAGGTAATAGTATAAATATTAAGGAGCGCCAGTATTCTGGCACAGGTAGTGAGATCGGACAGTTTGCTCGCCGTCATTGTGCGCCTTGGAGAGCTGCGCAACTGGAACGATGTGCTACCCACGTATGTGAAAGGCACGGCGTGGCGCAGGGACAGATTCCGAGAGGTGCACAACTCATACTTACCTGGCAGGGGAGATACCTTTGCTGTTTAAGTATCGATTGTTTGTTAAGCTTTGGCTTAGTGGGCGAGTTAAAATCTTTAAGAAAGTTTGTGTTGTTTTTTTTTTGTTTGTGCTTGCAGGTAGAAATAAGGATTCTACAGGAGTGGTTTCGTGGGTGGTAAGGCCCTTCGGGGCAAGTTTCTTTTCTTGTCGTATTGTGGATTCTTTTGTTTAGTTAGTTTTGTGTTTGTGGCCTTCGGGATGGCCGCCGCTAGGGTCGGCGCCCGTCGGCACTGTTGTGTGCGTTTTTCTCTCAGAGAAAGGGAAGGAAAATTAATTGAGATGTCGCGGTTTGACTTCTCAAGAAAATTACTGCTTGGTGTTTTGGGATATGTCCCAGGGGATATAAATTGCTTACTGGTTCTTCCAATGGGGAAGGGATTTGACGTTAGTTTTAGAACTCCAGTGTTGTTGGCCTCATGTTGGAACAAATTAGAGAACGTAAAGGAGAAATTTGAAATGTTTAATATAGAGCGCTTAACAGATGATGCAGCAAAAACTGTGGTAATTAAAATGTATAATGAGACGGTGGAAGTGGACGATATTCTTACTTGGTTAGCCAGATATTGTACAATCAGGGGCCCCGCCCAAAAAGTGCTTGATGTAGAGAGTTGGGACACCTGGCTGCTGAATGCCCAACAGGAAGGCGATGCAATTTGTGTGGGTCTGCCGACCACATGTTTCGGTACTGTCCTGATTCCTTCGCCAACAGAACCAAAAAAAATAGAGTGGAGGTTAGGGAGCGGCAGAGAGAGGAGGAGGCCAAAGCACAGGAGGAAGGAGAAAAGGAGGTGAGGGCAGAGATCAAAGAGAAAACACAAGAGATTCGTGCTGATGTGGCAGAAAATGGGGGCAGTGTGGAAACTAGAGCTGCTGCTGATGTGGCAGGAAATGAGGAGGTGGCTGAAAAGGGAACTGCTGCTGAGGTGGCAGGAAATGGGGGTGTGGCTGAAAGTGGAACTGCGGCTGAGGTGGCAGGAAGGGAGGGTGTGGCTAGTGGAAGTAGGGCTGCAGAGGAGGAGGAAGGAAGTGAGGGTGTGGCGGGAAGTGAAATTGCTGGCAAGGGAGAAGAAAGAGAAGGTGTGTTTGAAAATCTGTACGGTTCAGATTCTGATGCGGACTCCATGGAAACAGTATCAGAGGTGGACAGCAGTGAAATGAGTACAGATGGTGTTAGTTTGAAAAGAGGGGCAGAAGACGGAGTAGAAAGAAGGGGAGGAGGAAAGAAAGGAAGGAGTCGGTTAGCGGAAAGGTGGGGTGGACTGTCGGAGAGTGACGAGTCCAGTCCTCCAGTGTACCCAGATTTTAATTTGTCCCCCAATATCGTACCATATATAAGTGAGACAGAATCCCCCCCAGATGGTTCACCTGCGGGTGACCCAGGGTGGGGTATGAAGTCATAAAGGATAATGGTGAGTAAAATAAAGGGGTTGTTATATTTAATGGTGGGTTGTTTACTACGTCTGTTTTTTATCTTTAATAAAGATAAAATGAGTTCCCAGCACATACCCCTCACGGTGGTGACGATAAATGTTCGCAGCGTGAGGACAGTAATGAGGGCAAGGTCTGTTCTTTTGGCCCTGGAAGGGGTCCAGGCAGACATAATTTGCCTACAAGAATGCGGGTTGCCATATCGCTCTTCCTACAGGGAGTGGGAAAGCATGTGGCAGCTAGGGCCGTCTCTTTGGAGCGGCTCGAACGCAAACCGGTCAGATGGTGTGGCAGTGCTGGTGAAGAACAAGAGGGTGCAGGTGTTGGGGAGCACTGTGGTGGTGAGTGGTAGATTGTTGGTTTTATCACTGTCTTTTAATGGAATGAATTTTACCCTTTTAAATATTTATTGTTCTCCATACAAGCAGGAGAGATGGGAGTTGATGCAGGAGCTCCCGCCGCATCTCCTTGGGCGGGCCCCTTTGTTACTGGTTGGGGATTTTAATTGTGTTTTAAATAGGCTTGGGCGGAAGGGGGAGGGAGAGGATTTTAGAATGGACAAGACAACATTTTATCTCCAAAGACTTTTAATGGATTTTAAATTACGAGATATTTATTCTTCTTTGTGTCCAGGGCAAGAGGGTTTTACTTGGCGAACAAATGATGGATCCCGAGCATCGAGGATTGATTTCATCTTTGCTAGGGGTTTCGCTGGTCAATCAGCATCTCTGAATCCGGTGTTTTATTCTGACCACTCCCTGCTGAACTGCTCCTTGACTGTGGAGTCAGGAGTAGCGGTAGGCAGAGGAGTATGGAAGCTGAACTGCCGCTTGTTGGAGGACCCGGCTGTAGTGATGGCTTTTAATGAAAAATATAAAGAATGGCAATCCCTCCAGGAGTTGTACAGTACAAGTGCGGAGTGGTGGGAGGACACAAAGGGGAGAATTAAGGAGTTTTTTATTAATAAAGGAAAAGAAAAGAAGAAGAAGGAGAGGAGAGTGTAGGTGGGGCTTCAGAAAAGGTTAAATAGATATTGGGATTTGGTAAACATGGGATTTGATTTTAAAGAAGAACTGAAGCAAGTAAAAAATGAGATGGCTGTTTTAACGGAAAATAAGAGCAAAAATGTAATTTTTAGATGTAAGGAGAAGGAAATTGACGAGGGAGAGAAGTGTACAAGATACTTTAAAAAAAAAATTATGTCAAGGGGAATTTTAATGAAAGGTTTGAAGGGGGAGGATGGGGTTGTAAAAAATGGAAAAAAAGGTATGTTAGAGGCGGTGGAGGAATTTTATGGGAAACTGTTTGGAGAAAAGGAAGTGGTGGAAGAAAGGGTGGAGGAGGTGTTGGACAATATAGGGAGGGTGGTGGAAGAGGGGTTGGTTTTAGATGCACCTATCGAATTTTTAGAGTTGACGGAAAGTCTCAAATCTTTTAAAACTGGGAAGGCACCGGGGCTTGACGGGATTCCAGTTGAATTTTACAGGTCTTTTTGGGGATTAGTGGGGCCAGATATTTTAACTGTTTTTAGAGTTTGATAGTTTTAAAAAGTTGCCCGTGAGTTTTAGAGAGGGGGTGGTTACTTTGATTTCTAAAAAAGGGGAGGCGGAGGACTTAAAAAACTGGCGACCGATAACTCTTTTAAATTTAGATTTTAAGATGTATAGTAAAATTTTAACTTTATGATGAGGGGGGTTTTAGACCAAGTGATAGACCTGGATCAAACCTGTGCTATGCCAGGAAGGAGGATCACGGACAGCTTGGTACTGGTGAGAGACGCCATCTGTTACGCGAGAGACAGAAATATTAGGCTTGCAGTGTTAAATTTAGATTTTGAAAAGGCTTATGATAGGGTCTCGCATCAGTACATGTTTCGTGTACTGCAAAAGATGGGGTTTTCAGGTGGGTTTTTAGCACGGGTGGGGCTCCTATACACAGAGGTAAGGAGCAGAATTTTGGTAAATGGGATTCTGTCAGAAGCAGTGTCAGTAAACTGCGGGGTCCGTCAGGGGTGTCCGTTATCCCCACTCCTGTTTGTTTGTTGTATGGAGCCACTGGCGCAGGTGTTGAGAAGGGACACCTGGATTAGGGGGCTACAAATACCGGGTAGTGGGGGGAGGGAGGCCAGGTGCATTCTCTACATGGATGATGTCACGGTTTTATGTTCGGACAGGGTGTCGGTCGCCAGGGTTTTAGACAGAACAGAATGGTTCGGTCAAGCCTCGGGTGCAAAGTTAAACAGAGAAAAAACAGTTTTAAAATTTTTTGGGAACTGGAGTGAGATGGAGAGACAAGACCTCCCTCTAAAAGTGGATTTTAATGAAATGCGGGTTCTGGGGGTTAAATTTAATGCAGAAGGTTTGGGCAGCGGGAACTGGGACGACATTTTTAAGAAAATACAAAAAAAAGTAACTTTTTGGAGGTTGAGGCAACTCACCTTGGAAGGGAAAGTCTTGATTTTAAAGTCTGTGATTTTACCGATGTTGTTGTTTGTGGGTGCTGTCTTTTGTCCGTCCCGTGTTGTGTTCGTCAGACTTGATCGTTTGATTTTCCGTTTTTTATGGGGTGGGGGGTGGGAACGGCTAAAGAGGGAGTGGGTGAAGAGAGCGCCGGAGAAGGGTGGAAAAGGGGTCCCGGATTTTTACAAAATTTTAATGTGTAAATTTGTGGCGTTACATGTCTCGTTGGCTGTGTCTGGTTTTAATAAAGCTTCTTTTTTTGTTCGGTTTTTTATGGGGGGATATTTAAGGAGGTTGGGTATTTTAAAAGTTAATTTAACTGTACCTGTAGCCTTTGTGATGCCAGGTTTTTATCGCCTAGTACAAACGTTTTTAATGAAATGTGAATTGGAAGAGGAGGGGGTTGATGCACTGACATCTTTTAAAAACCTTCTCTCCTTTGTGCAGGGCAGGGAGCCTACGTGTCCAGTGAGAGGGCTGGCACTAGGCCAAGCAGGAAAGATTTGGAAGGAGGTGGCCCACCCGGACCTGCTGAACCGGCATCGGGACCTGGCCTGGCAGGTGGCGCACGGGGTCCTCCCTGTTCGAGCAGTAATGCACAGAAGAGGGATGTCCAGAATTGCAGTGTGCCCCAGAGATGGCTGTGGCTATGAAGAGTCAGTGCGGCACCTCCTGTGGGACTGTGAGGCGGCCCAGGCCCTCTGGAAGGAGGTGTGCCCTCTGCTCCAGCACCTGCACCCTGGGATAACGCTAGACTGCCAGCTGGTCCTATATGGGACAAAAGGAAAAATAAAAGAAAATGCGTGGACTCAAGCATGGCAGGTGGTAAACTGCACAAAGGAGGCCCTGTGGAAGGCAAGATGCCTGCTGGTGCTGGAGGACAAATTACTGAGGATGGAACAAATGAAGAGGGTGGCCTGGGCCGCAGTAAAAGACTACATGTTCCGCCACAGTCGGCGGAAGGGACAGGAGGTAACCAGACGCACACGGGGGCGCGCTGCATGGACAATGGTCATGGGACGGGGAGGATTAGCCTGCTCAGGTCCAGGACTCCCAGTATGACGGGACAGCAGGTAAGGAGTGAAGGCAGTTGTTTAAGGACACGTCCTGCCCTGCACAAAAGTATAGTGTCTGATTTTATTGGGTTTGGTTTTAAAATGTATGTAAAATATATTTATTGGCATGGGATGGAGTTACGGAAAGTTTTGGAGAGTTTTGTGTTTAGAAAATGGTTTGTGTTTTTAAAATATAATGTTTTATTTGGATTTTGTAGGAATTATGAGTATATTTGGATGGTCATCAATTTTAAATCAAATTCCTGTAAATAATTTTAACATGCTTGGCATTTTATTTTTATAAATATTGTAATGTTTGTAAAGTTTGAAATGTTTCGAAATGTGTACAGTGTTTGTAAGTCTTGAAATGCTTGGAAAGCTAAATGTTTTGATACAATAAAAAATTTTCAAAAGTGGTTCACCCAGGGCGAGGCTCGGCCATTGCACTTTGGTCATGCTGACCCCTGGAAATTCCCCAAATGTGGGAATCTCGACTGCATAACTTCTGGTAGTGGGGGACTGCATTCGCGCTCTCCCCTGATGTTGCTGTGAAAAAGTAGAATGTACTTGGTGGCGCCTGCTCGTGTTGTCCGGGCACGCCGCCGCGGCGTCTCAAGACCGTGAAGCGGACATCAATGCGTAAATGTAAGAAAAGTGCCTAAAATTCACGGAAGCAACTTTGTTGCAGGTCAGTCGCATTGCGACGGCATATGGCAGGTCCTTTTAAAATCTAATAGATTGCCCGGAGTTTTAAATTGCAAGAAGGCGTAATTCATTTAAACAGGGTGACGCGACTTCGTCAGGGTTTTCAATGCTGCGGCCGGTGCGAGAAACGAGCTGTTAACTTTCCTGTCTAAAACTACACGACGACTGTTTCGCCCCATCTCTTTCCACTAAGTAGCATTTTCTTACTTTTTTTTCAGAGGGAACGGCTTCTGCCATTTGTAAAGCCATAAGTGATCGCACAAGGTTTGCGAAACATTACATTTACATACATTTTTCCAATATTTTATCAGGCAAGCCCTGTTATCCAAAGCGGCGCGCAATAAGTGCATGCCGAAGGTCGTTGCAAGAACTACAGAACGTACGTCCGGCAAGGTTCAATTCTCATAAAGTATCAGCTACCCCGAGCCATTAACATAGCCAGTGCAACCAGTAAGCAAAAGCCCAATGTACATTGCGAAGCCTGGCATCGCAGTCACGTCGGGCGCAGTGGATTTAACTGGGAATAATTCAAATTCAGATATATGAAAATACCATTTTCACTAGTCAAAACGGAATTACAGACATGGTAAATAGCTGATCATTCGGTATGTGCGACGAGTCGAATGGCCATACCTGTGACGTCATTATGGATATCTTTAAAGTTATTGTGACAAGTGAAAGCATGTTTTCAGATGTCTTGATTCATCCCTCTTACTCGTCAGTTTAAAATTGCAGATATACTGAATTGTCATTCTGACAGGTAACATTGTAATTTCGACCAATTCAAATGCGTTTGTCGATAACTAAAATGCAATTATGAATAGTAGAGCGAGGCTATTAAATGTTCAGAGGGCTTGCCGTGACGGCAACTATTTAAACGGCTTTGGCTGCAGCTATCTTCGCTTACGGCCACACCGCCCTGAAAACGCCCGATCTCGTCTGATCTCGGAAGCTAAGCAGGGTCGGGCCTGGTTAGTACTTGGATGGGAGACCGCCTGGGAATACCAGGTGCAGTAAGCTTTTACATATTTATTTATTTGTTTGTTTGTTTGCGTTGTCACACTAGGGGGCGATATCTCGCACGATTTAAGCTGGAATACTGTAACTGTGCAAAGTAAAATGAAACATCAACGTGTCTTAGATAGCCAGCCACAGTTCAAAGCTAATGGCTTCAGCACGCTTCGGCTTCTGTCAAAAGCGTTTTTCGTTTTTTGTTGTTTCAGAATGAGAGAGAAGGGGGGTATTTCAGAAAACAGGCTTACCGAGTCTGCTCTGTAACTGCGCCGAGTCAACACCAGGAAGCACTGTATTCACTTCAGTCCATGTTCCTGATTGGGGAGGGCTCCGGGGTTTCCTGGGTACACTTGTCCGGCTAACTCTGCGTCCTGATACGGGGCCCAGGAGTTAACTTAATTGAGCATTTTTGCGTTCCCCATACGTTCATTTGCCAATTACGTGTGTGCATACTCGATGAAAAAGAAGTAAGAACTAATGTTAATGGCCTCTCACCAGGGAATGCTGCGTTGGGGAATTCCGTTTACCACTCGCTCTGTCCTGTATGGATGCTTCTGAGAATGTGTAGGCTACTGCGAGGCACAGCGGGACATATTTTTTTAAATTTATTTCTTTTTTTTTTGTAAAGATGCATTTTTAGGTAATAGTATAATATTAAGGAGCGCCAGTATTCTGGCACAGGTAGTGAGATCGGACAGTTTGCTCGCCGTCATTGTGCGCCTTGGAGAGCTGCGCAACTGGAACGATGTGCTACCCATGTATGTGAAAGGCACGGCGTGGCGCAGGGACAGATTCCGAGAGGTGCACAACTCATACTTACCTGGCAGGGGAGGTACCATTTTGGTCTTTCTTGCTGAGCGATAGTATCGAGCTTGTTTTCTGCTTTGTGCAAGAAGCGTGTATTGTTTCAATTTAACTATTTGTGTTGGATTTTCTGATTTTTTTAGGTGTTGTCGGTGACGAGGACAGGAGCGGAGCGACATTTCTTCCTGCAGGTACGGCCCTTCGGGGCGTGCTTTGTTTGTGTCTTTTGTGAAAAATTGTTTTGTCAGTTTAATTTTGTTTCTTTTATTTCGCGGTAGTATTTTTGTGTGTTTCAGTTAGAAATGGCGGCAGCGAGAGTCGGCGCTCGCCGGCACTGCTGTGTCCGTTTCAACTTGCGTGAGAAAGACGGCCGTGTGTTAGAGTGCTCACGGCTGGATTTCTCACGCAAGTTTGTCAAAGGCGCGTTGGGTTTTTGTCCTTCAGGCATAAATTGTCTGATTGGTTTGCCTCATGGAAAAGGCTTTGACCTGAGTTTTAAGACTCAAACACTGCTCAGAATGTTTTGGGAGAAGTTTGAAACTGTAAAAGATCAGTTTGAAATGTTTGCAGTGGAGCGTCTAACCGATGATTCAGTTAAGGTGGTGTTTGTTAGAATGTTTAATGAAACGGTTAACGAGGGTGATATAACCACCTGGCTAAGCCGTTTTTGTTCTGTCCGGGCCCCGCCCGAAAGAGTAATGGACACTGAAGGAATTTGGAATGGGAGTTGGCGGGTGCCAATTAAACTGTTGTTGGACCCAAAAGGCTATGGAGGATTTAAACACCTGCCATCTATGATTGTACTGGGCGAAAATAGAGGGCTTATTAGCTATCAGGGCCAACCTAAATTGTGTAGACGGTGTGGTGCATTTGGACACTTAGCAGAGGGGTGCAAGGTGCTGGTGTGCACAAAATGCAGGGAGGTAGGGCACTTGTCAGCACAGTGTCCTGCCGGTGTGAAGTGCAACTTGTGTGGGTCTGCCACTCACCTGTTTAGAGATTGCCCAGACTCTTTTGCAAATAGGGCGCGGCAGGTTAGAGCGGGAAACCGGGCTAGTGGGGAAGAGGAAGCCCAGAGACCAGCAGGGGGGGCTGGTGGGAGAAAGGAAGGTGGGACAGAGAAGAAAGAAAGTGAGGTTCAGAGACCAGCAGGGGGGGCTGGTGGGAGAAAAGAAGGTGGGACAGAGGAAACAAAAGGTGAGGGTAGAAAGGAAGGTGGACAGGAAGAAGAAAAGGAAAGAGGGGAGAAGGGGAAGGTTGGGGAAGGTGAGAAAGTAGGTGATGAGACTCAAAGGGGTGAGGAAGGAAAGGTAAGTAAGGAAAAAGGGGGGGTTGATGTAGGGTTCGGGAGTGAGGGGAAAGGTAGAGGTGAGGATAAGGGTGTAGGTGAGGGTGTAGGAATGGAGAAGGGGGAGGGGGAAGGTAAGGAGTTAGAGGTAGGTGCAGAAAGTCTGCAGCCGGGGCAGGTTGAGGAAGTGGAACAGGTAGACTCAGTGGAGGGGGAAATGGAGGTAGAGCCGCAGGGAACAGAAGGACAGATGGGGGAGTCTGACTCGGAGGCTGCCTCTATGGAGACAGTGGAGTCAGAAGGGAAAAAAGAGGTAGAGGTGGGACCTTTAAAGAGGGGTTTAGATGAGGAGGATGGAGATTTGGAGGGAGCTATAGGAGGACGGAAATGGAAGATAGGAAGGAAAAAGCAATGGGATTGGTTGGAATTCCTATCGGACAGTGAGGAGGTAGGGAATTCTCCAGTATATGGGGAAAGGTCACAAAATCAGACTCCATATGTTTCTGAACTGTTTGCTACAGATGAAAATGCACAGGTGGGTGATTTAGGAGGGGGCAGTTCATTAGAGAAGTGATGGAGAAGGATTTAAAAGCTCGTTTGATATATAAGGTGGTTGTTTTTGTAGAATTGGTGGTTCTTTTTTATCACTTTAAAATGAGTTCCCAGCACATGCCACTCACGGTGGCTACAATTAACGTGTGTAGAATAAGGACATTAAGGAGGGCAAGGTCTGTTTTGGCATCTTTGGAAGGTGTGCAAGCTGATGTAATTTGCCTACAGGAATGTGCACTGCCGTATCGTTCCTCGTACAAAGAGTGGGAGGACATATGGCAGGCAGGGCCATCTCGCTGGAGCGGTTCAAATGCGAATCGTTCTGACGGAGTGGCAGTGCTGGTAAAAAATAAAGGTGTACAGGTATTGGGGAGCACAGTGGTGGTGTGTGGCAGGGTATTGTTTTTATCATTGTGTTTTAATGGAATGTCTTTTAATCTAGTAAATGTATACTGTTCACCTTTTAAACAAGAGAGGTGGGAGTTATTGCAGGAGCTCCCTCCATATCTGCTGGGGCGGACCCCATTGTTATTGGTGGGGGATTTTAACTGTGTTTTAAACAGGGCGGGACGGAAGGGGGCTGGGCATGATTTTAAGGTGGACAAGACTTCGTTTTACTTACAGCGGCTTTTAATGGATTTTAAATTGTGTGATATTTATTCTGTACTTAATCCAGGGAAGGAGGGGTTCACCTGGAGAACAAATGATGGATCCCGGGCATCGAGGATTGATTTCCTCTTTGCTAGGGGTTTTGCAGGTCTGGCAGCATCTCTGAGCCCAGTGTTTTTTTCAGACCATTCCCTGCTGAACTGCTCTCTGGCTGTGAAGTCAGGAGTAGCAGTAGGCAGAGGAATATGGAAGCTGAACTGCCGTTTGTTGGAAGACCAGGCAGTAGTGATGGCTTTTAGAGGAAAATATACAGATTGGCAATCCCTCCAAGATTTATATGATACTCGAGCGGATTGGTGGGAGGATGTCAAAGAAAGAATAAAGGAGTTTTTTATTATAAAGAGTAAAGAAAAGAGGGCAAAGGAAAGGAGGGTGTGGGCAGGATTATAAAAACGCTTAAATAGATACGTAAACTGGTGGATCTGGGTTTTGATTTTAAAGAAGAACTGGAGCATGTGAAAAAGGAAATGGCAATTTTAACAGAAAATAAGTGCAAATCAATTATTTTTAGGTGTAAGGAGAAAGAGATAGATGAAGGAGAGAAATGTACTAGGTATTTTTTTAAAAAGATAATGCCACGGAGGGTTTTAATGAAGGGTCTGAAGGGAGAGGATGGGATGGTTAATAAGAACACAGAAGGCATGCTTGGGGTGGCAGAGGAGTTTTATTCTAAGTTATTTGGGGAGAAAGAGGTAGACCAGGGAAGGATTGGGGAGGTGCTAAATTTTATAGAGCGGGAAGTGCAGGATACAGGTAGTTTGGAGGGCGGGATAGAGAGGGCCGAATTAGATGAAAGTTTTAAATCTTTTAAAAGGGGGAAAGCACCGGGGTTGGATGGGCTGCCTTTTGAGTTTTATTTAAAATTCTGGGATTTATTAGGTTCTGATCTTTTAATGGTTTTTAAAGAATTTGAGAATTTTAAAGTTTTACCGAGGAGTTTTAGAGAAGGAGTGGTTTCTCTCCTTTTTAAGAAAGGAGAAGAGGACGATTTAAAAAAAAAAAAATATATAACACTTTTAAACTTCGATTTTAAGTTTTTTAGTAAGATTTTAACCCTGAGGATGAGGACGGTTTTAGAGGACGTGATTCACCCGGATCAAACTTGTGCTGTGGCCGGCAGGAGGATCACGGACAGCCTCGTACTGGTCAGAGATGCCCTCTGTTACGCGAGAGACAGAGACATTCGGCTCGCTGTACTCAATTTAGATTTTGAAAAGGCGTATGATCGGGTCTCGCACCAGTATATGTTTAAAGTACTGGAAAAAATGGGCTTTCCGGGGGGATTCTTAGCACGGGTGGGGCTTCTGTACACAGACATAGAAAGCAAGATTTTGGTCAACAGGGTCCTGTCAAAGGCAGTGAAGGTAAGCTGCGGGGTCCGCCAGGGTTGTCCGTTATCGCCACTCCTGTTTGTGTGCTGTATAGAGCCATTGGCACAGGTGTTGAGAAGGGATGCCCGGATAACTGGGCTGGGCATTCCAGGGAGCGGAGGACAGGAGGCTCGGTGTGCTTTGTATATGGACGATGTGACGGTATTCTGCACAGACCGATGCTCGATTGACAGGACTATTGACAGGACGGTATGGTTCAGCGGAGCATCGGGGGCAATATTAAACAAAGAAAAGTGTGACTTGAAACTGTACGGACGGTGGACTGAAATGGAGCTCCGTGGGATGCTCATGACGGTTAGGACAGACCAAGTAAAAATCCTCGGGGTTCTTTTTAATTCTGAAGGATTGGGGGATGGAAATTGGGAAGGGGTTTTAAAGAAAGTGGAAAGGAAACTCCAGTTTTGGAGATTACGCCAACTGACATTTGAAGGGAAAAACTTAATTTTAAAAGCCACGATTTTACCATTGTTGTTGTTTATTGGTGTCATTTTTGTGCCGTCGCGTGCTGTGTTGTCTTCTTTGGACGGTTTGATGTTTCGTTTTTTATGGGGGACAGAAGAATATATGAGACACATTCTGTCAAAAAATGATTGATCGATGCCCCGCCCCTTGCCCCCCCCCCCCCTGAAATGGTCCGGTTTTCTATGATGTACATACTGTCAAGATTTGATTGATCAGTTTTACCTTTTGAACTCTGCTGTGGTTTGGTTGGTGAGGGATAAGGGTATGGGGACAGGGTGGGGGGTTGTGGCTGCTGCAGCATGGTGTGTCATATGACACCATGTCCATCGGGGACTGTTAAAGCGGTATAAGAGAGGTTTTTAAGAAAGCTACAGTAGAAAAAAGCACATGCGTTAGTTACTTAGCTGATTTCCTGCGACAAAACAGAAGCGGAGATTCACTAGGTAGATGTTCACAGCTGAGTAGCGAGGATCAAAATGGCCACAGCGAGCTGGTAAGCATGGACAGAGTTAGGCAGGAGCCACTGTTGCTTTAGAGCAATGCCCCCACACAAAGTTTCGGAGATCCCCATCAATCAATAGTCGGCGACGTTTTGTACGCCGGGAGATGCATGCAGAAGACACAGGCGCCCCCCGTGACACATAGTGGGGATGTGGCGGAACAGGTGGGGATGGCCTGTGAAGCGCAAATTTCCCACGTGTTAATGTTTTATGCCTTTTCTTTTTCTGAATACAGACACAGACCTAAACTTAGTTTTTCAACAACCATGTAAGAAAGAAAACATTTCTTACAAACAACTTGATTAGAGTCTAAGACAAAAAGGTTTTCATAATATTACTCACACTTTTAAACCTTTAAAAAGGGGTTTAAGTGGAGATTGCACACGTTAGATACCATATAAGTGTGTATAAAGCATATTGAATAATTACAATGATCTTCATAAAATGTTGCATTAAAAATATTTTTAGCTAAAACCTACATTGACATCACGTGTTGGTACAAATGGATGTTTGTGGTATGCTCTAGCCTCTGTGAATCCATGCACATGGCAAAGGCATCCCTGCTTTTCCAACGGGGCGAGTGCGTTGAGGGTTTTATAAATGAATACAGATAACAGAGATAATAGGGGTTTTTATACACCCCCATGTCAGAAAGAAAACATGGGGATGCTAGCGACTTCATTTTTAAGTCTTTAAAAAGGGTTTAAAATTAAAATTGTGCACGTTAGGAGCCATATAGATGTGTTTGGTGTCTATAGGCAGCAAAATGTTTGAATGGGTGACTCTTTTGGTTTTCTGAATGATGCTTTAGATCGACTAAACCAGGAAGGGGGAATCTTAATGAATTACCACTAACGCCTACAGCTGATAACCCACAAGGTTCTGGTGATGTGCATGCTGCTGCTGCTAATAGTAATGATGATGTTGGTGTGGTGACTTGTGGTCCTGACATGGTAGTGGTGTAAAGGCCCTCCTTTAATTGTGTCGAAATCAGGCAACGGTTTAACTTTGCATCCTTACACGACGTGAACAGCTATGAGGACTTCTATAATGTGCTGCTAAACTTACTAGATCATTTATTGCGTAGAGCTATGCAGTTGGCTAGACCCAATGATGTGATTCAGCTGGAGTTGCGTGGTGACTCCCTGTCTGAGGGTGTGTACATAATTGCTAATGGTGGTAGTGTCGATCTGGACACATTTTTGGGAATGGTTGAAGAGCTGGTTCAGAGCAATTTTGAAATCCTTTCTGATGATACATTGGAACTGGTGGTTCAGATAGTTCAAAACCCAAATGGTGGTGCCCGTAGAAAAATAGCCGCATGTCTCAGAAATGAGATTTTAAGAAAAAAACTACGGCATCTATTTGTAAGTCACAACGTTGAGAATAACCTCTGCTTTGCCATTTGCTTGTCTCAGATGTTAAACCCGGAATTTACGTTAGAGCGGGTGGAGCAAGACGCCATACATTTACAGACGTCTGTAGGCCTGGGCGTACAGGATATGGTGCCTTTTTCAGACATACAAAAGTTTGAACAACTGTTAAAGGTCAAAATTGTTGTGTGGTACCATAATGCTCAGAATGTCTTTTGCAAATTTCAAACAAACCCAGAGCCGCATCCAAAAACCGTGTTTTTGTACCTATAAAACGAACATTACTTTGGTATAAAGTCGTTGAAAGGTTTCTTAGGCAGCGCGTACGTGTGTGATTACTGCTACACACCTTTTACAGCAAAAGCTAACCACCGATGTAAATACTACTGTAATGTTTGTTTTAGTGCTGAATGTTCTTCGCACCCTTTAAAATCAGTAAAGTGTAAAGACTGTGGACTTATATGTCGGTCAGCCTTTTGTTACACAGCGCATAAAGTCGCCAAACTGAATAATGCTACGTGTAAAATGAGCGCCCCATGCGACGCACACAAGTATTGCGAACAGTGTGGCAGGATGTACATCGTCAGTGCTAGAAAACCTGTACCACATCGTTGTAGTGTGCGGCGTCGCGTCAACTGTAATGATGAGCTGGTTGCTGATAGTAGACATGATTGTTACATTCAGCAAGTCAAACCTGAACAGCCGAGCGAGCGCTATGTGTTTTACGATTTTGAATGCCAACAGGATGACGGTGTACATGTCGCTAATTTTATATGCTGTATCGATTTTAACGGGGTGCGTTGGACAGCAGCAGGTGACGGTTGTGTGGAGGCCTTTTCCCGTTGGTTCCGTACACCGAAATACAAAGTGTACACATTTATTGCACACAATTCGAAGGGTTATGATGGCTACCTAATCATGCAACACTTAATTAAACATGGCGTCACACCATCCATTATAGCTCAAGGCAGCAAACTGCTTTGTATCACCGATGATGCATATGAACAGCGCTACATAGATTCCCTCAGCTTCCTCACAATGAAGCTGAGCGCCATGCCATCGGCTTTAGGCTTTGAAAATGCCAAAAAGGGCTACTTTCCACACTTTTGGAACACAGTCGCAAATCAGAATTATACAGGCCCGTACCCACCACCTTTATACTATGGTTACAATACCATGTCAGAAAAGGAGAGGTCTGAGTTTATGCAATGGTACGCAACCGTATCTGGAAGGGTGTTTGACTTTCGCAAGGAGATGTCTGAGTATTGTTTTAATGACGTGGTCATTTTGCGGGAGGGGTGTCTGAGATTTAGACGCGAGGTACTCAGCTGCACCGGTCTTGACCCTTTTCAGGGTGTTACAATAGCTTCTGTATGTATGAAACAATTCTGCACAAGTTTTTTGCCCAAAGACACACTGGCTATCACTACATCTGACAATTACATTCTCAAGCAAAAGTCTTTTTCAACACCGGCAATTCAGTGGTTAGAATATCTGAGCCATCGTGACAATGTTTTCATACAACATGCTTTGAACCGGGGGGAGGTTAAATTTGGGCCGTACTTTTTAGACGGGTATTCAGAGGTGGGGGGTGTACGTACAGCCTTTGAGTTCCTCGGTTGTCTGTTCCATGGTTGTCCTCAGTGTTTTGACGCAAACACCTTTAATCCGCCAACAAAACAACCACATGCAGATTGTAGGTGTTACGCAGAATATCAGTTCTTTCTTGAGATTTTCGATACATGGAGCCAAAATCTTGTTTTGTGAGCGGATTAAAGGTGTTTTGGGTTTCATTGGAGGTAAGCCCCTTCGGGGCGTGGCCTATTTTTTTTTTTTAATTTAGGAGCGGTTAGTTTGTTCTGGATTTGTTTGTGTCTTTGTTCTGGTTCCTTTGTTTGGTTCAGGCGTGTCGCGGGATGGCGGCTGCACGAGTTGGTGTTCCGCGGCATTGCTGTGTTCGTTTTAATCTTAAAGAAAAAGATGGTAAATTGTTAGAGTGTCTAGGCTTGAATTTTTACGGAAATTTGTTAAGGGAGTTTTGGGTTTCACTGCAGCGGAGATAAATTGTTTGATTGTGTTGCCACAGGGTAAAGGGTTTAATTTAAGTTTCAAGGGTGAGGCTTTGGTGAAGTCGTTTTGGGCAAAATTTGAAAATGTAAAAGAACAATTGGATATGTTTGCACTTGAAAAGTTGAGCGATGATTCAATGAAGGTGGTGGTACTTCGATTGTATAATGAAATGATTGTGGAGGAGGATTTGGTTACATGGTTAGGTAGATTTTGTGTGGTAAGAGGGCGGCCTGTGAAGGTGATGGATGTGGATGGGGTGTGAACAGGGAGCTGGAGAATCCCTGTGAGACTTGTTGAGGATTCAAAAGGATACGGAGGGTATAGGCACTTGCCTTCAATGATTGTTTTGGGAGAAAATAGGGGGTTAGTCCACTACAATGGACAACCTAAATTATGTAGAAAATGTGGAGAGTATGGACATTTGGTGGAGGGGTGCCATGCTGTGGTATGCGCTAAATGTAGGGAGGTGGGGCATCTGGCGGGGGTGTGCCCAGACGGCAGAAAATGTAATTTGTGCGGTAAGTCCTCACATCTATTCCGAGACTGTCCAGATTCTTTTGCGAACAGAGCAAAAATGGGTAGGGTTAGAGCTCAGGCTCAGAGGGAAGAGGAGAAAACTCAGGAGGAGAAGGGTGAGCGAGAGGGGTCAGGGGACAGAGATGAGAGGGAGCCACAGGAAGCTCAGGAGGGGACAGAGAAGGGGGGAACCCAGGAGGGAGAGAAGGAGGAGAACCAAGAGAGAGGGAAGGGGGAAACCCAGGAGGAAGAGGAGGAGGAAACTAAGGAGGGAGAGAAGGGGGAGAATCCTGAGAAAAAGGAACGGAAAGCTCAGGAGGGAGAGACGGAAGAAGAGGAGGATACAACACAAGGGGGACCTCAGGAGGGGGTGAGAGAAAGGGCAAAGGGCATTTTGGAGGAGGAGAAGAGGAAAGAAAATGAGGGAGTGAAGGAGGGGAAAGGAAAGGGAATTCAAGAGTGAGGGGAGAAGGCAGCTCCACAGTGTATGGAGGGCCAGGAGTCAATAAAGAGAAGGGAAAGGTAGGGCTCATCGGAGAGGGAAGGGGAATCCGCAGAGTGGGGAGACCTGTTCCCTATAATGAGTGAATGTGAGATGGAGGTTAGGGAGGCAGGAGAGGAGGCGGATTCAGATGATATGGAGTCAGGGGACGAAAATGCGGGAGGGATGAAGAGATTAGCCGAAGAGATAGAGAGGCTCGGAGGCGGAAAGAGGGGGAGGGGGGGTTTTCGGGAGCGGTGGGGATTGATGGGGGACCTATCTGATGATGGGTCCCCGGAGTCGCCCCCGTCGTTCCTGCAGAGGTCCCCAAATAAAGAGCCTTATTGTGAGGAGGATGTCTTGCAAGAAAGCAGCACACGGGGAAGGTAGTGGAGGCGGGAGGATGAAAGGAAAATAAATGGGGTGTGTGGTGTTTTGCAAAATGTTGTGTATTTTTGTACAGTGTGTTGTTTTACTTTTTAATCCAATGCAGGAAACACTGACGGTGGCGTCTGTGAATGTAAGAAGTATGAAGACAGAAGTGAAAGCGCAGACGGTGATATCACATTTGGCAAAAATAAAAGCCGACATAATTTGTCTACAAGAGTGCGGTCTGCCTTTTAGGAAATCATACAAAATGTGGGAAGAAAAGTGGGGACATGGGCCCTCCTTGTGGAGCGGATCCAATGAAAATAGAGCAGATGGGGTTGGTTTTTTAGTGAACAGTAGTCAGGTGGAGGTAACAGGGTTCACGGAAGTAATTCCCGGGAGAGTGATTGTCGAGTGTTTTTGTGTTGGTGACGTAGCATTCAAAGCAGTGAATGTTTACGCTTCACTGGACAAGCAGGACAGGTGGGAACAATTGCACAGGGTGGCCCCATACCTGCTGGGGAGGGAACCTTTGTTATTGTTGGGGGATTTTAATTGTGTTTTAGAGAGGGAGGGCCGGAAAGGGATGGGGGAAAATTTTAGATTTGATAAAACTTCGGTATATTTAAAAAACATTTTAAAAGATTTTAAAATGATCGACGTTTTTAAATCCTTGATTTCAAATGAGGGTGGGTATACGTGGAGTAGTGCGGATGGGTCAAAAGCTTCGGGAATTGATTTTTTTTTGTAGAGAGTTAAATGGGAAAAATTTTAACCTAACACCAGTTTTTTTTTCAGACCACCTTTTAATAAAATGTGACTTCGATATTAAAGGGGGAGGTGGGAAGGGACCGGGGGTGTGGAAAATAAATTGTAAATTACTCAAGGAAAAGAGAGTGGTTGAAAATTTTAGAAGGGAGTATTTGAAATGGCAAACATGCCAAGAATTTTATGGATCTAGAACAGAGTGGTGGGAGGAGACAAAATTTAAAATAAAAAGATTTTTTATAGAAGCTGGAAAGAGGAAGAGAGCAAAAGAACGGAGGGAGTGGGCTGGACTGCAAAAAAGATTGAACAGATATGCTGCGTTGATACAGGCAGGGTTTGATTTTCAAGAGGAGATGAAGGAGGTTAAACAAAGCATGAAGGGGAAAGCCAAGGAGGAAAGTCTTTCAGTAATTTTTAAATGCAAAGAAAAAGAAATAGACGAGGATGAAAAATGCTCAAGGTATTTTTTTTAAAAATTGGTGGCACGGGGAAAGATGATGAGAGGTTTGAAGAGGGAGGATGGGCAAATAGAGAGAGACACGGAAGGGATGACTAGAGTGGTGGAGAATTTTTATAAAGAACTTTTTAAAGAAAAAGAAATTTTAGATGGGAGGGTTCAGGAGGTGTTGGGGAGTGTAGAGTGGTTAGTGGAGGAGGACGGGTTTTTAGACGCACCTATAAATCCTTTAGAGTTAAATGAAAGTATGAGGTCTTTTAAAAAATGGAAAACACCAGGGTTAGACGGGCTTCCGATAGAATTTTATACTGCTTTCTGGGACTTGGTTGGGCTGGACATTTTAACTGTTTTTAATGAATTTGACGGTTTTAAAAAATTACCAGAAAGTTTCAGAGACGGTGTTGTTGTTTTGCTTTTTAAAAAGGGGGAGACGGAAGACCTAAAAAACTGGCGACCAATAACCCTTTTAAATTGCGATTTTAAACTATACAGCAAGATTTTAACACTAAGAATGAAGAGAGTTTTAGAACAAGTGATAGACCCGGATCAAACCTGTGCGGTGCCGGGGAGGAGGATAACGGACAGCGTGGTACTGGTCAGAGACGCCATCTGTTTTGCGAGAGACAGAAATACTCGGCTAGCAGTCCTAAATTTAGACTTTGAAAAAGCATACGATCGGGTCTCGCACCAGTACATGTTTCATGTACTGCGAAAAATGGGTTTTCCTGAGGGGTTTCTAGCTCGGGTGGGGCTCCTGTATACGGAGGTAAGGAGCAAGGTTCTGGTAAATGGGCGTTTATCCAAAACAGTGGCAGTGAACTGTGGCGTCCGGCAGGGGTGTCCTTTATCCCCGCTACTGTTTTTTTGTTGCATTGAGCCGCTGGCACAGATTTTGAGAAGGGACACCTGGATTTCGGGGGTAAAAATACCGGGTAGTGAGGGGAGGGAGGCCAGGTGCATCCTCTATATGGATGATGTCACGGTTTTAGCTTCTGACGCGGTATCGGTCGCCAGGGTTTTAGATTTAACAGAGTGTTTTGGGCAGGCCTCGGGGGCAAAATTGAATAAAGACAAAACGGTTTTAAAAGTGTACGGAGAATGGGGACAAAGGGAATTGCAAAATCTTCCTATAAAAACTGACAACAAGGAAATGAAGGTGTTAGGAGTAAAATTTGACAAAGAAGGGTTGGGTGGGAAAAATTGGGAGGACGTTTTAATGAAAGTAAAACATAAATTGCAATTCTGGAAATTTAGGAATTTGACGTACGAAGGGAAGGTTTTGATTTTAAAATCCGTCATTTTACCCTTGCTTTTATTTTTTGGTGTAGTGTTTGTACCATCTCGTTCTGTGTTGGCCCGGCTGGACTTTATAGTTTTTCGTTTTTTTTGGGGCGGGGGATGGGAAAGGCTGCAAAGGGGGTGGGTGAAAAAGGAGCGGGGTAAAGGGGGAAAGGGAGTGCCGGATTTTAATAGGATTTTAATGTGCCAGTTTGTGGCCCTTCATGTGTCCTTGTGTTTGAATTCAGCAAATAAGGCTTCATGTTTTGTACGATTTTTTATTGGGGGGTTTTTAAGAAGGTTGGGGATTTTAAAAACAAACCTAACTCAACCGGTAGCCTTTGACATGCCGGTGTTTTATCAGCCTTTTAAAAAGTTTTTAACAGTGTGTGGGTTGGAAGGGGAGGGGGCTGATACTCTATCCTCATACCATAACATGCTCTCTTTTGTGCAGGGCAGGGACGAGACGTGTTCAGTGAGGGGGCTGGCATTAGGCCAAGCGGAAGCAGTGTGGAAGGCGGTGGCCCACCCGGACCTGCTGAACCGTCATAAGGACCTGGCCTGGCTGGCGGCGCACGAAATCCTCCCTGTCCGCCAAGTCATGACTGCCCGACGGATGATGAGGGCTGCGGTGTGCCCCCAGACGGGATGCACACAAGAAGAGACGGTACGGCACCTGCTGTGGGACTGCAGCACGGCCCAGGCCCTCTGGAACAAACTCACCCCTCTGGTGAAAATGATGGGGCTAAAGACAAGGCTAAAATGCCAAATGATTTTATACGGTGATGGACACTTTTTAAATCGGCGGAAAAGTGGAGGCCTGTGTGGCAAGTTTTAAACTGTGGAAAGGACGCACTGTGGACAGCAAGAAATCTTTTACTGCTCCAGGACAAGGACCTGACACCAGAGGAGGTAAAGAGAGTGGCCTGGGCAGCTGTGAAAAGATACATGCTCCGGGACTGCAGGAGAAATGGACTCGAGGGTGCCGTACGTGCGTGGGGGCACGCCGCGTGGGCAATGGTGGTGGGACAGGGAGGGCCAGCGGGGTCAGGCCAGGACTCCTAATATGGCGGGGCAGCAGAGAAGGAGTGAAGGAAGTTATTTAAGGACACGTCCTGCCCTCTACAAAAAGGCATGGGTGAGAAATTATGGTATGTATTGGGTCAAATACCGGGACGGGTTTTATTGGCAAATGGAAATTGTTTTATTTAATTATCGAAGGGAAGAATGTAATCATATAACTGTTTTTATGGCATAGCGTATTTATTTATTTTTTTTTTTTAAAGCCAGTGAAATAGATTTTAAACAGTTATGAGAAATTGTTTTAACGTCAAGTGTAAAATGGTTTTACAGTTTTTAATGTAAATGAATGTTGGAGTGTGACTGTAGTGTACTTGATATTTGATTAAAGAAAAAATTGTTTTTTTTTTTTCAAAAAAAAATTAAGGTGGTTCACCCAGGGCGAGGCTCGGCTATTGCACTTCGGTCATTCTGACCCCTGCGAATTCCCCAAATGTGGGAATCTCGACTGCATAATTTCTGGTAGTGGGGGACTGCGTTCGCGCTCTCCACTGATGTTGCTGTGAAAAAGTAGAATGTACTCGGTGGCGCCTGCTCGTGTTGTCCGGGCACGCCGCCGCGGCGTCTCAAGACCGTGAAGCGGACGTCAATGCGTACATGTAAGAAAAGTGCCTAAAATTCACGGAAGCAAATTTGTTGCAGGTCAGTCGCATTGCGACGGCATATGGCAGGTCCTTTTAAAATCTAATAGATTGCCCGGAGTTTTAAATTGCAAGTAAGTGTAATTAATTTAACCAGAGTGACGGAACTTCGTCAGGGTTTTCAGTGCTGCGGCCGGTGCGAGAAACGAGCTGTTAACTTTCCTGTCTAAAACTACACGACGACTGTTTCGCCCCATCTCTTTCCACTAAGTAGCATTTACTTACTTTTTTTTCAGAGGGAACGGCTTCTGCCATTTGTAAAGCCATAAGTGATCGCACAAGGTTTGCAAAACATTACATTTACATACATTTTTCCAATATTTTATCAGGCAAGCCCTGTTATCCAAAGCGGCGCGCAATAAGTGTATACCGAAAGTCGTTGCAAAAACTACAGAACGTACGTCCGACAAGGTTCAATTCTCATAAAGTATCAGCTACCCCGAGCCATTAACATAGCCAGTTCAATCAGTAAGCTAAAGCCCAATGTACATTGCGAAGCCTGGCATCTCTGTCAAATCAGGCACAGCGGATTTAACTAGGAATAATTCAAATTCAGATATATGAAAATACCATTTTCACTAGTCAAAACGTAATTACAGACATGGTAAATAGCTGATCATTCGGTATGTGCGATGAGTCGAATGGCCATGCTTGTGACGTCATTATGGATATCTTTAAAGTTATTGTGACAAGCGAAAGCATGTTTTCAGATGTCTTGATTCATCCCTCTTACTCGTCAGTTTAAAATTGCAGATATCCTGAATTGTCATTCTGACAGGTAACATTGTAATTTCGACCAATTCAAATGCGTTTGTCGATAACTAAAATGCAATTATGAATAGTGGAGCGAGGCTATTAAATGTTCAGAGGGCTTGCCATGACGGCAACTATTTAAATGGCTTTGGCTGCGACTTTCTTCGCTTACGGCCACACCACCCTGAAAACGCCAATTGGTTTGCTCCAAGCAGGAAGAGTGGGATTTGCACTATGTTTAGTTTGCTTGAGTTTGTCTTTCGTCGTCTTTATCGTCGTTTGTTCGTTGTTTTATTGTTTTATTTTCGGACGTGTGAGTGAGTGAAACCCCTTGCAGCTTGTGCTGTTTGGGGTTTTTTTTTTTTTTTGTGTGTGTGTGTCTTTCGGACGGATTTCATGGATAACGAACTTTGCATGGTACAGACAACGAAAATGGATGCGGCAAAAGGCAATGGTAACACGGACAAACCTTCGGACGGATTCTCGGCTACGACACGGAATTATAAAAAGGATTTGACTCTTTCGGTGGAAATCATTGGCGACGATAAACTGACAATGATGGAACTGTTAAAATCTATCCAAGAAGAATGCGGTAAGGTAATTGGATGTAGATTTAAATCACAAAAAACATACGAAGTGACAATGTTTACTGAAAGAGGGAAAAGTAAGTTGTTGGAGGGGATTAAAATGAAAAAAACAGTGCAATGGGGACAAGTTTCTAATGATGAGCTAGTGGTCTCGTTTCTCAATTTACCAACATACATAGAAGATTTTGATATCTTAGGGAAACTGAGAGACTGGGGAGTAAAAGCAATATCGCCTATAATGAGAAGGGTATGGCCAGGAATGGACATTACAGAACCTTGTTCCATCAGCAAAGTTAAGTTTACCGAGACGGTCAAATCCCTGCCTTATTCTACAAAGTTTGAGACGCTAGAAGGAGCGGAATATTTCCGAGTCATTCATGACCGACAAGTAAAAGTCTGCAGGGTCTGCATCAGACCCGGGCACATTCTTTGCGAGTGTCCAGAGTTTAGATGCAGGAATTGTGGAGAACAAGGACATTATGCCAGAGAGTGTACAGACAGCGGTTTCTGTGGACTATGCCAAAATCGAAAACACTGGTGTCGATGTAAGGAGACAAGGAGTGAGGACATGGCTTCAGGCTCCTTAGAAGAGGACAGCATGCCACCACTAGAAGGAGAAGAGGTGGACAAAGAAGAGGAAGAAAAGAAAGACATCTAAGCAATCTGCAGCCCAGGCAGAAAAGGAGAACACAGCAGGCACCATAGGAAGTAGTATGGACACTGCTATCCTACAGGTTAACCTGACTGGAGGAGGGAAGAGTGGGAAGGGTGGGGAAACAGGTGCTCTTCAGGTGACTGGACCCCCTGCAGCCCGTGCGAGTACCTCAAAGGACAGGACTGTTGCTGAGGAGACCGCTGGGAGAGGCGAAGGAGAGAAAATTGAGCCCGCTGTGGTCCCCGAGACGGATTTGGAATCGGAAGAAATAATAAATAGAGAGAAAAACTGGATTGAGGAAATGGACATAGAAGACGTCTCTGAGGAGGAGAAAGAGACCATGGGCATGGGGAGGAAAGGAAAGAGTGCAAGCACTGACAAAAAGTAGTCAGATGCACAGGAGGAGGAAATGAATTAAGATGGAGATGGAGAAGAGGCAGAGATACTCCAGGTTTTCAGCAGCATACGGCACCGTACCCTGGAGGAGAAAAGGAAGAGATTCTTGGATGGAGCGGAGAAGGAAGACAGAAAGCAAAGAAAAGGATACAGATTAAAGAAATGAAAGAAGGAAGACATTACAGGAAAATAACGACTCGGGTATGGTTTCTTTTCTCTCTTTGTTTTTACATAATGGTTTCAATAACATCAATGAACTTAATTGGTGAAAGGAACATGCTAAAGTTCAAGCAGTTTTTGGTTTTGTTTAAAACTGATATTATTTGCATCCAAGAAACCAACTGGTCCGATAATGTAATGACTGAAATTAAACAGAAGTGGACTGATTTAATGTATGTTAATCATGGCACTGAGAGGGCACGTGGGGTTGCAATTTTGATAAAGAATGATATTGTAAATAATGTGAAGCAAGTCTATGCTGATGATGATGGAAGAGTTATTATTTTGGACTTTAATTATAAGAATATTGCTTTTTGGCTGATTAATGTATACGCTCCAAACATAGAGAAGGATAGAAAAGAGCTATTAATAAAACTGAAACCATATTGTATTGGAAACTGTATCTTAGTTGGCGATTTCAATATAAAATGTACTAGACTGGATAACGCTAGAGGATCTGATCTGAAAACTGATGTGTCTAGGAACTTCCTACTAGAAATGATGGATGAAAATTGCTTAGTGGATGTGTGGAGAACAGATAGCCCTAACCAAGTTCGCAAGAAGACAAGTCATTATGGGGAAGTTAAAACAGAGTAGGATTGACCTTTTGTTAGGTCAATCCACCAGTGACCATGCTGCCATTAATTTTAACTTTTCTGTTAATATAGAGGTGAGAGGTGGAGGAATATGGTGCTTGAATAATAGTTAACTAAATGAAGAACAATATAAAACTAATGTCATTAACTGTATAGAGAATGAAAAAATGAACTCCATATTTATTGAGAATACTGGGATTTGGTGGTGTCGCATTGCAGTGGTAGTCTGCATTCAACCAGGACATATCTTCAGAGACTGTCCGGACTTTAAATGTTTTAAATGCGGAGAGAAGGGGCACTACGCGAGAGAGTGCGAGAAACGGACGGAGGCAGAAAGAGAAGAGAAGCAGGAGGAGAGCAAAAGAGAAGACGGCGATGAAAAGAGAGGAAGAAAGGACAGAAAACCGGGACGGAAAATCAGCCGATGAGATGGAAAACGATGCGCAAGAGGGGGGAAATAAAGACATGGACCTAGACAGCGAAATGGAACGGAGATACGAGACTGAGGACAACAGTGAGGATGGAGAAGAGGACGGCGATGAAGAGGAAGAGATGGAACAGATGGGAGAAAGTGAGGAAAGCGGAGAAAGAGAAGACGACGATGAGGAGAGTTTTAACAGAAGGGTGGCAAAACAAAGGTGAGAGAAGAAAACCGCGGATTACAGATTTAAAGAACAAAAAATGGAGATGAGAGAGGAAGTGAAAGAGAAAAGACCAGGGAAAGAAACAACTCTATCCCAGAAACTGGCTGCAAAAAAGAGAACAGGTTTATGATTTGAGGCCTTTCTGCTGCTTCCTGTTTGTGGTTTCCTGTCTGTGGTTGAAAGAGCGAGGAATTCGAAAAACTATGTTACAACTTTGTTACAGGCTAATATCGTGCTTTTAAGTGTGTATCGACACTAACTTGGGCTTTTGTGTTTAAACAAAACCTAAGTAAGCATCATATTCTACTTTCTCCGGATTACTCGCCAAAGTAAATTGTAAACCGAACGACGCGAACAACAGAAGAAAATACGGTAAGAGCGCATCATGGCTTCCACTCCCTGCATAGTTTGTTGCATGGTTAGTCTTAGCTCTGCTGCCAATTTTACTAGTAATGGTACTTGTTCTAAGTGTCAGCTTAATTTAGAATTGGCACAGAAAATAGCTGAGTTAGAGACGCGCATCCGGACTTTATATCAGATTCAGGAGAGTGAGACTTTCTTAGACTCCCTTTACCCGAGCCGGATGCCAGTTTAGATGCGAGTGTTTCCCCCCCGCCAGTGTCCTCGCTGCAGGACGATTTTATCACGGTACCAAAGAAACATAGTTGTCGGCCCAGGGCCGCCGAGCACCACCCAACTCGCGTTTCCAACCGATATTCCCCACTCAGTAACACACCTACTGAGAAAGCCCTGATCATAGGGGATAGTATTTTGAGAAACGTGAGATTAGAGACACCAGGGACCATAGTACAGTGTATTCCTGGGGCCAGAGCCACCGACATTGAGGCAAATTTAAAAGTGCTGGCTAAAAGTAAACGTAAATACTCTAGGATTGTTATCCACCTCGGCACAAACGACATCCGATTGAGGCAATCGGAGGTAACCAAAAATAATTTTATATCGGTGTGTGCATTGGCTAAAAAGATGTGTCGGGAAGTAATTTGCTCTGGCCCGCTTCCAGCTCGTAGGAGCGATGAGGTCTACAGTAGGCTATCTTCGCTAAATCTCTGGCTGTCGGAGTGGTGCTCATCTAGTGACATAGGCTTTATTAACAATTGGCCTGATTTCTGGGGAAGGCCTGGCCTATTGAAGAGAGACGGACTCCACCCGAGCTGGAGAGGTTCTCGTGTCCTATCGAACAACATAGCTGCTAGTCTTAATAAGGCCAGATCCTGACACTCCATCAGGGCACCGGCCAGGCCGCAGGCTTCTAACCTTATGTTTTTGCCTGCTCGTTTCTTTATACCTGTGTCCCAGACATACGGCCCTACGCCTCTGTCTGCAAGGTGCGTTTCAGAGCTAGCTAAAAGAAATAGTATTTCAAAAGCCCCTTTAATGAATACTCTTAAACTAGAATCTGATATCTGTTATATTGAGACTGTGTCTGTTCCACGCATCTATGCCAAACGTAAAGCTAACCGTGGAATTGATGTGGACAACTTAATTGTCATAAAAACACGGCACGCTGCTATTATTCATAGTGAACCATCCTTAAAAATTGGACTCTTAAATGTGAGATCACTCACTCCAAAAGCAGATCTTGTCAACGAACTCATAATAGACCATAATCTCAGTGTATTATGTCTGACTGAAACTTGGCTAAGACCTGATGAATACGTTGCGATTAATGAAGCGTCCCCTTTGGGTTTCATAGGTACTCAGGTGTCACGTCCATCAGGCAGAGGGGGAGGCGTTGCAGCTATTTATCAGTCCTTATTGAGTCTAGCGCCTAAGCATGGATATATGTTCTCCTCTTTTGAAGTTCTTGTTACTAACTGTATACAGCCCGATCTAGCTAATAAAAGTGCTAGCGGGCAGTCCTTTTTTCTTGTGTCTGTTTACAGGCCACCTGGGCCTTATTCTGATTTCTTAAGGGAATTTGCTGAGTTTTTATCACACCTTGCAATTTCAGCAGACAAGGTCATAATTGTTGGTGATTTCAACATACATGTGGATAAAAATGGTGACCCCCTAGGAACAGCTTTTGCCTCTATTATTGATTCCATTGGGTTTGTACAGAATGTTTGTGAGCCTACTCACTACCATGGCCATACCTTAGACTTAGTTTTGTCCCATGGTATTAGTGTGGTAAATCTTACCATCGCACCTCATAACCCTATACTATCAGATCACTCCCTCATTACGTTCAATATTAAGGCATCAACTCCTCCTGTATCAGAGCCTAGACATTACTACAGCCGATCAGTAAACCAGGAGGTTATTCCAAAGTTTTTAAATATGCTCCCGGAGTCATTCCTCTCCACAGAAGAAAAGGCTGATGAAAATGCTGATGAAGCCGCTCTGGACCAATTGACTAACCAGCTAACCCTTACCCTCAGGAACACTCTTGATGTTGTTGCCCCCCTTAAAAGAAGAAACCCTCGTCGGAAAAAGCACACTCCATGGTATAACGATACCACCCGGGCCCTGAAGCAGTCTACTAGAAAATTAGAGCGAAAATGGCGGTCAACAAAGCTAGAAGTATTTCATCTTGCATGGAAAAACAGCTTTCTTCAGTATAAGCAAGCTCTTGCTTCTGCTAGATCTGCCTTTTTCTCAAAACTAATTGAACAAAATAGACATAACCCAAAATTTCTATTTAGCACTGTGGATAAATTTACCAAAAAACAACCATCAGAGTTTTCATCTTATCCCTCCAATCTTAGCAGCAATGACTTCATGAACTTCTTTGATCAGAAAATTGAGGTTATTAGAGACCAGATTTCCAAACTGTCTCCATCTTGCACTTTTTCTGTTCATGTAAATAAACAGCCCCGCACCTGGTTACAACAGGAAGATTTACAGACAGCAGTACTAAGCTGTTTTACGCCCATTAGCATGGTTGAGTTATCTGAATTAGTTATGTCTTCAAAACCGACGACCTGTATACTTGATCCTATTCCTTCAAACTGGATTAAAGAACTATTTCCAGTAGTAGGCCAGCATATACTAAAAATTGTTAACACATCCCTAGTCACAGGATACGTACCTGAGTCACTAAAAGTGGCAGTCATTAAGCCATTACTGAAGAAACCAAACCTAGAACCTGATAAATTGGAAAATTATAGACCTATTTCAAACCTTCCATTATTATCAAAATTATTGGAGAAAATTGTTGCTAAGCAACTAAGTGCATACCCTAGCTCTAATGGTATCCATGAAGTATTCCAATCTGGGTTTAGACCCCACCACAGCACAGAAACCGCACTTATCAAGGTTACAAATGATTTACTACTGTCAGCTGACCGTAACTCTGTATCGGTTCTTGTGCTCCTCGACCTGAGTGCAGCTTTTGACACAATTGACCATGGAATTCTTCTGGACAGACTCCAAGCCTGTGTTGGACTTCATGGACAGGCACTCGCATGGTTTGGATCATACCTATGTGACAGGAAACAGTTTGTCAAATTAAAAGAAGAAGAGTCCAGCTCCTCAATAATGAAATACGGTATTCCACAAGGATCAGTACTAGGACCAGTACTCTTCTCGCTATATATGCTACCACTTGGCAATATTATCCGGGCACATGGCGTAGAGTTCCACTGCTATGCGGACGATACCCAGATTTATATTTCAATGAAACCTGGCGAAGCACTGCCGCTTTCACGGTTAGAGGCCTGTATTGTAGATATCAAGGTTTGGATGCTTTCAAATTTTCTGCTCCTAAATTCAAACAAGACTGAAATGTTGGTTTTAGGTCCCAAAATATTAAGGGAGAAATTGTCTACTCTCACCTTAAACTGTGATGGTTGTTTGGCTGAACCTAATATGGTCGTTAAAGACCTTGGTGTCACCATTGATCCTGATCTATCTTTTGACACCCATATAAAAAACATATCCAGAATTGCCTTCTTTCAGCTGCGCAACATAGCTAAAATTAGACATTTCCTGTCAGTCGGGGATGCTGAAAAATTGATCCATGCGTTTGTTACGTCTAGGTTAGACTACTGTAACGCCCTGCTTTCTGGCTGCCCTAATAACTCGTTAAAGAGTCTCCAGCTTGTGCAGAATGCAGCTGCTCGTATCTTGACCAGAACTAAGAAGTATGAGCACATTACACCAGTACTAGCGTCGCTTCACTGGCTACCCATTAAGCATAGGATAGACTTTAAGGTTTTGCTCCTGACTTTTAAAGCTCTGCATGGACGTGCACCTGTGTACATATCGAACCTGCTCCTACCTTATAAGCCCACAAGGTCACTCCGATCTCAAGACGCAGGCTACTTGGTAGTCCCAAGAATTTCCAAGAACCTAAAAGGTGGTAGGGCTTTCTCCTACAGGGCCCCACTACTATGGAACCAGCTTCCAAAATTTATAAAGGAGTCAGACACAGTCGCAATATTTAAATCTAGATTAAAAACGCACCTCTATACTCAGGCTTACAGTCAGTTATAGTCTGGAGACAGGGTGCGAGAAGCCTGTAGTCATCGAGCTTTGTAGGTGGCAATCCTTTCCTTACTGTCACCTGTCAATCAGCTGTGACCCGACTTTACATGGGCTGGCTCTTGATAGGCGGGTATGGTTGTCTACCCCTCATGACTGCATGGGCTCTCCATCCCTGTCCTAGTAGATATGCAGCCATATTCTATCCTGGCAGGGTCCCCCCAATACACACCACTGCCTTTTTACTCACTGTCTGCTATATTGCGAATTTCCTAACTGCCGTTTCCACCCTCTTCCCCACGCTGCCGGCGGGGCTCTTGCCCCAACCCTCGAGACTGCTTCGAGAGTCGTCTGGTCTCCCCCACCTCTGCGGTCCAGCCCCTCCTTCGTCATTGCCTCCACCCTGCCCACACCTGCCGCCACCTGCTGTTCCCCATCACCGCCACCCGGCCCCACCCATCATCTGAGCCACACCACCCATCATATCTTGTGCATAAACTGGCTGACATGCTGGTCACCAGTCGGCACCCTGAGCCGACCAGAGGAGGATGGGTTTCCCCCTTGAGCCTGGTTCCTTCCGAGGTTTCTCCCCAACTGCACAGGGAGTTTTTCCTTGCCACTGTTGCCTTAGGCTTGCTCCTGTGGGGGTTTAGGCTAGGGTTGTCTGTAAAGCGTATTGTGACAACTGTTGTAAAATACGCTATACAAATAAAATTGGATTGATTTGATAAATTTGAAAGGCGGACGAAGATAGAGCACGAGAAGAAAGAAAAAAAGGACTGCGAGTTGGTATGTAATGTTTGGTTTAAATGTTTACCTTCTTTGTTTTGCGCTCATGACCACAGTTACCTCTGTAAATGTAAACGGGTTGAGGAATGAGGAAAAAATGAAAGCGCTGTTGTATACATACAGACAGAGGTGGGTAGTAACGCGTTATATTTACTCCGTTACATTTACTTAAGTACCTTTTTGAATAAATTGTACTTGTAAGAGTAGTTTTAATGCAACATACTTTTCACTTTTACTCAAGTATATTTGTGAAGAAAAAATGTACACATACACATACAGTACTCAACAGGAATTGCTTCAATCACTTTAAAGTGGCCCAAAGATATTACCCAAAAATGACAACAATTGCAGTCACCCAAAAAAAAAAAGTTACTCGTTTTGAACTTAATCACTGTTCCTCTTTTACAAACTTACCTGAGTGGGGTTAACCTTGTGTGTGTAACAAGTGTTCACAAATAGTTCCTTGGGTCAAATCCCCAAGGTGGCGTAGTCAAGCTACTTAATCTTTCTGTGCTCTAGCCGGCCTGGTCACAAACGTGCAATTATAGTTCATCTTGCAATGACGGTGTGTTTAGCCATCCCAGAGTTTGTCAACTTAAGCTATTTGCTAAAGTTGTTATATGGTGCTAGTCAACTACAGCCTTGTCCGAAGTGATAATACCATGCCATTCTCAGAATAATATATTTTCTTATTTTGTACTGCATAGGAGAAGTACATGTGCTTTACATACATATATTAAAAGACGTTTTGGATATTTTAACAGGCGCAGTTGCGAGCGAACCTGTTTCCAACAATCTTTTTATCGCTCTGTACAGCAATAAATGCAGATCCTGCACAGCAGCTGTTGTCATCATTACAAGAAATCAATGCAGAGACAACCCCGCTATATGTACACATTTAAATGTTAGTCAAATTTACCGTTTCTGGCCATTTTAGTTATTTTCTTTCATTGTATCAAAAAAACAAGGATTATAAAGTGTTTAAATTCTCCTGTTTTACCATTCTGTGTATTTTTGGTCACAACTGAATATATAGCCTATATCGATGTGGCGTTACACACACACACACACACACACACACACACACACACACACACACACAGTTTTTATAGCATGTAGCCTACTGCTAAGATTAAATAAATAAACAAATAAATAAATACATTATGTTAGTTGACATACAAACATGGTGTGTTCACGTTTCTTATGACCTGCGCCAACACAACTAAAGTATTTTCACAATTGTTGACATTATTTGCAATGTTTTACACTATTTACACGTCACTGTCACATTGACCGTTCCTGGCTATTTAAGGTAGTATGGAATCTTGGCCATTCTAGTGTTAAATGTGTATAAGTGTTAAAACCAATAAAGACACAATTTTACTAAAGATTCCCATGGAGAGGAACACTCCTGAATTTGTGCTTTTTTTGGATGCTCCATCCACCGGACGGGGCGACTTTTCTGTTCTCAAGAGAGCTTGTTGATGACTTGTTGCCGCGTATCCCTGGTTTATTACTTGTCAGTTAGATGTGTTATAGAAAATAGACTGCCTCCTAGCTTGCTTAGCTAGGTAATTACATAGCTGTTCTGCGAGTGCTTGCGTAATTAAACGGCAATAAGAGCCTTTAGCATGTAGGTAGCTACCGTGGCAGGGGACAGGGGGCTTTGTGGGTGGAGCTGAGGTGACGGCAGCCAGAGGTCCCAGGGGAAGCGTTAAGGGGGCCTCGACCAATGGCGAGCGGGGACTGGGTCCAGCCGGACCCCACGAGTGGATTCCCGGCCCCCTGGGTGGCGGCAACCAGCTGTGGCCAATTTTCAGGCCATCGCTTCTCGGCCTTTTGGCTAAGATCAAGTGTAGTATTGTTAAGGACGACACTGATTTCGCGATAGAGCATAGTTTTGTTGTTTTGAGTGACGACCAGGCACCATGGCGGGTCCAGGACCGGAGATGGCGGGCAGTGGAGTAAAGAGGAAGAACACGCTCCGGCTCCATGTGGCGGCTCCGTTCCGGGGACAGGTGGATCTGCGTTACATCATCGTCAGAGTGTTCCAGGATTTCTTCGGGGTTGGAGTGGAGAAGATGTTTTGTGTCCAGGACTTCCCAAGCAGAGGCCTTTATGATGTGACACTCGACAGCGAGGGCTTGTGTTTGGAGGTATTCGAGGGTTACAAAGAGCGGAAGGAGGCGGAGGTGCTGCGGGGGATCAGCATGGAGCCGTTGTTCTCCAACGACAGGCTGGTGACCCTGCTCATGTATAACCGATTCGTGAGCGCTAGGGAAGTGGAGATGTTTTTGAGCAGGTACTGCACGGTGCTGAGGCCGGAACTGAAGATGCGAAAAAATTTTGGCATCTGGAACGGGAAGAGGCAATATCTGGTGAGGCGGAGACCGGAGCAGGCTTCTGTGGGAGGTGTGAGGCATCTTCCTGCAGTTTTTTCCATTGGGCCGGATAAGGGCTACCTCACTTACGCCGGCCTGCCTACGTACTGCAGGAGATGCCTCAAGTATGGCCACATGTCAAAAGACTGCAAAGTTTTTGTCTGTTTGGAATGCGGCGAAGAGGACCATGTGGCCCGGGAGTGCCCGGCAGGAAGGAAGTGCCACCTGTGCAGGAGTGTAGAACACCTAGTTCAGGACTGCCCGGCTCAGAGGCATACCTACGAGGCAGCCAGGGGACAGCCAGCTCCCCTGGTGGTGAGGAAGAGGAAGTGCAGCAGGAGGCGGATGAAAGCCAGGGAGCAGAGCCAGCCCGGGAGAAGGAAGGCGCCCATGTCCGAGGTGCAGCACCCCCTGGGGGAGTGGAGGACGTGGCCGCAGCTGAGGGTGTGGAGGAGCCTGAGCTGGGCTCTTCAGCCTCATCTCAGGCATCAGCAGGAGTGGTGCCTCCTACCCCAGAGGCAGCGGCAGGGCGAGAAGGGGAGAAGGCGGGCACAGCAGTGGTGTCAGCGGGCACAGCGACGGTAGCGCCCCCCTACTGGAGCAAAGGTGGTTGAGTCCTCGCCCAAGGAGGTGGCAGCAGAGGAGAAGGGGGGGTTGGAGACCGGCGTGAAGCGCAGCCGCATAAATTGGGGCAACGCTATGGAGGAATCACAGGCAGCGAGCGAGGATGGTGAGAGTGGGCCGTCCGAGCTGGGGAAGAACAAGGTCAGGCTGGGAGTGAGGCTGGAGGACTTCCTCTCAGAATCTGAGGACTCAGTGGACATTGCAAGTGGGGAGAGTCTCAAATGGGACAATTTTTTGAGTCAGCGTACAACATGGGGTCGGTGAAGCATTGGTCCCCAAGTGAGGTACCGTTTTTGTTGGAGTAAGAAGAGGGAGGAGGGATAAGAAGAGGGAGGTATGGATAAGTTCACAGTAATAACCTATAATTGGGGAATTGTAAAAAGAGAGGGGGAGTATTTAATTTTTTTTCCTTACAGGGGTTTTTGGCTTGTTTTTTTACAAGAGGTGCACCTGAGGTCCAGGGAGGACAGTGCAAAGTTTTCTGTTGAGTGGGGGAAGGGGCCTTCGTTTTGGAGTGTGGTAGGAGTCCATTCCTCTGAGATGGGAATTTTGTTTGGAGGGAGGGATGTACACATTGTGAAATGTTTTTCTTTGGTTCAGGGGAGAGTGTTGGTGGTGGATGGGGATTGGAGGGCAGTAAAGTGGCATTTTGTAAATGTTTATGCCCTAGCTTTAATTTCGAGGAGGAAATAATTATTTTTGAGTGTGGAGCCAGTGTGTGCCACCAATAGGTGGGTTATTATGGGGGGGGGGATTTTAATGTTTCCTCTGAAGTGCCAGATTTTAGTTTGGCCTTGCTAAAAAATATGGTGGGGCATTTTATGTTAAAGGATGCATTTAGGGCGATGTGGCCGAAGGATCCAGGCTTTACCTGGGGGAATAGCAGGGGAGGTAAATCCAGGTTGGATTATACCTTTGTTCCGGGGGGGCAGAGGGTGATTGCAGCAGGGGTGGTTCCTCTTTTTTTTTTTTCAGACCACAGTGGCATGAGTGTGACGGTGGGGTGGGATGTGCCAGCATTTGGGAGGGGGAGTTGGCGTATGAATGTTGAGGTTCTAGAGGAGGAGGCTTTTCAGAAGCGCTTCGTGGAGGTATATAAAGGGTGGGCCAAGCTAAAGCCCTTTTTTGGTTCAGTGGTGGAGTGGTGAGACCTAACCAAGGGTAGGATAAGGGGTCTTGTGGTGGGGTACTGCCGGGGAAAAAGGAGGAGGGAGCACAGGCAGTTTGTGAAGATGCAGAGGGAATCAGAGAGCCTATATGAGGTGTGGAACAGCGGGGGGGCTTTCAACGAGGAAAGGTGGGAGGAGCTGAAGGCAGAGCTGAGGGTGCACTTTGAAGCGAAGGCGCGCGCCCTCGCTTTTAAATGCCAGGGGGAGAAGTACGAGAGAGACGAGACCATCTCCTCTTACTTCTTCCAGAGGGTGAGGGTGGTCAGGGCAAAGAGGGTAATGGTGGAGTTGAGGGGGGAGGACGGGAAGGTGTTTAAGGGAGGTGGTGGGAATTGCTACCAGTTTTTATTGTGACCTGTTTGGGGAGAGGGAGGTGGACAGGAACGCGGCGGAGCATTTCTTGGGCATGGTGGAGGAGAAGGTGCCAGAGGGGGTGAGGGCGGTGTTGGAGATGCCCTTCAGTTTGGAGGAGCTGAGGAGGGCGCTGCCAGGGATGAAGGGGGGGAAGGTCCCGGGGAAGGACGGCCTTCCCAGAGAGTTCTACTTGAAGTTTTGGGAGTTGGTGGGGCCTGACTTTCTGGAGGTGGTGGGGTACATTTTTGAGAGTGGGGGGCTTGCTCACTCAATGAGGGATGGGGTGATGGCCATGCTGTTTAAACAGATTTTTGGGACTGGGAGTCCGAGAAGGAGCTTTCTCCGTCCACTCCACGCATCAACCCGGTATTGCAGTACAGCCGGGAATGGTGCACCTCTATTTTTTGGTGCAAGAAAGGACAAAATATCTGGCTTCTGCTTCTGCTGCTGCTTCATGGGTGGGCAAGCAAACAAGTCCTTGTGGGGTTTTTTGTTCTCCATCAAAATTCCAGACAAACGTTCCAGTTTTGTCTATTCTGCAACAGCACCCCTCAGACATCCTACTACAGGAATGTGGTATCCCCTTTCCAGATGGACAATAGGCCTCATTCACCAACCGTTCTTAGAAAGAATTTTCTAAGACCATATGAAGCACAAATTCTCTATAGTTTTAGTGTGCGTACAAATTCCTGTTGACTTTCACATGCTTGTACACAAGAATGTTGTAAGATAATGTTGGCTAAACTGGTTAGTAATATACCTAGCTTCTTTGCCAGCCACAGGCTATATTGTTGTTCACATGGTTAGTTAGCTACGTTACAGTGGGTTCTTCATGAACCATATAAGGCTTATTTGTGCGTTGTAAAAACGAGACTTCATTACTTTTCATGACATTAATCATTTCTGTTGGAGAAAAAGTGTGTGATACAGAACAGTTTTGTTACGTGCTTGGTAGCAAGCTCTACTGGAATATTAGCAATCTAAGCCAGCTGAAACCGAGTGTCTCTGTATGTGGTCAGCTAAAACTATTATGTTTTGTTTGCAGTGAAAAAGAACTGCTTTTTTTCCCCCATTAAAATGTGTGGCACTGGAGAAAAAAAAAAAAAAGTTTCTTCATAAAACCTTATGCAGTTTTCACGAAGATTCTGACATTCACCAATGTTTTCTTATTTGGGATTTGTTCTTAGGTAAGAACAGTATCTATGCACATTCAAGAGCACACTTACGCACATTTGAGTGCTGACATGTTTGCGCAAAATAATTGGTTATTGCGTTTACCTGAATTCTACAGTTGTATATTACAGGATTTAAATTACAATAATATTTTTATCATTTATAATATTTTTAAATAATTATTTTCATTATTTTAAACAACATTAAGGTGCCAGGTTGCACCTCAGATGGTGGTTGCCTCAGCGGGAGTTCATCTGTAAATAAATGATGAAAATCAAACCATTGTAGTGACTTTTTATTTTTGGGTGTTTCAATTTGCAGTATAGACCAAACATTGCATAAAGCAAATGTTTACATTTTGAATACAAACTAAGCACTTAGGTAACACTTTAGACACATGGACATGTTGAAGAAGAAAACACTTATTCAGAGGCATCACTAGGGGTGTGCGGACCTCACCGGGTGACACCATCAGCAGGGAGTGACACCAAAATAACTGGCAATAAATTTTTTGTGCAGTGTTTTGTGCAGCGACGGGATGAAACTGCAAGTTTCTCCGATGCAGTTTACTGCCGGTTGATTTAATTAGCGGTATTAATGTGATGAGAAGCACTTTGTCGTTTGAATGCATAACACAATTCCTTGTGCCCATTCCCACCAGCATTTTTATCTCTAATGGTTTTTTTTTTTTTTTTTTTTTTGCATCAAAGTGCAAATAGTCTACACTTTACAATTGTGTAGGTGTTACAGCAGTGCACCTTGAATCAGTGACCGATGAAAGCAATAATTTGAGAATGCTGTTTTTAGACTCCGGCGTTCAAGTTAATGGTCGTGAACTTTAAGAGATTAAAAGGTTTCCTGTTAGGGAAGATATCCATCTTCATTCTATCTTCTCCTTGACCCAGGTGGCTGGATACTTACCTTAGAGACAGAGAGTTTGTCTGCTGGTATTTATACCTTTTACAGGATCATAAAATGTATTTTCAACTAGCTAGAAATGTCTGTTTAGGATTAATCTATAGGGGTGGCAGTGTAGTCTAATGGGTAGGGACTAGTCTTGTAACCTAGAAGGTCACAGGTTCAATTCCCAGGCAGGACACTGCTATTGTACCCTTGAGCAAGTTACTTAACCTGCATTGCTTCAGTATGTCCAGCTGTAGAAATGGATGCAATGTAAATGCTATGCACAAGTTGCGCAAGTCGCTCTGGATAAGACTGTCTGCTAAATGGCTGTAATGTAATGCACAAGTTTTTATATGATGTAGGCGTTGCAGATGTCTATACACATTAGCTGCAAATATAAATGATAAATTTCTTTAGATTTATTCTTGTGAAATTAGCAACTTAATATACAAACCATACTAGCACGTTAGCATAAGCCACACTAAATATATTAGCACGTTAGCACGATACAATGTACTACCCATTATCTTTCATGCCTGTTGAGGAGCCTGCATTTCTGCCCCAAGGTGATGAGACAGACAACATTACCTGACCCAGAAGACCTAGTCAATCCTGTTCCAGTCAGAGGGCATCCTGTTCAAGCACACAAACGTCCAACACAATGCCACAAAACAATACACCACAGTCCTCAACCTGCAATCTGCCACCCTTCCATATCTGCTTTTCCAGCTCCAGGTGACTACTGTTGTGATTGAGTTATTATAATCAGTAATACTATACAAATATACAAGTCATCAGTATTTCCATTTTCTTCTCAATGTTACATGTTTCTAGATGATGGATGTTGATCCTGATGCGCCATTCTATGTTTACCAGCACAAACTGCTGAAGAGATGGTCATTTGGCTTACATGGTTAAGACAAACAAATTCCTATTAGTATGCAACAATGTTTTCATCAAAGACTACTAAATGTTGATAGGAGATTTGCTAACACGCCCAGCTATGCCTTTGCTGATTTTGCTTGTAATGGAAAAACATCAGCTTGAAAGAAATAAATATCTTTCCTAAAAGGCAAAAAAACACAAACAAGTACTGGATGCCTGAAATGTACACTAAATGACGCATACAGTGTGTTGGATAAGTCCTGGTACACCTAGATATTGGCAAAAGAAAAAACTAGAATTCATTTCTAGACTAGAAAATCTTGGACCATTCCACTTTCTGCACAGGGTGAAAAATAAGGATGAATTAAAATTTCACACCTTTCCTTCAAAAATACCAACATGAATACCATGTTGAAAATGGTCAAGAACAATGTTATATTGATGGCACACCTTTACAAGAATTCCTACAAAAAGAAGAAAATATATCAAAACATGAATTCAAAACAAAATATTCTAACTTGTACTCTTAATTTTGATCGAGTTCAGAGTTTTTTTTTAAATTTTTTATTAACACTGTCACAAATCAAAGCCCATTCTCTGTACAATACTACAACTATAGAGTTGAGTTTCAGTTTTGTGGTGCTGCACATATACATGGACATGGAACATTATGGCTTAACTGGTACAAATACGTCGAGAAATCGGTGGGGGAACCAACTACACAGACTAAATAAAATAACCCTGGTCAGTTACATGTATTTGAAGAAACCCAATGTAAGAGGGGACTCAAACTGGGACCCAGAAAAGGCTGGCATTTGAACGAGCCTGCACGCTGGGACTCATCCTAGACTTCAAAGAACCCAGAGCTGAGTGATAAAACAATAAGTTACTCGGACTTCCTCTGGATGAGCAGGCCATTTGGCTCTCTGGAATGTTGCCACCTGGACAGACTAAGATAAGGGGAACTAGTCTTTGTTTATGGTTGTGGGGGTGTGTGTGTGTTGGGACCATTAAGGGTAAAAAGATCATCAGGCCTCTGGCAAAATGGTGGGGCAACTGCGCTGGACAGTACCACAGTGCCCTTATGTGGGCCCCTCTGTCATGACACTTTTTATTTCTTTTCTGGATCTGGACTCTAAACCATCTGTTTATCATATTCACAAACCCCATAAAACCTTACAAACCATGCACATGTTTTCATTATATTACTGTATTATGCCTTATGTAGTAATAACATGGATTTCATTTAAAATGGTTCAACAAAAGGGTATTTTCATGACAACTGCACCATAAAATTACATCCCCATGTTTGGTATGGACGTATTCAGGGAAATTCAAGAAATTGAATGAAATGTTTCATACCAAATAGAATTTGATAAAACAGTTTCAGAAACTCAGGAAAAAAAACTATCCCAATGGAATGTCCTCTCTGGTAATCATCTCCTTTTCCCAATTTCCCCACTAATTGTTTTAACAGCCTCCGGATGGTGGGGGCCGAAATTCCAGATTTTATTATTCGGCCAGGTTAATTTATGGCAATGCCGCCTAGACCAAACGCGGGATTTGGCTTAAAAGGAAGGGAGACAAAGAAATGGGGGAAGATCGTAACCGACTTCCCACACGACACATATTCTGTGTTCTGTGCGCTGCTGAAAAAGGAAGATCGTAATCGACTTCCCACATTGCACATACTCTGTGCTCTGTGTAGCTAGACAAGGAAGATCGCAATCGACTTCCCACACTGCGCAGACGCTGTGATTTCGTGTGTAGCTAAACAGGCTGGGTAAGAACTTTTTTACTCTGTATTCATGTTTTAAAAACCTTCCATATTTTAAATTGACTGTTAATTTGAAGCTAATGACCTACCTGCCTGTTCAATAAATTCTTCTTATTTTTAACTTGCGTGGCCTTCATGACTCTAATCCATTTTATCTTCTTTTCAGCCGAAATTCCGATACTCAGGGGGACAATTATGACTAGGACCTACTGATCAGGGGTCTAGTACAGCGAAAGTCTTTAGTGAGGTCCTCAAGTTAGATAGGCGACCACGATCTGCCCGCTAACGGGATTGGTGTTGTATTGGTTCTGGTGTTTTGGCTTAAGAGGACCCATGGGCGTTATACGCCGGTTCTTGTCAAATTCGCCTGAAGGAACCCGATAGATACGCACCGTCCTGGGCTCATAACTATCGATGCACTATCCATACAAGGAAGGCATGTATTATGGTGGTCCGCCTCCTACCCTCTGGGGGCTTCACCGAACTGAGATTTAACAATAGTGCTAAACCCGGGAGCATATATTGAGGAATGATGGCAGAAGATAGAGTCGAGTGTAACCACTCCCAAGTTCCACGTATAGTTAAACCCAAATTTTAAATTATAATTTAATATGGAGTCAGATTATCACGAGGGTAAAACCTAGTAACTGTTACGCTTTCTTGCTGTGGTCATGGATATATTTGATGTGCTGTTCCGCGCATTTGTGAATATTCTGATGCTCCCATTGGAATATTGACAGTCCGGTGACACATGAAATATCTCTGATGACAGCATGGCCCCGTTTGCGAACGGAGAGTAACCAGAATGCTACTGGTCTGTTTCAGGCCAGTTTTAAGCGGGATATGAAACAACGCCTTCATATCTGACCCGCGGCAACGGAATCAGTGCATTCTTAATTATAATTGTGCCCTGTTCTTACGAACAGAGGAAAAATAACCAACATCTCCGTTTTGAATCACACCAGCCAAGGGAAAAACACGCGATGCCTTCCCCTCCAGCTACAAACCCTCATTGGTCTAGCTGTGAGGTGTTTACAAGGGTGTCCGTGCCTTTGCAGTCTTTGCTCCCAACTGTCAGGTCTGCCGCAGCCACCTCAGTTATTAAATCTAGCCTTAAAACACACCTTTGCATTTCCAAAGGTTTCAAACGTTTTAAGGTTTGCCTGCCTTGTCCGTTATGTTTACCTTTGTGTGTGTATTTATTTTATGCAGAACATTGGTACAATAGTAGCTTTAATTTGTGCTTCATGAATAAAATTCTCATATCTATTCTTGGCCATCTAAGAACTATAGAAAAGGGTACCTATAGAAGCACCCGTGATGCCACTTCCCATTTCCCAAACTGTGTTTGAATCACCATATTATAATATCCTTGTGATTCATTTAAGGCTCATTTAAAAAAAAAAAAAAAAAAAAAAAAAAAAAAGTTTATTCTTTATTTAAAAAACCAAGAACAAGCCTTAAATATATTAATATTGTAAGGCTTTCAAATGTTTGGACTGGCGCTCGCTCTCATCTGAGGGTTTGATAAACATTTCTTCACTCGTTTCATTATTCCTGCTGGAAACCTAGCATTATGGATCACGTTTTCACAATAGTCAGGTGGTGTACAGCTTGTAATGATTTAATAGTCTTCAGCTTTAAATTTTTCATTGTCTTACAATTTTTGTAAACTTGACCCCCACCCCCAGTCTGTGCTACGTTTGAGAAATTCATCTTGAATTTCCAAAACTGCATTGCTATTTTTTGGTTGTAATCATCTTCTATTTACCCTTTTCTCTTTCAATGATGAAAAATGAAGGATTTTTTTCTTTAATAAAGAAAGGAAAGAAGTCTAAAACGTTAGTGTGCCGCCAGGTATTTTTCTGTTCCTTCAAATAAAATACCTCTGCAATTCTAAAATCAAAATTCAGTTACAGAAAACAGAAAAGAATATTTGTACTTTATAAAATATCATAAGTCCCTCATTTAAAGGTTAGTAGTTTAGTTTTCTACTCAAAGACTCTTGGTTATTATAGCATTTTACTAACATTTCATACACAACATGCTTCATCAGAGAAAAACAATAGGAACTGAGCCAAAAAGTGAGCTGATATAGTAACTATCCATTCCACTCCATGTGTATTTTATTAAGACTAATTGCAGAGCACCTTTCCCCATTGGATAACCTGTTATTGTGGTTAACGGTTTAAGTATTTGGAGGTTTAATTGATTGATTGATGGGTATCCCCACCCAAAACCTCAAACACCTTGCTTATGGAGATCCTGAATCCTATCAGGGCTATATTTAGCTAATTGATCCAATTAAACCAGGAATTCCTCCTGATGCCTCTTGCCAGGTGAGGTGAAGGGAAAATATCTACTTTGAAAGTGAGGATCTCTTCATTTCTACGGGTTTCGTTTTTAGTATTCTCAGAAACTTGGATCTTCATTTTTATAGGGAATATACACATGAAAACCATTTATAAAAAGATTATTATTTACATTTTTTTTTTTCTTCTGCACATTTAACTTAGGTCATGCATGTGGAAGCTCATAATCACACTTCAAAAGGTGGCACATAATTCCATGTGAATAAAATCTACACATGTGGAAAGCCTTGTGAAAGTGCTACCATAGGTCATAAGTGCTTTTAAAAACACAAATGTGTATGTGTATATTAGGGATGGAGCCGAATACAAATATCATATTTGGCAACAGTCAAATAATGTGTTCTCTCCCCAAATTTGCCCAATATTATTCAGATTCTTATCTACCCTATCTCTCTGATGTAATTCTCTCAGAAGTCAGCACCAAATTTCTCAATCAGACACACACACTCAAACACACACACACACACACACACACACCTGCAGAGAGACAGGAGTTTCTAAAATTAAAATAACTCTAGTGGCATAAATGGTATATCCTCCTCCTTCCACAACTTTCCTAAATATTTTGGCTTAAACTAACTGGATTTTTAAAATAAAATAAAAAAATTAAAAAAAAATAGACTCAGTCAAGGAATAAAGGTAGTTTGTGCAATTTTCTTCACAACACCCGAACAATAGACATGTGCTTTTACCATGGTGTGAACGTGTCACCATCTATACCAGCACACTGTTCAGCAACTGAATGACCAGCACTTTGATAAAAGTTTCCCAAGCTAATGAAACTTTGCACATATAATCACACAAAATTAATTCACTGCATTCATCTGATAAAGCCTTTAGGGTAGGGATGAACAATTGTAGACGCTGTAGTTATAGAAATGATGGCTTAGAACTCTGTGGGGATAACGCCACCAACATATTTTCAGGTTTACTCTGAAACTGAGACTGAATAGAGCAGGTACATGACAACTGCCTAACCGATTTGTGTACGTGCGGTCCCAGCAAATCAGCAAAGCTGCGTGTTGTCTGTGGAATTTATTAGAGGAGAACAATGGTGCGCTATGTAAAAGCGCACTCCAAGGAGATGGGAGGGAAATCTGCTGAATTTGTTATGACTGAAGAAATTACTTAAAAAAACATTGCAATTTCTTTCACTACTTTCCCATTTTAGTGCATTCTTTTCCCTTGATACATTTACCCGTAGTCTATATAACAAAGCCTGTATGATTTATGAATACACATGTTGAAATTTATTTTGGCTATTTATTTCAGACTAATCTAAAAAGAGGTCCATAGCAGGTTTAGAAACTCAAAATTTGTCTTTTATTTAAAGAAAATAGTTTTGCAATATATAATATCATAATATTTATCAAATTAGGTCATTGCTGGTGCATAAATCGATGCTGTAATGCTGGATACGTCTGACGCCGCTGCCAGCTCATGTGCAGGAGTTTGTCTTCACAAAATACAACTTGGGGAAATTTGAGTAACAGCATAATAGCTGAAGATGTATTCCACCCAGGGAAGCTTTTCAAGGTTTTATTTAATTTATCCAAGCTCATGCCAGTTCTTTTGCATGTTTTGTTTTTCTCCTGTGTTTGGCTGGAAATGGAGTTAGGTTAGATTTTGTTTTTGTTTACATGCGTTATTTATTCCTCTGATATAGGTAGTTGTGTTTGTTTATTATGGCTTGTTGCTCTTTTTCAATGGCGAGGTTACTTATTAGCCTTCTGAAAGTTGGCAACACTGCTATTGAGCTGCAGGATATTGAGCTCACGTTTGCGCATCGTATTGCTAAATGTCCGTTTTGGAAAATATGTTTGGTTTGTGATTTCAGTGTGTCTGACATTTAGCCCAAACAGGCTTTACATTTCCTTATCATTATTATTATTAGCTGGTAAGTTAATTTTTCTTAATTGTTGTGCTGGTTAGCTAGCTAAGCTAAGTACACTCCCAATTAGATAGCCCCATATGTGACAGCTATTGACAGTTTCTGTTTGTCAATTGCTGTCACATATGGGGTAAGCAGTTACAGTACCACATGTTAGCTAACATTAGCACCAGGTAGTCTAAGCCTACAGTAGTAGCCAACTAGTGTCAACTCTAGCTGTGAATGTTAGCTAGCTTGCGATTTTAGTTCCTATTTAATCACTGTTGTGTTTAATAGTATCCTGGGCTGACCCACCCAGTTATCATAGCTGAACCAGAACACTCAATTGTGAATCTGTTTGACAGATCTTTTTTTTATTTGTTCACTGTTTGAAAATACAGCAGAGCAACTACCCTATCCCAATCTCTTAAACCATGTAACAAATATCCCTGATAGCCTACTTGTGGTTCTCCCCAAACTATTATACAGTACGCAGGCCCAAATATATGAATATTGGCTATGCTGCTGCGTGTTTTTCCCTGTTCCACGCTCTGTCTAGCAATGGATGAAAGGGCCAAACATTTCTTTATGCAAGTAGGGAAAAGAACAGCCCACTGGGAACTAAAACATAGCATTAACAGCTGCAGTCGACATTAGTTAAATTTCCATACCTGTGGAACTAACATGGTACCCTAACTGCTTAGCCCCAGTAATTGGCATAGGCTGAAGCAGTGGTAAGAACCCTGTTCCTGGAGATCTACCATCCAAAAAAAAAATATATAGAAATATGCTTGGCATTATGGCTTCTGCCATCTTGAATTGGAGGCCATTTTGGATTTTGTTTGTTTTTGCTTCTTTTTCCATTTTTCGGCTGGGTTATTCACATGAAACTGGCCACACTGATAGAGGGTACCTCCCAACCACCACTGACCAAATTTGGTGTCGATTGGTGCCACACTTTTGAATTTCCACAAATGAAAAATTAAGTCTTGCTCCAATTTATATAAAGGCCTGAAAGTGACTGCACAAGATCCCTCCTCACACAGAATAAATTTGCATTAGGGACCGATTAGCCTACCATAATAGTTTTCCATGAAATCAACAACATCTATTGACCAATCCTACTAAACACTGCTGTTATGGCTCAAGACTGCAGAGCTGCAATGCCCAGCAGCCAGCACCAAGGCACGTTTAAAACACCACAGTGTCCTTTTGCACAAATATAGGTTAATTTATTAAGACATGGTACAAATCGGAAACACACAAACAGGGCAAAGCCAGTAGAACAAACCTTTCTCTCTCAGACCAGAACCAGTCTGAGCTGTCTAAAAGTAAATTCTGACCTCACTCACACTGAGGACGGAACAGAGAGAGAGTCGAAACAAAAGTGGGGAGGTGAGTCTTCTGGCCCGCTGCTGACCTACCCTGACTGACTGAAACTAAAAAGGTGAAGTAAATAAAGAAAACAACCCTTGACCATAATACCAACCAGCAGTGTTAACCACTTTACAATTAACCACAATGATTAAGGTAAACAGAAATAAAATCGCAAGTACAAGTCAAAAGAACAAAACCAATTGTCGTGTAATGTTGTGCATGCCTGCAGGATCAGAGAGAGAGCGACTGCCTCGAATCACCACGTTATATAGTGTGTGTGAAAAAATGACAACTAAAATCAATTATATTAACCCCTTCGCACAGAAGCCAAATCTGCCCAATCCTTGCTCATTTAGCTAGTACCTTATTTAAGCTCTTAACGCAAAGCCCCTAGTGGTCGGCACACCGGCATGCCAAGATTACTGAACTCAGACATTCAGTGCTACTGCAATCAAAGTATGAGTTAAAAAACAGAAACGCTTTGTTTTACCTTCATTAGTAGATGATACACAACAACTATGCCAAATACAGAGTTTCGCAGCACCACCATTGTCACTCTGGTCGTTCATTTAACAAGCACCCCCTCCCTGCAGTCTCATCTGCAACTACACCCCACAAGTATGACACACTGGACAATAGTGTTTATCTGGTAATACCACACATGTTGTTTAAGGTATTGTCGCCTGTTGTAGTACAATATTCCTTGATCGACAATTAATCTATCCAATAGACATAATGGACAATATAGTCTATCTGGGCATTCATAAAATATTCTTTCACCATTCATACATCGTATTCCATCATAGCAACAAGATAAACCCGACAATAGCTAGCAACAAGATAAACCCGACAATAGCCCTAAGATATGTCAATACAGCAGTGAAAGCGCTGCTCACTGAATAACGAAATAAACGAGACAAAGCTTTAAAAAATGATACCATGTCATTCTACAGTCAATATCTGGTACTAAATATTGAATAAATATACAACCTTACTATTGGTTTTACGTGTAGAGATGTCCCTTTTGAGACTGAGTGGCCATATATTGTCTTAGACAATCCGTTTATGAAATATACGCGCGTTTGTGATGCCTGGGTACCTTCCAAAATAGCTGTGCGTAATACCACATGTGTTGTTTATGGCGTTGTCGCCCTTTTTAGTACAGTCTGGCTTGATGACAATTCATTTTTTCAGTAGGTGAGAGTATAAGCTTACTGTAATGTAAGCCTTAGTTAGTAGTGTAATAGTTTTTGTGATGCATGCAACAGTGATGATTAATGTTGGAACATTGCAAAAACGTGGTGGACGGTTGAAAATTGATTTCATATCATCCCATCCCCATACAAGAAAACATACGAGAGTACAGAGTATAGAAATACATACAAGAGTTCATTATTACACATGTAGGTACTGTACAGCATTGTGTGACAATATTTTAGCATTATTTTTAAATCTGATATCAATATTTTATCTTAAACCTTCATAATAGGCTCATTCATATGCTTTACAATGGGCAAAAAGCATTATATTCCTTTTTGGAGAGATTTTGGATATGTTTCTGGACCCCTAGATATTTTAGACCACTGTTGTCGTGGTCTAGGAAAACGACAAAATTCTCTGAGTCCAATCGCCAATCTGTAGAAAACTACTTCACGAGGGAAAAGACACCACGGCAGCAAGCTCTTCAGAAAAGATAGACTTTATTAGCACTGGTGCAAGTGCACAACAAAGCCGGAACAATTCCGCCGAATTGAACCTCGACTGTCAGTTTTACTATCTTTTTATACACATAATGTATTCCATAAACTCCCTCACCCCTTATACATTTACATATTCCCAGCCACCTGTTCTTCTTGGCACCCTATGGTGTTATTCTATCCTGACCTACTTGGCACCAAAATGGCTTACTTTGCTCTTATGTGATAATGCCAGTGTGGGAAGTTACCCCAACTTTCTTTTAAAAAGCAGTGTTCTTTTGTTCTTTATTTTTCCAGTATGCATATAAGTCTACAAGTTACATATGGGTCACTGTAAAATATTAGTTTTCTAATTAGTGTTTATCTGTTCAGTGACTAGTTCTTTTCTGCTGCGTAAGCAGTTTTTCTTTTCTACTGAGTGAGCAGTCTTTCTGCTGAGTGAGTAAATATGTAAATTTAACTTCTAAGTCTACTGCATTCTCTTGCTCTTTTTTTCTACAGTGAGTACTGTGGTTTCTTGCATTTCCATAAGCTTATCTACAACTACTGATATAGGATTAATGGATTATATCTTGATTATGTTAGTATATGATTATACTTGTTATATATTTTATCATGAAGCATTAAGAGTTTTAGAGGAATTCAGTTTGATAAACATTGATGGAAACACCCTAATTTTAACATGTGACGTCATCACAATCATGGGGAGTCTCAAAATTTTCCCCTACATTCCCCCCTTTCGGGGTCAAATCTTATGGCCCCGAATAACTCCCCTCACTGTATTCTTATTGGCCTTCTGACCCAACAAAGTTATCATACACTCCTTTAATTTTCTTAACACGTTGATTTGTAGCACGATGATTTGCCGCAGTCCTCGTAGTTGGTGGGCTCCTGGTATATCTTCCAACCAGAGTGCGCGGTCTGCGCGTCACTCCACTGGGCTCCTGGTATATCTTCCAACCAGAGTACGCGGTCTGCACGTCACTCCACTGGAAAGCCGGCTTGCGATTCTCGTACTGGACCCGCAGGGGCACTGTTGGTGCTGTTGCTCCCTGGACTGGTATCAGTGCCCGCAGTCCCTCCGCTCTCCCCGTCTCCCTGGACTGTGACAGCGTCCCGTCCGCCGGAACCTGGAATCACCCGTCTGGCGCCTGACTCCTGTGTTAGTCACCTTATACGACACCAACTGGATGCCTATAGCCCGCCAGCCGTGATTACTCTCCCCAAGTACTTCACCTCCTGAGAGTAGAGCTGCAGCTTCTTCCTGGACACCTTGTGTCCCCCCTTTGCCAGTTTCTCCAGCGGTTTCATGCTGTTGCTCATGCACTGCTCTTTTGTGTCTGCACATAGTAATAAGTCATCAACATATTGCAACACCACACTTTTTGAGGTCCAAACCTTGTAAGTCGGGGTCACCAATTTCACTTTCATGTTGCGACCATAGTTGGCTTGGTAATTGATTTAAACGTTCTTCTATGCCCAAATTTTCTCCAGATTTCTCCCGTTTTGTACCCTCTTCCCACGGTACCCTCACCATTTGGGGCTTTCCCCACATCTGAGCACTTATCATAATTTTGATCTTTTTTTTTTAATCTGCTGTGCACCAAATTAAAGAATTTTCTGTTGGCCCGAATTGGAGCTCTTCTGCTCCCTTTATTACTTGCCTGGCTTGCTCCACTATGGCTTGCCTCACTTTTTTCTGCTGGGGAGAACTCCTCCTCCCGTTTATTATATTCTAATTTATGTTCAATTCGGCGGAATTGTTCCGGCTTTGTTGTGCATGTGCACCGGTGCTAATAAAGTCTATCTTTTCTGAAGAGCTTGCTGCCGTGGTGTCTTTTCCCTCGTGAAGTAGTTTTCTACAGATTGGCGATTGGACTCAGAGAATTTTGTTGTTTTCCTAGACCACGACACTGTATTGACAGAAAGCTTGTAATTACCACCTGAAAATGATGCAACAATGAGTTTCTCGAGTAAAAACTGTTGATTTGTAATGAAATATGTGAATTTGTTGTGTTTTACAGCAATGCATAATTTAGAGATTTTGGGTAGATTTGGAGACACTGGGTACACTGCTTAGTTTTTGCTTCATAGATCTTTAGTAGTTCTACATATCCACCCTTAGATTTTCTGAACTTCTGGTCAAGAAGTTTCTGATGCAGGACATGTATACTTAAAGCTGCTGTATGTATGCAATCTCCCAGTATTTCATTGCGAACTAAAAAGGAGCACATTCATTTTAGATTTTTTGCCTAGACAATTGCATTTGTGGCATTTACTTCTTCCAAAATTATGAATAGAAAGTAATCTAAGCTATTGTTGTAAATGGTACACATTTCTTGCTTCATTTAAGCCATTTTTCAAGTCTCTGTGGTGTTCACATCTGGAGTTATAAAGCTTTAAATAGGGTACCCCCTAAATGGGCAAGGATTGGTCAGATTTGGCATGTGCGCTGTAAGGAAAAAAGGACGACTCTCGAACGTGATGAAAATGTACAAAGTTTATTTCCAATACCGGCAGTGACAAAGCGCACGAATGACACCTTGGATTCAGCAGAGTCAGACTGAACCACGAACCTTTCCAGAGGCTGCTTCTTATTTGTTTTCAAAGCTTTGATCAGGAGTGTTGAATACACATACTAAGACGGATGTAGTCAGTTTTGTAACACCTATCAATTAGGCCGTAGTGTATTGGCTGTCCAGTTGTGATTGAATTAGAACGTCTGTTGACTTGGATGGTTCCCAATCTCTCACTCCCAGTCACTATTCTACCATTGTACCAACTGTATTGTGATAATGATAAGATCAAGGGAATGTGTGGCCAGCAGACATATTGGCATCAGAGACAGATTTCTTACAGTCCCCCGTTTGATGCTTATATGCAATAAAGCATCACATGTACATAGTCCTCATCAGTGGCGGTGCTGTCCTGCCTTAGGTTGCTCTCCTATCACGCGGAGAACCTTACCCGTCATTGGAGCAACACCTCATTCCACTGGTCTTACTCTGAGCACTGCCTGGTATTGCCTCTGCTTTCCTTGTGGACGTTATCACCACCACAACCTGGGTGCCATGCTGATAAATAATAAACTATAACAATAGTCAGCGGGCGAGATATTTGAGACTGCGCACTACCCGAGCCAAGGAGACTGCCTTACAATGTCATTTGAAAATATAAGTCTTTGTCGGTTTAGGACAGAACACATACAACAAATCATAACACCCTGAATCAAAATCTGTATTAAACAGATGCATACAGTGGCTTATGCAAACATCTTTATCCTTGATGGTTACTCTGGTGAAGTTATTATGTACATGTGTCAGACTTACATCGCACACTTTACTGTTGGTTTCTGCCATTCTGCATAAGGGTTGTTTATCTATAGCATATCAACTCCTTCAGTTTTAGTTCATTCCTTTTCAGTTGTAGGGTATCCATCCAATTTGAAATAGCTAATCCGGTTCCCGTAGCTCCTAGAACACCATCCAGGAACCTGAGCAGTTTTCGTCTGGTAGGTGTGGGGGTTGGGCTGTCGCTCTGGAAGTTGGCAGCCACCATGTCATGGTATTTCAGGAATGCTGTTGTCATGAGGTCCTTGTACTGGGTCATGCTCTCCCCCTTGCAGTGCTCGTCCAGATCTGGAGACCATGCTGTCAAGTTCACCAGGACTGAAATATGGACCCATTGGACATTGTTGATCAGGGCACCCTGGTGTGGTCTTGCAATTATCCCAGACAGAGGTGCTGGGTGCTGCTCTGGGCACTCTTGTGTCATCGCCATCACCGGTAGCATTATTGTCAAGAGGACCTCCCACATATTTATGCCAGATTTCTGAAATAAAGAGAAAAGAAACAAAAAAAATAGTTATAACCCCCCCCCTTTTTTAAAAATTTTTTTTATAATAATACATGCCATTACATTTTATTGCATTTCTTTATGTAAGATCGCTTCATTAAAACCATATATGTACTCAAAATGGGACGTTGCCCAATGGACGGCAAGTAAGTGACGTGTGCGTGAGTTGTAAGCCTTCTCAACTGGGGAGAGAACACGGGACGCATAGGCAATTGGACGTAATTTTTCCTGAACATCTTGTAATAAGACGGCTGATAACACTTCTTCGGTAGCTGTCGTTTGTAAAATGAAAGGCTGAGAACGATCTGGGTTTCGCAAAGCGGGGGCTTGAATTAAAGCATTCTTCAGTGTCTCAAATGCTGTTTGATGTTCCGGACCCCAGTCCAAAGAATCTTTTTTCTTTTTGTTACCAGTTAGTGACCCATTCAGTGGTTTGGCTATGTCTGCGAAGCGTTCAATAAACTCGCGACAAAATCCCACAATCCCCAAGAATGACCGCAGAGCAGTAACACCGGAACAGGTAGTCTCTTGATTATATCTACTTTGTGTGGGTCAGGCGTGCGCCCCCCTTTACTTAATTTGATACCCAAATATGTGACTTCAGATCTGAGGAGCTGTGCTTTTTTCGGATTTAATTTAAGTCCTGCATTTTCAAGTAGCCCGAGTAATTCTGCCAGTAAGGTTATGTGTTCTTCTCTGGTAGCAGTCTGCAAAAGCAAATCATCAACATACCGAATAAGGCATTCAGGTTTGGAGAAAGCTGTTAACACCTGGGCTAGACACTGATGGAAGAGTGTGGGTGAACTAGCAAAACCTTGAGGCAGAACATTCCATGTGTATTGTGTATTTTTAAATTTGAATGCAAATTTGTACTGGCAGTCTGGATGCAATGGTATTGACCACAATCCATTAGAAATGCCTAATGCTGAATAATAATTTGCTTCAGGTATCAGGGATGCTAGTACATCTGGTGTTGAAGCTACTACTGGAGCACAGGTAGGGGTGCATTTATTAAGTTCTCTGTAATCAACACAAAGCCTCCAGGAATTGTCTGGTTTTCGAACTGGCCATATGGGAGCCATTGCTGGTGAGAGACAGGGTCGTATGACGTCCTGTTGCAAAAGAGACTCAATCGTAGATTGAATGTAAGGGTTTGCTTCCTCTGGGTACTTATATTGGCGGAGTGACAGAGGATCACAGCCTTGTATATTCACCTCCATGACTTCACGATCTATTCGCCCACAATCATGTTTACTTTTAGCGAAAATACCTCTATGTTTTGCTAATACGTCTTCCAAATCTGCATCGTTAACTCTCAACAATGTATGTAAGTCATATTCCTCCGACTTCTTAATGGCATGCACTGCATGAACATCGGAAATCTCCACAAACTCATCTTTAGACTCAGTATTGCGCCAAATGCAATTGTTGCCATAATCTATAATGTAACCACGCTTTTTCATGATGTCTGAACCTAAAATGTTGCGACCATCTCCTGTTGCACTAAGCCAAGCTTTGTCTTTAAACCTGTCTTTGCCAATTTCAAAGGTAAGGTTATCTGATTGGAAAGCCAGAGACATAGTACCATCAAAGCCTTCTATTGTGATAGTCCTGTTACTGTGACTAGGGGTTGCATTAGAATGAATTATGGACAAAGAAGCACCACTATCCACTAATCAATTATCGCATCAGCCTCCAACAGCGATCTGTGTAATTGGTCTACCCCATCTATCACGTGACAAAGGTGCCATGTGCAACACGGAGGCCTGACACCCCTATGCTGAGTGTGAAGTGGTATTGCTTTTCATCTTAGAAATAGCTGCCTGCACATCAACATTCTCTGCACTCAGTTTTGTTATTGCTGACTGTATACTATTGAGTGTCTGGCTCAAACTTGAGTGATTAGGACCCTCACTGTAAAAAGAGTGAAAAGATTTGCTTAGCTATGTGTCCTTCCTTTCCACATGTATAACAAACAAACTTTCCATCCACATTATAGGGTACTGGCCTCTCTCCTCTTTGCTGCTTAATGTCATCTGGCACATATCCTTCATCTCTCCATGACACAGACTTATGTGAACTATTATTATGAGGCCTTCCTCCAAACTGCAGCTACTGGATATCTCTTCTCATTCGCCAACCTGTTGTTTTTGGAGTTGTAAAGTTGAGTCATTTTTGTAACTATTTCTGTGTATGGGGTATGGGAGTCTATGTGAAGTGTTAAGGCATCTCGGGTGTATGTGTCACTCTGTGCAATAAATGTAGACTTGAAAATAGGGTCTTGTTGGGTTAAATGTGGCATACCACTATAGTCAGAGAAAGCTTCCCATAATCTAGAAGCATATGCTGCTGGGTGTTCTCCCTGTTGCATTTCTACTTCCCTAATTCTTTCCCAATCTATCTCTCGAGTTCCCAGGACCTCTAGTAGTGCCTTCTTCCTGCTAGCTTTGTCTGCATTCTTGTTCTGTATATCAGTAGAAAGCGCTCTAGCTAAGGCGTGTGGAAGGCATGCAATTAGGGTGACACAAGCATCAGCATCAGTAAGTCTGTGTAGATCTACCGCACGTTCTAGTGATGCAATGAATTTGAGCGGGTCTCTCTTAGAAGGCTCAAAGTAACCAATGTTCTTGATTAGGGATTCAATGTCACCAGGTGAGAGAGGCCTAAGTGTAGTAGTTGTACTTGTGCGTTCCCTCTGCCCACCCTCCCCAGGCTGAATAGTAGTGGTTGAATGTACAGGGGCCATAGGAAACTTGTGTAATCCGAATAGCTATCCCAATTATGCCATGCAGGTTTCCCCCCAAAATTGATGGTTTTATCATCCTCATTGTCTAATTCAGCCACTAATCCCTCAGGAAGGGGTACCCCTACCGCTGCTATGTGTCCTTGCATGATATCTACTGCTCTCTTGTATTTTCCTACACGGTCTGAATTGCTACTGTGAGTTCCGGGAGTCAGATTGGTACATTTACTAATCAAGTAATCATACTCCGCTTGTGCACGATTCAAGTCATTGACTGTTTTTTCTAGTGATGACACAAGATTGTGATTATTGTTTTCTAGCTGTGCAACCTCCTGCCTCAGCTTTATTTGAATCTCCATGTTAAGCATGGCATTCACTTTAGAACTTTTAAGAGTAACTGCATACTCTGTTACTTGCTGTTGAAGAGTATGGTTTTCTATCTCTACAACGTCTAATCTCTTTTTAGTCATTTTGTAAGATGCCAGAATCGCTTGCAATGCTGTAGCAATCTTCCCTTTCTTATTTTTAGGTAATTTCGAACAGTTTTCAAACTGAGACGATGTCCACTTGTAAGGCGCGTCTTGGTTTTATATCCCTTCAAGCACACTGCTTTTGCCATGTTTAGCAATGTACCTAACCACAAGGTCTTCCATCCTCTAATTTATAGTTACCTATCACACAATACACGAACAATATTGCTAAACCAGCGTTAATTCGCAATCTAGTCATGTGAATTAGTAAGTGATATTAGAATAGTTTTTTCTACTCAGAGTACACCCAATTTAAGAATCTATGTCCCAGTACTTCGGAACCAATAAATTCTACAGACCAGTTACTTTAGGTCTATGTTCTAACCGTTGCGTTATCTAGTTGCTTTAAGATAAACAACAGCTACCCTGTTCCTGTACTTCGGACACAGGTCGAGGATTCCAGTTACTTTAGGAATACTATTTTAGCATAAAGGTCCCGGTGCTTCGGGCACAATTGATTCTAAAGACCAGTTACTTTAGGCCTACTTGTATCTACAAGTTACAACAGTGCCACACTCCGTCGGGCACGGTCCAGTTACTCTTAATTCCAGTGCTTCGGAATTAAACTGCCAGTATGAAATGATGGTGAAAACAAACAGAACTGTCCCAGTCCTTAAAACTCCTCTCTAGGTTTTTTTTAAATGAGGGGTTCCCTAAAATACAAACCAGCAGCATAAAAGAAGAAACCGCATTTCTTACCTTAGTGTCCCCGGTTTTTTTTTTTTTTTTTTTCCGGAATTCCCTGCTGGGTGGCTCGCCAGTTGTAAGGAAAAAAGGACGACTCTCGAACGTGATGAAAATGTACAAAGTTTATTTCCAATACCGGCAGTGACAAAGCGCACGAATGACACCTTGGATTCAGCAGAGTCAGACTGAACCATGAACCTTTCCAGAGGCTGCTTCTTATTTGTTTTCAAAGCTTTGATCAGGAGTGTTGAATACACATACTAAGGCGGATGTAGTCAGTTTTATAACACCTATCAATTAGGCCGTAGTGTATTGGCTGTCCAGTTGTGATTGAATTAGCACGTCTGTTGACTTGGATGGTTCCCAATCTCTCACTCCCGGTCACTATTCTACCATTGTACCAACTGTATTGTGATAATGATAAGATCAAGGGAATGTGTGGCCAGCAGACATATTGGCATCAGAGACAGATTTCTTACAGCGCTATACATAGCTATGTTCTAACATAAAAAAATATTATTTACTCATTCACAAATAAAATATTTTACTCGACTCAATCTAAAGTAAGTCACTTGTGATGATTAGATTTTTTTAAGTTGATGTAAACGATATTTCAGCAATTGAACCCACCTCATTTCTTTACATTAAACCAAATTAATTTCTTTACCTTGAACCACATTATATTTTTCACATTTTCATAATATGAATTTATTCATATTATGAGCTCTACAAAATAATACACTTGGTCAACACATTTAGTAACACAAAGTTTATTTTTATCCGAGTACCATTTTGTTGTGCAAACCTTCGTTTAAAGAGAGAATTTTTTTATTTTTTTTATTTTTGATTGTCAAGATTTGCAACATAAGAAAACAGCCTAAGTTAAAATGGAATTTTAAAATGGAAGTTGAAAATGCCATTTTAAAACATTTTTCTAAAAGGCAGAAGTAAAACATAGTTTGTGCATAACTGCACCTAAACTCAAGCCTGGTTTCCAGACATTTTCCCTCCCTCCATGAGATGGGCAGCCTTAAAAAAAAAAGAAAAAAAAAACCCTCTCCACTATTAAACCCTTGAGGTAGTAAACAGTTAGAAATAAGTTTCAATGACTGGGAAACAACAGGAAAATAAATAAATAAATAAATAAATAACTTTGAGAGGCTTGAATCTTAAGTACAACCACTGAACATTGTAAAAGAAAAAGATCTTGGCAACAGAGCCATACAGTCTTAAACCAAAAAGTGCATCTGTGATGCCCCCTATGCTTTGTGAACACCATCTAATCTTGGAGGACATCTTGTTGGAACCAAGCTCCATCAGGATCTTCTGGAGGGCCTCAAAGGTGAATGTGAATCTCTCTGGATATTTCATGGTTAGAGCATAAATGAGTCCAAAGAGCATGGCCAAGGCTGCTGAAACAGAAGGAAACCCGTTCAGGACTTTCACCCTCTTGATGACAATCCCAATATCTTTGGGCTGATGCAGAAGGCTCTCGTCCTCCCTAATGATGAAGGTCGCCATGGTGGTACTCTGCAGGTCTTGCTCAGCTTGATCTCCCTGTGAAACCTGAGGAAAAAGCATAAAATGTGTAGGGTTTTTTGGAGAATGAGTTAATGACGTATTGTATTTACTCAATTTCCCTCCTGGCTCTGTGATAGGCTCCCAAGGCTAAAATCTCTCCCTTCCCCTCACACATAAATAAGTCATGGCTATCTGTAGCTACCAAATCTACTCTCTACAAGCCATGAGCCCCTTCAATGGAAGGTTTCATTTTTATAATCTTGGAAAATATAGCAATGATACAGTAAATGTCCCATTTCAAAATGTGATTTCTCATTGCATTTTAGGCAAAAAATAAGCCACGATCAGGGTTTTCCCTAGATTTTCAGAGGGCTTAGGCACTCTCAACTATATTTTGGAACAGCGTTTTTTTTTTAAATATATGAAAAAACGCTTTGACCAGCGGCTTTCATCAGAAAAAGACGTTACGTGTGAACACAGCCTAACTTTGTTTAGCTACCAAGCCACATTATATACTATCGAGGCATCTTTATGTAACGTCAGCTAACTAGCTTCACTGGCTAACGTTGTCATAAAATTTTTCCCGACCGTGAAAACTGGATTACTTGCTTACGCTTTTGACAGATGTGGCTAGTGGGTAAATCTATTGCTGTTCCGTCGCAGCACTTTCGTCACAAGCAAAATCGGAAGCGCTATCCTAAAATTTCTTCTTACCATGAAGAGTGCCTGACCCGCTACTGTAGTAATGTGTTAACACGGCGGTACAATTATATTAAGAAATACCATCTTTGGGAAAAAACGCGATATTCTGTAAATGCATTTAACCTACCATGCATAAAAACGCTTGTCAATCACCCACTTCTATTTATAATTCCATCATAGCGTGGAGTGTTTAAAACCATAAAGCCATCTCTCCGTTTTTGTTTTTTTTTGTCAGCGCATCACCGTTGTTTTTACATTCATTCTGATATGTCACCTAAATGCGTTTTTATGTTCATTCGGCTTCAGGTGCTCTGCAAAATCACTTAGGCGCTGCGCCTAAGCCTTTCTATGGTAGGGAAAACCCAGATGATGTTGCTAATACATGCTTTATTTTACAAGTACATTGCATAGATTATGTAGTTCTTCATAAACGTGGCCAGTAGCAGTGCCATGTGCATGCATACTCATATTGGCTTTTGACATTCGCTGCAAACTTGCCTCCTGGCACTTGAACCACAAGAAACAACACAGCTCAGTTTTAAGTGTTAAACAAGCAAGGCAGACAAAGTTTATAGATATTTCAATTATTAGAAACAGAGGAATATCTAGACCAACCTATGGCAATTCAGGAAGAACAGATCATCTGGACATACCAGGAATTCTTTTATCAGGTGCTCAACACGTTCTCCCAGGTAGATGACGAGAGATTTGAGGACACACTCCCTTCTGATGTCGACATCGGCATCCTGCAGAGACCGTTATGAGGGTTACCATCACATTGTCTAGAGGCTGTCGTGTCTAGGAAGCAACATAATTCTGAGTCCAATCGTCAATCTGTAGAAAACTACTTCACGAGGGAAAAGACACCACAGCAGCAAGCTCTTCAGAAAGGTTAGACTTTATTAGCACAAGTGAACAACAAAGCCGGAACAATTCCGCTGAATTGAACCTCGACTGTCAGTTTTACAATCCTTTTATACACAAAATGTATTCCACAAACTCCCTGACCCCTTTATACATTTACATAAATCCCAGCCACCTGTTCTTCATGGCACCACGTGGTGTTATTCCAAACGTCTCTTATCTGACCTACTTGGCACCAGAATGACTTTCTTGGGTCTTAGGAGATAACGCCAGTGTGGAAAGTTACCCCAACTTTCTTTTAAGAAGCAGTGGTCTTTTGTTATGTACTTTTTCCAGTATGCATATAAGTCTCATCTTTCTGTAATTTTTTCATTAAACATACAAGTTATATATGGGTCACTGTAAAATATTCGTTTTCTAGCATTTCTATCTAGCATCAGCGTTTTTGTTAGTTTTTGATTAGAGTTCTCTGCTATATTTTGGCAGTATATGATTAGTTTTTTGGTTAGTGTTTATCTGTTGAAAATTTGTTAGAAAATAGGGTATGATTAGTATTTGATTAGTATTTTCTGCTCAGTGATTAGTTCTTTTCTGCCGAGTGCGCAGTTTTCTTTTTCTACTGAGTGAGCAGTTTTTTCTACTGAGTGAGAAGTTTTTCAGCTGAGTGAGTAAATATGTAAATATGACTTCTAAGGCTACTGCGTTCTCTTGCTCTTTTTCTACAGTGGTTACTGTGGTTTCTTGCGTTTCCATAAGCTTATCTACAACTACTGATATAGGTTTAATGGATTATATATTGATTATATGAGTATATAATTATACTTGTGATATATTTTATCATGAAGCATCGAGAGTTTGGAGGAACCAGTTTGATCAACATTGATGGGAACACCCTAACTTTATCATGTGACGTCATCACAATCATGGGGAGTCTCAAAATTTTCCCTACAAGGCCAGCAAAATGTAATATTTATTCATTTGTCACTAAATCAGATGTACATGGAGTAGCCATAAACTGTGGTTTTATGCAATCAGAGACACCTGAAGCAAGGTTTGAATTGCTTCATTTATATAAAAATAATAGTATGCTTCAGCATCCGTTGGTGATTGAAATGGAACTACAGTGGGAGAGATACACCAAATGAAGAGTTCTAAGCAGTTCAAAATAATGATTAAAAAAAAATGTATTACTTCTGATCCAATTTGGAAACTTGTGCAGGTCCAGCAAAATATGAAAGTGTTTGAGTAAGTTACTGATTGCCCTATTTCAATGTAAACATTCTGTTACATCAATCAAAAACTAAGGATGCTATTCCAGTGAGAATTAGTTTTTTTAAAATACCATTTATTAACAACTAAATCCATGCCCTATAAAAGTTTGATTCATCTGTAATATGTAATGTAATCTATAATTGCTGTATTGCAGTTGCATCTGTATTGGAGGTTACCTGATGCAATAGAATGCAGTGGAAAACTCAACAACTCAAGCGTCTCTGAGCACAGAGCATTGGATTATACAAGATGAACATCGGAATCGGTATGCCTTTCTGTGTATTTTTGTATCTGCCGTCTGTGTATGTGTGTGTGTGTGGGGGGGGGGGGGGGGGGGGGGTAGTCTGTACTGTACGTGTGTGTATCTGTTTGTCTGCTGAGTGTGTGTGTGTACATGTGTGTGTATCTGTTTGTATGCTGAGTGTGTGTGTGTACATTTGTGTGTATCTGTTTGTCTGCTCTGTATGTTTGGAGATGTAGACATGAGAACAGACTACAGTAACACAAACTTTCATGAGATAAGAACTTTCTTATCGTCTTGTTCCAGGCTTTCTGGAGTCTCGCTGCTGGGATGAGAAGGATAGTGATTGGCCTCACCTCTTCTTGCTTTTTTGATGTTCTTTGCTGGGTAGGGATCTTCTGGGGATTTGTGCTTCAGAGAATTCCCCATGAGCTCAGATGCAAGTCCATGTGACGTAGAAAATATGTGGCGGTAAGTTGTATGTTAGTTTTGGCTGTGGATAGATAACTATTTGACTGAGTGGTCATTTATTGTCTTGGACAATCCGTTTGTGAAATATACGCACATTTGTGATGCCTGGGTACCTTCCAAAATAGCTGTGCGTAATACCACACCCGTTGTTTACGGCGTTGTCGCCCTTTTTAGTACAGTCTGGCTTGACTGACAATTCATTTATTCAGTGGGTGAGAGTATAAGCTTTCTAACGATGTATAACATGTCTAATTTTGCTTTTGGAATAGCGTTTTTTAGGTCAGGGTAACCAAAATTTTTCTTATCATCGCATTCACTTATGCATTCACTCTGGTAGCAGTAAAAGACACAGCACAGAACGTGGTCGACGATTATTCATAATTTCTTGGGAGATACTATTATTATTGAGGACTTCTGGGCATAGCTAAGCCGTATGTTTGCTGATAGACCTAGCTGACATCGTTTTCTGGAGCAAAACAGAAGCGGATTGAACTGTATTGTAGATTTACGGTCTCTGTCTCCATCTACTGAACACAGATAAGATTTCATCATTGCTATGTAAGTAGGCTATTATTGCTCAAAATACTTTGGTTATATACGTTATTTTTGAAATTGAGTGTGTTTAAATAGGTTACTGGTATTAATGTGGATATTTCACACTGTAATGTAAGCATTAGTTAGTAGCGTAATAGTTTTTGTGAAGCATGCAACAGTCATGACGTGAGCGCTGGAACATTGCATAGCATACATAGCGTTTGTTTACGCTAAACCGGAAGTTCTGCACATATTTCGCGCATGGGACTTTGGAATATCGTGGAGAAGTGCATCATAAGGTACAATAATGGTGCTACAAAGCATTATGTTTCCCACATATAAAGTTTCTGTTTGAATTTGAGCAGGCTCCTCTTTGTTGTGATGATGAGTCTATTTTAATGGATAAATCCCTGTAGCCTCATTGACATTTTTTCTGTCAACGGAGGGTTCACCCCAACAAACTGACAGGGTATACAGACTTAATAGAGTCCAACAGAAAGCGAAAATCCTCCTCTTCTGACGAACCTCCTGTGTATTGTTTTATTTAAAGGGATATGATTTAGGCCATATTTGAATTTGGACATGGCTATTTTATATTTTGTTTATTTCTATTGGACAAGCATTTACAATTTTATATTTTGGACATTTGGATTTTTACGTTCATTTACATTGCTCTGCTTATTACATTAAATCAGATTATATGAAGTAACTCAGTACTTGAGTAGTCTTTCCATGAGATACTTTCTTACTCTTACTCAAGTAATTATTTGGATGACTACTTTTACTTCTACTTGAGTCATTATTATTTTAAAGTAACAATACTTTTACTTGAGTACAGTTTTTGGCTACTCTACCCACCTCTGTCTATATGCGCACTCATAACGTCATTCCTGCCAGGCCCAATTCTGCCCAGTTGAGTCGCATTCTTTTTTTTCAGCACCCCATGTTCCCACGGCTATGATCGCCTACACCAAATTATAGATTGAGGATTCACAGGTGCACATCATACAGTTATATTGAATACTTAAGATTTTTTGAGAATTAAACTGATGATTTCCAATTCTCATCTATCAAGTCAGCTAGCATTACTGTGTTAGCATCTTTTGCATTCTTAACTCTACACAACAGTTAGTTGTGTCAATTCTGACCCGAGTGTTTTCAGAAAAAAACAGAAGTACTTATATTCTTACGCCACAAGTCATTTCCCCCCAGAGTAGGCCTATTGTTAACAAGCAAAGCTATTCAGTTCAACACGTGGTGCAGCTAAAATTCATGTAATGGGTGCTTGTTGGGAAAACGCCAGGGTTTTATTATCTGCTAAAGAATAACCTGTCTTTCCGCTGGCAATTAAGCTTATAAAGGTAATTATCAGAATTCCTACTTTGCTACTTTCGTTTAATTCCAAAAAATATGGCAAGGTAGCCTTTTCTTCTCCGTCCCGTACTTGCTCACGCAGAAAAGCAGTCTTCTGGCAGTTAGGCTTAGTTTTGTCCTGTGAGCATTGAATCATGTGCGACTTAATAAATATGTGTTGAGAATGGTTGAGACAAATCAAAAAACTTTACGTTTGCCCTTTACACGGATAACAGTTCTGTAATAATCAAAATCAATGTATCAAGCTGTAGTCTCAAATAAAAAAATTGAGTTAATATAATCAAATCAATAATTTTCTACTGTTTTAAATGACAATTATTGTATTGGATGAACGACTGCATTGTTACACTTTTTTCAGTGTAAGAGGTTAAAGCTTTATAACTCCAGATGGGAGCATCACAGAGACTTGAAAAATAGCTGAAATGAAGGGCATTTGTACCATTTATATTCATAATTTGGGAATAAGTAATAAGAAATAAAGTGCCACAAATGCAATTGTCTAGGCAAAAAAGTAAAAGAGGAATTTGCTCTAGTTTGCAATGAATTACTGAGAGATCCTATATATAAAACAAGTTAAACCATACATGTCCTGGATCAAAACACCTTGACCACAAGTGCGTAAAATCTAAAGGTGGATATGTAGAACTACTAAAGATCTATGAAGCAAAAAGTAAGCAGTGTACCCAGTGTCTGCAAGTTTATCCAAAATGTCTAAATTATGCATTGCTGTAAATCACAACATCATCATGTATTTCACTACAAATCAACTGTTTTGACTCAAGAAACTTACTTTTGCATCATTTTCAAAGGGAAGTTACAAATCTTCCATCAGTGCAATGCTGTAAAATATCTAGTGGTCCAGAAACATATCCAAAATCTCTCCAAAAATGAATAAAATGCTTTTTGTCCATTATAATTCATATAAATGTGCCCCTTATGAAGATGAAACATAGATATCAGATTTTTAAAAATGCAAAAAACATTATCACACAACATGGTGCAGTACCTAAATGTGTAATCATTAACTCTCGTATGTTTTTCTGTACTCTACAGTATGTAATGTTTTCTTGTATGGGGATGGGACAACATTAAAACAATATTCTACCGCCCACCACGTTTTGGCAACGTTCAAGCTTATGTCACATCTAGTGGGGGGGGGGGGGGGGGGCATTTATCGACAGAGCTTTTTCCAATCACTTTCTATCCCTATTTTTCATACAATGTTTTCGTTTCAATTTTACTCCACACAATTTAGTTTGAAAGAAAGTGTTTCATGCGTCCATTTCATTTCACTACATTTCCAAAAATGGGTTGTTTTAGCCCTGGATGCAGATTTCTTTACCGTGAATTGTTCTAACGGCTGCTTAAAATAGAAAGTGCTGATATATGTTGGCTAAGTAGATCACGTTTTCTCATAAAATGTAGTCGATAAAATAGTAGCCTTGGCTAGCCTACTTTGAGACATGTTTAAAAAAGTCTTGTTATTTCATTGAAAATAAACAGCACACTTGACAGTGATGTTCGATTATTATCCACTTATTATCCTTTATTCCATACCGTACCCACTCTCCTCCCCAGAGACTCCTCGCTCCTTGCATTCGCTACAGCAAGAGGAACGAACGAACTAGTGTTGTGTCGTTCGCGAACAATGCGGGCAAGTGTACTGTTGTGTCGTTCGCGAACAATGCGGGCGTAGTACGTTCAGTGAATGAATTCGTTCACTGAATCTGTGAACGACCAGTTCACATTCGCGAACGAATCGTTTCATGAAATGATTCAGTACACTTCATTCAAAGCAGCTTTACAGAGAACCGGCCCCCAAAGAGTAAGCCTAGGGAAATAGTGGCAAGGAAAAACTCCCTGACTGATAACAGGAAGAAACCTTGCGCAGAACCGGACTCAGAGGGGGAACCCATCTGCCGCGGCCAGGCACCGGTTTGTTATGGAAAGTCAATAGTGGCGGGAGGCGGGGGTGTCCAGCTGGTCTAGCTGGTTAGCTGGTCTAGGGCTGGAGCTCAGGGCTGGAGCTCCGGGCTGGGGGGGGGGGGGGGGGGGGGGTGCTCAGCAAACTTGGGCTAGAGCTCCAGGCAGGTGCCCACAGCCGAGGAAAATGAGAAAAAAACATTGTTCAAAAGGTAGATTAGCAAGCAGAGCAGAAGAGACAGAGGTGCCTGTGTGCGATAAGGAAAAGCCCCGGAATAGGGCTATGGCAGCATAGCTAAGGGAAACAGAGGCAGGGGCCAACGCAGCCATTAGGGCAGGCTTGAGACAGTCATCACCAGGCTCTGACTGGTTCAGCTTAACACAGCACTACCAATGATGATCCAGTGACAGCACTAACCGCTCCGTCCACCAGAGACTCTATAGCTATGCCCGCCACCCAGTCCTGCCCCTCAAATATAGGAGAGACTAAAAAGATATGTTTTGAGCCTAGCTTTAAATAAGGTGATAGTGTCTGCGCCCCGAACATGGGCAGCCAACTTGTTCCACAGGAGGGGAGCATGATAGGAGAAGGCTCTACCACCTATGCTACTTTTAGCTATTCTAGGAATAACAAGGAGGCCTGCACCCTGCGAACGGAGCATTCGTGAGGGAATATAAGGAAGAAGTAAATCATTTAAGTACAAAATGGCAAGCCCATGTAAAGCTTTAAAGGTAAGAAGTAGTATCTTATAGTCTATTCGGAATTTAACTGGCCACCAGTGAAGCGATGCTAACACTGGGCTGATGTGCTTGAATCTCCATGTTCTAGTGAGAATATGAGCTGCTGCATTTTGAATTAGCTGGAGCCCTTTCAGAGAGGAATTTGCACATCCAGACAAAAGAGCATTGCAGCAATCTAATCTTGAAGTAGCAAAAGCATGAACTAGCTTTTCTGCATCATGTAAGGACAGTATTTTCTGAATTTTTGAGATATTTCTCAAGTGATAAAAAACAACCCTAGAACAAAGACATATTAAAGATGTCTTTAATATGTCTATCAAATGCAAGATCTGGATCAAAGGTAACACCAAGATCTTTGATTACAGCACTTGAGGTAATGGAGATTTCATCAATGTTAAGCATATAGTCGGATAGTTTGCATCTCAGGGACTTGGGCCCCACTACCATTATCCCGGTCTTATCGGAGTTTAGCAAGAGACAATTTTGGGTCATCCATTCCTTTATGTCTATAAGACAGGCTTTGATCTTTGACAGCTGGACAACTTCATCAGGTTTAACTGATAGATACAACTGGGTGTCATCTGCATAGCAGTGGAAATTAATGCCAAGTTTGGGCATTCATTTCCCCAGGGGGAGCATATAAAAAGAGAAGAGCAAAGGCCCAAGCACAGATCCTTGTGGTACTCCATATCTAACCCTGGATTGATAAGAGGAATCATTATTAAAATGCACAAATTGATATCGGTCTGATAGGTCTGACACCAAGAAAGTGCCTGTCCATGGAGACCTAAAATATTTTCAAGTCTATCCAGAAGGATGAGATCAACTGTGTCAAATGCTGAACTTAAATATAAAAGCACAAGTACAGAGATGCAGCCATTGTCTGAAGCGAGGAGTAGGTCATTGAGTACTTTGATCAGGGCTGTTTCAGTGCTGTGAGAGGGTCTAAAACCAGATTGAAAAACCTCCCATATATGATTGGAGTTCAAAAGTGAACCAAGTTGTTTTGAAATGGCCTTTTCTAGTATTTTAGAAAAGAAGGGGAGGTTCGAGATAGGCTTGTAGTTAGACAGGTCATTCACATCTAAGTTTGGCTTCTTAAGAAGGGGTTTGATGACTGCAAGTTTAAGAGTCTGTGGTATGTGTCCAGATGCTAAAGACGCATTGACAATATGTAACATTGGTGTTCCAATCACTGGTAGTAGCTCCTTGAAAAGCTTTGTAGGGATAGGGTCTAGAAGACAAGTAGAAGATTTTGAGGAATTAACTATGGCATTAATCTCCATGAGATCTATTGGAGCAAAAGAGTTCAGATAGGCCGCCCGTCTTTCTGAAGATTCTTCTGAAGATTCTGCATCCATGCGTTGAGTGGATGGAAGGGCAGACCCTATATGAGGGGTGGTAGGAGAACTTTGAATCTTGTCCCTGATTTTTATAATTTTGTCATCAAAGCAATAAGTTCATTGCTACTAAATGATATTGAGATACATGGATCAACTTGATTCTTGGTCAGTCTGGCAACAGTGTTAAACAGGTGCCTAGGATTGTTTCTATGTTCATCTATTAAAGTAGAGAAGTAGGAGGAGCGTGCTGTGGAGAGGGCACGTTTGTAAGTTACTAGATTGTCTTTCCAGTCCTGGAGGAATACCTGCAATTTAGTAGAACGCCATTTGCGCTCAAGTTGGCGTGAAGCTTGTTTGAGAGCACAAGTATGGTCATTGTACCAGGGTGCTAATTTCTTATAGCGGACTTTCCTCTTCTTAAGAGGTGCAATAGTATCCAGAGTTTTGGAAGGTACCTAATTTATGTTGTCTGTCAGCTGATCAATTGAGCTAATGCTTGCATTTTTGTATGCGTTTGGGTAGGAGCCAACAAATCCCCACAGTGCACAAATGAGCCTGGGAGCTCATTAATAAAAGCATTTGCAGTCCTGGAGGAAAGCTTACGGCTAAGGTAGAATGAAGGATCTGGTGACACATGACAGACTTGTGAAAGTTGGAAAGTAATTAAATAATGGACTGATAGCACAGGGTTTTTAGGCATAGCTGCTATATTTGCTATTTCTGTATCATAAGTTAAGACCAGATCAAGAGTATGGTTATGAGAATGCGTGGACTGATGTATATGTTGATCAAAGCCAATAGATTTAATGATAGACAAGAATGCTGATCTGAGAGGATCGCCTTCACTATCCATGTGAATACTGAAGTCCTCTACAATTACTACTTTATCTGAATTAACAACTAGGCTGGAAAGGAAATCAGCAAAATCAATTAAAAAGCCACTGTATGGCCCTGGTGGCCTGTATACAATTGCACGGATAAAGCTGACTGCTTTTTTTGTCCAGATGTGCAAAACTGAGAACAAGCACTTCAAAAAAAGTTACGTTTGAAGCCGGATTTCAAAGTAGCAAAAAGATTAGAATTATATACAGCAGCAACACCACCGCTACGACCCCTCAGACAGGGAGCGTGAGTATAGCTGTAGCCAGGAGGGGTGGATTCATTTAAGCCAATATATTCATCAGTTTTAAGTCAAGTTTCAGTTACACGTAAGATTTCAACTTGGTGATCAGTATTAATTAATTTACAAGAGTTGCCTTAGGGGCTAGTGATCTGATATTAATTAATCCAATTTTTAGCTGATTTTTTATGTGAGTTTTATTAGTAGAATAACAAGGTCTGATTTTTTTTGCAGATTAGCCATACAAACACCCCTAGTGGGCTTCTTAGCAAAGCTTAATTTTGGTCGAGGGACAGACACTATCTCAATAGCATGTAACCTGGGCAGCAGTTTTTAGGAACAAGCAGAAATCTGTGTAAGACAGTAGGTCTGCTGCCTGGCCTTGGTTCTGGTGTATCAGGAAATGGAATTTCTAAGACTATACAATAAATTACTAGAAATAAGAGCCTTATTACCTTATAGGTGGGTTTTTTTTTCAGAGAATCTACACAAACTGGAAATAAGAACATCATTTTGTACACATGCAACGGCATAAGGGTCAACAATAATAATTCCTCCAGATAATTTTTCAGTAAACACTGGACATTTTATCGAGGTTTCTCAGAGAACCAATGCACATAAAGCCACTCTGGCCCTAAAAAGTTTTTCACTATCTTCATTTTATTTATTAATTTTTTTAATTTTTTACATGGTAATTAAGAAGAAGCCCCAAGTATTACATGCAAGATTTATCAGAAGTCTCTTGGCAACCCAAATCTACCAAAAAATTCTACTTCTAAGAGTTAGATAATCAGAAAGAGCAGTTCAAGGCAAAAAAATTAATTATGTTTTATGAACAAAATATGTTTTTTGAAATGTATTTCCAAAAGTACGTGTCTCACCACAATGAAAACATTCTGCAATGTAAGTCCAAGCTTTACAATGTGGCATTATGTACATGAAGAGCCTGGTGCCTGAGCCTTGCACCAGGAAGGACACTAGACCTAAAAATATTGATAGAAATATGTTTTTATTCCAAAAGCACAATTGAAATACAAAATATATATATAACTAATTCCCAAGAACTATTTAGCATAAACAAACATATATTTTTTAAAAAATTCTTAGTTTTTGAAGAATAATAATCTACAAAGAAAACAAAAATATTACTTTATTATTACTATATTATTTTAACTGCTATTGGAGTTACAGGAGAGCGGAAGGGGGCAGGGGGAGTTTATGGCAAAGCTGAGGGGATTGGAGGCGGGGCAGTGCATTGATGTGCTCATAGCAGCTCCCTGAACAAAAAGGCGTCAGACACACAATCCATTGCTCAGCTTAGCAGAGAATGCACATTTCAGAGCAGCTCAGAGACAGATAGAATAATAATACGTTTCAAATAATAAATACGACATTTAAAAAAACGAAACAGAAAACGAAATATCAACTCGCCATCCCTGCTACCTGCATGCTGCGCGCAGAGTACCAAATTATTTATTTAGACAATGGCAGACTACAGCATAAATTGCATCTTTTGTTTAAATTCAATATTAGCAATGCAGCGAGAAACTGCAGCTGTAGACACAAGAAAGTTTGTTACGTTACGGTAGCAACGGAACGATGCAGACAATATATATATTTACCATCATTGTTTTATTATATCAGCGTGTTTTCGTGTGTTTGCAGAGAAACACAAATACTATTTTTAAAAATGGTTTAGCAATTTCTCAGCATAATGACAGATTCAAAGACTAGATTCAGATTCAAATGAACTCACCTGATATTGTCTTCAAATGGATCCATGCCAAAGAAAAGTAATTATTCATCCTCAAATAGCTTTTACTAACAAACTTTCAATGGCACTGTCGTCCATTGTTTCCCGACCTGAAAATTTGGGCGTGTTTGTTGACATAAAGCGAAGTTTGTTAAAGCACCATAGATTGCACCCGAATGGCTAAGGATACATGCCACTCAAAGTTTAGACCCTCCCCTCATTGATAAAAAAAAAAGAAAAACGAGTCAGCTTCGGAAATTACGGAGATCTTCATTAATTTTAATGATTTATGATGCCAAAAGGCATCATCCGGGTCCATGCAGTTAAAGGGTTAGGCATAACTGTAGTTGCTGTTCAATTTGCACCATTAAGAATTGCTAACTGTCCTAAGTTTTACATTATATGCTAGTCACTAGTACATTGATATTATATAAGTTAGCTAGTCAATTTAACTGTTTAAAAAATGCTATGGATATGAACAAATCTAATTTCCAAACACATACATGATTCACAAGTGTATTTTGTAAAAACTGAAAAATTTAATTGATCTCACTCAAAATATTTATTTCATATTTTCCTAAGCTCTAATATGTTTTACATACTAGTCAATAGTATATTTGTAGTATTTATAAATAATGAAAACTGAAAAGTCATTGTGAAGTAAAACTGCATGGATTTATTTCCCAAACAAACTTATTTCATTATATTTTTCAACCTGAAGAATCGTTTGTAGTTCACTTTGTTGATCCCCTTTATGAATTTAAAAGCCTCAATCAATTAATCCCAAATCTTTTTCAAATTGGAGCACATTCCAGTTTTGTTCCTCCCATTAAGTTATCCTACCTAATGTTTTTATTTCCGACATGCAGAACTTTACATTTGGCTATATAAAATTTCATTTTCCAGGTTTCCACCCACTTCTGGATTTTATTTAAATCTTCTTTGATTACTTTAGAAGATAACAAACTACTAGCTAGGTCATTGATATAAATGAGGAAGAGCTGTGGTCCCAGCACCAATCCTTGTGGGACTCCACTTCCGAATCCACTCTGAAATACGTCCTTTAATTCCTACTGTCTTCATTTTACTAACAAGTATCTCCTGGTACAGTTGAGGCCAAAGGTTTACATACACCTAGGCTAAAGATATTCAAACTCAGTTTTTCAGAACTCTGCACATTTCATGTTACCACACATTTATTTTGGCAAGTCAATTAATTACTTTGTTCACATCAGAGGTAATTTTAAAACAATCAAAATAGAGACAGATTTATTTCAGCTTTAATTCACTATATCAGAATTCCAGTGGATCAAAGGTTTACATACACCAAGTTGACTGTCTCTTTAAACAGTCTGGAAGATTCCAAAAATTGATGCAATTACTTTTTGGAAGCTTCCGATTGGCTAATTGTCATGATTAGGAGTGAATTGGGTGTTAATTGGCACCTGTGGCTGTATTTAAGAGCCTACCCTTAGAGCCTCAGCCTTTTTGCCCTTGATACCATGGGAAAATCCAAGCAACTCAGCTAAGATCTCGAAAAAAAATTGGGGACCTCCACAAGTCCAGTTCCTCTTTAGGAGCAACGTCCAAACAACTGAAGGTACCATGAGCATCTGTACAAACAATTGTATGCAAATATAAAAATCTTGGAACCAGACACTTCATCTTTCAAGAAGGAGGCACAAATTAACTCCTAGGGCTGAACGAACTTCTGAAAGGTTCAACTGAACCCAAAACAACAACACAGGAACTAGTGAAGGAGTTGGAAGCATCAGGTGCCAAAGTATCTACATCCACCATTAAGATAGTCCTACATCGACATGCCCTGAAAGGCTGAAGCATGCCATGCAAGGAAGAAGCCCCTACTACTACCTTACTGAACCTGTGTTTAGCAGTTGTCTATGACCATGAAGTGCACTTTTTTTGTACGTCGCTTTGGTCTGCCAAATGAATGTAATGTAATGTAATACTCCAAGCCCTGCATAAAAAAGCCAGAATGTAGTTTGCGGGTGATCACCAGGACGAAGACCTAACCTTTTGGAGGAGTGTTCTCTGGTCAGTTGAAACAAAAATGTAACTGTTTGGCCATAATTATCAGTGCTATGTATGGAGGAAAAAGGGTGAGGTTTTTAATCTGAAGAACACCATCCCAAATATGAAGCATGGGGGGGGGGCAGCATCATGTTGTGGGGGTGTTTTGCTGGAAAAGGGACTGGTACACTTCAGAAAATAGGAAGGAGGATTATCTAGAAATACTGAAGCAACACCTCAAGACATCAGTGAAAGTATTCAAGTGGCCATCACAATGCCCTGACCTGAATGCCATAGAAAATTTATGGACTGAACTGAAAAAGCGTGTCCGAGCAAGGAGGCCCACAAACCTGACTGAGCTACACCAGTTCTGTCAGGAGGAATGGGAAAAAATTCCAGCAAAGTATTGTGAGAAGCTTGTAGAAGGCTACCCCAGGCTTTTGAGTCGAGTTAAAAAATTAAAAGGCAATACCACCAAATACGAACAAAGTGTATGTAAATGTTTGACCCACTGAAAATCTGATAGATCTATCTCTTAGCTATTATTTTCAAATGACCTCTTATGGAAATAAATATGATATGTACATACTCATTCATTGACTAACATTAGGCTAACTTAACCTGTCTTTACACTGCTGAGCTCAAAATGGTTCAAATGCTGTAGCAGACCTGGGGTAGAATTAGTGATGATCAATTTCCACAAACGTTCTTCATCCACCTTTTGCCCGGTATCTTTACACTGCAGAGAAGAATTCGCGGGATTCGCTGTGGCTTGTGCAATTATGTATCTCGTGCACAATAAACAGTTTTTTGTGAATGATTGTTGCATGATATTTTTGAAACAACTGCCTTGCAAAATGTTACCCTTGGTGTTTCTGGTTTTGCTAGCTAAACTGTTCGAGAATAAAGCTGATGTTACGTGCCATGTGTTTTCTTTTCTGTGGACTTCCCTGCCTTCACCTGCCATCATCTTCATTGGCTGCGCCGCCTATCAATCACCATCCACCAAGTCCCACCTTCACCAATCCCCACCCTCCGTGTCAATTCTGGATTAACCAATCAGAACTCGCCACCTCTGCTATATAAACCTGGACTGTTTGCCATTATGGATGTCTGACTTTTTGCTCTGTGTGTGTTAGTATTTGACTCCATGTTAATCACTTATTTGAGCTTGTCTTGTTTTGTGTACACTTCCAAGGCTTGGGACAGGTAAGACTGGGGGCTCCTGTACATATGCCCGTAGGCTATATTGTGTATAGATCCACTAGTCCTTAGGGGTGATTGCCAACCAACTGTTTTTTTCAGTCTGCTGGTTAGAGTAGATAGGCCTTTTGTTTGTGTACTTGATACACTAGATTAAATTACTCTCTGGTTTAGCTAGCTTGTTTTTCTGTTCTTTTGGCAACATCCAGCATCCCTTGACCCTGGTAGTGTGTGTCTGGGTTGTTGTATGTCCCGTAGTAGTTTGTTGCACCTTTTTGTTTTGGTTCCCACAGTAAACACCCATGCACTGAGTTGCTGCTTTGTCTGTGTTTGCTTTATTGTTGTTACAGCATTAACATCTCCCGCATTCTTAACATCTAGTTACCTACCCCATGCACCCCTAGACCCATGGGGTCATAACAGCTGAGCTGGGTATTAAATTAGCAATCAGAACAAGAAGAATAAAACAAAAACAAAGGAGGTTTAATCAAAAAAGGGCATCATGGTTGAAGGAACATATGAGGAAGCGTAATAAAATAATAACAACTCTAATCCATACTGCCGTATTCTTTTATTTAGTTTTCTCCGGCTTGACATCTTTACACAGAAATCAGACCCAGCTCTGCTCCACCTATACCCCGGCTTTATTCCGACCATTATGAACTTGATGGCAATGTAAATAACGGTAACATTAAGGCCAGTTCGGATCAATGATTCGCAACGAGATGAAACGGTTTTAGAATGTTGCAGAGAAAATTGCAGCGGTGTGAACTGGTTACTTGCAGAGCATCTGAAGCCGTTGCCTGGGGTCTCAAAAGACCCACCTTGTCAAATCGCCAACTGCAGTTTTAGAATGTTTACAATCAGACGTCTTGGAATTTTGCAAGTTGCATCCAGTCTCGCTGCGAATCATTGATCTGAACTGGCCTTTAATTAGCTACACTGCAACGTTGCAACAAGGTAGCATATTTCGAGAGACGGTTTGCGAGGTTGGTACCGGTCAGTAGCGTTAGCTAATGTTTTTTATAATTGTTAGCTGACATTAGATTGTGTTATTTACATTAGCTAGCTAGCTAACGCAACGTTACCTGATATGAGAGATGGATACTGTGCGCAACGTTGTCTAAACTGATGTTGCCTTTCTTGATATGGTCCGGTAGCTAGCGTTAGCCGTGCAAATAGCTATGTTATTTAGTAATGTTACATTGTCATCAAATGTAATATGAAATCTACATCAACAAATAATGACCTCTCATGTTACACAAAAACTTTTTAGGGTTCCATAACTCCCCACCCCCACCGCCCCCTTTCTCTGTTATTGTAATGCTAGCAGACACCGGAAACAACAGTACGCCACTCACACACAAGTGAGTTGAAGAGCGAGCCTGTTTGCGTTAGCTCCGCCTACCCTCTCTGGCGGACCAACCACTGACGGGTGATGGAAAACACGTCACTAACTATGCGCCACTTGTGATTTTTTCCCGGGAATGTCGCCACAGACACCCAGTTCTTTAATCATAAATTATAATCATAATAATAATAATATAAATTAATATAATAATACGCTTAATCACCATTGTTTTACCTAATTTGGCGATCGATAGTGACTTAACAGACATTTATTTTAATGGAAATCTTCGAGATTATTACTTTAACACAGGAAATGTATGGTAACATGAAATGTGTGGAGTTATGAAAAATTGAGTTTGAATGTCTTTAGCCTAGGTGTATGTAAACTTTTGGCCTCAACTGTAACTTATAAAATGCCTTTTGGAAATCTAAGTAGATCATATCGTAAGCCTTGTTATAATCAAATCACTTGGTAGCTTCTTCAATGAATACCAGAAGGTTTGTCAGACGAATATCATTCAGGCTATCCCTTAGGATGTTTCTATTTTCAAGAAATACTTCCAACTTCTCTGCAGAGGCGTCAGTAGGGGGGTGTGGGGGGTGCGGACCGCACCGGGTGACACCATCAGAGGGGGGTGACACCGAAGTGACTGCCAATAATTTTTTTGTGAAGTGTTTTGCACAGCAACAAGCTGAATTTCACCGAAGCAGTTTACTGCTGATTGATTTAATTAGCGGTATTAATGTAACAAGAAGCGCTTTGTTGTTTGAATGCATAACACGCAATTCCTTGAGCCCACACCACCAGCACTCCCGTCTACAAACTTACAACAGCACCCGCCCCCCCCCGGTCGCCAACATCGGGTGACACCAACGGTCGACCGCACCGGGTGTCACCAACCCTAGTGATGCCACTGCTTGTCTCAAATGATGGATTCCAGTATTTTACATTTGATGCAAGTTAAACTGACAGGCCTGTAGTTTCCTGGATCAGTATGGTCCCTTTTCTTATATATTAGTATTATAATATCTTTCTTCCAGTCCTCAGGTATTTCACTTGTTTCTAAGGACTATCTAAAAATACCTGCCAGTGGTTTAAAAATTATCTCAGCTAACTCTTTGAGTACTCTTCAGTATGTCCTTGTTTGCCCTTAGTTTAAGTAATTCATCCAGTACTTCTTTATCCTGTATTTCAATATCTGATAAGACCTTCGGAGTATTGAATATGCCTTCCAGTCTATTAGTAACCTCTTTTCCAGTAAAACTCTCTACCAAATAACTATTAAAGGCATCAGAAATATCTTTATTCTTAGAAAGCAATGCTCCTTTGTTATTCCTGTGCATCTGATATGCTCTTTGACTTTCCTTTTCCTACTCCAGTATTGAAAGAAATGTTTATGATTATTTTTTGCATCTACTGCAATTTGTCTTTCAAAGAGCCTCTTGGCTTCCCGTTGTTCTTTCTTAACCTTAGCACGCATATTCAAGGCTCCAGAGTGCAACCATGCACATGCGACCAAAAATCTGTCAAGTGCGACTAAACATTTTCATTGGTCGCACCGGTGCACCTGACATTTAGCAGGTCTGTCTCTCTGTGTGTGTATGTGTATAGCGTTATTTTTTTCCCCACCCGCATTCTGTGAAGACCCGGCCCAACTCTGCCTCTGGTTCGGAGGGTTGCCGGTTCAAACCCCGCCCTGGGCGTGTCGAAGTGTCCTTGAGCAAGACACTTAACTCCTAACTGCTCTGGCGAATGAGAGGCATCAATTGTAAAGCGCTTTGGATAAAAGCGCTATATAAATGCAGTCCATTTACCATTTGGTTGGCTCTGAACCTGATATTCTTCTTCGCTGAATGCGAGTGGGGAAAAAAATAAGGCATGTGTGTATTAGTGATGCGCGGATCGCAGTTTAATCCGCGGGCACCGCGGTTTATCCGAGGATCGGGCGAGCCGATTCACAAAAATTCACATTAACATGGGTTGCGGGTGGGTGAAATAATACGTAATTAATAAGGTAAATATGAATTACATTCTCTAAAATGTGAACATATTTTAAGATTCATTTTTCGTCAGGCACGAATTAGCAGACTAGACTCTCATTGCGCCAATTGCGGCGTCCATTTATCTTAAGCAGCAATTGAGGCAAAAAAAGATACAAGAGAAAATTTAAAAAAGGAGAATTTAAAAAAAAAAAAAGGAAGGGCAGAAAAGTTCTGTGTGCGATTTAGTGAAATACTACTGCTGGGTATGTCATATGCAACAGCTGCGAAATAATGGGAAATAACGGTGATGTGTGATCGGTGCGGGTCTCTAAATCAGAGAAAATAATTCGTTCGGAAGGGTGGGACCAGCGCGCACTTGTTTGAGTAATTCGAGTTTGATTTATTTATTTGAGTTGTCAAACACTTTAAACATCAGCACTTTAAACATTATGTTTATTTTTTAAATTATTGAGGTTATTGCGATTTCTTGTTTGTGCTGTGATTTAAATAAAGAAAAAACATTTATCTGAACTAGTGTTGCACGGTATAGCCTACCGAAACTTCGGTACTTTTTCGGTACTTAAAAAAAAAAAAACGGTTCGGTATTAGAATTTTCTGACGTTCGGTAGCCTACTTTTAGGTCAAATGTAAAAGCCGGGGAAATGTATCTCCCGCATTACTGATTGAGAGGATGAAAGGTGTAATTTGTCTGAATCTTCGCTAGATGGCAGTAGCAACTAAGGTAGCCAAGTCAGGTGAAGTGCGCTTGTGCATTCAACCTCGTTGATACAGCGCAAGCTTCGACTCAGTTCACTTCAGTAGCGACTAGCGAGAGAGACAGAAAAGTAATGCCTCAGGCTCAACATGTTCTGATTTGGAAAGATTTTATTTCTGTTATGTAAGAATGTATTTCTGTTATTTAATATGGTGTTGTTCTAACACTATACTATAGGTGTTCTAATTTGGAAATATTTTATTATAGAAAGATGCTGTATTATTATTAAAATATGCTGTTTTTAGATCTATTTTAAAGTAGTGAAAGACCTGTTTAAAGATTCTTTAGTTTACAATTGTTTAATTATTGAAATATATTTAATATAATATAATATAATTTTTTGTATCGTTTAGTGTTCTAACACTATAGGCCTATGCTTATTAATATGTTGAACAGGCTTCAACTTAAAGATTGTTCATAAACCAGGTTGTTAATAAACCGTGAATTCGAAAATGAGGTCAACCCTTGTGAACGTTACGTTTCTGATCTATTAAGGTAATTTCAGTATCGTTAGGTACCAAGTATCGATTAAGTGTCGTTTAAGTTTCAAGTATCGTTTCAATATCGAGTATCGTGATGCTAAACCTGGTATTGGTATCGAAGTCAAAATTTTGGTATCGTGACAGCACTAATCTGCACCTTTATTCCTGTTTAAAATCATTTACATAATGTGTTAAGAAATTACCAATGTGTATGGGAACTGACAAAAAAGGTAATGCTGAAAATGTATTATTGCGGCAGTGAAAAATCTTGGGTGCACCTAAATTATGTGCTGGTGCACCAGTGCAACCAATGTAAAAAGTTAGTCTGGAGCCCTGATATTGCAATATTCAGCCTTATTACTCTCGGTGCCATCAGTTTTATATATCAGTTTCATTTTTTTTTCTCAAACTCTCCTGTATGGCTTTGTTCATCCACTGGGGAGAGTTCTTCTTCAACATAATTTTCCTTACCTTTCGAATAAATTTACCTTGCACCTCAAGAATAACCCTTTTAAAGCTACCCAACTTTTCATTCACTGTCTTGCAGTTATGAAGTTTCACCCAGTCAATATTTCTTAAATTTTCTCATAATACATCAAATCTAACTGCAGAATGATCGCTAGTCCCAAGTGGCTCAATTACCTCTATGCTACAAATTCTGTCCAGATCATTACATAGCACCAGATCCAGAATTCATTTCCATCTTGTGGGCTGATTGACATACTGCACCAATAAAGGTCATTTATAACATCTAGAAATTCTTCCTCACTTTTTCCTTGTCCTTTCATCATTTCCTAATTAATAATAGGGTAACTGAAGTCACCCATAATAATAGTCTCACAATCCAGACAAGCTTACTTTTATTTTTCTGAAGAGCATTGAGTTCAGACTACTGTCTGAAGCTGGCGGCCGGTAACGCACTCCTACCATAAGGCCCCTGTCATGTTCCCCTATGAGCTTTATCCAAATATCCTCACTAGGCACAAGATGGTCAATTTCTGGAATTTTCTGCACATTACAATTTTCTATTACATAGAGAGCTACACCCCCACTTCTCTTACTGGATCTATCCTTCCTAATGAGTTTGTACCCTTCTATATTACAACCATCCCCATCCTCACCCCCAAAATACTAGAGCTTACGAGGACCCCAGCGAAGCCCCAAGATACTAGAGCTTACGAGGACCCCAGTGAAGGCCTCAGCGGCCCCCAGCTCATGACCAGCAGTTTCAAATTCCTGCCTAACAGCCTGCCTAAAAGCAGAATAAAATAATTTGAGCTTTAACCCTAACTACAATTAACTTCTTCAAAGTAGTATATATCTACATTATGTTATGCTTCAGAATTAACATGATAAAAAATGACTGCAATATATTTAACCCAAGGATAACATATACCAAATGTGGGCATCTAACATCAATACAATAAATTAAGAGCTTATATGTGATAGCACTGTTGGATATTTGTGGCTGAGTGCTTTGTCCCCTGAATTGCTGCATATAGTTATATTTCTTCATGGCATTTCTGTAATAATGTGGCTTAAGGATATTATAAAAAATTAAATACACCAGCCAAATGAAAGACGTTGTCCTATTTTATGATTCAGAATGTTACATTTTTTATTGAAATAAAGGCAAGAATAAGCCCTAAAAGGTCATATAATCTGTGCATAGTCTTTTTTCCCTGCCTCCCAATTTTTTCGGAATGATCACATCATATCTTGTAATGTGATAATGCGGGGAAGTGAGGTAGCTATCCCTTTTTCATTGAAGAATCAGCCTTTATCACTACAACTTGATGTGCATAGTTATTACGACAGCACTAATGGAAAATGAGTTAAATCAGCATATAATACTAGACTAATTTGCTCAAGGTGGCTCAATAGCAGTGTTGCCAACTTTCAGAAGACAAATAAGTAACAAGCCACAATAAACAAAACACAACTACCTATATCAGAGGAATAAATACAAAAACTCAAAAAACAACAAAATCTATCCTCCTCTAACTCCATTTCCAGCCAAACACAGGAGAAAAATGAAACATGCAAAAGAAATGGCATAAGCTTGGAAAAAAATTACATAAAACTTCGAAAAATAGGTATTAGCTAAGATAGTGCCATCTGTCTGCAGTCATTGATAGAGCTAAGATTGTTAGCATGCAGCCGGTATTGCCCAATATCCTTCTACTGGACAACAAAGGCATGCACACAGTTGCTGTCAATGCTTTTGTATGAATCTGGGCAAGATAGAAAAAAAGCAAATTTCCCAAAAAGTACTTGCTTTGGGAAGAATCCTCCAACTCCGATCACCTGTATTCTACAGTCTGTGTAGTCTCTGATAATGTCCTTTGATTCAGAATAAAATATTTCACTGCTGTCCATTTCTGTCATCTTTTCAATCTGAAGGTATAATAGCTGAGCTGTTTGTGTTACCGCTATGACCTCATGCATCAGAAGTAATGTTCCAGTGTGACTTTTGGTGTTTCTGTCAGATCTGAGCCATACTAACAACAATTTCATCTTAATTTAATGAAAAACCTTTAGTTTAAATATAATTGGTCTAAGATCTTTGGGGAATCTATGTGGTGCTTACTGTTTAAGAGGGTAAACAATCTCTAAGAATATGAAACGTGTTATGAGTGGCTGTGATTATCAAACAGGAAGCGGTTGTTCCCGAAGTCGATATTTGGGTTTCCATGCTGCGAGCTGAGGTTGGTGGGTGGAGCCTCATTATTTGGTTAATGGGCAGAGCCTGTTGGATTTGGGCCCCCTGTGGGTAATTAGTCACAGGGTACTATATATAAGCTGGTCTTCTGTGTCAGGTTGTTTTTGGGGGAGAGAAATTGAGACGGGGCAGGTGTGTATGTGGTTTTGGCAAGTTTGGGTTTCACTGCTCCAGCCCCCCCCCCCCCCCCCCCAAATGCATACATGTTGATACCCAAGCCAAGTTTGAGAACCACTGAAGTTAAAGATGTACAGTGAGTCTACATCTCCAAAAAGGTCCCCTTTAACTTATAATTACAAATTGTATGAACTAAGGCTGCAACTAACAACAATATTTATATTTGATTTATAATTGACTAATCTGGCAATTAATTCTTTTCAGTGAATTAGTTTATTAAGGAATGTTTGTTTCTGGGAGTGTTCAAAAATGAATATTCAACAACTAAAAAGATGAATATTATGCAACAAAAACATGCAAATGTATGCTATAAAACATCTGTGCATAATAATAAAGATTTTTATAAAGCGCATATTGCAGCATGTCTTTACAATGCTCAAAGACAAAAAGTTATTTGAGGTCTGCATTTTCAAAGGAGCTCTACTGTTTACTTGAAAAATGAAGATTAAAAACATTAAACACAATGTTAACAGGCTTTGCTACACTGAATAAAAATATAAATGCAACACTTTTTGAGTTCAAAGGTAATAAATGTAAATCAGTCAACTGAAATAGATTCATTAAACACTTATGTATTGATTTCATGTGGTTGGAAATACAGATATGAATTTGTTAGTCACAGATTCCCCAAAAAAGAGGATACCATGAAATGAACAGAATACCGATCAGTATCTTGTGTGACCACCATTTGCCTCATGCAACGCAACACATCGAATTGAATTGATAAAATTGTTGATTGTAGCCTGTGGAATATTGTCCCACTCCTCTTCAATAGCTGTACGAAGTTGTTGGATATTCGTGGGAATTGGAACACGCTGTCGTATGCACCGGTCCAGAGCATCCCAAACATGCTCAATGGGTGACATGTCTGGTGGGTATGCAGGCCATGGAAGAACTGGGACATTTTCAGCTTGGAGGAATTGTGTACATATCCTTGCAACATGGGGCCATGCATTGTCATGCTGAAACATGAGGTGATGGCGGTGGATGAATGGCTCTGCAATGGGCCTCAGGATCTGATCACAATCTCTGCGCATTCAAATTGCCATGGATAAAATGCACTTGAGTTCTCTGCCCATAGGATATGCCTGCCCATACCAACACCCCACCACCACGGGCCACTCTGTTCACAACGTTGACATCAGCAAACCGCTCACCCACCCGATGCCATACACCACTGCCATCTGGCCTGTACAGCTGAAACTGTGATCATCAGTGAAGAGGACCATTCTCTAGCGTGCCAGTGGCCATTGAAGGTGAGCTCTTACCCACTCACGTCGATTGTGACGCCAAACTGCAGACAAATCAAGACCCCGGTGAAGATGTCGAGCACACAGATGAGCTTACTTGAGGAGATTTCTGACAGTTTGTGAAGAAATTCTACGGTTGTGTAAACCAACTGTTTCATCAGCTGTCCATGTGGCTGGCCTCAGACGATCCCACAGGTGAAGAAGTCGGATGTGGCGGTCCTGGGCTGGTTACACGTGGTCTGCGGTTGTGAGGCCTGTTCGACAAACTTCAAAAATCTCTGAAACGACGCTGGAGACGGCTTATGGTGGAGAAATGAACACCCATTACTCTGGCAACAGCTCTACAGGACATTCCTACAGTCAGCATGCCAATTGCATGATCTCTTAATTGAGGCATCTGTGACATGGTGTTGAACAACAAAAAACTCAACATTTTAGAGTGGACTTTTATTGACCCCATCATAAGGAACACCTGTGTAGTGATCATGGTTTTTAATCAGCATCTTGATATGACACACCTGTGCAGGAGATGGATTATCCTGACAAAGGAGAAATTCTGGCTAACAGTGATATAAACAAATGTGTGGGCAAAATTAGAGAGAAATAAGATCTTTGTGCACATAGAACAAATCTTTGGGGTATTATTTAAACGTATTAAAAATGGCTGTAAAAATAAAAGTGTTGCGTTTATATTTTTGTTCAGTATACATTGAATGGCTTCAACACCAAATGGTTTCAACAAGAGGCCAATGCTGGACTATGAATGTAGAGTGATTCCACAGCATTGCAATCCAGAAATATTAGCATTTCCACAAGCTCTGAGCAAAGGCTGGCTCAATTTTTTTTCTCTTTATACTTATTAATACATTGGAGATTTGGTTTGTTATTTGCTTTGTCTTTTTAATTCTTCATTATCTACTTTTTAGTGGCCATGTGTCCATGCTTTCACCATTTAGGAGCCTATTGATTCAAACTCAGCCATTAATTTGATCAGTTAAAACACTTCTTCTATGTAAATTGTTTGCAATATACTACAATGTGAATATGGGACTTTTATTCTTTGTGGCATGCATAGCTATTTCTGACAATGTAGCTTAAGAGGGAAAACAATCCCTCCAAACATGAAGAGCACCTAAATAAGAAAAATGAACAACGTGTAATTAATGGCATGGTGTATCAGTAGGGAGGGACAGAAACAGTCCATAGAAATTCCAGACTGCTCAGACCTGTCACTCTTCCAGCCTGTGCTGTAGCGTTTTGGGCAGCAGTGTCGACTCTCCCCCCCAGTGGTTGCTGGCTCCACAGCGCCCCTCTCAGCTGTGCCGTGCACTTCGTGTGCCACCAGGGGGCCCTGACTGGTGTTGCGGCCCCTATCCTCATCGTTAGCTGTGAAGGTCAGGCGGATGGTGTAGTGGCGGCGCATCCCTGGCAGCAGTGTGGCTCCTCTCCCTCAGATTTGGACCCAAGCTGTAAAAGAAGAGGAGATGAGGACCGTGCTCAGAAGTTGCTGGTCTGTCTCAGAGGGACCAAAGAAGAGTAGGCTGGAGGGGCCAAACACAGCTCCCACTGTTGCTGGGGAATTTCCCTTCCTGCAGGGGGCGTCAGGCGTTGAAGTTGAAGATGGTTGGGAGGGTGTGGTGTTCCCAAGCCCTGTTCGCATACGAGAGGGGGCAGTCCCAGAAAAGATGCCCCCTTGCTCCGCAGAGGTTGCAGGGCTTCGGGTCATGACGCGCCCTGGTCTCATGCTCACCTCCACAAGTCTTGCAGTTGCAAGCCTCACACGCGATATAAGATGGTGATTCAAGGCAGCCGCTCTCTCTCTGATCCTGCAGGCATGCACAACATTACACGACTATTGGTTTTGTTATTTTGTCTTGTACTTGCGATTTTCTTTCTGTTTACCTTAATCATTGTGGTTAATTTAAATGCGACAAACACTGCTGGTTGGTATTCTGGTCAATGGTTTTCTTCATTTTGTTCACCTTTTCAGTTTCAGTCAGTCAGGGTAGGTCAGCAGCGGGCCAGAAGACTCACCTCCCCCCTTTTGTTTCGGCTCTCTCTCTCTGTCCCGTCCTCAATGTGAGTGAGGTCAGAACTTACTTTTAGACAGCTCAGACTGGTTCTGGTCTGAGAGAGAAAGGTCTGTTCTACTGGCTTTGCCCTGTTTGTGTGTTTCCAATTTGTACCATGTCTTAATAAATAAACCTATTTTTGTGCAACAGGACGCTGTGGTGTTTTAAATGTGCCTTGGTGCTGGCTGCCGGTTATTGCAGCTCTGCAGTCTTGAGCCATAACAGCAGTGTTTAGTAGGATTGGTCAATAGATGTTGTTAATTTCATGGACAGATATTATGATAGGCTAATCGGTTCCTAATGCAAATTTATTCTGTGTGAGGAGGGATCTTGTGCAGTCACTTTCAGGACTCAGATAAATTGGATCAAGACTTAATTTTTCATTCTTGGAAATTCAAACGTGTGGCACCAATCAACACCAAATTTGGTCAGTGGTAGTTGGCACCCCTCTATCAGAGTACCCAGTTTCATGTGAATAAACCAACTGGAAGTGGAAAAAGAAGCAAAAGCAAACAAAATCCAAAATGGCCTCCAATTCAAGATGACAGAAGCCATAATACCAGGCATATTCCTTTTTTTTTTTTTTTTTTTTTTGGATGGTAGATCTCCAGGAACAGGGTTCTTACCACTGCTTTAGCCTATGCCAATTGCTGCCACATAATGGGGCTAAGCAGTTAGGGTACCACGTTAGTTCCATAGGTATGGAAATTTAACTAGTGTCTACTGCTGTTCTTTTCTCTTCTTGCATCAAGAAATGTTTGGCCCTTTCATCCATTGCTAGGCAGAGCGTGGAACACGGAAAATCACACAGCAGCGTAGCCAATATTCACACAGTTGGGCCTGCATGTAATAGTTGGCGCAGAACCACAAGTAGGCTATCAAGGGTATTTGTAACATGGTTTAAGAGAATGGGATGGGGAAGGGGTTTCTTCGTTGTATTTTCAAACAGTGAATAAATAGACTGTTAAAAAAATCTGTCAAACAGATTGACAATTGAGTGTGCTGGTTCAGCCAAGATAACTGGGTGGGCCAGCCCAGGATACTATTAAATGCAACAGTGATTAACTAGGAACTAAAATCACAAGGTAGCTAACATCCACAGCTAGAGTTGACACTAGTTGGCTTCTACTGTAGGCTTAAACTACCTGGCGCTAATGTTAGCTAACGTGGTACCGTAACTGCTTACCCCATATGTGACAGCAATTGACAAAGAGCAACTGCCAATTGTGGTCACATATGGGGTTATCTAATTGGTAGTGTGTTTCGCTTAGCTAGCTAACCAGCACAACAATCAGAAAAATTAACTTACCAGCTAATAATAATAATGATAATGAAATGTAAAGTGTGACAGCCTCCAGGCCTGTCTACCTGACCTGTAGTGTGCCTGACATGTCTCTTTCCCTGCTCTTCTCTAATTGTGCTCTGTTTCTTTAGGACAGGTACAGCCTGATGAGTTCACGGCCTGCAGCTGGGTACAGGCCTTTAAAAGGGCCAAGGGCTGTGGCTCTCGTTCTCTCTCTTCTCTGGGCAGGGTGCTCATTTTGTTTGATTGTGGTCCTGTTTGTTTTTTTACCGTACAACATCCCTACATATCCACTTATCACACATGCAACACTCCACCCTTTACTGATGTACTGATCGCCACACCTCACCCCGTTGTTATGGTTTTTTTGATAATTTAAATTAAAATCTTTAACCCGTCTTTACCATGTGGTCTCCCCTCTTTTGTTGTGACTCTTAACGAGCGGTCATAACAAAAGCCTGTTTGAGCTAAATGTCAGAAACACTGAAATCACAAACCAAACATATTTTGCAAAATGGACACAGCAATACCATGTGCAAACACCAGTGAGCTCAAGATCCTGTGGCTCAATAGCAGTGTTGGCAACTTTCCCAAGACTAATAAGTAACCTTGCCATTGACAAAGAGCAACAAGCCACAATAAACAAAACACAACTACCTATATAAGAGGAATAAATAACCCTTGGGAACAAAAACTCAAAAAACAACAAAATCTAATCTAACTCCATTTCCAGCCAAACACAGGAGAAAAACGAAACATGCAAAAGAAATGGCATAAGCTTGGATAAATTAAATAACCTCAAAGCTTTCCTGGGTGGAATACATCTTCACCTTGCTCAAACTTCCCCAAGTTGTATTTTGTGAAGACGAACTCCTGCACATGAGCTGGCAGCGGCGTCAGATATATCCAGCATTACAGAATCGATTTATGCACCTGTAACGACCTAGTTTGATAAATATTATGAAATCATACTGCATACTGCAAAACTGTTTTCTTTAAATAAAGGACACCACACAATTTGAGTTGCTAAACCTGCTATGGACTTCTTTTTAGATTAGTCTGAAATAAAAAGCTGAAAATTATTTTTAATGTTTGTATTTATAAATTATAGAGGTTTTGTTATATAGGCTCAGGGAAAATGTTTCAAGGTATATTACAGAAACGGAGAAAAGTGCTAAAATGTGCATGACAAAACACAAAATGGAAAAGGAATGGAAAGTATAGCGCTTGATTGGGAAACTTGTATCAAAGCGCTGGTCATTCAGGTCCTGAACAGCGTGCTGGAGTAGATGGCGACAGGTTCACACCTTGGTAAAAGCACATGTTGTCTATTGTCGGGGGGGTTGTGAAGAAAATTGCACGAACTTCCTGTATTCCTTGACTAAGTCTATTTTTTTTATTTAATTAAAAAACCCAATTAGGTTAAGCCCAAATATTTAGGAAAGTTGTGGAAGGAGGAGGATATACCATTTATGCCATTGGAGTTATTTTAATTTTAAAGTCCCCAAAGTGTGATGGCGTCACTGTCCTATCTAATGTTAAGGGAAACTCTCTCTCTCTCTCTCTCTCTGCAGGTGTGTGTGTTTAATTGAGAAACTAGGTGCTGATTTCTGAGCGAATCACATCAAAGAGATGAGGGTAGATCCGAATCCGAATAATATTGGTCAAATTCCGGAGGAGAAAGCATTCGTGGAGAACACATTATTCAAGTGTTGCCGAATATGATATTTGTATTCGGCACCATCCCTAATACACACATACACATTTATGTTTTTGAAAGCACTTATGACCAATGATAGCACTTTCACAAGGCTTCCTGCATGTGTAGGTTTTATTCACAAGGAATTATGTGCCACCTTTTGAAGTGTGATTATGAGCCTCCACACCCATGACCTAAGTTAAATGTGCAAAAGAAAGCAAATGTAAATAATAATCTGTTTAAAAATATGTTTTTCATGTGTACATTCCATATATATATATATATATATATATATATATATATATATATACTGTATATATCCAAGTTTCTGAGAATACTGAAAACGAAACCTGTGGAAATGAAGAGATCCTCACTTTTGAATCGATATTTTCCCTTCACCTCACCTGGCCAGAGCCATCAGGAGAAATTCCTGGTTTAATTGGATCAATTAGTTAAATGTAGCCCTGATAGATTTCAGGATCTCCATACAAGTAAAGTGTTCGAGGTTCTGGGTGGGGATACCCATCAATCAATCAATTAAACCTCCAAATACCTAAACCGTTAAACACAATAACAGGTTATCCAATGGGGAAAGGTGCTCTGTAATTAGGCTTAATAAAATGCACATGGAGTGGAATGGATAGTTACTATATCAGCTCACTTTTTGTCTCAGTTCCTACTGTTTTCCTCTGATGAAGCATGTCGTGTGTGAAATGTTAGTAAAATGCTATAATAACCAAGAGACTAAGTCGGGAAAAAACTACTAATCTTTAAATGAGGAACTTAAGATATTTTAGAAAATAAAAATATTATTTTCTGTTTTCTGTAACTGAATTTTAGAATTGCATAGAGGTTGTATAGGTATTTTATTTGAAGGAGGGAACAGAAAAAGAACTAGGGGCACACTAACTTTTTAGACTTCTTTCCTTTCTTTTTCTAAGAAAAAACCCTTAGTTTCTCATCACTAAAAGAGAAAAGGGAAAATAGAAAATGATTACAACCAAAAAAAGAGCAAAGCATTTTTGGAAATTCAAGATGTTCTCAAATGTAGCACAGCCTGGGGGTCGAGATTTTTTTTTTCCTTTTTTTTAAATTTTTCTCCAAACCTGTGAGGCCATGAAGAATTTAAGGCCAAATACCATTTTGAATTCACAAGCGGTACACCACCTGAATATAGTGATAATTGCGTTCCATAATGATATGTTTCCAGCAGGAATAATGAGACGAGTAAAGAAATGTTTATCAGATCGGACAACAGATAGTGAGCGCCAATAAAAACATTTGGATGCCTAACAATGAGTATTTAAGGCTTGTTATTGTTGGTTTTTTTTTGTTTGTTTTTTTTAAATAAGCCTGAAATATATTACAAGTACATTATAATATGGTGATTCAAACACAGTTGGGGTAGGGGTATCACAGGTGCTTTTACAGTTACCCTTTTCTATAGTGCTTGGATGGGTCAACAATAGATATTTGAATTTTATTCATGAAGCACATTTAAAACTGCTATTGAACCAAAGTGCTGCAAAAAATAAATACATACAGGATGAAATGAGGCCAGTATATCTTAAAACATTTGAAACCTTTGGAAATGCTAAGGCAAAGGTGTGTTTTACGGCTAGATTTAATAACTGAGGTGGCCACGGCAGACCTGATGTTGAGAGCTGGGTTGTTGCACAGTTGGGAGCAAAGACTGCAAAGGCACGGACACCCTTGAGCTTTAGCCTGGGTGGGAGGAGGTCTTACAGGAATTACAATGAGAACCTGATTGTTATTAAACCAGCAAACAAAAGCTCAAAATGTGATCATGGACAAATACATAATGGAACCCAATAGACGGCTTCATAATGAGATTAATTAATCCCCTTGCGCAGAAGCCAGATCTGAGCAGTCTTCCCCCATTTAGGGGGTGTGCTATTTAAGGCTTTATAACTCCAGACATGAGAATCACTGAGACTTGGAAAACAGCTTAAATGAAGCAAGACACTTGTACCATGTACAATATAGAATATATTCATCATTTAGGTAGAAAAAGTGCCACAAATGCTATCATGTTTGTGAAAATGCAAAAAAAATTCACCTTTGGTTTGAAATTAAGTGCTAAGTGTGGGTGTGTGTGTGTTGGTCTATCTATCCTGGTGGAGACATTGACCTGATTTGAAAACCAACACCATGGGAACCTAAAACCCTGTGGGGACCAAAATCAAGGTCCCCATGGGCAAACCCATTGCAATGAGTAGGAAACATTTTAACATCGCCAGTGAAGTTTCCTGAAAAAGTCCCCAGTGGGAATAGTTACAGGAGTCCCCACTATGTAGTATGTCCTGAATTTGCTCTTGGGCAACCCTGCAGGCCAAAGGTGGTATTACAGTGTGTGTTACTAGTTTCAGAAAAAACGACATAGTGGGGACTCCTCTGTTTGCTCTAGATAGGCAATGTTAGTGAATGTTGTTGTGTCACGGTACAAGGACAGGAACCGGCCGTGGTGGAAAAGCTTTTGGCTACTACACAACAGGGGCCTTGCGATGACCCCTGGCGAAAACCGCATGATTCTGACATGTAGAACGGCTGTACCAGGCAAACTGAGAATCGACAAAATTGAGCTCAGGCTTCAAATGAGGCCTGCTCAGAGTTCAAACTTTGCAGCTGTTTTGTTGGTGATGAAAGCAATCTAGGGTCACCCAGAGCGAGTATGCGGTAGCCGGGAATGCCCTCTTTAACACATTGGAGCATTGTCATGATTGCTCTTACAGGGGCTCTATAGCGCCCCCTTGTACTTTGAAATTTGGAGATGAATTGTCACCAAATGGAGCACTGGTCACCAAAAGTGAGTATGCAGTATCCAGAGATGCCCTTTGTAACATTCCGGAGCTTTGTGGTGGTAGCCCTTACGGGGACTCCGGGGCAGCCCATCAACTTTGACATGGTTGAATCTCTGGTGATAATGCAAAAACAGAGGCCACGAAGGGCAGCTTAGCAGGGTCCATGTACACCAAAAATCAGATTGTGGGTAGTTGGCATGTCAAGGTCATGTGGCACATTGAGCCTTTCCATTGATTCCAATGGGAGAGTTCAGAAAATTGTGTCGGACTTCCGTCTTGTCCCTGTAGGAGCTACTGTGACGGTCCTCACATATGTCATAGAACCTAGCACCTGCCTAGAACTCCATAGCAACACCCTAGCAACTTGGCGCGGCACCCCCTGAGGTCAAATTTACAGCGCTGCTTGCTTGCGTGTGAGCTGCGTGTCTGGTTATAACACCACTGTAGTGTGAGATGATCGTAAATCCTGAGTTTCGGCCCGGTCGGAGGTTGCTAGTTCGAACCGCTAGCTAATAAATGTGTATGAATTTGCACGCGGAAACGCTTGCTGCGGCAGAACGGAGCAGCCCACTGACAGCAAACAGGCCTTTTCTGACTCGGTTCAGCGTGGGCTACCGCATATTGAAGTGCAGGTCAAAAACGCAACTTGGAGCGGCACCCCCTGTAGTCAAATTTATAGCGCCGCTTGCATGTGAGCTGCACCTCTGGTTATAACATTATTTGTAGTGCTAGCTGAGGTAATCGTAAATCCCAAGTTTTGGGCCAATCGGTCATTCTTAGCTTGAACCACGACCTAATTGATGTGTGAGAAATAACACCAGGAAAGGGGTGCTGTGCAACCCCCTTGTGACCTAGCACCCCAAAGCTCAGCTTTTGAAGCTGACTTTTCGCTTCTCGGCTTGCCAAAAGCATTGACCTCAAGGCTTATAGTGAATTCATGGGCTGTGTGCCTTTGGCAAGGTCAGGGCGGTCTACAGGTGGGTGGGAGTGGCCGAGGGCCACCAAACACAACGCACTGCATCCCTGGCTTGCTACAACCTGTACTCAAACTGACGTGCCTGTGAAGTTCACACTTCAGCCTAGACACAAATTTGTATTTACCCATTCATTTTAAATGCAGAGAACAAACCAGCATTGTACGAAATGAAGCCAAGCACATGACATCACACATTTAAAATCTATGGTAGGTATGGCCTCCCTGAAGGTGTGGGAAAAAGAATTTTGTAAATCGGAGCTACCGAATTTGAATGACAAGCTTCCCTCCATTTTCGAGTATGCAATGTTAAGTCGATGGCTAACTGACATGAAAGACCCCGCCCATGCTGGAAAACTCGACAGATCAGTAATGGAATTTATTACATTAGATGAGCAGCTGTATTCGGTCGTATAAGATCAAGGTTTTCGCAGTCGAGTGGCGCACAAATAAGAGCCGCTTTCCGGCACGTGCTGAAGTTGCACGAGCTTACCTGTCTGCACCATGCACGAGTGTAGACAGTGAATGCTTGTTCAGCTCAGCTTCTCATGTGGAAGACGAGAAAATAGACCAACTAGTTTGTGACAAGCTGAAATGCTTCTTTTTGTAAAGAAGAACTTGCATACACTGAAAGAGAAGCCATACATAAAGTAATGACCAATGCCAACTAAAGGCAATATAGTTCTGTATAGGATTGTCATTTTGTTTTATCTTAAAATTACATTGACATAATTTAATTTTAAAAAACAACTGCTGTAGCATCTTTGTTTTACTCATTGCACTAAACTTGATTTGATGTAACATTTTGAAATGTTTTAAATTATTTTATTTTGATTTTATGTAATTTTCTTGTCTGTTGCTTAAAGAAAAAGAAAAAATCGGCACGCTTCTTTAGACGCGACGGCTAGCCCGGTCAACACGAGTAGGCACCGTCGAGTACATTCTGCTTTTTCACAGCAACATCAGGGGAGAGCGCGAACACAGCCCCCCACTACCAGAAATTATGCAGTCGAGATTCCCACATTTGGGGAATTCGCAGGAGTCAGCATGACCAAAGTGCAATGGCCGAGCCTCGCCCTGGGTGAACCACCATTTTCCTTTTCAAAATTATTTATTAAATCATTACAATTATCTTACAACACAATAACATTCAATTCAGCACAAAAGACATTCAACACTTCACAGAAAACATTCAATACAAACTATACAATACAAAAAAAACATTCATCATGGGTCTTTTTCCATTAATGGTCAGCACTTAAACAAGTCCTATAAATACAAACAACTATTAAACAAAAACCACCCTCCAGCATCCAGTAAATACAGCCAACATGCTATTACACCTTTCCCCCTTAAAACCAAATACAGACCCCACCCCTTTCCCTTTAAAAAGAATCTATACAAACAACACCCCCCTAAAAACAAACCAACAGAAAACACCCAACTACCCAAACAATCTAGTAAAACCATACATAAAAAACCAGTACAAATGATGACCACTAAAATTTTCTTCCCCATGACAATAAAAAAATTACAATACAATACTTAAAATCAAAAGGATGTAAGAGGGGAGTCAAACTGGGACCCAGGAAAGGCTGGCATTTGAACGAGCCTGCAGGCTGAGTCTCATCCTGGACTTCAAAGAACCCAGGGCCGTGTAATAAAACAATAAGTTGCTCGGACTTCCTCTCCATGAGATGGCCATTTGGCTCTCTGGAATGTTGCCATCTGGACGGACTGAGATAAGGGGAACTAGTATGGTTGTGGGGGTGTGTGTGTTGGGGCCATTAAGGGTAAAAATGTCATCAGACCTCTGACAAAATGGTGGGGCAACTGTGCTTGACAGTAACACAGTGCCCCTCTGTGGTCCCCTCTGTCATTACCCTTTTTATTTATTTTCTGGATCTGGACTATATACCATCTGTTCATCATATTTACAAACTCTGGAAAATCCTACAAACCATGCATGTGTTCATTGTATTACTATATTATAACCTATGTAATAATAACATGGATTACATGTAAAATGGTACACCAAAAGGGTATTTTCATGACAACTGCACCATAATATTACCTCCTCTGGACATGTTTGGTATGGACATATTCAGGGAAATTTAAGAAATTGAATGGAATATGTTTCATACCAAATAAAATTTAATAAAACATGGTTTCAGAAACTCAGGGAAAAATTGGCACAATGGAATGTCCTCTCTAGTAATCCTCTCCTTTTCCCAATTTCCTCACTAATTGTTTTACAACCGCCTCCAAATGGTGGGGGCCAAAATTCCAAATTCTATTTGGACAGGTTAATTTATGGCAATGCCGCCTCGATCAAACGCGGGATTTGGCCTAAAAGGAAGGGAGACAATCCTGTCGAGGAAGATCGCAATCGACTTCCCACACTGCGCAGACTCTGTGATTTTGTGTGTAGTTACCAGGCTGGTAAGAACTTTTACTCTGTACTTATGTTTTTAAAACTTTCCATATTTTAATTGACTGTTAATTTGAAGCGAATGACCTACCTGCCTGTTCAATAAATTCTTCTTATTTTTAACTTGCGTGGTCTTTGTGACTCTAATCACTTTTTTGTCTTCTTTTCAGCCGTAATTCCGTTTAAATACTCAGGGGGACAATTCTGACTAGGACCTACTGATCAGGGGTCTAGTACAGTAAAAGTCTTTAGTGAGGTCTTCAAGTTAGATAGGCGACCACGATCTGCCCGCTAACGGGATTGGTGGTATTGGTTCTGGTGTTTTGGCTTAAGAGGACCCATGGGCGTTATACGCCGGGCCTTGTCAAATTCGCCTGAAGGAACCCGATAGATACGCACCGTCCTGGGCTCATAACTATCGATGCACTATCCATACAAGGAAGGCATGTATTATGGTGGTCCGCCTCCTACCCTCTGGGGGCTTCACCGAACTGAGATTTAACAAGAGTGCTAAACCCGGGAGCATATATTGAGGAATGATGGCACAAGGTAGAGTCGAGTGTAACCACTCCAAATTCCACGTACAGTTAAAACCAAATTTTAAATTATAATTTCATATTGGAGTCAGATTAACACGAGGGTAAAACCTAGTAACCGTTACGCTTTCTTGCTGTGGTCACGGATATATTTGATGTGTTGTTCCGCGCATTTGTGAATATTCTGATGCTCCCATTGGAATATTGACGGTCCGGTGACAGATCAGATATATCTATGACGACAGCATAGCCCCGTTTGCGAACGGAGAGTAACCGGAATGCTACTGGTCCGTTTTAGGCCAGTTTTAAGCGGGATATGAAGCAGTGCATTCATATCTGACCCGCGGCGACGGAACCAGTGCATTCTTAAGTGTAATTGTGCCCTGTTCTTACGAACGGAGGGAAAATAACCAACATCTCCGTTTTAACTCACACCAGCAAAGGAGAACACGCGGTGCCTTCCCCTCCAGCTACTAACCCTCATTGGTCTAGCTGTGAGGTGTTTACAAGGATAATAAAACAACTTTTGTACAGGGCAGCGGTGTACACTCTAAACAACATGCCTTCACACCATCTCTACAGCACCACCATTTAAAAAAAAAAAACAAAAAAAAAAAAAAAAAAAACCCCATGACCTGGTCAGGCTGATCCTCCCTGTCCCATTACCATTGTCCATGCTGCATGCCCCCACCTGTCCCTGGCCCATTCCAGGCCTTTCATTCTTTGGTCCCGGCACATGTATTCCTTGAGGGTGGCAAACGCCACTCCTTTCGCTGCTTCCGGCGGCATGGCTCTGCCCTCCCTTGCGCACACATTCCGCGCGATCCATCTCGCCGCCTTGATACAGTTCATAGAAATCCAGAGACACCTCCACCTTTGTACGGAGCACACACACTAAGGAACAGACAATGCCATCTGGCTTTTTACTGCCGAAGCATTTCCACTTATTTCTTGCAGTAATGTTGCACAGAGGTCCCATAGAGCCATTTTCCGCCTTGCAGTTCCACACACAGTGCCAAACTGTCTCTTCTTGCCCACACCTGGGCCAAGGGCACACCCCTGAGGGTGACAATCTTCAAGCGTGCAGCACACCTTGCACTAGGAGGACCCCATGTGCCACCTGCCAGGCCAGGTCTTTACGGCGATGCAGTAAAGACACCCCCTTACCCCCTTTCAGGCCTTTTCTTCAGCACTACCCTTTGCAGCCTTTCCCATTTAGTCCCCCATAAAAAATGAAATATTGGACGATCCAGACGAGACAACACAGCACGCGACGGCACAAAGATGACACCAATAAATAACAATAGGGGTAAAATCTTAGTCTCCAAAACTGCAGTTTCTTTTCGACTTTCTTTAAAATCCCTTCCCAATTCCCATCCCCCAGTCCGTCAGTATTAATATGAACCCCGAGGATCTTTACCTGGTCCGTCCTGACCATCATGGAAATTCCACGGAGCTCCATCTCAGTCCACCGTCCGTACAGTTTTAAGTCACATTTGTCCTTATTTAATTTTGCACCTGATGCCTTGCAAATGATACAGTCCTGTCTAGAGTCCTGTCAATTGAACATTGGTCAGTGCAAAGTACAGTTACATCATCCATATATAAAACACACCGAGTCTCCTGTCCTCCGCTCCCTGGAATGCCCAGCCCAGTTATCCGGGCATCCCTTCTCAACACCTGTGCCAGTGGCTCTATACAGCACACAAACAGGAGTGGCAATAACGGACAACCCTGGCGGACCCCACAGCTTACCTTCACTGCCTTTGACAGGACCCCGTTGACCAACCACTCTGAGTACTATATAGCTCTTGGAGGGTCTGCCAGTCCTTATACTTTTCTCTAAAAGCCATCACTACTGCCGAATCCTCCAAAGCTAACGGCAATTCAGCTTCCATACTCCTCTGCCTACTGCTACTCCTGACTTTACAGCCAGACAGCAGCTCAGCAGGGAGTGGTCTGAATAAAACACTGGGCTCAGAAATGTTGCCAGACCTGCAAAACCCCTAGCAAAGAGGAAATCAATCCTCGATGCCTGGGATCCATCATTTGTTCTCCAGGTGAACCCCTCCTTCTCTGGATTAAGCACAGAATAAATATCACACAATTTAAAATCCATTAAAAGCCACTGTAAGTAAAATGAAGTCTTATCCACCTTAAAATCTTGCCCAGCCCCTTTCCGTCCCGCCCTGTTTAAAACACCGTTAAAATCCCCCACCAATAACAAGGGGGTCTGCCCCAGCAGATATGGAGGGAGCTCCTGCAATACCTCCCACCTCTCTTGTTTAAAAGGTGAACAATAAACGTTAACTAGATTAAAGGACATTCCATTAAAACACAATGATAAAAACAACACCCTGCCACACACCACCACTGTGCTCCCCAACACCTGTACACCTTTATTTTTTACCAGCACTGCCACTCCGTCAGAACGATTCGCATTTGAACCGCTCCAGCGAGATGGCCCTGCCTGCCATATGTCCTCCCACTCTTTGTACGAGGAACGATACGGCAGTGCACATTCCTGTAGGCAAATTACATCAGCTTGCACACCTTCCAAAGATGACAGAACAGACCTTGCCCTCCTTAATATCCTTATTCTACACACGTTAATTGTAGCCACCGTGAGTGGCATGTGCTGGGAACTCATTTTAACATTATTAAAGATAAAAAACAGTCCTAGTAAAAAAAAAAAAAAACACCATTATATATAAAAACACCTTCATTATACTCACCATTACCATTTATGAACTCATACCCCACCCTGGGTCACCTGCAGGTGAACCATCTGGGGGGGATTCTGTCTCGCTTTAATATGGTACTATGTTCGGTGAAAAATTTAAGTCTGGGTACACTGGAGGACTCCCCGACTCCTCACTCTCCGACAGTCCACCCCACCTTTCTGCTAACCGACCCCTCCCTTTCTTTCCTCCTCCCCTTTTTTTTACTCTATCTTCAGCCCCTCTTTTCAAACTAACACCTTCTATGCTCACTTCGCTACTGTCCACCTCCGATACTGTTTCCATGGAGCTAGAGTCAGAATCTGAACTGTACAAATTTTCAAAAACACCTTCCGTCTCCCTCACCAGCAATTCCACTTCCCGCCACACCCTCACTTCCTTCCTCCTCACCAGCAGCCCTGCTTCCACTAGCCACACCCTCATTTCCTTCCTCCTCACCAGCAGCCCTACTTTCCACCATCCCCTCATTTTCTGCCATATCAGCAGTAATTTCTTGCATTTTCTCTAACTTCTGCCCTCACCTCCTTTTCCCCTTCCTTCTGTGTTTTGGCCTCCTCCTCTCTCTGCCGCTCCCTAACCTCCGCTCTATTCTTCTTGGTTCTGTTGGCGAAGGAATCAGGACAGTACCGAAACGTGCTCGGCAGACCCACACCGATTGCATCGCCTTCCTGTTGGGCATTCAGCAGCCAGGTGTCCCAACTCTCTGCATCTGTTGCACACCAACGCTTTGCACGCCTCCGCCAAATGCCCATATTCCCCACATTTCCTGCATAGCTTAGGCTGCCCTTGGTAGTACACCAACCCCCTATTCTCCCCCAGCACCATCAAAGATGGCAAATGCCTAAAGCCACCATATCCCTTTTTGTCTTCCACCAACCTCACCGGAATTCTCCAGCTCCCTATCCATATACCATCTATATCAAACACTTTTTGGCCGGTGTCCCTGATTGTACAATATCTGGATAGCCATGTGAGAATATCGTCCACCTCCACCGTCTCATTATACATCTTAATTACAACAGTTTTTGCCGCATCATCTGTTAAACGCTCTACATTGAACATTTCAAATTTCTCCTTCACATTCTCTAATTTGTTCCAAAAAGAGGCCAACAATACTGGAGTTCTAAAACTCACGTCAAAGCCCTTCCCCATTGGAAGCACCAGCAAGCAATTTATATCTCCAGGGACATATCCCAAAGCACCAAGCAGTCATTTTCTTGAAGTCCAACCTCGACATCTCAATTAATTTTCCTTCCCTTTCACGCAGAGAAAACCGCACACAACAGTGCCATCCCACAGGCCACGAACACAAAACTAACTAAACTAAAGAATCCACAATACAACAAGTAAAGAAACTTGCCCCAAAGGGCCTTACCCCCCACGAAACCACTCCTGTAGAATCCTTATTTCTACCTGCAAACAAAAACCAAGAAGACAACACAAACTTTCTCAATGATTTTAACTCGCCCATTCAGCCAATGCTTAACGGACAATCGATATTTAAACAGCAAAGGTATCGCCCCTGCCAGGGAAGTATGAGTTGTGCACCTCTCGGAATCTGTCCCTGCGCCACGCCGTGCCTTTCACATACGTGGGTAGCACATCGTTCCAGTTGCGCAGCTCTCAAAGGTGCACAATGACGGCGAGAAAACTGTCTGATCTCATTACCTGTGCCAGAATACTGGCGCTTCTTAATATTTATACTATTACCTAAAAACTCAACTTAAAAATAATATTTCCCATTATGCCATGCAGTAGCCTACACATTTTCAGAAGCATCCATACAGGACAGAGCGAGTGGTAAACGGAATTCCCCAACGCAGCATTCCCTGGTGAGAGGCCATTAACATTGGTTCTTACTTCTTTTTCATCGAATATGCACACACGTAGTTCGCAAATTAACGTATGGGGAATGCAAAAATGCTCAGTTAAGTTAACTCCTGGGCCCCGTATCAGGACGCAGAGTTAGCTGGATAAGTGTACCGAGGAAAACCCAGAGCCCTCCCGAATCAGGAACATGGACTGAAGTGAATACAGTTCTTCCTGCTATTGCCTCGGCACAGTTACAGAGCAGACTCGGTAAGCCTGTTTTTACCCCCCTTCTCTCTCATTCTGAAACAACAAAAACGAAAAACTCTTTTGAAAGTGTAGGCTCTCGGAACTACACCAAGGAGGGAAATAGTTCGGAGTGAAGGTTTATGCGGAATGTCTTCCTGTGTTGCTGTTGGAAAGGCTATTTTTTAAGCAGCCTGTGAGTACTATATCTATTTTCTACTATCCCTGCTGATCTTACTCATTTTATCTGACTCCAAATTAAAAGTTATGTTCCAAATTAGAATTTAGGCTGATTTAGAATGGAACTCAGTTCATCTGAAGTTGTACACCGAGGGTCAACGCAGTTTCACCCGGTACGCACCGCGGATGTGCCCGTCAGGACAATTTAACTAGCTGTTTGCAGACGACGCAGTGTTTGTGATTTCCCTCATGGAGAGTATAACTTAATTAAGGTTCAGGGACTCCGAAAGGGCCAATATTGGTCATCCCAGGATCAACTTGGTTCTGCTGACAGTCCCGCCTTAACTGAAAACTTGGTGATCAAACAAGTCCAACGGGCAGTTCCCTAGTCATAATTGGGGGAAACCAACTTAGAGGGCTGTTACAAGAACGAAACATTGACCAAGACCACACAAATCAAGTCATTAACAATTTAATGTCAGGTAGGTTATACACTTAAAATAGTCAACTGTAGTTACAGAATTTAGAAAGTAGTCAAACAATAAAAGTACAAAGTATCAAATATAAAGATGAGCATACCTGACAGCAGTCTACACACAGAAAGAGTCTTGTGTGGGAAGTCTGATTGCAGCTTCCCAGAGGGCCCTGTTCTTCTCCTATAAGAACCCAGCGAAGGTGGGTTGATGTTGCCACAAAAGGCTCATAAAATCATAAATTTACCTGGAGGGGGAAGATAGGAATTTGGTTCCTTCCTGAGGGTCAGACAGATGGATTTACAAGGAGGAGTGTCACAAAAATACAGTTTACTCCAAAGTTATTAAAAATAGATTTTCTATATGTTTGCTGGTTTTCAAACCTAAACCAGAGCATCACTCGCTTAGAGACCATAAAAACCATACCGAATATGAATATCTGTTCTTGTGTTTGTCATGAAAACTCTGAAAAACATGAACCAACTGCCAAAGCTCAATGTCTTTCCACAGTGTATCAAGATTGTATAGTGAAGTGTAGCAATGTGTTCAACCCAAATCTGGAATTATTTACTAACAAAAAGTGTGCTTGAGTAAATCTCTCTCCTTATGAAGGTAGAGAGACAAGTTACCCAGTGACACCAGGTGAGGACACTGTGGCTGTCCCTAAACTGTCCTGAGCAATTTGCCCCACTTCTTTCATGTTATTCTACTAACCGCAATCTGAAACCTCCAGGACGTTGGGGTAATTTCAGAATTACTTTCCTGTAGAAAAGAGGTGTCGTTAACTGTCGCAAAACCAGATGCCAAGGTTTTACGGGCCACTCTGTCTTCATGAGCCACTCTTGTCCCGACAGCATCAGACTTTGCACCTGGCGAATTGCTTTACGACAGTCAGAGAGGAAATTCCACTCTATGCATGTTCCCGTGGGCCTTACAACAGGAACCGCAGCGTGCTGAAGCCATTAGCTTTGAACTGTGGCGGGATATTTAAGACACGTTGATGTTTCATTTTACTTTGCACAGTTACACTATTCCAGCTTAAATCATGTGAGATATTCTGTTTTCACACTAAAGGGGGATAAGTAAATAAGTAAAAGCTTACTACACCTGGTATTCCCAGGCGGTCTCCCATCCAAGTACTAACCAGGCCCACCCCTGCTTAGCTTCCGAGATCAGACGAGATCGGGCGTTTTCAGGGTGGTGTGGCCGTAAGCGAAGAAAGTCGCAGCCAAAGCCGTTTAAATAGTTGCCGTCATGGCAAGCCCTCTTAACATGTAATAGCCTCACTCCACTATCCATAATTGCATTTTAGTTATCGACAAATGCATTTGAATTGGTCGAAATTACAATGTTATTAGTCAGAATGACAGTTCAAGATATCTGCAATTTTAAACTGACGAGTAAGGGATGAATCGAGACATCTGAAAACATGCTTTCACTTGTCATTATGGATATCTTTAAAGTTATTGTGACGTCACAAGTATGGCCATTCGACTCGTCGCACATACCAAATGATCAGCTATTTATGATGTCTGTAATTCCGTTTTGACCAGTGAAAACGGTATTTTCATATCTGAATTTGAATTATTCCTAGTTAAATCCGCTGTGCCTGACGTGACTGCGATGCCAGGCTTCGCAATGTACATTGGGCTTTTGCTTACTGATTGAACTGGCTATGTTAATGGCTCGGGTAGTTGATACTTTATGAGAATTTAACCTTGTCGGACGTACGTTCTGTAGTTCTTGCAACGACCTTTGGCATACACTTATTGCACGTCGCTTTGGATAAAAGGGCTTGCCTGATAAAATATTGGAAAAATGTATGTAAATGTAATGTTTTGCAAACCTTGTGCGATCACTTATGGCTTTATAAATGGCAGAAGCCGTTCCCTCTGAAAAAAAAGTAAGAAAATGCTACGAAGTGGAAAGAGATGGGGCGAAACAGTCGTCGTGTAGTTTTAGACAGGAAAGTTAACAGCTCGTTTCTCGCACCGGCCGCAGCATTGAAAACCCTGACGAAGTCGCATCACCCTGGTTAAATGAATTACACTTACTTGCGATTTAAAAATCCGGGCAATCTATTAGATTTTAAAAGGACTTGCCATATGCCGTCGCAATGCGACTGACCTGCAACAAAGTTGCTTCCGTGAATTTTAGGCACTTTTCTTACATTTACACATTGACGTCCGCTTCACGGTCCTTAGACGCCGCGGCGGCGTGCCCGGACAACACGAGCAGGCGCCACCGAGTACATTCTACTTTTTCACAGCAACATCAGGGGAGAGCGCGAATGCAGTCCCCCACTACCAGAAGTTATGCAGTCGAGATTCCCACATTTGGGGAATTTCCAGGGGTCAGCATGACCAAAGTGCAATGGCCGAGCCTCGCCCTGGGTGAACCACTTTTGAAAATTTTTTATTGTATCAAAACATTTAGCTTTCCAAGCATTTCAAGACTTACAAACACTGTACACATTTCGAAACATTTCAAACTTTACAAACATTACAATATTTATAAAAATAAAATGCCAAGCATGTTAAAATTATTTACAGGAATTTGATTTAAAATTGATGACCATCCAAATATACTCATAATTCCTACAAAATCCAAATAAAACATTATATTTTAAAAACACAAACCATTTTCTAAACACAAAACTCTCCAAAACTTTCCGTAACTCCATCCCATGCCAATAAATATATTTTACATACATTTTAAAACCAAACCCAATAAAATCAGACACTATACTTTTATGCAGGGCAGGACGTGTCCTTAAACAACTGCCTTCACTCCTTACCTGCTGTCCCGTCATACTGGGAGTGCTGGACCTGAGCAGGCTAATCCTCCCCGTCCCATCACCATTGCCCATGCAGCGTGCCCCCATGTGCGCCTGGCCACCTCCTGTCCCTTCCGTCGACTGTGGCGGAACATGTAGTCTTTTACTGCGGCCCAGGCCACCCTCTTCATTTGTTCCATCCTCAGTAATTTGTCCTCCAGCACCAGCAGGCATCTTGCCTTCCACAGGGCCTCCTTTGTGCAGTTTACCACCTGCCATGCTTGAGTCCACGCATTTTCTTTTATTTTTCCTTTTGTCCCATATAGGACCAGCTGGCAGTCTAGCTTTATCCCTGGGTGCAGGTGCTGGAGCAGAGGGCACACCTCCTTCCAGAGGGCCTGGGCCGCCTCACAGTCCCACAGGAGGTGCCGCACTGACTCTTCACAGCCACAGCCATCTCTGGGGCACACTGCAATTCTGGACATCCCTCTTCTGTGCATTACTGCTCGAACAGGGAGGACCCCGTGCGCCACCTGCCAGGCCAGGTCCCGATGCCGGTTCAGCAGGTCTGGGTGGGCCACCTCCTTCCAAATCTTTCCTGCTTGGCCTAGTGCCAGCCCTCTCACTGGACACGTAGGCTCCCTGCCCTGCACAAAGGAGAGAAGACTTTTAAAAGATGTCAGTGCATCAACCCCCTCCTCTTCCAATTCACATTTCATTAAAAACGTTTGTACAAGGCGATAAAAACCTGGCATCACAAAGGCTACAGGTACAGTTAAATTAACTTTTAAAATACCCAACCTCCTTAAATATTCCCCCATAAAAAATCGAACAAAACATGATGCTTTACTAAAACCAGACACAGTCAAAGAGACATGTAACGCCACAAATTTACACATTAAAATTTTATAAAAATCCGGGACCCCTTTTCCACCCTTCTCCGGCACTCTCTTCACCCACTCCCTCGTTAGCCGTTCCCACCCCCCACCCCATACAAAACGGAAAATCAAGCGATCAAGTCGAGCCACCACAACACGGGACGGGCAAAAGACAGCACCCACAAACAACAACATTGGTAAAATCACAGACTTTAAAATCAAGACTTTCCCTTCCAAAGTGAGTTGCCTCAACCTCCAAAAAGTTACCTTTCTTTGTATTTAAAAAAAAATGTCCTCCCAGTTTCCGCCGCCCAAGCCTTCTGCATCAAATTTAACCCCCAAAACCCGCATTTCATTAAAATCCACTTTTAGAGGGAGGTCTTGTCTCTCCACTTCACTCCAGTTCTCAAAAACTTTTAAAACTGTTTTGTCTCTATTTAACTTTGCACCCAAGGCCAGCCCAAACCATTCTGTCCTTTCTAAAATCCTGGCGACCGACACTCTGTCCAAACATAAAACCGTGACATCATCCATGTAGAGAATGCACCTGGCCTCCCTCTCCCCACTACCCGGTATTTGTAACCCCCTAATCCAGGTGTCCCTTCTCAACACCTGCGCCAGTGGCTCCATACAACAAACAAACAGGAGAAACGGACACCCCTGACGGACCCCGCAGTTTACTGACACTGCTTCTGACAGAATCCCATTTACCAAAATTCTGCTCCTTACCTCTGTGTATAGGAGCCCCACCCGTGCTAAAAACCCACCTGAAAACCCCATCTTTTGCAGTACACAAAACATGTACTGATGCAAGACCCTATCATAAGCCTTTTCAAAATGTAAATTTAACACTGCAAGCCTAATATTTCTGTCTCTCGCATAACAGATGGCGTCTCTCACCAGTACCAAGCTGTCCGTGATCCTCCTTCCTGGCACAGCACAGGTTTGATCCATGTCTATCACTTGGTCTAAAACCCCCCTCATCATAAAGTTAAAATTTTACTATACATCTTAAAATCAAAATTTAAAAGAGTTATCGGTCGCCAGTTTTTTAAGTCCTCCGCCTCCCCTTTTTTAAAAATCAAAGTAACCACCCCCTCTCTAAAACTCACGGGCAACTTTTTAAAACTATCAAACTCTAAAAACAGCTAAAATATCTGGCCCCACTAATCCCCAAAAAGACCTGTAAAATTCGACTGGAATTCCATCAAGCCCCGGTGCCTTCCCAGTTTTAAAAAATTTAAGGCTCTCTGTCAGCTCTAAAAACTCAATAGGTGCATCTAAAACCAACCCCTCTTCCACCACCCTCTCTATATTGTCCAGCACCTCCTCCACCCTTTCTTCCACCACCTCCTTTTCCCCAGTTTTTCATAAAATTTCTCCACCACCTCTAACATACCTTTTTTCTTTTTTTTACAACCCCATCCTCCCCCTTCAAACCTTTCATTAAAATTCCCCTTGACATAATTTTTTTTTTAAAAGTTGTTACATTTGTACATTTCTCTCCCTCATCAATTTCCTTCTCCTTACACCTAAAAACTACATTTTTGCACTTATTTTCCATTAAAACAACCATCTCATTTTTCACTTTCTCCAATTCTTCCTTAAAATCAAATCCCATATTCACCAAATCCCAATACCTATTTAATCTCCTCTGAAGCCCCACCCACACTCTCCTCTCCTTCTTGTTCTTTTCTTTACCTTTATTAATAAAAAAACTCCTTAATTCTCCCCTTTGTATCCTCCCACCACTCCGCACATGTACTATACAGCTCCTGGAGGGATTGCCATTCTTTATATTTTTCATTAAAAGCCATCACTACTGCCGGGTCCTCCAACAAGCGGCAGTTCAGCTTCCATACTCCTCTGCCTACTGCTACTCCTGACTTCACAGCCAGAGAGCAGCTCAGCAGGGAGTGGTCAGAATAAAACACCGGATTCAGAGATGCTGATTGACCAGCAAAACCCCTAGCAAAGATGAAATCAATCCTCTATCCTCGGGATCCATCATTTGTTCGCCAAGTAAACCCCTCTTTCCCTGGACACAAAGAAGAATAAATATCCTGCAATTTAAAATCCATTAAAAGTCTTTGGAGATAAAATGTCGTCTTATCCATCCTAAAATCCTCTCCCTCCCCCTTCCACCCAAGCCTATTTAAAACACAATTAAAATCCCCAACCAGTAACAAAGGGGCCCGCCCAAGGAGATGCGGCGGGAGCTCCTGCAGCAACTCCCATCTCTCCTGCTTGTATGGAGAACAATAAATATTTAAAAGGTTAAAATTCATTTCATTAAAAGACAGTGATAAAAGACAGTGATAAAACCAACAATCGACCACACACCACCACAGTGCTCCCCAACACCTGCACCCTCTTGTTCTTCACCAGCACTGCCACACCATCCGACCGGTTTGCGTTCGAGCCGCTCTAAAGAGACGGCCCTAGCTGGCACATACTCTCCCACTCCCCGTAGGAAGAGCGATGTGGCAACCCGCATTCTTGTAGGCAAATTATATCTGCCTGCACCCCTTCCAGGGCTAACAGAACAGACCTTGCCCTCATTACTGTCCTCACGCTACGCACACTTGTCATCACCACCGTGAGGGGTATGTGCTGGCAACTCATTTTAACATTATTAAAGATAAAAACAGTCCTAGTAAAAAACCCACCATTAAACAACACCTTCATTATACTCACCATTAGCCATTTATGGCTTCTGTTAGGATATTTTGCCCTTATTCGTGGAGTCAAATGCAGGACGATGAAGAACACACTGACAAAGTTTCCTCAGAGGATTTGTTGCTTAATTCAATGCGCAAGGGAGAGACAGACCCAGCACATTCGGGCGCTGCGCTGAGAGAATCTCTGCCGATCACGCTGTGTGGTGTCTGGATATACAGTTTGCAGTCATACATATCAAAAGGTTGAGTTAAGTGGCGGGCCGGAGACAAATGGTCTTGTCCCTTCCTGGGGACCCTCGAGCCATTTAGCATAGGAATGTGACATCCTTGCCGCAGACACTAGAGGTGTTATACTGAGACACACTACAGAGGGGCTAGACACAGAGGCATATGGTACTATGTTCGGTGAAAAATTTAAGTCTGGGTACACTGGAGGACTCCCCGACTCCTCACTCTCCGACAGTCCACCCCACCTTTCCGCTAACCGACCCCTCCCTTTCTTTCCTCCTCCCCTATATTCTACTCCATCTTCAGCCCCTCTTTTCAAACTAACACCTTCTATGCTCACTTCGCTACTGTCCACCTCCGATACTGTTTCCATGGAGCTAGAGTCAATCTGAACCGTACAAATTTTCAAAAACACCTTCTCTTCCTTCTCCCTCACCAGCAATTCCACTTCCCGCCACACCCTCACTTCCTTCCTCCTCACCAGCAGCCCTACTTCCACTAGCCACACCCTCATTTCCTGCCACATCAGCAGCAGCTCTACTTTCCATGATGCCCTCATTTTCTGCCACATCAGCAGTAATTTCTTGTATTTTCTCTAACTTCTGCCTTCACCTCCTTTTCCCCTTCCTCCTGTGCTTTGGCCTCCTCCTCTCTCTGCCGCTCCCTAACCTCCACTCTATTCTTCTTGGTTCTGTTGGCGAAGGAATCAGGACAGTACCGAAACGTGCTCGGCAGACCCACACAGATTGCATCGCCTTCCTGTTGGGCATTCAGCAGCCAGGTGTCCCAACTCTCTGCATTTGTTGCACACCAATGCTTTGCACCCCTCCGCCAAATGCCCATATTCTCCACATTTCCTACATAACTTAGGCTGCCCTTGGTAGTACACCAACCCCCTATTCTCCCCCAGCACCATCAAAGATGGCAAATGCCTAAACCCGCCATATCCATTGTCCTCCAGCAACCTCACCAACGTGCCGACTCCATCAGCTCTGGTGATGTTAGAGCCAGACGAGAGAGAGTCTCCCATTCTCCATTCCTCCCCCAGAACGCCATCCAACTCCCGGAATGGAATGCCACATTCCTGGAGCAGGACGACATCTGACGGGACCTGAGAAAGAATGGAAAATACTGTGTGGCGTTTGGCTGGATCTTTAATGCTGCGTGTATTAAGTGTCGAAATTGTGAGTGAATGTGACGTGAAAAATTGTGTAGTTTGTGTGTCTGATGATCCTATCTTACTGTTGGCGATGTCCTGATAGAGTTTTTCTGACACTGTGTCCGGGTTATTGTGTCGCCTACTCACCCCCGGACCGTGTGCACTCACAGGCCTCCCCTCCTGACTGCCTGGGAGGTTCGGTCCTGGAGAAGCAGGGGCAGGGGTTCTTGCCCAAACTTACCCCCAGTCCCTGGAGGGCCCTGAGAGGAGGATGCTGTTCCAAACCCTTTAACAGAGTCTGGACCGGGGTCTGGCTGGTCCCTAGTGGTTCTAGGGTGAAAAGTGATGGGATTTTGAAGATTTTCTTTGTGGTGTATGGGTGGTGGTGGAGATTGTTTGGCAGGGCGGGGAGGGGGCTCTGGCCTGGCTGTAGAAAGTGTATTGTGTTCCGGTTTTTCGTTGGTGAGCTATTGCTCGGGTGGGAGGTTGACTTGGGGGGTTGTTGACATGCTGCATTTGGTGATCAGATTCTTTTGCCCTTTCTTCGTTTAATTTTTTTCCAAGGTGTAATAGAATTGGAATCTGATTCTGTTGTTGAGGAGTCAGACTCCACCACCATGATAGGGGTGTCGGAGTCAGGCTCCTCTTTTACAGTGATGGGGTTGGTGGGGCCTAATTCAACAGGGGGCACTGTGGAGTTGGGGGTTCCTGAAATGGTGATGCAGAGGGTAGGGTCTTGTGCTATGGTCTGTGCTTGTGGGGGTGGGCTTCCAGGCTGGGAAGGGGTGGGAGTGGGTGGTCCGGTGCGTGGCATAGGGGTAGGTGGGGGAGGCGGTGGGGCCAGAGGGGTGGCAGTAGATGGTGGAGGGGGCGCGTTCCCCCTGTTCGCGTATGAGAGGGGGCAATCTCTAAACAGATGTCCCCCCGCTCTGCAGAGGTTACAGGGCTTTGGATCATGGCATGCCCTGGTCTCGTGCTCGCCGCCACACGTCTTGCACTTGACCACTGTGCAGGCTGCAGCTAAGTGACCTAACTCGCCGCAGTTCCTGCACAGCTTGGGCATGCCGTAATAGAACACCACCCCCCTGTGTCTCCCCAGCATGATGGAGCTGGGGATGTGGCATACCCCCCCTGGTGCATAGGGGTCAGGTTTGAGCTGGACCAGCCATTTCCTGGCTCCGGTCCAGACTCCATCCTCATCAAGGACTCTCCGGGCATCAGATTTAACAATGCCATACCTGCCCAACCACATACTCACATCGTGGTCCTGTACAGCTTCATTATAAAACTGCACAGTGACCACCTTGTTTTCTGTGTCGGACAGGGGCTCTACATCAAAGTTACTGAGGGTAGCCTTATCTTTCCCCTCTCTACAGAGGTTCCAGAACCTCTCCAGGATATTTGTAGATCTGAAACTGATTTCAAAGATGTCAGCATTACCAGGAACCTTCACCGGGCAGTTCAGGTCACCAGACACAAAGTCCATGGTTCGCTGAAGCACTGCCCGGCTAAATTCTAGGCGAGTCAAACCGATCGCTCTCCTATTAACATTTGGGGCAGCAGTTTTGTTTTCACCCCCCCCAGTGGCCGCTGGCTGAGTGGCGACCCCTACCGCTGCGCCCTTTGCCCCTTGTGCCACCAGGGGGGCCCACTAGCACCGCTGCCCCCTTCTCTGTTGTTCTGGAGGGTCATCCGGACGGCGTTGTGGCGTCGGACTCCTGGCTGGGCTCCTGATGCCATCCTCCCTCTCACTCAGGCCGGACCTAAGCAGATGGGCGGACACGGTGGCACAGTGTTTAGCACTGTGGGTTTGGGTTCAAATCTCAGCTTGGGGCCTTTCTGTTCGGAGTTTGCATGTTCTCCCCATGTTCACATGGGTTTACTCCGGGTACTCCGGTTTATTCCCACACTCAAAGACATGCATGTCAGGTGTGCTCCTGCAGTTGCCTTTGACTAAGGCACTGGCCTCAGAACTGGAGTTGGTCCCCGGGCGCTGTACTGTGGCTGCCCACTGCCCCTAAGTAACTAGGATGGGTCAAATACAGAGGACAAATCACCTGACGGGGTTCAATAAAGTATATCTCTCTTAAAAAAGGCACCACAGGAACAGCGCTGAAGAGGTTGCTGGTCCGTCCCAGGGGGACCAAACTGTGCAGCAACAGAGGGCGCTGATCTGGGATCAGCTCCTCAGGGCACAGGGGGACCTCCCATTCCCGCTGGATACACAGTCTGTATACAGTCTGATATACATGATAAACAGGTGAAAGTGTAACTCAAAAATGTTCCACACCCTCCAATGTCTCAAACTTTGTAGCAAAGGGCAAAGATTTAACAGTTTCTGTAAACTTCACTTTACAGAATCTTGTACCCTCTGCAATGTCTGTACCAGGCCACATGCGCCTCTTAATGGGGGAGACCGCTCTTACTCCCCACTCTTCCAGTTTCTTAAAGGTCACCTCATCCTCAATATAAGTCGGCAGTGCCAAAAAAAGACACCACCAGCTCTTCTTTACTCAGTTCCGTTGCTATTATTCTACAACTTTTTATTTTTAGACCGTCCATCAGTTTTTCTTTCCTGTTCTCATCCCGCATTGTCAGTTCATATTTTTTCAGTGTCTTGTACCGACAACCAAGCACGTAACCACATTCCTCTTTAATTTTCTTCAACTCCATCATAGTTACCCTTTCTTCTCCCACGATCTCCACAGCAACCGTCAGTTTCCTCTCATAAACTTGTCCGTCTCTTCTGTCTTCATCCGTTTTCCGTCTCATATTTGTTTGTCCGTTTCCATTGTCTTGAGCCATGTTGTCAGTCCGCAGTAACAAAACACACACAAAGTAACGTAAACTCCCCCAAACAGCAAAAGCTGTTGGGGGAATGACAAGTTAAATAAACACTGACACTAGGACTAACAGAAAATAACCAAAGAAAACAAACTAAAACTATTTAAGACGCTGAAACAAACACTAAAGTACACAAAATTGCTCTTTACTTCCTACTTCCTCTGGGCATTTTCAGGGCGGTGTGACCATAAGCGAAGGAAGGGGAAGCCAACACTGCTAAAATAGTTTCCGTTGCAATCCGACTGACCTCCAACAACGTTGCTTCCGTCAATTTAGAACAGCTACTGTATTCCAGCTTGTAAAATATTGCCTTGTGTGAAAACGCCAAAAAATAAAAAGCTTACTGCACCTGGTATTCCCAGGCGGTCTCCCATCCAAGTACTAATCAGGCCAGATCCTGCTTAGCTTGCAAGATCGGGCGTTTTCTTTTCTTTTTTTAATTTTTGTTTATTTTCCTTCAATTCACAAATTTACATTTCCGTTGTTTCTTTTTTACACTTTCAGAACAACACAACAAAAATATTTACACATTTACATTTCCTTAAAATAAACATTCTAGTACATTATTTACATTAACCCCAGACCCAATCAAAATTTTTTCTCTTCTCTCCCCTCCATAAATCAACTTCCCACTAACAAAAAACTATTTTATTTCTTTCCCTCCATGTTTACAAATTAGCTCTACATCTCTTTTCATTAACGATTTAAACAAAATCTTTACATTTACGTTACGTCCTTCAAAATGTGCGTAGTTTCTTCTGTATACAATGGCGAATCTGGCATGACTTTAAACAAAATTGATTAAAACAAAAATTCACCTTTTTTCTTTTTTCAAATATACCAAACAGAAACAATTTCCTCCACCCTTCCTCCAAGTCTAACTTCACACTCCAATTTTCTTTTAACAATTTCTTTTTTTAAAAATCAAAGAAATCAGCTAGATCAACACAATCCAAAAAAGAATGTAAAAAGCTCTCATGACCACTACTACAGACCTCACACATTGCATTTACATCATTGTTTATTTTATTTAGTACCACCATGTGTAAATTCTGTTGTGTTTTATTAAGAAATCATTATTCTCACATTCAATACTATTATATTTTATATTACCATTGGACCATATTTTCTTTACATCAATATTTTCAAACACTCTTCTCCACACTCTCTCTGCTGCTGGTTCTTTTATTACATCAGCAATTAACCAACTATACATTTTCTTGACACTCATACTCAGCATATTACATTTCTTTTCATTTTCCAGCACGTATATCTCTGGCATACATTCTTCTCTTTTTACCATGCATTCTTTTTCAATAATTCCCATCTATTTTTTAGGTATACTTAATTTAATTTTCTCATATTTTGTTAACCTTTTCTCTTTTATCCATGCCATCTATTTCTCTTACCACCCTTTCCTTCACTAACCCTGTTCTCTCCATTTCCCTAAATAACTCCACTAAAATTGGTGCTACCTTCTTTTTATACCACTCTATCCTTATCCCATCACTCCCTGGACTTTTCCCACTTCTCAACCCCTCTATCGCTATTAACACCTCTTTCACGCTTATTTCTCTATCACACCACTCTCTATCTTCTACACTTAGCTTTTTCCCTACACTTTCCCAAACTTCACTTATACTTCCCTCATCTATTCCTTCCTTCTTATATAATTCCTCATAAAATTCCTGCACCCATCTCTTGTTTTTTCTCCATCCTTTTTATTTATTTCATGTATGTTTGTCCTGTTTTGCCTCCGCTTTTCTAATCCTAGAAAATATTTTGTGCATTTCTCCCCTTGTAGTGCATATCTTGCCTTACTTCTCAAAAATTGCACCTCTGCATTTCTCCATCTCATATTTTTTCTAATTTAGTCTTTATCTCTATATATTTTTCTATATTATATCCTCTTCTTCTTCTGTCCTAGTTAACTCCACCTCCAATCTTTCCCTCAACTCCTTCTCTTCTTTCCTCATCTTTTCTTTCCTTTTCTTACTATACCTAATACGAATTGATTTTATTTTACATCCACTCCCATCCTTTCCCTATACTACCGTTTAAACTATCATTCTCTATATGCGCTTCTCTTCTTGTATTCCCTCTATCTAATATCTCTCTAATCTGTTGCTCATAGCCCTCCTCTTCAATATATCCTGCATTTAATATCCACATCCCTCCCCTTACCTCCTCTCTCCTTAACTTAACTGTAAACCTAACTCCATCATGATCACTAAAGCTATTTCTCTGGTGTCTTATTTTTTCTATGTACCTAATAATTTCCCCTTGTACTAACACTAAATCTATTCTACTCTGTTTTAATGTCCCATCTCTCATCTGCCTTCTAGTGAATTCTCTTTTTTCTGGATTGTTGTATCTCCATACATCTATCAACCCTTTTTCTTTCATCATTTCTATTAACATCCCTCTGGACTTTTCCCATCTAAATTCTACCCCTTCACCTACATCTAACCTACTGCATCTAATATTAAAATCACCTACTATTATACATCTACCCATCACTAAATCTTTCAATTCTTCTATTATAGGCCTACTTCTTGTATCAATTTATATATTTGGAACGTATATATTTATTAATCTAATTTCTATCTTTCTATATTCAAAATCTATTATTATTATTCTCCCAGTCCGGTCCTTATACACTTTTTATATTTTCTACACGTTCTTTAAAAAAAAAAAATCAATATCGTAACTCCCCTCACATTTGTATCTCCATTATTGTAATAAATATCCCCTCCCCATTCTTCTCTCATCTCATTCACCTTGTTCTCATCCCAGTTCATTTCTTGGATGCATATTATATCACTTCTGTAAACCAAACATGACATATAAAAGTTACATACCAGCTCGCGGTCCTTTTTTCCTTTCTTCTCGTGCTCTGTCCTTGTCCGCCTTTCTTTTTTTGCAGCCAGTCTCTGAGATAGAGCTGCTTCTTTGCCTGGTCTTTTCTCTTTCACTGCCTCTCTCATATTCATTCTTTGTTCTTTAAATCCGTAATCCACGGTTTTCTTCTCTCGCCTTTGTTCTGCCACCCTTCGATTAAAACTCTCCTCATCGTAATCTTCTCTTTCTCCGCTTTCCTCACTTCGTCCCACCTGTTCCATCTTTTCCACTTCATCGCCGTCCCCCTCACCGTCCTCACTGTTGTCCTCAGTCTCGTATCTTCGTTCCATTTCGCTGTCTGGGTCTGCGTCTTTATCTTCCCCCTCCTGCCCATCGGCGGCGGACTTTTCTTGATTTTCCGTCCTTTCTTCCTCTCTCTTTTAATCAGTCTACTTTTTTGCTCTTCTTCTCCTGATCTTCTCTTTCTGTCTCCTTCTGTTTCTCACACTCTCTCGCGTAGTGCCCTTTCTTACCACATTTAAAACATTTAAAGTCAGGGCAGTCTCTGAATATATGTCCTGGTTGTATACAGACCCGCACTTGTCGGTCGCGTATAACTCTAAAATACGCCGCGCCTCTCAGAGTCTCAAATTTTGTCGAATAAGGGAGCGAACGTACCTGATCATTGAACCGCACTTGTAAAAACCTTGTTCCGTCCGCGATATCTGTTCCCGGTCACTTCCGTCGTTTAATTGCTGACAAAAACCGCGTTTCCACCGCAGGAACTTTACCCTGGAACTAGGAACCTTTTGAGGAACTCAGTGCGTTTCCACCGCAGGAACTACGGTCTAAATTTAGTTCCGGGGGCTTTTTTACCCCCAAAAAAGTTCCTGCTCGGGGGTAGTACTTTCCGAAAGTACAGGAACCTTTTGGGTGGAGCTTGCAGCGCTGAACATTTCTGATTGGTCGAGTACTCGCAGCATTTTTTTGTTTATTTTCAACCGCCATGTTTAAAAATCTGCATCCGCAAACCGAATTATTTTCATAATAACTTCAAATCAAACTTGTATGTTATGCGGCGCAGTAGCCTGGTTTTGATTACAGCCTGCCAACGTCTTGGAATTATAACGTGTGCTCTTCTGTTCTTTTCTTGCTTTAGTATTCATTTTATAAAATGCTAAGAATGCGTGCTGGGACAGCATATTATACGTACCAAAACATTCAAACGGATTAATTCGGTTGCTGAATATTTTCTTCCGGATTTTCTTTGTTAGCCCTTTGTAATTGACTCAAAACGTTTGATACAGTTATGTGAGGTATGCGGTAGTTCTGCGTAATTCACATTGGTGATACAGTAAAAGCAAACTGGAAATCACCTTCCGCACTTTTTGTCAGGATAAAATAACAGGTTAATTCTAGTAGTCGTCCCTTTAGCTTTTTCAGACTGCCATTCTTCAATTCCACAAAAAGACCAGGCAGACCATGGACTAATTTATGGTGCATGGTTCGCATCTGGAGGGCACACTTCGCTGCTGGGCTAGCAGTAACTTCGAAGGAAAGCAAACGGTGGCTGTACCACTGCTAATTAAAATTTTCACGCAAGTCTGAGTTTTCGTTCTATTCTTGTCATTTTGCGATTAGCCTATATGGAATTGACGATAAGAAAGTAATCAAACAGCGAATTGTTTACAACGTGTGTATGTTTTCTGCTGTTGTTGCCAGTTATACTGGAAATGTGAGTGCATTCTGTCGCCTCGGATGTCAAGACATGAAAGTGAATGTTCGCATAAAAACATAGTGAATGTGTTTGAGAGGATATATAAAACAGTTACAATCTGACTATTGGCCTGTTATATCCTATTTGTTGCATAACAACGGTCCAAGTTCAACTACCAACGACAGTTTTGCTTGACAACGGTAAAATATGCCCAAACGGCTGCAGAAGAATATTTCAATTCCAGGTGATTAAATCGATAAAAATCAATAAATACAAAAGTAACCATATATAGTCATTGTTGGTAACACGTTGTAGCCTATATAAGTGGAATAAACCCCTCCGGGCTGTCCCGGTTATTAGAAAATAATGTAGGCTACTTCGGTGGTAGTATGGGGTTACAGAAGAAATCATAGGACAGATGGACCGACGACAACGTCGCTTTTTCATACGTCAGTGGGCTAATTTGCCTAATCTTCGCGGTACTTTAGACCGCGGTGGAAACGCAGACAACAATGGGCTGAAGGAACCTTTTAGTTCCTCGAAAAGTAGTTCCTGGGACTAAAAGTTCGGGGTACTTTTGGTGGAAACGCGGCTAAAGGTTTTACTCCCCATTCTTCCAATTTTGCCAGTATTTTCCCATCTTCTAAATAGATAGGCAGGTTTATGAATGAAACCACCATCTCCTTATTGACAATGTCCTTAGCGAACACCATGGCTCCTTTAACGCGTATCCCGTCCATTAGTTTTATTTTTCGCTTCTTCAGTTCTCATTGTTATTTCATATGTTCTCGCCCCTCTCACTCTGCAGCCCGTCATCTCTCCGCACTCTTTCTTGATTTCTCTTAGAATGTCCATCATTGAGATTTCCTTCCACCTCCACTGTCAGCTCTCGTATTTCTTTCTCTCTTCTCCACGGTTTTCTCCATTTCTTTGTGGTTCACCGTCTGCCTGTTTATTTATTCCGCGTCCATTCTCATTGCCGGGTTTCTTTCCTTTTTCATTCACATTTTGTTTGCCCATTAAATGTCAAATTTTCAGACTTTTAAATTTTGATGAGAAATGGCCATCTAATATGTCAATTTTCCAATAGGATTTTATTCATATATTTGTTTATATAGACAGTTTGGAGTTTTATTTAAATAAGGTGCAGTGATTTTTCATCTACAACATTTCAGATGTGCATTATTTCCTGTTCTCTCATACACACCTGATGCAATGGTGAGTCTATTAGATTTTGAGGAGAAAACAAAATGTGTGACATTGATCTGTTCATGGTACAGTCTTGAAAGACAGGCACGTTTGTCTCCTGCTCTGCTTGCTAATATACCTTTTGAACCCCCTAACAATGTGTTTTTTTTTTTTGTTTGTTTTTTTTTCTCGTTTTCCTCAGCTCTGGGCACCTGCACGGAACTCTAGCCCAAGCTTGCTGAGCACCCCCCCCCTGGCCTGGAGCTCCAGCCCTAGATCAGCTTGACCAGCTAGACCAGCTGGTCATACAGCTAAGCCATATGTTTGCTGATAGACCTAGCTGACATCGTTTTCTGGTGTAAGATAGAACTGTATCATTGATTTACTGTCTCTGTCTCTATCTACGAAAACAGATAAGATTTTATCATTGCAATGTAAGTATTACTGCTCAAAATATTTCAGTTATATACATTATTTTTGAAATTGCGTGTCTTTAAATAGATTAGTAGTATTTTATAATGAGGATATTTCACACTGTAATGTAAGCGTTCATTGGTAGTCTAATAGTTTTTGTGGGGGTCATTCCTATGTTCCCAGGGTCCTGTGTTCCCCAGATTTATAAGGCACATAATGGGAATATGACAAAGGGTCCTATGTTCCCCGGCTCTACATGAAATCTTATCTGTGTTCAGTAGATAGAGACAGAGACAGTAAATCAATGATTTTCTGTCTTACTCCAGAAAACCTTGTCAGCTAGGTCTATCAGCAAACAAATGGCTTAGCTATGCTCAGGAGTCCTCAATAATAATAATATTTTCCAAGAAATTATGAAAAACTGATCACAACATTTCATCAGGTGCAGTAGAACTTAGGACCCTGGAAACATAGATACGCTCCTGTTTTTGTGATGCATGCAACAGTGATGACTGGACTGTTGGAACATTGCCCAAAAAAAAAAAAATTGTTTTCATGTCGTCCCATCCCCATACAATAGTGATGGGCAAAGCAATTCTTTTCAGTGTACTGAATCAGTAGAATCAGTTCACTAAAAAGATTCGTTCAAAAGATTTCTTCACTGAAATCAGTGGCGTCACTAGGGTTGGTGTTGGTTGATGGGGGGGGGGGGGGGTGTCGGCGGTGTAGTTGGATGTTGTCGACCGTGGGGGGGGGGGCTCTATAGACAGAGCATTTTCCCACAGAATATTTAATAGGCAAAGAACCAAACACTTTCTTTCCCGATTTTTAATACAGTTTTTGTTTTGATTTTATTCTAAACAATTTAGTTTAAAACAATGTGTTTGATATGGCCATTTAATTTTAATAAATTTCCCAAAATGGGTTATTTTAGCCCTAGATGCTGATTTCTATACCATGACTTCTTGTAACGGCTGCTTGAAAGAGAAAGTGCAGATATACGTTGGCTAGGTAGATAGATAAAATGTGGTCGATAAAATAGTAGCCTTGGCTCGCCTACTTTAACAGTGGAGCCAGTAGCATATAAGATTGTATCATCTGCATAATAATGGGCATCACAATGTGGAGAAGAGGGTACCATATTATTCACATATAATGTACATAAGAGAGGACCTAGAATAGACCCCTGTGGGACACCTTTACTAATTTCAAGAGAGCTTGATTCAAAGCCATCAGCAACAACAGCTTGAGTTCTCCCTGAGAGATAATTGTAAAACCAATTAACTGCGAGCTCATCCAATCCTATGGAGGATAGCTTGTTTATTAAGATATTATGATCAACCATATCAAATGCTTTTGATAAATCTATGAAAAGTGCAGCACAATGTTGACAGTTATCAAGATACTTCATAATATTGTTCACTACAAGTGTTGTTGCTGTAACTGTACCATGCCCTGGTCTAAACCCTGTTGTTGTGGTTGTAGAATGTTATATGCCTCCAGGAAGGCCCATAACTGAGAATTAACCAATGATTCAAGGATTTTGTCTAAGCAGCATAGTTTTGATATTGGACGATAGTTATTTAAATCACTGGAGTTACCACCTTTATGTAGGGGAACAACCTGTGCAGCTTTCCATACAGTTGGGATTTTACCGGAGATAAATGTTAGATTGAATATGTGAGTGAGCAGAGTGGCAATTATATGAGCACTAAGATGCAGGAGGCAAGGATCTAGATCATCCTCACCCTTTGACTTCTTTGTGTTTAAATGTGTAAGTGCATTAAAAACTTCAGTGTAACTTACGGGTCAAAGCAAGAAACTGTTACCAGAGTGATAAAAGTTGTATGAGTTCTCAGTTACCAAGCTAGGAGTGTGGATTATTGGAACCATATCAGCAGACAGCCTATTAAATAAATGACCGGAGGATATGAAGTGAAGGTTAAAAGGCTAAGAAAGAAGGCTAAGAAGTCTACTAAAACTCCCAATCCCGCGACACACTGTGGGAATGGGACCGAATATAAAAATATGTTTCCCACTGCTCTTAAAAAAATTCAAAAGATCCATATAATCCTGTTTAAGTACAGATTGTTGCCGGGGGATATCATTTGTGCCAACGTGTATGATGACTTTTTTAATCGTTTTTTATTCTGTGTCAGCAAGTCGGGGAGTTCAAACAAGAAATCAGCGACTTTAGTGCCTGGATAACAGAGAGTTATTGCCGACTTCGACTTAATGTCCCTGGTAATCGAATCACCGATAATGAGCGTTGGAGGAGGCGAGGATTGCGACCTAGGTTCCCAGGATGGGGATGGCCCCTAGGAGCTATCCGTAGCCGATGGGCTCGATGGACTATGGGCGGTGGGCAACCCCGGGCTTTTGGCCGGGTGCCTTTTGACATCTCTGAGCACTGTACTATGGACGGTGGAGATAGCCTGGCTACAGACAGATTAGCCCCAGGAGCGGAAGGAAGGGAACGTTGGGTCTGGCCAGCCAAAGAGGGGAACTCCTACAAGTCCAAGATGTTAAATCTGTTCGCCAGCGGGATGTGTTTTGGTGAAGATGGATGAGAGAGGCGCTTACAACTACGCTTTCCCCCAGAGACCGTGGACCAGGGCACCGCTTGGCTGGGAGTTCAGCTAGCCGAAACCTTCGGTCCAGTGCCCAGGTGGGACCACAAGTCATGGGACTGGATAGGGGCAGCCTCAGAACATGGAGCAGTGGAATTAAGTGGAAGCCAAGGCACAGTGCTATCCGGTTCTCCAGCAGTGGCAGGGCCCGGAGCAATCATTGAGTCGAGGAGGAGCTCGTCATCCTTTATCTGGTGAAGCACTGATATTCTTCTATCCAATTTGGTGATTTTCTGATCCGATGGCGACATCCCTCACAAGCCGGCGGAGAGGTGAGTGGAGACATAGTGGATAAGAGTCCAAGTAAAAACCAAGAAAATCCAAGTAAAATCCAAGGGATCAAAAGGAGAACCTAGCTGCGGCTCTCCGGTAGCAAGCCAGCAGCAGCCTCCATTTACGCAGGTGTCAGCTTCACCCCACCATATCCCGGGGGGTTACCAATCTTTAAAATGGTAACCGAAGAAACAGATCCGTTTATTATTTTATATCGTCTTTACACACTGGCTTTGTAAAAACAACTGCACACTGGTATAATGTCAGCAGATCTTACGGTTATAATGGAGATTTCCACTGAAGTTCTAGAAATTGATGAATCCAGCGAAAGCAGACAATATAAAAGTATAAAACAGTGAAATAATAAAACACTACGAGAAAATAAAACTATAAGAACGATATAAAATAGAATAAAAACGGTAAAAACAGTTTAAAACCGCGAGAGCTCACAAGGACACTTTACTCATCGTGTTTCTTCAATGCCTCTTGTGCAAATAGCACATCAGACTGAGAAAGTGTGAAAACCAACGTTATTCCTTTAATATGAACACATTTTATCTTTAAAATTCTGCTCTGTGCGCATGGGATGGTAATTCCAACCATCGGTGAAGGGGATCCAGGGCTGCCTGGAGGCGAGGCAGGAACACATAGTGTGCACAGAAGAGGTGGAGGCTGTTGGCAGGGTCAAGTGAGCCCTCCTCCTCTAGACTGTGCAGAACGTCATAGAAGATGTTTGACACTGCTATCCACGTCCCGCCATAGACATTCGATCCTGGAAGGGAGGTAGAAAAGTGAGAGAGAAATAGTTAGCAAACGCATGCATAATTAAAAAATCCACCTGTATCCTGTGTTCTAAATTAGATACCCTTTCTCTAAAGTGTCAAAAAGAATAGAGATTCCGAGAGTGGTCCAGCTAACGCATCCAAGACGTCACTCATTTTGACATGGTTTAGTATCAGAGATTGCTAGATAAGTTGAGGTGAGGATGTAAACCTATGGGTGGAGCTCCAATTACTTGTTAAGTAATCATGTGTTCAACTAATGAACACATACCCTGTGTCCAAATTCTCCATCGTTTTCCTTTAGATGTACAATGGTCCCAAATCCCATTACAGATTTACAGGCATCTGATGCTTACACCAATCCTCTGCTTTTAAATCTTTAGGGCAGTGGACAAGCCCTACACTTCAGGTACGCATGCACTGAGTTCCTACTTACCGTTGATTTTATACACTTTTGCCGGAGATGAAGCTTCCCCTCCCACAGCCACGGACTGAAAACATGCATCTTGCGATGTCTACATTCTCAACACCTTGATGCCCTCACCCTACAGTAGATGTTAAAACACACACACACACAAAACATCAATATAGGCCTACTCAAAAAACAGAGTGGCTGTATTTAACGGTCAATGGTTTAGTTGACACATTTGTTAACTATAGTTCAAATTGTACTGCATCACTTTTTTATATTATATACAGCCATAACAATACACCACAACATGTATTACATCTATTAGGCTTAACATGTAATACAAGCTAAAGTAAGTAACAAGCTATGCAAAAACAAGTGCTGTAATACATAAGCAGTTATCAAAGACTGTGTAGAACTATTGGAGAGAACAAACCCTTACCTTAATGGAAAGCCATGCTTCTCTACTGACTGCAGAAAGAAACCAAGGCCGGTTGCTGCCTTGTTGTTTGATGCAGTGCCTAAGTACATGATCTAAGGAAGGAAAATGAAAAATATATAAGCCACTGTAGTACGTTGAACTACAAATCACCACAAGTACCCCACCAGAGTTGCAGTGTCATCAAACATATTTTAAAGTGTCAGTCTGTAAAATAATGAAATACCCCTTAATTGTAATGAATATGACATATCAAATATCACAAAATATCACAATAACTCCATAAACAAAAAAATAAATATATTACTGCCCCACACAGAAATAACTGTGTGGGGCAGTAATATATTGTTAGACCAAATCCTTTCATCCATACTGTGTTACATGTTGCTGTGAAATTGCTTATAATAAGCAAGATAATTAACAAAAAGTTACCTTCCTTGAAAAGCCATCAATGCCACCAAAGATCACAAGGCCATACCTGTCGAATGACAATATTGTCAGTAACATTACAATTCAGACTTGTTTCCCATGGGTAAGTGTGAGGCAATACTGGTTATTTCCAGATCCAAAAGCCTGAGAAATGCAGATGATTGTAGCCCCAGATTGTGAGGCCTACTGCTTCTTATACTTTGGCTAAGTATAAGAAGTAGTAGGCCTCACAATCTGGGGCTAGGGATGATTGGAGAGTGCTGTGTCTAATTACTACCAAAGAGCATATCTGTAGACATACCTGATGTGCTTATGGTTTGTGTCCACATGCATGTGGAAGAGAGGACCCCGTACAGAGTATGCCCTTCTCACCACGCATCCCACCTGTGTCATCCTAGCAAGTATGCCATCAGCATCCACACGGTGCATTGAGTCCCACACCCAGTCCACTGGACACGATGACCCAAGGCTTGCAGACGTCCTTTCACTGACCTATAGCCAATGTAAGCTCCTCTTGATGGACACTAGAGTATCCAGTTCCTCGTCTGTCATCCTGCTGTATGTGTCTCTTATTGAGATATCATACTCCTGCGGCGATGGATAGTGCAAGCTTAGCAATACAGGGAACAGACAGACCCATGTCAACAAGGTGTTGAAGGTGCTCTTTTGACACAACCAGCTTGGGGGGTCCTATATCACCATCCAACACACAAACTACAGTAGATGGTCCATGTCTTTCTTCCAGATGGGAGCTGACTAGCGTACACAAGTTTGAGAGCAAGTGAATCATATCTTGAGGCATCTCTAACTGATTGGACAAGGAGCTGATGAAAATTATTTTGTGGTTGAAGACAAACTCTAAGTAATCGAGATCAAGAGGTTGGTGTTGTATGGCTTGCTGAACTCTTGACAGTAGCCTCTCCAAGATATGTCTCTTTAACGCCTGTGAAAAGATGTGGACGAAATTAGAATGAATCATCAAGCGGATAAGGCCAGCAAGCTTATTTAGACTATTTCTGGTGTTGTTCACAGTTCGCCTCTATAATCTAATAGTCCCTCCAGGATTTCGTGGAGTGTTTTTTGTGATTGTTGTGATCAGAAATGCTTGATTTTGCAGCTGCTTTTCTCAAAAATTGCGATGCAATTTGCGAAGTTTTATGTGATTTTTTTTTTGCGGTAAAATTGCGGGAATTGGCAAAAATTGTGATTTTTTTTAAAACTACTGCCTAATGAAGAAAGAGCCATATGTAATCACTTCCTATGATAATAAGCATACTGCACATTACAGAAATAGCTGGAAATATTTTAGTTTTCATCTTTTTTTATTTTCTGAACAGAAAGAACCATGGGCTCAAAGTTCATGAATACTGTAAAAAAATCATGAAAGAGTCATAAAAGTGATGTAGCTTTACAAAACAGACAATCTGTGACTGCAATATAGAATACATAGGCTACATCTTCTGTAAAAATAAGTGCTTTAAATGCTTTTTAAATGATATTAATTCAACACATACTGTATGCACAAAAACGAAGTGGAATATCTCACAACTGTAAGGGTGTATAAAACTCATGTAGCCCAATTCAACACATACTGTACAAGGATATTGTTTCATCAGAGAAAAAATTTATTCACAAAATGGATCACCATTCAATGTTATTGAAGACTCCTGTGACAGATAAGTGTCATGGGTTTGGGGTGCAGTTCTGTTTTTTGCCTCCCGGCCTGATTATTACCTTATTGGATGCACCTGTTTCCAATTATTCCTCCCTATGCTGTGATTTTGGCCACCTGTGTCAGGCAAGGCTATTTCAGACGCTGTCTGACTTTCAGTCCTTGCTTCAGTGTCAACTTACGTTCTCATTGAGCCGGTAAGGTATTTCAGAGCCTGTTTACAAAAACCTCATGTTCTCTCGCTTCTCAAGAAGCGTCTCCCCCTTAGAAGGTTTGTATTTCGGTCTGTGTTTCTGGGCTTCGTGCCGGCAGACCGTTAGGGCTTTACCTTTTCATTTTCCTAAGCTGCGTCTTAGGTTCTTGGGTATCTCAGTGTTCAACCCCCAAGTTTTCCTTTTTGTTTTGTGTCTGAGCTGCGACTCAGTTACGTTTGGTTTCCCTGGTTTATATCCCAACTATTTTTCGTTCTTGAGCTGTGCTCCGTGTTTTTGTTTCTCTGTTTCTCGCTCTTGTTTTTACAGGGTTGTTTTTTGTTTGCCTGTTTTTTAAGGCTTGGCATGGAGTTTGAGTTTTCACTCCTGTCAGTCTGTTTTATTTTTTCACGTCCTCGTTTCCTCTAGCCTCAGTGGCTTATCTCCTCGGGGATAAGCTTTTCGATTCCTGTTCAGTTGCGTGTGGTCCTCCGACACTCCCTCCTCCTCACAATAAGTACTTATGATTACTTTCCCTAACCATTTTTCATGCATTTCTTTATGACCGCAGCCCCTACAGACACATTTTGCTACATATTTTCTTTTACATGCGTTAATGCATATATACGGCTCTGGATTTGGACATTTAATACAGAATTTCAAGCCCCCGCAAATATTGCGGAGTTTGGTTGAATTTGCATTAATTATTGGGATCACAAGATCACGATGTCCTGGAAGGAAATCTATCTGTGTATAAATCATTATCTGCATTGGTATTCCATAGTAGCTAGTGCCTGATGATCATGTGCATGCCTTCAGTCAGGGGAGGTAAACATGGCGCATACCAATGACGCCTTTGTCCGAGTGACCAATAAAGTCGCCCCTGCCCTTCACCCTGCCTCTAGGTCAAAATCATGCCAAAACCCCAAGCGTGAGAAACAGAATCGTAATCGTAAAAAATTAAATCGGACTCATAAAAAATTTAATCGTAAACATGAGTGAGAAAAAACAATTGCAATTTTATTTTTTACATTTGTAAACATAACTTTTTTGTTTACAATTCAGAAAAATTTGTTTGATTTATTTTTGATTTTTTGATCACGAAAAACATTTCCACATCTACGCCTACTTTTTTTGTTTTACGCGTGCAATTTTTTTTCCTGTGGACAGTACTTTTGGCACAGAAGAGCCCTTCTAAAAACTTTTTTTTTTAGTTTTTCCTCAATTGCTTAAACACAATTCCTGAAACAGTAAACACATTCTCAAAACTGTAAGCACAAACCCCACGACAGTAAAAGTGTTTACCACAACACTGTTTCACCTGCAATAGGCCCTAAAACCCTCAAAATGTTTAACTCATGTTTCAAAATTAAACAATTTTGTCAATGAGTACAACAGTTACACCAAATTAAAATATCTTTATCAGTGCATAAACAGAGGCACACAATATACTAAGTATCTACGTCAAAATGACACAGTCAACCCTGAATGAATGTTCTTTTACCTTCACTAGGTAAATAGTGTTGCAGTCAAGATTATGCCACACAAGAATTCTCAACAAAAAATTTTATTCTAAGTAAGTGTATAATTCGTCCAGGTGCGTAGAACTGCCGAAATCCGTCCTGCTAGAGTTGGATAAGTATCTGCGTTCATTTGCTAATTACATACCGCGTTAGATTTTAAACTTTTCCCTGTGTGGTAACTGTTCTTTGTTTTTAGGTTGTGTTAGGTTTCTTTGTTTTTAGGTTGTGTTAGGTTTCTATCTACCACTTTTGGTTGTTAGAATTGATAGATTGCCTACTTGGGCTTAGCGATTGCAATTATTGCATTATTACAGACTGTGAGCCTGTGTAATCAGCGCGTTATTCGACTCAGGTTTTCAGTTGCTAATTAGGTACACTCGGAGCGACGCTAGCGTCGCTCCCTCCTAGTTTATGAGCCCACTCCCCATTCCAGTCTGTGCTCTCCCCCTCGGAAGGCGCTTCCAGCGACTTGGCCCCCCTCGACAACAGAACCCCTCTAACCTCTGCTACCCCCCGCTGACCCCCTGTGAGAACTTCACGGTCACAGAGGGGCTATGGAACTGCCAGTCTGCTACACGCAAGGCAGACTTCATCTTCGCCTATGCCTCCCTCCTATCCCTGCGGTTCCTTGCCCTCACAGAGACCTGGATCACACCAGACAACTCTGCCACTCCTGCTGCCCTCTCGTCCTCCTACTCCTTCTCCCACACCCCCCGGCGATCTGGCCGTGGTGGTGGTACTGGTCTACTGATCTCCCCCACCTGGAAATTCTCTGTTCTCCCCCTCCCTGACCTGTCTATATCCACTTTTGAATTCCATCCTGTCTCTATCACCTACCCTGCTAACCTCTATATTATTGTTATTTATCGTCCCCCGGGGCCCCTAGGAAGTTTCCTGGATGAGCTAGACACCCTGCTAGGCTCCTTCCCTGAGGATGGCACCCCGCTGATCCTCCTGGGAGATTTTAACATCCACCTAGAGGCCTCCCAGTCTGCCTTCCTACCACTACTCCACTCCTTTGACCTCTCCCTACAACACTCTCCCCCAACCCACAAGGCAGGCAACCTCCTAGACCTGATCTTCCTGAGGACCTGCTCCAGCTCCAATCTTACGGTTACCCCCCTGCATACGTCTGACCATCACTTCTCCCTCCCCCTCTCTCCACATCCCCCCTCTCCTCCTCCCACCCGCACTGTCACTGTCCGCCGTAACCTCCACTCCCTATCACCCTCTTCTCTTGCTCCCAGAGTGACTGCTTCCCTCCCCCCTCTTCAATCATTTTCCAAGCTCCCCACTAACTCTGCATCCTCCACCCTAACTTCATCACTCTCCTCAGCACTCGACTCCCTATGCCCCTTTGTCCCTAGGCCAGCACGTTCATCCCCTCCCAGTCCATGGATGTCTGACATCCTACGCACCTCCAGGGCCAGCCTCCGCGCTTCTGAGAGGAAGTGGGCCAAATCCAGGGACCCATCTGACCTCTCAGCCTATCAGTCTCTCCTGACAGAGTTTTCTTCTGCTGTCACTGCCGCTAAGGCAAAATTCTACCAAACTAAAATTCATAACTCCATTTCTAACCCTCATCAACTTTTCTCTATTTTCTCTTCTCTTCTCTCCTCTCACCTCCTCCACCCTAGTCTTCCTTCACTGCAGATGACTTTGCAGCATTCTTTGACGAAAAGATTGCAGACATCCGCAGCTCCTTTCCCCCCTCTGCCCCCTCCGCGCCCTCCGCACCCTCTGTGCCCTCCGCCCCCTGTTTCTCCACATTTTCTCTCCTCTCAGACTCTGAAGTTTCCCAGCTTCTGCTCACCCACCGCCCTACCACCTGCGCCCTCGACCCTATCCCCTCATCTCTCCTCCAGGCAATCACACCAGACATCCTCTCTTTTGTCACCTCCCTCGTGAACTCCTCCCTATCTTCTGGATGTTTCCCCTCATCCTTCAAGAGGGCCCACATCACCCCGCTGCTGAAGAAACCAACACTAGATCCTTCAGTCATTCAGAACTACCGCCCGGTATCTCTCCTCCCTTTTCTATCCAAAACACTTGAACGTGCCGCATCTAACCAACTCTCTGCTTTCTTCTCTCAGAACAACCTGCTTGACCCCTACCAGTCTGGCTTCAGGCCTGGCCACTCGACCGAGACTGCACTCCTCTCGGTCAGTGAGTCACTCCATGCCGCACAAGCAGCCTCCCTCTCCTCTGTCCTGATTCTTCTAGACCTCTCCGATGCATTTGACACTGTGGAGCACTCTATCCTCCTGTCCTCCCTGGCAGCAACAGGGATCTGCGGCACAGTCCTTGACTGGATTGAGTCTTACCTCTCTGACCATTCCTTCCAGGTTGCCTGGGCGGGTAAGATATCACCACCCAATCCCCTCGCCACCGGAGTTCCCCAGGGCTCAGTCCTCGGTCCCCTTCTCTTCTCCTTATACATCAGATCCCTTGGCCCTGTAATATCTGCCCATGGCTTGTCCTATCACTCCTATGCCGACGACACGCAACTCTTTCTCTCCTTCTCCCCATCGGACACACAGGTCCCTGCCCGCATCTCCGCTTGCCTGAGGGACTTCCAGAGCTGGATGGACAATCACCACCTGAAGCTCAACCCGGGAAAGACGGAGCTAATCTTTATTCCTGCTCTATCCTCTCCCATCCTCGACTTTTCCATTTCCCTAGGGGACACCTTAGTGACATCATCACCCTGTGCCAAGAATCTCGAAGTGGTGATGGACAACAGGCTGTCCCTCTCCAAGAACATCGCAGCAGTAAGCCGGGCATGCAGATTTTTCCTGTATAACATCCGGAGAATCCGCCCCTTTCTCACCACCTACTCAACCCAGCTCCTGGTCCAAGCAATGGTTCTATCCCGCCTGGACTACTGCAACTCTCTTCTGGCTGGACTACCGGCATCTGCCACCAGACCCCTGCAACTCATTCAGAATGCTGCGGCTCGTCTGGTCTTCAACCTCCCCAGACACTCCCACGTCACTCCCCTGCTCTCTACCCTCCACTGGCTGCCTGTTATAGCTTGCATCAAATTTAAAACATTGGTCCTAGCATACCAGGCAGTCAAGGGATCAGCCCCAGCATACCTCCACAAGATATTCAAACCCTACATGCCAGCCAGATCACTCCGTTCTGCTACCTCAGGATGCCTGGCACCTCCCCCTCTTCGCACCTGCACTTCCAGAACACCTCTCCTGTCTGTTCTGGCCCCACCATGGTGGAATGACCTCCCCGTGGAGGTCAGAACAGCTGAGACACTGACCCATTTCAAACGACGACTGAAGACTCACCTCTTCAGGCTGCAGCTCTCCCCATCCCTCCCTACCCCCCTGTAAATGACTGTAAGCTTAGGGTTGTAACTAGGCAGCTGTTTCGTAGGTGACTTAGGTGCATTAACTGTCTTAACTACTGCTTGTATTTTTTTTTTTCCATAGACTGCGTTGTTGCCGTTCTCGTTGTGCTAGTGTTAATCAGTTTAACCTTCAGGGTCCAAGTTGAACTATGCGGTTGTTCCCTGCACTTGGACCGGTACTTCTCTCTAGGGTTTTCGTCATACTTGTTCCTGGTTATGGTTATACACTTTGTTGTACGTCGCTCTGGATAAGAGCGTCTGCCAAATGCCTGTAGTGTAATGTAATATTCACAAGTTTGATAAAATGTCTTTACTGTAGTAAAACCAGAACAAATGCAAGCATTTACAGTAAAGCAAAACAATGATACACTGTAAATCGGAGGTGGTCAAGCTGTAATGTGTAAAAAAAAAAAAAGAGAGAAAATAACCAACTCAAGACATTTCCTCTAGCTTTTTACTGCCCATCCACTCGCTCCTCTCTGTTGGGCCACAACTGTTCATCAACATCGCACCTGATATTTTATCTTGCCATGCAATGTTGGAAATATCTCCTTGTATGCCGCTGCCATCCCCTGCAAGCTTCCAGTGTGATGTCCTCATACCCAGCACCCATGGCTTCTAGCAAGGACATCTGGGCATGAGGCTGGTGGTCATACACTTTCCAGCTCCATGCTGAACAGAATTCCTCAATTGGATTGAGGAATGGTGAATATGGTGGGAGGAACAGCATTGCCATCCTTGATGGGCATCAAGTCACTCCCTGATGAGAGCAGATCGGTAAAAGCTGCCATTGTCCCAAATTACTACGTACACTGGCAAGCCAGCCTTCACCAACCCCCTCTCATCCTCAGGAATGAGATTGCCATAAAGGACCTACAATAAAGCCAGTAGATGCTGGGTGTTGTAGGGCCCAATGAGGGGGATGTGGGCAATGACACCATTTTTTGATATGCCAGCACACATCGTTACGTTGCCCCCGCGTTGACCTGGCACATCAACTGTGGCCCGGTGACCTATAAGATTTCTGCCATGTCGTCGAACTTTTCTTAAATTGAAGCCTGCCTCGTCAACATATACAAATATTTGTGGCGTTTCGTTGGCCTCCAACTCCATTACTCTCTGCAAATGATACTAAAACATATAGTTTAGAAAACCATGCTACTAGAGTACAGTAAAGTAATGCACGCCTACAGTACATCCAAAATGTTGGTTATATATTCTACAAAGGTATTTATGTAACGTTACTATGCAATGGTAAGACATTACAGTAGTGTACATTGATGAGGCCTTACCTGTACATACTGGTGCCTGAGCTCCTTCACCCGGTCACTAGTCCTTTCACAAGGAACAGTATACAGTTGTTTGAGTGATAATTGGTTTCTCCTCAACACCCGGTCTATTGTGGAAAGGCTCACTGTGTTGATGTTTCCAATGGCATTATTTGCCCTTACCATGTTGACCATTTCATTTTCCTGTTCAGGTGTGAAAACATTGCTTCTTCCTCCAGCATGGGGTAGTGCTTCAGTTCTATAAATGCAAATAATACAGTAAGAATTGATAAACAAATTCAATGTAATCTAAATTCTAAAACTTGACAAGCGTATATAGAATACTGTAAAGAAATATGTAGCATGATCACGTACCTGTTTTCAATCCTAAATGTCCGGATTATTGAGGCCACTGAGTATCGGCTGAGATTGGGCTGAGCCCTCTGACCAGCCTCGGCCATGGTTAGGCCATGGTTAGGTACATGGTCCGCAATTGTAGCCCGTATGTCATTCGAAATTCTTCCAAGTCTTTGACTTTGCCTCCCCCTGTCCCCTGTGCCCTCCTCTCGCACGACCACCACGGATTTGGATACCTCTCCCTCTTACAAGACGTCCGTGCTGTTCTCCCTCCATTTTTCATCCAGGCACAAATGCACTAGTAGTTTAGCAGTATATATGTGTTCTGATCTAATTGTTGGAGAATTGCACCTGTTGCTAAACTCTATGTAAAGTGGACAGCATGTGTGATTGATTGCTTTGAGCGGTGAGAAAATTAACTCATTTGTGGATACAAGATTTGCTTGAATTTTGGATAAATTTCAGACATTTATATTTTTATAAGGGAGCCATACATGTAGACCTATTTTCATAAGGAGATCCTGAGTGCCAGTGTATTGGTTGTTGTTTGTACTATTTTGCATGTAAGGATTTGCACAATGAATATATATATAGAGATGTGGGAGTGATGGCAATCAAATGAGAAATGGTATAATCCATTTTGATTAGGGTGACTTAATCAATGAATTTTTTTGTCAATTACTGACATTTGTGTTCACTAGTTCGCAGAAATGTGCTTTATATTAGCATTTTGTGTTAAAGTAATCAAAAATGATAGTGTTTTGAACCAATGAGTTAATATTGTGGGATTTGTGCTTCCAGTTTTGAGAATGTGTTTAGTGTTTCAGGAATTGTGTTTAAGCAATTGAGAAAAACTAAATGAGCACCAATACGCCATTGGAAAGCTTATACGGTCCTCTACTGGCTAAAAGAGGTATCGATAAAACCAGAATGAACTGAACAGAGCTCCTCCGGTCTAAATTGCTCTACACATGGCCATTGTAAATACCTATCCACACGTTCTATTTGCATAATTATTTCTAAAATGGATTGTTCAATTCCATATTTAGATGCAGGTATTCATAGTGGAATGACAGGTTATAATTCCAGAAATTCCTCTTCCACTATTCACTGAGCAGCTTTTTTTCCAACACCGCCATTGTATGCACATACCTTCAGGCTATTGGTGGCTTTCTCGTTGCTATGACAGAATACAAATCTTTGGCAGTGAAAGAGTATTTTTATCCGAATGCTAAATTTTTTGAGAGGTAATGCACCCCATGTATAAAAACCTCTGTCTGAAGTTGGTCTCATCCAGCTGTAGGCTATACAAAACAGATTTTTATTAATGTTTGATTTGAACACTTGGACGGCATGCAGCGTGTGGTCTGGGGCCAACAGTCTTCAAATGGGGCCCTGTCATTGGTGACCATCAACACTCACTCACCAGACCATTCTGCACTGCACACATGAATTTAACCAGCTAACATCCCAATGAGGTCTTTAAAATTTAATCAGACATTAGAGGACACTGTATGACAACTGAAATTTAAATAAAATGTAGTAAAAAGTACCACGACAAGGTTTTAGTGCATGCGTTACTGTAATAGGCTATGCTAATTTGCAGAATACTTCTGAACTACTGTCAAGTTTTATTAGTAAGCTAATGCTGGTGAATCTTCACAATCCGATTTGGAAACTGCTGACTGTTTCAGTATCACTGTTCAATAAGGATGTATCAACACTCAGCTCACAATTCGGTATGATGCACTATTCCATCGTTGGTTTTGCGACTGCAGACCAGGGCTGTAACAATCTTAACCATAAATGGGGAGGGAAAAAACAGGTTGCATGCTACAATTTTCCAAAAGAGAAACCAGATTTCTTAAAGCTAGGCGAAAACCACAGCTCTGACTGCAGTGACTGCAGGGGGCAAGAAAGGCTGAAGTCACACATCGGTAGACTCTGCAGCTCTGGTAGCTTCTTTTTAGCGCTGTAGCTATGTGCCGTTCCACACGTAGCGTCCTACATCTAGTTTAGCCTATGTTCATTGAGTTTTGCTGGACATCTTGTTATTGCTCCATACCATGTTTCGTGACTATTTTCATGTAATCACCCCTTGTCAATGTCACTTTTGGAAATCTTACCAGTCTCTTAGATATATTGTCCTTTCTGCAACCAAAACAAAGATTTTCCTGAAATGACGCCCCTGTAATCTTGCTGTTTATTGACAGCATGATATGTTGCATTAAGCCAGTAATGATCGTTGTACCAGGAAGGTTGGCTGCCGTGGGAATTCAATTGTTGACGTATTATTTTCACGCCTCTCACATACTATGTACCAGTGTCAACTAGTGAGAGGCAGTAGTTGCTCAATTAGCTGAGCGTAATGTGACAAATTTAGAAGAAAAAATAATAAAAATTTTACTTTACCCCCCCAGTTGTCCCAAAATGTGCCGAGGAAGGTTTCTGATTGTCCCAAATGTTTTAGTAGTAGTAATCATCCCAAGGACGTTGGGACACCATTAGTCTCGAGTCCTGATGTCTCTTATCCATTATACTACACTTTTTTCTTGTTCTTTCGGCTGTTCCCGTTTGGGGTCGCCTCAGCAGATCATCCTGATCCGCATATTTGATTTGGCATTGGGATGGCAGGTATGCCATCCCGCCAAGTTACGCCTTGGCGGGGGCATGCCACATACCTATACAGCACAGAGAGTTTGGCACTTTTCAGGGTTCCCCACAGAAATAACCACAACAGCCACAGACACTCAGCCCTTAAAAACATTAAATTCTGTACATTCTCACGCCATTTCAACAGACAGAATTCATAAACAACTTCACATGTCCACACAATAAAGCCCCAAACTAAGGGGATTATTATTATTATTATTATTATTATTATTATTATTATTATTATTATTATTATTATCTTTCTTCTTGTCTTTCTTCTTCTTCTTCTGTTGGGAAAATTTTGAGACTCCCCATGATTGTGATGACGTCACATGTTAAAGTTAGGGTGTTAACATCAATGTTGATCAAACTGGTTCCTCCAAACTCTCGATGCTTCATGATAAAATATATCACAAGTATAATTATATACTCATATAATCAATATATAATCCATTAAACCTATATCAGTAGTTGTAGATAAGCTTATGGAAACGCAAGAAACCACAGTAACCACTGTAGAAAAAGAGCAAGAGAATGCAGTAGTCTTAGAAGTCAAATTTACATATTTACTCACTCAGCAGAAAAGAACTAGTCACTGAACAGATAAACACTAACCAAAAAACTAATCATATACTATCAAAATATAGCAGAGAACTATAATCCAAAACTAACAATAATCCAATGCTAGATAAAAGTGCTAGAAAACTAATACAGTGACCCCTATGTAACCTGAATACATAATGGAAAAGTACAGAACAAAGACCACTGGTTCTCAAGAGAAAGTTGGGGTAGCTTCCCACACTGTCGGCATCTCCTAAGTAGATAAGAGAACATCACGTGATGCCATGAAAGAACAGGTGGCTGGGATTTATGTAAATGTATAAAGGGGTCAGGGAGTTTGTGGAATACATTTTGTGTATAAAAGGATTGTAAAACTGACAATCGAGGTTCAATTCGGCGGAATTGTTCCGGCTTTGTGCTGCACCTGTGCGAATAAAGTCAAAACTTTTCTGAAGAGCTTGCTGTTGTGCTGTCTTTCCCTCGTGAAGTTGTTTTCTACAGATTGGCGATTGGACTCAGAATTCTGTCGGTTTCCTAGACACGACACTTCTTCTTCTTCTTCTTCCTTCTTCTTTCTTTCTTTCTTCTTCTTCTTCTTCTCTTCTCTTTCTTCTTCTTCTTCTTCTTCCTTCTTCTGCTTCTTCTTCTCTTTCTTCTTCTCATTCTTATTTTTCCTGCCGCCTATCCCACTAACAACATGTCTCCCTATTGGACATTTTACCGACACCAGCCAAATCTTCACCTACACGACCCAATCAAAAATTCGCATACACACGCAAAATACCCATACCTTCTTTTTTATACCATTTCCTGTTTAGACAGCTAGTCTGCTGTGGTCTAGTGGGCAAGGTTACAGTCTTGGGAACATAGGGTCCTAGGTTCAAGCCCAGCTAGAAACATGTTTCTTTAACCTGCTTCTGCCCTCACTAATAATTGTCTACTACTTATTGCTTTTGCACCATATCTACCCGCCGTTCACCGAACGTATACACTGCATTATGACGTACCGTCTGCACGTTCAGTTATTAACCGGCTACAATATTGCAAAGCGATATGGATTCAACGGGAGCTCTTCTGTGCTTACTGGCCTGTGTCCTTCATTAAAACCACAAGCAGGTTTGCTAATGATATTTTACACATTGCATAGCCTTGGCATGGTGCTGCACTAACAAAGTCACAGACTGGTAAACCTCCGGATGAAGGATTGAATCCCACCTCGCCCTCAGGCAGATAATTTCCTCTTTTACACTAACGTTTTCTTACGCTTATATTTGCTTTACCAAAACTCACTCATGGCCACCCATATGCATTTCATGACGGCAAATGTATTCCTTTTATTAAAAAGTTACACCAGTTCACCACTCTGCCATTTCTACTAACTATATTTCTTCACTTGGCTACCATACAAAACATTCTTATCAGCAAACGCCACATTTCTACATTCACACGTCACCTCGCCCTGTTCTCTATCTAGCCACATATAAACTATTACTACATATGTACGTTCTGCAACTCCCCATTAAAACATTACATTTAAAATCATGACTCACTCATAATTATAACTACTACTGAACATGAGAAAAGCACATCAGTACAATAGATTTCACGTTACTTAACCCTCCACTTTAACAATTAATGCTTTATACCGACTGTTATATATACCGTTCGATAAGGATACTAAGCTTGCTTATGGTCACTTCATTTATTTTGCACTATAGTCTGTGATCATGTCAACCTTCACCTACATGCCCATTCTGCTAAAAACATATTGTTTCAACCATGCAATTTCATCAGTTCATCCTAATTTCTCTCACACTGTTGTTATTTTCTCATATGCAAAGCCTGCTGGGACATATGCGTCTGCTCCTATTCTCCACTATCAACTTTTCCGGTTCTAGCTTAGCAAAACAGCGAAGAGGATTCCCACCTGCAGATAAGCCTATCAAAATGCCTTATAAACCTTACAAACACTAATAGTGCATCTCCACGAAATAACAGACAATGGAGCAGGACAGAAGGGTACACAAGTTGCGACCTAGGGAGCTCTAATTCTACGGGCTTGCTGATTCTTTTGTCAATTAAAGCTCGTTGGATGGCCGTCAAATCCGTGAGTACATACACTGGCCATATTTCACCTGCGTTTCTGATGCGTTTACACTTACGCCACCACACCGTTTGTCACAGCCAGTGTTTTACATATATAGCAAACCAAAACTGCCAAACAGTACACGCTCATCAGACTGTACAAATTCACACAAGGATAGCCATAATCCACAACCGTTTCTTACAGGGTCACTTCGCATTTCTCACTCTCATAATAAAACGCTTTGCAAAAAGAAATGATATCTCATAAAAAACACGTTTTCAACGTACAAAAATGCTAAGTGTACTCACACATACAAGACATACCCCGTCTATAACTCATTCATTCAGACTGCCAAAATCCAGGCGTGCGATTAAAAGTATTGATATCAAAATGACGCCAAGTTACGGTACTACAAACAATATAGGTTATCTTGTCTCACCGAAATTAAATAAGATGTATTCCAAAGCAATGCTACCCAATATTTCCTCAATTCTTTCAAGTCACTTGGCCCTGTGTTTTGTAATCTTACCATTTTACAATGTCATGCAAACTTTGTGTCAGCTCAAAGTGTCAAATATTTCGAATTGCCTCATGGAACATACTGAAATCCATGTAGAAAACTGCTGGTGAGTAACTACAGGAAACATATTTCTCCAGAAAACATGTTTATACTTGCTTCTGAACTGAATTTCAGTAAATGTACAACTTATTGTATATTTGCTACGTACAAGAAGTACTGCATGTAAAATACATATTGTACATACATACATAGAGAACTTCTTTATCCCCATGGGGACATTTCCCTGGCAGCATGTTACATTCACATTTACGAACACACACTTATACCAAGAAACATACTATCATTCACGCAACAGAAAGGCTGGGCAGCGAAACACATACATACCAATACAAATTGGACATATACACGCCTATTCAATCAATCTTGACTGTGAGAAAGCCATCCACACACATGTTTGGCCTGCCCATGTAGTGCATGCTTATATACACAGGGCCAAGTGACTTGAAAGAATTGAGGAAATATTGGGTAGCATTGCTTTGGAATACATCTTATTTAATTTCGGTGAGGCAAGATAGCCTATATTGTTTGTAGTACCGTAACTTGGTGTCATTTTGATATCAATACGTTTAATTGCAGGCCTGAATTTTGGCAGTCTGGATGAATGAGTTATAGACAGGGTATGTCTTGTATGTGTGAGTAACTTGGCATTTTTGTACGTTGAAAACATGTTTTTTTATGAGATATGTTTTATGCCGGATGCCCTTCCTGACGCAACCCTCCCATTTATCCAGGCTTGGGACCAGCACTACGAATGCACTGACTTGCGCATCCCCAGTGGCTGGGTTTTTGGGGCATTGGCCAGGATATGAACCTGGGCCCCGGGTGTGGCAGACGGGAGCTCTACCACTGGACCACCAATGCCCCCACCCATTATACTACACTGCCGCCCTAAAAAACTTCTAGCAGGTTGAAAAGACATTTTCTGATCATATCTAAGGTATAAATACCAGCTGATGAGCTCTCTGTCTCTAAAGTAATTATCCAGCCACCTGGGTCAAGGAGAAGATGGAATGAAGATGGATCTCTTCCCTAACTAAAAACCGGTTAATCCCTTAAAGTTCTTGGCCATTAACTTGAACGTTGGTGTTTGCTTTCTCAAATTATTGTTTTCATCGGTCACTGATTCAAGGTGCACTGCTGTAACACCTACACCATTGTAAAGTGTAGACTATTTGCACTTTAATGCAAAAAAAACCTTGCCTCAATCTGTAAAACCATTAGAGATAAAGTAAATAAGGTAGTCCGCTTCGCCAAAGGACGGCTGAAATTGACACTCCAGCTTGATGATGGTATTTTATAATCAAATAACTGTCTGCAACAAGTCAAACTGCTTATACTACAGTGATGGCACTGATATCGTTAATCCCCTCCCCCCCCCCCCCCCAATCCATAAGCAATTTATCTGATTTTACAATCTGGTATACAAGCTAGAAAAATTCATCATGCGTTATTTCCATTGATCTGAAAACGTTTTCATGAGGACTTGAAAGAGCATTTCTGTGTACGTAAATACAATGCCAAATGAAAAACAGTGAGGTTTTTCCAGAAAAAAACAACTTCTTACCTTACAAATTGTGAAATTCTAAATTTGACATTCTCATGCCAAGTAAATGACCTAAAAGCAAGCTACTACTACTACCCTCTCTCAGATCTACCCATCATGACTTTTCCCCCTGCTCGGAAACCCCCAATATGTTACAGTAATCATCCAGCATCAAGTTTTTCAAGTTCATTTACATAGCTTTTGAATGTACCTTACAGCTTCCTTCTAGCTAAAGCTACAGTTTGGCTATTCACAAGGACTAACTGCGGTTTTGAATAACAACCTTTAGACAGGAAAATACTTTAATGGGGTTGTGGCCTGCGATGAGCTGCAGGATAATACATTATAATACAAACTACATAATTTCTTTGCTTTGAGAATTGTGAATACACATCCCCAAAATAAACCTGGAGTGCACTAGCTATATATATATATATATATATATATATATATATGCAGATAAAACGGGTGAATTGATTCTTTGGGGAAACCCTCCCAGACTATGATTATTTCCCAGGCAGTATCAACACTTTTTGGCAAAAGAACTGAAATTTAATTGTTTACAACGCAGTACAAGTGCAAGACCCCCTCAGCGTGATATGTGGCCAGCATTGTGTATATTACTGAAACCACAGGTCCAAAGCGGACCCGTTTAGCAGAATCATATCACTATACTCTGATCATTTAAAAATGAATGATGCGATGGTGTCAAAATATGTTGATAAAATACACTCGGAGAAATGTGTGAAATACGTTGACCTGTGCACAGACTGCCCGCTCTGGTTAAATGTATATGATCTGTCACGGATGTGAACATGAACATTTGCAGACTACACGACAGTGGTGGGGCTGATCATTGAGGGCAATGAGTCAGCTTACAGAGGGGAGGTACAGAGGCTAACAGACTGGTGCTCAGAAAACAACTTGGCACTCAACACCAAAAAAACAAAAGAGCTTATCACAGGGCCGGTTTTAGCCTGCTGTATTAGGGTGGGCTGGTAGAAATAATAGGTGGGCAACTTTGGCGCAGTTTCGTCACTAGGATTGGTTTCACCCAGTGCACTCGGCGGGGGGGAAAGGAACGGTGCTAGCTTTTGTGCCTGGGTGCGTTTTGTGCAGGTGCAGAGACGGGACTTCACTGCTGCATTTGTTACAAAATACTCCTGCCGGTATTAGACAACCAATACCAGTTTTGTTATAGCCTGATACATGATAGCAAACTTTACATGTTGTGATGTGAACACAGCGTTAATATCGTTAGCTAACGCCCATAGATACGTGTTCATTCTACAGTCAATATCTGTGACTAAATATTGAATAAACATACAACCTTACCATTGGTTTTACGCATAGAAATGTCCCTTTTGAGTCTGAGTGGTCATATATTGTCTTGTACAATCCGTTTGTGAAATATACGTGCATTTGTGACGCCTGGGTGCCTTCCAAAATTGCTGTGCCTAATACCACACGTGTTGATTACGGGGTTGTCGCCCTTTTTAGTACGGTTTGACTTGATTGACAATTCATTTATTCAGTAGGTGAGAGTATAAGCTTTCTAACGATGTATAACATGTCTATTTTTGCTTTTGGAATAGCGTTTTATAGGTCAGTGTAACCAAATTTTTTCTCATCATCACATTCACTTACGCACACTCTGTGGTAGCATTAAAAGACGCTGCACCTAACAAACATTGTCAACGATTTTTCATAATTTCTTGGAAAATACTATTATTATTGAGGACATCTGGGCATAGGTAAGCCATTTGTTTGCTGATAGCCTAGCTGACATCATTTTCTGGAGTGAAACAGAAGCGGATTGGACTGTGTCATTGATTTACTGTCTCTGTCTCTATCTACTGAACACAGATAAAATTTTATATTGCTATGTAAGTATTACTGCTCAAAATATTTCGGTTATATACGTTATTTTTGAAATTGAGTGTCTTTAAATAGGTTAGTGGTATTATATAATGTGGATATATCTATAAGCTAAGGCTGGTCACTCACCAAGAAACCTGCCTAGTTCTCCACTGGTTCTCCTCACACCACAACTCAATTTCTCTCCTCTGACCGTTATTCCTTGTAACCCTGGTCTGTGCCTGGTCTCTTGGACTCCTAGCAGGCTCATAATGGTAAGGCTGTGGTCGGTCATATGCGTTTGCATAAGCATTTACAACCTCTTGCGTCAAAACTAGCGTTGAGATCCATTCTTCTTATTGCTCAACTTGACCGCTCTCCCTTCTGTTACGTCTCTTCCGGATTGGTGTTTTTTAGATGCCAAAGTAAAATTCTCTCACAAAAAAACGACTCCAGAAGTCACTAGTGTGTATATATATGTATATTTTTATGAACATCTAGTTCCTACATCATTTTCCTACACATTGATTCACTGGGGTCTCCAACCTGCAATATGCTCTTTAATACCGCTAATTAAATCAATTGGCAGTAGGCTACACTGCATCAGAGAAACTAACAGTTTCAACCCGTGGCTGCCCCCCAATCATTAGTTAGAAACGGTACTGGTATTTTCTGTGCTATTTTTCCATTGGCTGAACAAAAAATGTAAAAAAAAATGTTTTTCTTAACTTTTGATTGGGTGGGCAAGATGCCCGTTTGGGTGGACTGAGCCCACGCCTGCCCATAGCTACTGCCGGCCGTGGCTTATCATTGACTTTAGGAAGAAGCAGGGTGACCGTCCCCCACTGCACATAAATGGAGGAAGAGTGGATAGAGTCTCCAGTTTCAGGTTCCTGGGCACCCACATTTCGGAAGATCTCACATGAACAACCAACATAAACTCTCTGGTTAAGAAGGCACAACAGCGGCTTTACTCAGGAAAAGTAAAGGAAAGTCAACCTGCCAAAACAGCGGCTGGTGTCCTTCTACCACTGCTCCATTGAGAGTGTCCTGACACATGGGATCCTAGTGTGGTATAGCAACAGTTCTGCGGCTGACAAGAAGGCTCTGCAGAGAGTCATCAACACAACCCAGAAGATCACCAACACACATCTGCCTGCCCTGGAAGACATCTATAGTGTGCACCACAAGATTAACGAACAGTTTCTACCCCAAAGCCATCACCACACTGCACTGAAAGCACGCCCCCCATAGACAATATTTATACTGTACAATACCGATATTTATTCATATTCATATTTATTTGTGCAATACTTATATTTATTCTGTGTAACACTGGTATTTATTCTGTGCATTCAGGTACTCTATGCTTATTGGTGCATACGTAGGCAAAATGGGTATGCGTGGGTGAATTTGTGTGCATGTGTGTCAGAGTGTTTGCACGTGAGTGCACGCGTGTGAGCTATATGTAGAGTTTTTATTATTCCTTTTTTTTATCTTTTATATTTTTATTACTTGTTTTATCTTGTATATTTGGGCTCCACTCAGGCAGTGCGCCTGAATTTTGTTGTACACACCAGTACAATGACAATAAAGAAATTCTATTCTATTCTATGAAACTTTCATTTATGCATTGAAATCATCACAGCTCGTCATTTTGAAAGGTCTAAAACTGGGGTTGAAAAAAAGGCTAGGGTTTCATTGTCTTCTAGGCTGGGCCCTGGTTCTTGAGTCATCAGTGATGTTCCACTTGTTATAGATGTCTTTTGGTAATTTTTTTGTGCAAACTTATCTTGCAGCATACATGTTGATTAGGTACGACAGAAAGAGTTGTATTAATTATATCTAAAGCCTCAAGGTTTTCCACCCAAGGACTCTTTTGACATCTTTTTGAAGCACAGTAACATTCTTTATTAGATCCAACGTGTGAGCCACTTCCAGCTTTACCCTTGAAGACAAACTCCCCTGTATTGTACCATATTGTAACATTTCCAGATTCAGACATTTTAAGACATAGGTGGCATTTTTTTTGGCTTCTTGAACGAACACTTTGTATCTTGAACCAGTGTGGTAAGTTCAATTTAGAGGGAGTTCTTGGCTTCTGATTCATGTCTTCAGTGGGTAATGATAATTTTAAATGATTTGTTTTTCTTTTTCGCCTTATTTGACGAGCAATGAATTTTTGTAAAGCAACCGTGCACAATTTGCCTTCTCGTGGTAACTAGTGCTTGTATGATACAGTGTTATACCTAACTTCTATGTATGTTTTCCGAGCAGTGTTTTCTATGCATAGGTTTTAGGGCCTCCTGCCACAAATTCAACACTGTGGTCACCTGGATCCAGCTCACTTGTGAAGTCAGCCAAAAAGTCCCATAGAGGAGGCACTCAGTCACCCAGTCAACTCAAAGATTACTGGATCTGTATCATGATACGGATCCCTGTCAGGCAGTTTCTCCATGACTGCATAAAGCTTGAGCCGGGCATAAGCGGTGAGTGCGTGCTGCTATGAACATATTGCTGTATTTGGGCGGTTTTTGGAATCCCTTTGCAAACCAGAGCTGCTGCTGCTTCTGTAAGAAATTAAGTGTGAAATGTCATTGATTTGAAAATGTGAATCGCAGAAACTGTTCCGGATCACGGATCAAGATTGTGTTTGGTTTTTTGATTCTCTGCCTGAATTTACCCCATAGACTATTTTTAACTGTTTGATATTTTGTCTCTTGACTTTGACAGAAATATTGTTTGGGTCGAAGTGAACACCCTCTTTCTCCCAGTTGCTTTATGTAATAAAAATAAACTTTTTTTGTATAGCACTTTTCATACATGAAATGCAGCCCAAAGTGCTTCACATTGTAGCAGATCAAATTTAAAAAACATAGATAAATTAAGATGGTAATAAATGCATAGACAGAGGCATTTAAGGTACATGAAAAGAGAATACATTAAAAAAAAAAAAACATTATTGTCTGTGTCATTAGACACCCAAGAGGAGTAACCTGATGCTTCCTGTTTACAATTTATTTGTATTTTTAATGTAGTCACTAAAGAGAGAATTAGACCTTTCTGGAAAATGGCAAATTTCTAAAATCTTGTCCATTCTGTAGCCTTTTTCAACAGCCTTAGCCAATTCACATAGACCTGTGAGAGAACACAACTCAGTAGAATGTTCACATCGACATTGATGCTCAGGTTCAGCACACAACCTATAGTGTGGAAACATTACTTAACAGGGTGACAAGGAAATTAAAGCTGTCTAGGGGCGTGCACCCTGGCTTTGACCAGACCAAAATAATTTTTGACTGGGGCAAAGTCATGGAAGATGACGCAGGGGTGACCTGTCGTGTAAACTTCAGTCGTGTTCACAAAAGGGTAGAGAAGGTAAAAACAAAATAATGCACTTGCTCACCTTCTTGAGCTTTGTAATGAAGATGAAGTGCATTAGTTTGACCTGCCAAACAGAGCATCACATGGTTCCAGATGCTCCAGATAATCGAGACATCTCAAGAATATCTGCACCTTGGGACTCTCCTGGGGGGGGGGGGGGGTGTTGCGGTTGGTTGTGTTGTGGGTGAAGTGTGAGGGTGCGTGGGGTGTTTAGAATGGTTTGGTGTAACTTTAAATTTTGTATGTAAACCTGAGTGTTTGAGCAACAAGATCTTTTTGAGATACAAAGGGGAGCAAAGGGGACAAAGGCGAAGGCCCAGAAAAAGCTGGCACAGCCCAGAGAGCGAACATACATACATACATACATACAGTGAGCACCATAATTCATTGGACAGTGACACATTTTTTGTTATTTTGGTTTCGAGTGGTGAATGAATATTTTTCTGAATGCCCAGATAGACAATATTGTCCATTGTGTGGTGGGTGAGGAATGTAGTTGCAGATGAGACTGCAGGGATGGGGCGTGTTAAATGAACGACCAGACCGACAATGGTGGTGCTGCGAAACTCCGTATTTGGCATAGTTGACGTGTATTGTCTACTAATGAAACTAAAACAAAGCGTTTCTGTTTAACTCATACTTTGGTTGCAGTAGCACTGAATGTCTGAGTTCACTCCAGCAAGTTAAGTTTTGTTTTCACGGAAATGTGGTGTCAATTTTTCTACACACACACACACACACACACAGAAGTGTCTGTAGAGTTACTTCGCAACAAAAAACAATAATATTATGTAATGTTAGCTATGAAATTTGTTTCTTCTCGGAACGAGTCTCCCGAGGCCAATTCATCCGAGACCGATTCAAGACCGAGTCATATTAACTACGAGTCCAAGACAAGACCAAGACTATCAAAAATCAATCTCGAGACCGACCGAGACCGGACTCGAGCACTGCAGCCCTGCTAAGCAGTTAGGGTACCACGTTAGTTCCACAGGTATGGAAGTTTAACTAGTGTCTACTGCAGCTGTTAATGCTATGTTTTAGTTCCCAGTGGGCTGTTCTTTTCCCTTCTTGCATAAAGAAATGTTTGGCCCATTCATCCATTGCTAGACAGAGCGTGGAACACGGAAAATCACGCAGCAGTGTAGCTGTAATGGATAGAGAACAACCATGAGTATTGTTCATTTTGAAAAACATGCTTTATGGCTATTTTATTTTATTTGTTTAGAATAGCATTTAGTTCTTTTATTTTATTTATTATTGCAATGTAACTTGAAGCTGTTTTATCAGCTAGTCGGGTCCAGAGGATATGTCATCGATTGCACTAGTCTCGTTGAGTTCCTGTAAGGGGAGCACGCTGTCCATTTCCTTCATTACACTTCTGACTTTGAAGAAAACAGCATTGTGTGTGTGTTCTTGGACTATATTCTTCCCTTTTCAGGTATGAATGTCACAAGCACAAATTTAATTAATGTAAAATGTTTCTAATGTTATAAGGTTCATGTTGGTTTCAGGACTTGTGAAAAAGTAACTTATAAATTTATGTTAAAATGCACTTTGAAGGATTTTGCCGTTAGTGTGGAGGAAACCGTCCTCTTAGGTTCAATGGGTGAGTCGGCGATGTAAGAAGAAAGACTAGAACTATGATTTCTTGTAATAATCTTTTTATTTTCTTCTTCTTATCTTTTTATTTTCATGTACCTATGGGAGGTCTCCAGTACCATAAAGACACACAGAGAGCTCTCCGAATTACGTTTTACATCTTTTTTTTTATACAATCAGATCTCCTTCTACCAGGATGTATCTTCCCTCTAAAACAACCAATCCCAGCCTAGGTCACACTTATGTTTCACCAGCTAGTTTAACAATAACTATTATTACAGTTTTCCATTTCAGTAAATGACAGATATTTCACCACACACTTACAGAGGTATGTATATGCATGACTTGAATAACAAGTATTTGTTCTCATGATTAAGAATTGTTTACTCTTCCGGTTCCAAAGTACATGCACTTTAAATGCATTCAATACATGCTGTAATCCAAATGAAATATTTAACTTGTATACAAACACACCAGCATGTTCTAACAAAATATGTTTATATTATTATTGTTGCTGTTATTAATTTGATTTTCATTTATTCAGTTTAATAGAAAATAATCTATACAATAACTAGATATAGCAAAACCGTTCTTTCTAGGTCGGTGTGTCCTTTCTCTTCTCTTGCAACTCAAAGGTCTTCTACACAAGACTGTCTCCCAACATAAGTTACTTACAAAATTCCAATAAGTAAATGTTCACAATTTTCCTCCTACAGTTGGGGTCCAAACATTCTCTAGATCACATGCATCAGTCTTTCCTTCGTTACAGCTTAGACATAACACAGAACACCTGCTGTTCTTCATCGACCTTCACATAATCACATACATTTAACTATATTCTTGTTCAATACAATCTTTAATGAGAAGGACTTTTAAAAACATTAAAAGCCTATAGGAGAAGCATACTTCCACATTAGCTGCATGCTATAAGATGGCGCTGCCATGCTGTGCGCTGTGTTAGACAACAAGAAATGTGAGCATCCAGCACGAATGGAGCTTTACAGTTTTTATCTATTTCATTCGTTAAAAAGCAAATGTGAATGTCTAGTTAGGCAAATAACAGCTCAAAAAAGGGCAATTCATGGAGAAATTAATTTGAGTCAATTCGTGTAGGATGTGAATGGTTTATGTAAAGTTCAGTGCCTGTAGGCCTAATTTGTGCATGTGATTTTGATATTTTTCTAAACTGGTATCTTTGTTTATATCTGTGTAACAGAAGCTTTATTGTTGAATGTATTAAAGATTAAGGGCATTTCTCTGGACACCATGTATAATATCAAAACATGAATGTACAATTTCCTTTCATTCATTACACTTCTGACTTTGAAGAAAACAGCATCGTGTGTGTGTTCCTGAACTATATTATTCCTCTTTCAGAGGTGTAACATACCCAATATTCACACAGTTGGGCCTGCATATAATAGTTGGCACAGAACCACAAGTAGGCTATCAGGGGTATTTGTAACATGGTTTAATGGTTTAACATGGGATGGGGAAGGGGTAGTTTCTTCTTCTTTTCCAACAATGAATACATAGATTGTTAAGAAGATCTGTCAAACAGATTGACAATTGAGTGTGCTGGTTCAGCCAGGATAACTGGGTGGGCCAGCCCAGGATACTGTTGAACACAACAGTGATTAACTAGGAACTAAAATCACAAGCTAGCTAACATTCACAGCTACAACTTGACATTAGTTGGCTACTACCGTAGGCTTAGACTACCTGGTGCTAATGTTAGCTAATGTGGCACTGTAACTGCTTACCCCATATGTGACAGCAATTGACAAACAGCAACTGCCAATTGCTGTCACATATGGGGCTATCTAATTGGTAGTGTGCTTAGCTTAGCTAGCTAACCAGCACAACAATCAGTCTGTATGTTAATTCAGAAAAATTAACTTGTCAGCTAATAATAATAATGATAAGGAAATGTAAAGCCTGTTTGAGCTAAATGTCAGACACCCTGCCCAGATAGCAAGACGACATTGAAAAAATACTGATTTTCGATCTGAATCATCATTATGGTTGAGATTGAAATCTCAATGCTAAATAAATGTTGGATCACCATTACAATACCGATGAAACCTGACAGTATTATTAATGTTGATGACAGTGACGTTGGAATAACATTGATTTATAGCTGTCCTGATTATAATTGATTGAGTATCGATTTGTAGTTGACCAGGTAACGACAATGATGTTGAAAATTCATTGATTTATAGTTGACCGGGAAATGATGACGTGATATTGAAAAGCCATTAATTTATATTTGACCGGGAAATATGATTGAAAAGTCATCGAATTATAGTTGACCGGGAGACCATCGTTTGGTAGACCAACGTTACTGCACCCCACACATCTCATTTGTGAATTCATCCATATCAGGTAAGCATGCTTTTAGCTATATATCTAATGTTTGAATGTTGAATTGTACCAAATTGAATATTTGTAAACGGTTATAGTTTATTTACATTGTCTAACATTATATGCAGTCATACATTCGTGCCTGTCACAATGGTAATTATTATTAGACACCTCTAAAATGTCGTTTAAACATTAACATCTGTCAAGTTGTCAAATTCAGACATCGTAGAATGTAAGTTCACTCTACAGCTCCATAAATACACTAAGTTAATTTAGTCAGTTAGCTAACCTTAGTTTATTATAGGATTTTTATTACATTCGTGGCAGCTATGAATGACATTAAATGTTTTGGATGTTTTACTGTCAAAATGTCAAGACTGAAAGATGCAGATGTGTTAAGTTAGCTCGCTAACATAACTGATAACTTAGATGAGAGTAGGATAATGTTAGCTAGGATCCGTTGAGAGGAAGAGAGAGGCAAAATCTGAACAAATTAAAATAGCCTACATGCTTTCATAAATTACAGTCCTCAGTGCAGGATTATTTCTGCAACCTGCACTTGAGGCTACTAAACACGTAGGCCTATTCCACTTCTAAGTGCAATTTCTGTTGAACCTTTTTTAAATCTGAAATTTATAACTTTATTTTTTTTTTTTTGTTTCTTTGCCCAGGTTCAAAATGGCTCCGCTACGCTCCAGACCGGATGGTTGGGGCTGGACACCGGACAGCGCAGGAGTGAATTTGCAAAGAATAAAATTAAGCTAAATAAACTTGTTTTAATGAACTAAATAAACTTGTTTTTTTTAAACTGATGTAAAGTTGTCCGTTGTCATTTATATATTAGATAAAACCTAATGTTTAATAATATAGGGCTATAGATATATTTCATAACATTTATCCTGGCTGTAGATAATGCAGGACATATTTTTTTCACAATATTTTGAAGTATTAATAGTAATTTACTGTGGTTTAATATCGGTTGAAATACCATTGAATCCCGTTCACCTTTAGTTATGATTTCAACGTTGTTTCAATATTAACCGAGGGTGCAAAAATGATGAATCAACATCGGAGTTCGACATTGATTCAATTAAATTAAGGTTGACAGCGGAATGTTGATTTAACATAGTTTCAATGATTGTTTGCTATCTGGGTGAAATCACAAACCAAACATATTTTCCAAAATGGACACTTAGCAATGCCGTGCGCAAAAAACAGTGAGCTCAAGATCCTGTGGCTCAATAGCAGTGTTGACAACTTTCAGAAGACTAATAAGTAACCTTGCCATTGACAAAGAGCAACAACCACAATAAACAAAACACGACTACCTATATCAGAAGAATAAATAACCCATGGAAACAAAAATTCAAAAAACAACAAAATCTAACCTAACTCCATTTCCAGCCAACACAGGAGAAAAACGAAACATGCAAAAGAAATGGCATGAGCTTGGATAAATTCAAGTAATAATCTCGAAGATTTTCATTAAAATAAATGTCTGTTAAGTCACTATCTATCGCCAAATTAGGTAACACAATGGTGATTGAGCCTATTATTATATTAATTTATATTATTATTATTATTATAATTTATGATTAAAGAACTGGGTGTCTGTGGCGACATTCCCAGGAAAAAATCACAAGCGGCGCATAGTTAGTGACGCGTTTTCCATCACCCATCAGTGGATGGTCTGCCAGAGAGGGTAGGCGGAACTACAGGCTTGCTCTTCAACTCACTTGTGTGTGAGCGGCGTACTGTTTTTTCCGGTGTCTGCTACAATAACAGAGAAAGTTATGGAACCCTAAAAAATTCTTGTGTAACATGAGAGGTCGTATTATTTGTTGATGTAGATTTCGTATTACATTTGATGACAATGTAACGTTACTAAATTACATAGCTATTTGCACAGCTAACGCTAGCTACCGGACCATGTCAAGAAAGGCAACATTAGTTTAGACAACAGTATCCATCTCTCATATCAAGTAACGTTGCGTTAGCTAGCTAGCTAATGTAATTAACACAATCTAATGTCAGCTAATAATTAGAAAAAATGCTAGCTAACGCTACCGTCCTCGCCAACCCTCTCTCAAATGCAATGCTACCTTGTTGCAACGTAGCTAACTAAAGGGGCAGGCAACGGCTCTGCTACTAACCAGTTCACACCACTGCAGTTTTCTCTGCAACATTCTAAAACCGTTTCGTCTCGTAGCGAATCATTGATCTGAACTGGCCTTAACGTTACCGTTATTTACACTGCCATCAAGTTCATCAGGAATAGGAATAAAGCCGGGGTATACGTGGATCAGAGCCGGGTCTGATTTCTGTGTAAAGATGTCAAGCCGGAGAAAACTAAATAAAAGAATACGGCAGTATGGATTAGCATTGTTATTATTTTATTACGCTTCCTCATATGCTCCTTCAGCCTTGATGCCCTTTTTTGATGAAATCTCCTTTGTTTTTGTTTTATTCTTCTTGTTCTGATTGCTAATTTAACACCCAGCTCAGCTTCATTCTCGAACAGTATAGCTAGCAAAACCAGAAACACCAGGGGTAACATTTTGCAAGGCAGTTGTTTCAAAAATATTACACAACAGTCATTCACGAAGAAGAATGTTTATTGTGCAGGAGATACATAATTGCACGAGCCACAGTGAATCCCGCGAATTCTTCTCTGCAGTGTAAAGATGTTCATACTGGGCAAAAGGTGGATAAAGAACGTGTGTGGAAATTGATCATCACTAATTCTACCCCAGATCTGCTACAGCATTTTAACCCAGCTCGTTAGTGTAAAGACAGTTTAAGTTAGCCTAATGTTAGACAATGAATGAGTATGTACATAATATTACTTTTATAACAACCATTTTTTATTCAGTAAATAGTAAGTGTTATAGTTGGCGTGGCCCAGGTGCCAACTGACTGACGTCACACAGGCGACACTGGTTGGATCCGGTTGGATCCATGGGAAGAGGTCCAAAAACGCACCTGCAATTACCGCTTCTCGCGATCGGCACCGCCATAGAGAACGAAACTGAAATCTTCGAGATTGTAACTTTAAATAACCTCAAAGCTTCCCTGGGTGGAATACATTGTCGTGTCTAGGAAGCGACATAATTCTGAGTCCAATCGCCAATCTGTAGAAAACTACTTCACGAGGGAAAAGACACCACGGCAGCAAGCTCTTCAGAAAGGTTAGACTTTATTTGCAGAAGTGCACAACAAAGCCGGAACAATTCCGCCGAATTGAACCTCGACTGTCAGTTTTACAATCCTTTTATACACAAAATGTATTCCACAAACTCCCTAACCCCTTATACATTTACAGAAATCCCAGCCACCTGTTCTTCATGGCACCACATGGTGTTATTCCAGACGTCTGATTTTGTCTCTTATCTGACCTACTTGGCACCAGAATGACTTTCTTGGTTCTTATGAGATAACGTCAGTGTGGAAAGTTACCCCAACTTTCTTTTAAGAAGCAGTGGTCTTTTGTTCTGTACTTTTTCCAGTATGCATATAAGTCTCAGCTTTCTGTAATTTTTTCATTAAACGTACAAGTTACATATGGGTCACTGTAAAATATTAGTTTTCTAGCACTTTTATCTAGCATCAGCGTTTTTGTTAGTTTTGGATTATTGTTCTCTGCTATATTTTGGCAGTATATGATTAGTTTTTTGGTTAGTGTTTGTTGAAAATTTGTTAGAAAATAGGGTATGATTAGTATTTGATTAGTATTTTCTGCTCAGTGTCTAGTTCTTTTCTGCTGAGTGCGCAGTTTTCTTTTTCTACTGAGTGAGCAAATATGTAAATATGACTTCTAAGGCTACTGCGTTCTCTTGTTCTTTTTCTACAGTGGTTACTGTGGTTTCTTGCGTTTCCATAAGCTTATCTACAACTACTGATATAGGTTTAATGGATTATATATTGATTATATGAGTATATAATTATACTTGTGATATATTTTATCATGAAGCATTGAGAGTTTGGAGGAACCAGTTTGATCAACATTGATGGGAACACCCTAACTTTAACATGTGACGTCATCACAATCATGGGGAGTCTCAAAATTTTCCCTACAACATCTTCAGCTATTATGCTCTTACTCAAATTTCCCAAAGTTGTATTTTGTGAAGACAAACTCCTGCACATGAGCTGGTAGCAGCATCAGACGTATCCAGCATTACAGCATCGATTTATGCACCAGTAACAACCTAATTTGATAAATATTATGAAATGATATACTGCAAAACTGTTTTCTTTAAATAAAGGGCAGCACACAATTTGAGTTGCTAAACCTGCTATGGACATCTTTTTAGATTAGTCTGAAATAAAAAGCCGAAAAAGATTTCAACATTTGTATTTATAAATTATAGAGTTTTGTTATAGGCTCAGGGAAAATGTTTCAAGGTATATTACAGAAACAGAGAAAAGCACTAAAATGTGCATGACAAAACACAAAATGGAAAAGGACTGGAAAGTATAGCGCTTGATTGGGAAACTTGTATCAAAGCGCTGGTCATTCAGGTCCTGAACAGCGTGCTGGAGTAGATGGCGACAGGTTCACACCTTGGTAAAAGCACATGTTGTCTATTGTCGGGGGGGTTCTGAATAAAATCGCACAAACTGCCTGCATTGCTTGACTGAGTATATTTTTAAAATTTTATTTTAAAAACCCAATTAGGTTCAGCCCAAATATTTAGGAAAGTTGTGGAAGGAGGAGGATATACCATTTATGCTACTGGAGTTATTTTAATTTTAAAGTGCCCAAAGTGTGATCGCGTCACTGACCTATCTAATGTTAAGGGAAACTCTCTCTCTCTCTGCAGGTGTGTGTTTAATTGAGAAACTAGGTGCTGATTTCTGAGCGAATCATATCGAAGGGATAGGGTTAATCTGAATCCGAATAATATTGGTCAAATTCTGGAGGAGAAAGCATTTGGGGAGAACACATTATTTGAGTGTTGCCGAATATGATATTTGTATTCGGCACCATCTCTAATATATACATACACATTTCTGTTTTTGAAAGCACTTATGACCTATGATAGCACTTTCACAAGGCTTTCCGCATGTGTAGATTTTATTCACAGGGAATTATGTGCCACCTTTTGAAGTGTGATTATGAGCTTCCACATGCATGACCTAAGTTAAATGTGCAAAAGAAAACAAAATGTAAATAATATTTTAAAAAATGTTTTTCATGCTGCTTCGCGCAGACCAGCCTCAGTTTATTGTATGTTACTTTGAGTTGCTTACAATAAACCTAATTACATCAGACTCTGTGGATTCTGTTTGTTATTTTTGAGGAAGCATCAACAGTGTGGAGGGAACACTCAGTCCATCTGGCCCAGGCTGAAGTTAGTGAAGTTGGTGGCCCCCGGGGGCTCTCATTCATCCAGTGGTTTGCCCGTTCACAAAGGGGTATTCATTCATTCAGCTGTTTGTTCGATTGCCACTGGGTTGAAGGAACGTTCATCTGTTTGCTTGCCCACAGTTGCCATTCATTCATTCGTCTTACCTGCTGTGGCCCCAGTGGGTATCTCGTTCATTTAGCAGCTTGCTTGTTCACCTGGTGTTTGTTCATTCTGCTGTTTGCTCAGGGTCCGGGAGAGTCCTCTGTGGAGTGTTCGATTGGCCGCTCACCCTAAGTGGCGTTCGCCCTTTTGTTCCTCTGTTCGGGGCCTTGTTGGGGCTACATGTGCTCATTTGTCTGGTTCGGTTCGCTGGCCTTGGGCGTGTCTCGGTTCATCTGGGGGCCTGAAAGGAGTGTGTGTGAGAGTAAAGTTCACTAAGGGGCCTACGGGACGGCGATACTGGCCAGAAGTGCGTGAATGTGTCGGCAATGGTATGAATGAAGAGTGTGTTTTGTGAGTCTTACGTGTTGTCTTGTGTATTAAATCAGCCGAGTAATTGGCCACGTAAAACATAAATTGGCGCGCAAATAAAACCTAGGTATTACCACCTACCTCACTGAAGTTTTTAGGTAAGAGAGGGTGAACAACAAGGGTTGATTTTACCAAAAAGAAGTGGTGAAATAGTTGTAGACAATGTATGCCCTTTTCAAATGACCAACTAGCACAAATAGAAGAGAATTCAGAAGAAACAGTAATCAAGCAATACACAAGCAGGGGCATTACAAAGTGTTTTTTGTTCTCTGGGCTGTCGCGTTCGTAGTGTTGTGGATAGAAGTCCTCAGATGGATGGTAAGTCATAAAAGGGAAGTATAAGGTGTGCTTACACTCTTAATAATACATAAACGTACTAGCCTCGCTTGAAGTGTGATCCCGCCCGAAATTTTGAAATTGTGATTTAAAATAGGGAAGAGAGCACAAGAAATTGTGTTTTGACTATGTTGATTCATTTGTTGATTGAAAAAGCTGACCGTGTGATACTTGAAAAACATTTCATTTGCCTGAAACACGAAGATGGTGACCCTAACTACTTAACTCCTGACGGTGGTTTTACATAGGTGGAGAAGCGGGTGCTGGAATCGCAAAAATTTGATCGGCGTTGTGTGTTTCCGTTGGACAAAGAGGAGTGGGAAGCCATACGTAATGCAAACCTGCACAGAATTGTGCTTATGAATTAAACACAGCAAAGGTAATATAGAGATACAGGGATTGCCTGTGTTGTCTTAGGTTGTTTATTTGTTTGGTCTTGTTTGTGAGAATTCACTGACTCACAGGCTGGTCCGGTTTGCCTCTTTATTTGCATGTAAAATTGATGGGAGATATAGAAACTCAAGGGATCAGAATGCATTTTTGGCTAGAACGTACCTATTTAGACTCAGAGGGAGTTGAACATCAAGAGGATACACAGCTGATGCATTTAAAGCTTTGGCAGCTTACTAAGTGGGTTAATTTGAGGCAGGTTCAGATTTTCCAGACGTACAGTGGTTATCGCTATTGCAATGACTGTGGATGGTAGGAACGTTGGGATTAGTATTGAACTGACTGTGTGATAACCTAGAGAGTGTAGCGACCCTACCGCTTGCATCACACTTGGGGATACCAGAGGGATTTGCTATTGCAGGACGGGAAAGACTGTTGTTGAATCCGTGACTGTGTGTTACGGTTAGCCCAAGAAGGATTAAGTGGGAAACAGGCAAGTGGGCGGACATTAAAAGGGTGAAAGAGTCTGACAGTTCAGAAACACTGACCTTTGTGCCAGATTCGCCAAGAAAACATAAAGCAGGGATACATGGGGGCGAAAGTAGGAAAAATGAAGAAGCAGGCCGCAGAAGTGGGAGTAACAACACCCATGAAAAAATATCAAGGCGTTACCCAGAGCATAGAAAACAGATTCAAAAGTACATGGAAAAATGGAACAAAAGAACCACAGGAAACCAACAGTGGCCAAAGGAGAGCACCTTTGACTTTGCCTGCTGTGAGGAGGTGGATATTGTTATAAAACACCACAAGCCTAATGATATGAGTGACAAGCGTGTAGGTAAGAGAATAAGGGAACAGGGAGTGTTAGGATGGTTTAAACAGGAGGGAAAGCAGTACAGAGAAACAGTTAAGGCAATAAGGAACATACTGGAGAATAAGGGAAAGGAGCAAGAACAGGCAGCACCAAACCCCATGCTAAATCTTCCGCCTTATCCAGATGATAAGAATCCGTTTAGGACAGGCCAATATGTGGTCACAGAAGAGGAAGATGGCGTGGTAGAAATGGAAGGAAAGGTGGAACTCGAGCCAGTGAAAGGAACAGTTAAGATGAGAGTGAGGAGTGGGGACTCTGAGGCCTGGGCAGGAGAGAGTGTCAGGGCAAGGCGAAACTCAGAACCGAACGCTATACCTTATGTACAGTTGAGGAAAGAACTGAGGCGGATGAGTGAGTACTACCCAAGACCGGGGGAAGGAGCAGAAGGGGACAGTGAATGTTCAGAAGCATCAGTGGACCGACATGAGTATGCCAAGGTGGAAGCCAGAAGATAGAAGAGGAACAAAGCATACCTACAGTCAAACCAAAGGCGCGACACGCCTCCACCCCAAAGAGTGGCATGAACAGTGAGAGCAAGGAAGAAGAAGAGGCCCCACGGGAGGCCACAAGGCAATTGGTATGTGGGGAATTGTGGATTGAAAGTAAGAAAATAGCACGTGCAAGAAAGAGAAACGAGGAGGAAACGATGCAGACCATAATGGAGGAATCACAGAAACGTGTAAAGAGAATGGACCGGGAACTGGAGGAAGCGATAGAGCGGATCCAGGGAGTCGAATCTCATACTGAGAAATGGTAAGAAAATCTCTAGGAGGCCAATGGCGGAGGAGCAGGGCTCAGAGGAAGAGGGAGACACGGAAGAAGAATAGGTGGCATTCCAGCTTCCCCTAGTGACGAAAGGAAACTGAATACAACATGTGCCCTGCTCATTCATGGACATGGTGGGGTTAGCAGGACGACTACCAGACCTTACAGAAGGAGCTGGGAAGTGGATTACTCCCCTGGAAGAGAGTACTGGGGGAATCAAGCTGGCTCTGGGAGACATCGAAGTTCTGCTGGTGGGAAAGCACGTGACCAACGAGATTTTCAAGGCAGTAAAGCCGTGTTTCCACTGCAGGAACTTTACCCCGGAACTAGGAACCTTTTGAGTAACTCAGTGCATTTCGACCGCAGGAACTAGGGTCTAAATTAAGTTCCGGGGACTTTATTTTACCCCCAAAAAAGTCCCTGCTTGGGGGGTAGTACTTTCCAAAAGTACCAGAACCTTTGGGGTGGGGCTTGCAGCGCTGAACATTTCTGATTGGTCGAGTACTCGCAGCATTTTTTTTTTGTTTATTTCAACCGCCATTTTTAAAAATCTGCAGCCGCAAACCAGTTTGTTTTCCGAAGAAGAAAGAAGAACCCGTTTGTTTTTAGTTCATTGTGCTTCGACACTTATGATAGAGTTACGGAAATCATACGACAGATGGACCGAGGACGAAGTACAGGCCTTATTGAGTATTTTTGCTGAAGACGAAATCCAGTGAGAATTGGAATCGGCGACCCGCAATGATAAGGTGTACGCAAAAATCTCCCACAAGTTAAGCGAGCTGAACATTGTTCACACCGGGAAACAGTGCCGGGAGAAGCTTAAAAAATTAAAACAAGATTATAAGAAAATTAAGGACCAGAATAACCAAAGCGGCTCCGACCAGCGGACCAGCAAGTGGTTTGACCGTCTGGATGCGTTGCTGGGTCACAGGCTGGCCTTCTCTGGCGCAGCGGCAACGAAAGACTCAGCTACTGCGTTGTTGGAAGCCGCGGTGGAAGACATGGAAACGGATGATTATATTTTTATACCGTCTATAGCTGAAGGTAAATCACATACGGCCCACATGATGCATTTTAAATGCTATAACGCTAACTGTTGTCATGCTATTGCTACCATAGCCCAAAGCTAACGTTAACTACATGCCAACCGCTAATGGTATAGAATCATGGTGTTCATAATGCAAGGGTTGGCTAAATCAATCTTACAAAATGATATCGTGTTAACGTCGTCGCAGTGAGACAAAACCGTTTATTATTTTTTTCAACATGTTTTTCAGATGAAACGGGCGGGCACACTGAACTGCAGGCTGCAGACAGTAGTGTGTTTACCCCTGCGACCACCAGCAGCCCTCGTCCCATGTCTCCTGCGGACGCAAACAAGTGCCGAGGTATAGAGCATTTTGCCTGCAAGCTAAAGTCTTAATATTTATCAGTTTTACTGGATTTTATTATTGTTTTCATTTGTTTTTTCTTTGATTTTATCACCTTGTTTTATCTTGGTAATATTCTATTATTTGTTCTTGATCTACCTTAGTGCTGTTCTGTCTTAATAGTTATTCTTACTGTCTCTACTTTTATTTAATCTGTTCTGTTTTTATTGCCTGGTGAAGTACTTTGTAACATTTGTTTTGAAAAGTGCTATATAAATAAAGATTATTATGCACACTACAAAAAAATTCACAATATGCCATTGCTGGCTAAGAACATATGTTCTGCTACTTCAAACTGTGCTTGTGTATTTATTTATTGTGCTTTGTTTTGGCGTTACTTTTCAACTTAGGAAAGAGGAAGAGGGATGCAGAATTCCTTGACGCGCTGAGGGACATGGACGAGGCTAACTGGGCCGTCCTGCAGCGAGGACAGGAGCAGCGGGACCAGTATACACAGCTGCTACTTGAGAGCCAGGCCGAGGAAAGAGAGATGAGGAGGCAAGAGTTGGCGTTCCTCCAGTCTGAGGCAGAAGAAACCAGACGGCTCCAGAGGGATTTTCAGGACGGGTTTCTGTATGTTCTTGGCCAGCTTGCCCAGTCGCTGAGCCAAAGAAACAGCCACACTGCCCCACCACTGGACTAAAGACTGCCCCCCCCCCAAGTTTGCACATTTGTATTTTGCACACTTATATTTTTGCATAAATAAATAGTTGTGGATCCAAATGTGTGTATAGTGGCTGTTCTTTTAAATCGGAAAACAATGAGAACTCCCGCACGGACTGTCTTGCTTACTGCTGAAATATTTATTATTTGTTAGATTTTGGTGTTTTTTTAGTAATGTCTCATTTAAAGTTTTCATAGTTATAATCTGTTAAAGTCCCCACACCCATCCTGTTTCCGTCTGGGTGTTGAGTACCCTTTCAAATGCAAGCTCTACCCCGAGACTTTAGGTGCGGAGAGCCATTGGAAAGCAACCCTGGGTGAATATAAATTATAATGTGTGAAGAGTCATTGATCTAGCCAGGAAAAGGAACCAGGGAATGCATGAATTAGCACATGAATGAAACCTTTCCTCCTGGCTAGACACCATTGTTTAGAGATTGTACTTAAGTTGTGCCATTTTTCAAGGATGGGGTGTTTAGACTGAAGAAGCTCTAACACTACCTTTAATACTATAAGTATATATTACTATATGTAAAAAGGCACATCATGCTTATGCTTGTGTTACCATATTCTAATATTTACAACACTCTGAGGAAGTAGTGGCTGTCAATTTCATCATTATACACTAGTAAGTTCAGTATTTAAAACATGTGAGAGTGCATAGGTTAAAATAAGCAAAGGTCCTTATGCTGAATTGCAGGCAGTGTGTTTAATAAGTTAAAACAATAGTTGTGCAGCTGTAACAAATTTTTATTGATAAAAAGTAATGGTACGTGGGTGTAACTTCTTAAGTTCTAGGTTATGCAGAACACAACATGCTGTCACCATGGATTTGACCTTAACATCTTCAGCTAGGTAAGCAGTAATCTGACACTGTACTACAATTTTACTACAAAGTTCAGAAACTTCATTAGACCTGTACGTGTGTCTAGCCCCTCGGCTTCTACAGTGGATGACAGTGCCCCGTCAGGCTGGTTTAATGCAGCGGCACCCCATTCTTCTCTGTACTCATCACCATTCATTTCACAGAGGTTATGCAGAACACAACATGCTATCACCATGGATTTGACCTTGTGTATGTTGCAGTCATTTCATTTTAGCAAGCACCTCCATCTGCCCTTCAGTCTGCCAAAAGTGTTTTCAACCCCCACACTGGCTCTGCTCGTTTTGTGGTTGTACACAAGTTGCTGGGGTGTCAGTCGTCCATTGTCTGTGAAAGGTTTCATCAGCCAGCTTTTCAAAGGATAGGCTGCATCACCAAGGACACAGTACCCCACATCATGTCCACAAATGTTCTTCGTTTCATCAGGGAGTAGCAAACCCAAATCCACTAGACCCCACAACCCTGACAAGCGCAGCACCCCGCTCCAGTAAAAACATTCCAAAAGAGACCCCTGCCATCCACAACAGCCTGCAGGATGATCGAATGCCAGCCCTTGCGGTTGAAATACTCTGTGTGGTATTCCTCTGGTCCAAGAATGGGGATGTGTGATCCATCAATTGCACCTACACACTGTGGCAACCCCCATCTGCGCTAAAAATTTGTCACCATTTCCTTTAATTTTTCACTGTTAGGGCACTGAATAACTTCTGCCATGAGTACCTTCTCAACAGAGGAGCAGAAATTGTGTACACAGTGACACACCGTAGTAATGCCGACTCCAAATAAATGAGAGATGCTCCTGTACTCTGAGTTGGTCGCAAGTTTCTACAGTGCAATGGCAATTCTTTTTTGAATGGGTGCACAATAGCGGTAGTTTGTGTCATGTCTCCCCAGTTCTGGTTGCAGTCGACAGCAAAGGTACAGAAATGTGTCCTTAGACATCCAGAAATTCTTTATCCACTGGGCCTCGGTGAAAGTTGGAACCACGATTTCCCACCACTCCATTGCTCTACTGTGTACCCAAACGGATGGCGAAGCACGACGCATTCTGTAGTACTTGCATATCTGAAACACACACAAGGTGCCATTAATAATAAGTCGATGTAGTCTACAATAACATTATTCACAATTGTGATTTACTTGATATATTAACTTCTTACATTTCTTGTTCTTTGTGCGTCGTGGCGCAAGTCTGTCTCAGTCATCTCTCGGTCAGTCCCCGCAATAGCTTGTAAAATCCGTTTACTTGTTCTAAGGCTAGCATTCCGGGCTTTTTGAATCCGCTTTCCAGCGTTGACTCAATTACCCCATTTGCAAAGCAGTAAATAGTGATCAACAGCAGCATGACTTGAATCTCCTCCATGCTTACTGTTGTTGCAGTGTCACACAAATAAAGATGCCTGTCCGTCGCTTTATATGGCGTCATCGTTGTTGTATAGTCACGCACAAAAATGATGTATAAAACAGCCGTCGCTATTTTACACGTCAGCGGACTAATTTGCCTAATCTTCGCGGGACTTTAGATCACGGTGGAAACGCAGACAACAGTGGGCTGAAGGAACCTTTTAGTTCCTTGAAAAGTAGTTCCTGGGACTAAAAGTTCCGGGTACTATTGGAGGAAACGCGCCTTAAGATTGGACAGGGTAACAACAGGACACTCAGTGGATCATGTGGGATTCAGTGGATACAGGAGTGTAGTGTGGGCGGAGCTTCGGTGACTGCCCAGACAAGTTGGACCCCTCAAGACAGGAAGGAGAAGAGCTAAAGGAGGGAGAGAGCGTGCAGGAGTTCCTGCACACTTTCAAACGCAGATGGAGAGAAGAAACAGGAAGTCCATGGCATGCAAACGCCACCACCCAGAACATGTTCAAACTGATGGTCAAGAAGAGCCTGCCGCAGCCAGTACAGAAACGCCTGGATGAGGTAGTAGGATTAATGGAGATGGAGTGGCCAATGTTTTCAGAGCATATAACACATCATGTGGAGCAACATCAGAAGGAAAAGAAAGATGCAGATGAACAGAATAAGCAGCTGGCCAGTAAGCTCACACAGCTGCAGCTGGGTGAACTGACCAAACGAAGGACAAGGAAAATACAGACAAAGGCAAAACCCAGGCCCCGGTGGTGGTAGCTGAACAACCTATACCAAATCCGAATGTTGTGGCTTCAGTGGTTGCAGCAATGCTGCAGGTGGAAAGATCCCAAGCACAGATGCCAATTCCAACACAATCAACCTCAGTGACTCCAACAGCTGCCCCAGCCCCAGAAATTCCACCCATACACGTATACGTTAATCAATCCGGAAGTGGTTATCGACCTCCAATGAGAAGAGGGCAGACACGAGGAAGAGGGGGTGGAGCACCCCAACGAGGCGGGGGAAGAGGCTCACCCAGGCAGCCGCCAAACTACTCTAATCAAGGACCGCAATCATCACAGGGCCAGACCAAAGAGGATGTGGGTTGGGGCTGTAATCAAGTTGGGCACTGCAGGAGGGACTGTCCAACCAACCGATGGGAAGGGCCAGCGCTATTCGACCCATGGACAGGACCAGCAACAAATTGGAAAAGGTAGGGGTGCCCAGAGAAGCCAGAGGGGAAATGATGTTACCACTAGTCTCCACACAACCACAAGAGGAACCCACCATACCTGTAATTATCAACCAAAGAGAACACCAGTTTATGGTAGACACAGGCGCAACTTACTCATGCATTGGAAAAGCAGGCTCTGGCCTCCCCCTCTCTAGTTCATCTATTAAAACTATTGACTTCTCTGGGAAACCACAGATAATTCCACTCACACAGCCGGTCCCAATGCGAATTGCTGACAGAACTATAGTCGCACCCCTGCTATACTCAGCCCATACTCCCATTAACCTACTAGGAAGAGACATCTTGTGCCTGCTGAAAGCTAACATCATGTGTACATAGGATGGAATTTATGTAGATATCCCAGACGACCTACAAAATACAACTATGCCCATGTTACCTCAACAAGGTGGATCCGTGCAACCTATGGTGTATTGGCTACGTTTGCCCCAGGAATCAATGTTACAACAGCAATAGAGACGGTGGGAACTATGGGTGCGAGCCCAGCTTGGAAAGGCTGCTGAACCTTGACTGGCATTGCACTGCACCCTCATGTACGATGATCAGCAAATGCACAAAGACTATGAAGAATGCTGGGATGACATTATCAACAGACATCAATGTCCAATTGTGAGTGAGGACATTTACATCGGACCACAAGAAGCAGCAGCTGCAGTAACGCTGCCACCGTCACTATGCCAATGGTTTCAGGTTCAGGGATCCACCCCACATGTGACATTAATGATAGCAGAAGGCCGAGAATCTCATGAATTGGGACCGATGGTAAAAACAGCTCTGCAGGTGCGAGAATGGATACCAACAGTGAGCAAATACCTTCATGTCTCTCCAGACAAACAGTTCATCAGGATCTCAATGAAAACATATGATGAGGGACAGGCGGAAAGGGTTCTGTTAAATGATAGGTTACTAACGCAGATGCCCATCATGCTAGAGCATAAAACACTGTTACAAAAGGTACTGGAGAATCTGTGGTCAAAACACAAGACAGATGTAGGCTATGTTAGGTCAGTGAAGCCAGTGCGCATCGCATTGAGGCACGGGATTAGCTTGCCATACCAAAGGCAGTATCCCCTCAGGCAGCAGGCAATAGCTGGAATAAAGCCCACAATTGATAGCCTGTTAGAGGCCGGAGTGTTGGTAAAGACTAAAAGTCCATGCAACACCCTAATCTTCCCAATTAAAAAGCCACATCAAAGGATTATCATTTGGTGCATGATCTAAGCACCATCTACTCCATAGTTGAAGCAGAGGTACCTATAGTCCCAGACCCACACATGTTATTGTCCAGCATACCACCAGACACACAATGGTACACAGTAATTGATTTATGTTCCGCTTTTTTCATTGTACCATTACATCCAGAATCACAGTACCTTTTCACGTACCAAGCCCAGCAGTATACGTACACTAGAATGCCACAAGGATATTGTGAAAGCCCCTCAGTGTTCAATAGGGTGTTAGCACAGGACTTACAGCATTTGAATATATCGAGCACCCTGATCCAGTAAGTGGATGATTTATTAATCTACAGTCACACCAAAGAACAATGCGAGAAAGATTTGATTGCCTTGTTAACAGCTCTGGCGACAGGAGGCCATAAAGTCAGTAAAGATAAACTACAATTTTGGCAGCAAATGGTTGAATACATGGGCAGACAGTTGGGTGGTGATAAGAAACACATTGCGGTGTCACACATTGAAGCCATCGCCAAGGCACCCAAGCCCCAAACAGTTGGACAAATGCTTTCTTTCCTAGGAATGGCAGGGTACAGCAGGCCATGGCTCTGTGATTACCCGGTCATTACATCACCATTACGGGCATTAGTCAGAGCAATGGGGAAAAACAATTGTGCAGCCCAATTAATATGGACGGAAGAGGCAGAAGAAGCTTTCCAGGCCATAAAACATCAGATGCAAACAGCTCCCGCACTTGGAAACCCAGATTATAGAAAACCATTCCATCTGTATGTCGCTGAGCAGTCAAGTTTTGCCAGTGCAGTTTTGATGTAGGACACGCCCACAGGTAAACAGCTGTTGGCCTATTATAGTACGAAATTGGATTCTGTGGAGCAAGGACTGCTGCCATGCTATCAAGGATTGGCTGCAGCAGTATTTTCATACCAAAAAGCCTCTACTCTGACAATGGGACATCCAGTAATGTTATATACGTCCACGCTTCCTTCTCAAGCTAGGAAAACTGGCTATGAAGTAATTTTTTCTGCACCAGATATCACCAACCGGCGATGCACGACCGTTAATCTGGCAACCAGAATGGTTTTGCCAACAGATGGCACTCCCCATTAACACGTTCAGAAAACAGATGCTTTTCTTAAAGCCCGGGATGACCTACATAATCAACCCATTGCCGCCAATCTCACGCTATTTGTAGATGGCTCATGCTATACATTACATTACATTACAGGCATTTAGCAGACGCTCTTATCCAGAGCGACTTACACAACTTTTACATAGCATTTTTACATTGTATCCATTTATACAGCTGGATATATATTGAAGCAATTTCGGTTAAGTACCTTGCTCAAGGGTACAACGGCAGTGTCCCACCTGGGAATCGAACCTGCAACCTTTCGGTTACAAGCCCAGTTTCTTACCCACTGTGCTACACTCCGTCCTTATGCTATAGAAACGAAAAGGGAAATCATGCAGGATATGGTGTAGTACAGTTGAACACTGATGACACTTCCTTCTCCGAAGTACAGGCCATAAAAGTTGCACAATCATGTTCCGCCCAGTTAGCAGAAATAAAAGCCCTAACAGGTGCATGCCAAATGGAAGCTGGAAAGAGTGTTAACATTTACACAGAACTTCGGGACCCATACAATAGACCCGCGCTTGAGCAGCTTGAAAGAGTTGTCGAATTATGTGCAACATCTAACGGCAATATACAGAGCTATCTTCCAACAGGTGAAAGGAGCAACTGTGGGAAGAACGGATGACATCCCAGAAGATCTTCAGGACATACCCCCGGGAGACTGTATATTAAAGTGTTCAAGAGAAAGTGGAATGAACCCAGGCGTGAGGGACCATACAAGGTGGTGCTGACAACTCCCACGGTGCTAAAGGTTGAAGGTAAAACTGTGTGGTTCCACCTCAACCACTGCTGTAAGGCGAGAGAACCAGGACACACGCAGGACCAGCTTAGAGACAATCTACAGGAAATAGTAGAAAGGGAAGATGAGGAAGGTGCACCTTCAGAGAGTAGGGAGGATAGAGAAACAGGGGAGGCATAAAGAGAGAAAGGAGTTGTCGCGAGGAGTGGAATGCAATGACAGGAATGCTATTACTGTTGATGGAAATATGTTTTGTGGTGCCTGTCTCGCCTGCTGCTTGGGACAACAGCCAAGTGGATAAGAAAACACTGAACTATGGACAAAACCGCCACTTGGAGGCTCTGAGCAGGCAACGTATCTCACAAGTGCGAACAAATATTCTGCGAGACAAGTGGCTCAGGAAACATGTATAATGTGTTACAACACTGGTGAAACACACAACGCTGAATTGTACAAGCATGAGTGATGGGTATGTTTATTCTGTATGGGGAAATCAGATAAGTAAGTGCCGAGATGTGCTCATCCCAGTGGATGGGGTGGCTACTGGTGTGGCACCAGCAGCCGTGATACCTGATAAATGGTAAATGGACTGCATTTATATAGCGCTTTTATCCAAAGCGCTTTACAATTGATGCCTCACATTCGCCAGAGCAGTTAGGGGTTAGGTGTCTTGCTCAAGGACACTTCGACACGCCCAGGGCGGGGTTTGAACCGGCAACCCTCCGACTGCCAGACAATCAGTCTTACCTCCTGAGCTATGTCGCCCCTTGATGATATCGAATTCCTGATGTGCATTGTACAAGATGAGGTGATAGAGAAAGCAATACATGGATATTTGCAAGATTATGGAAACTCCACAAGCCCACAAATTAACTGTAGGAAGTGGGATAGCAAAGGCAACAAAGCATACTCTACAACAGACGTCGCACCGCTTAAGTGTCGAGAAGTAGTTGGACATTTTGGGTTTACGGCCAATTTTAAAACAGATAATGGGACAATACTGCAGCTCACCTTCACTGTGCCAGACTGCTAGCAGATGTATATTGGTACTGTGGCGAGAACACACAACTAAAAGTCACACTTAGAGGCAAACTGGATGGGCATATGTGCGCCAGTAGCCTTGACTGGACGATTAACAGTTGTTGGGCTGAACTTACGTCAGCACATGAGGTTAAAGAGACATGAGTGGGAGGAGGATAAGAGAGTGTGGGTAACCTACACAGGATGGCCGAAGGGAGTACTGGAGGAACATAAGGTACTGAGTGAAGCGGCCATAGATTACGGTGCAGCATTGTTTCCCTGGGGACAAACACACAAGAATAGCCATTGGATAAATTATTTGTGGTACAACCAACAGAGGTTTATTAATTATACCATTCAGGCCTTAGCTGGGGTGAAGGAACAATTACACGCCACTTCACTCATGACAATACAGAATAGGTTAATTCTTGATACAATGTTAGCCAAGGAGCAGGGGGTATGTGAACGTGTTGGGGACAAATGTTGCACGGTCATTCCAATGCATACAGGAAAAGGGGGTAACATAACAACAGCATTAGAGGCACTGGAGAATCTGAGAGATGAACATGTTAGAAATATAAAGGGGTAATCCAAGGGGTGGTCATGGTGGGACTGGTTTAACATGTCAGAATGGAAAATGGCTCTGGTGAAGATAGGGGTGATCATAGGGCTAGTATTGTTGGTGTTGTTATTTGCCTCATGTTGTGTAGTTCGATTGATTCAGTCCCTGGTCAAAAGGATGGTAATTTCACTGGGCAATTTCCGGTTACAACTAACCCGGAAAGGGACATTACCAATGCAGATAAGTCTGAGAAAATGATTGTAGAAGAACCAGTGTGGCTAATCGATAATGACCCCTCCATCGTTGGGTATGGTAAATTGACGCCAGGAAAAGGAAATGAACCATTACACAAGACTCACAACGGTGCAAGGGGGGTGGGGTGTTTCACTGTAACTGTCATTCAAACCGGCCCTGATGAGTATCGAGACCAAAATGGAAAACCTGTCAATGCTAAAGGAGGTCCAACTGATTGCCTGTTTGGAAACCCCCTCTGCGAGTACGGTGTAAGAGCAGGACCTGGTTGGGAGTGCTGGGAGCACCGCCCCAGTGCTGCCCAGCTGGTGAACGATCCCCAGTTTTGTATGGCCTATGCAAAGAATGTCCACCGTATCACTGATGAAGAAGACTCAGGAAGAGACAAAGGTCAAAATTGAAGAAGACTCACTACATGAAGAAGAGTGACCCAAATCACTGTACATCGTATGTCCTAGTAACCTTTCCACAGTGACCCTCTACGGTGTGCAAAGCACCTGGGTTGAAGAAATATAACATTTACACTGATTGCACACTCACATGAAGATTGAAGTAGATAGTCACATACAGGAGCCAAATGCTCCCTCACCCATGGCATATAGTTAAAATACACACATAGTTGTCTCACACACTTCTGCCAGAGAAGATCATGGCCGGCAACAGCTGAGTGAAGTGCTAGCAACCTCTCCTCTGTCCAACAGTCCAACGGTTTTCACGCAAGATTTTGGAAGAAGAGAGGACATTATTCTGCTTAATGGCTTTATATAGCCTTATAATATAATCCTTGATTATGTACCTAACACTCACAATGATTAACCGATGGTGGGTCCCAATATTAATGTGATCATGCTTAGCTTATGATATTACCGATGAATTTGTAGTCAGAAGGAAGTCAGACTGCATTGAATCTCATTGTGGATCAATGACCACGATTTGCCCTGCTAATGTTGTCCAGGCAGCCCGGGCGACGCAGAAAGACTTCTGACCACCAGAGCTATAGGTGGTATCTGTGTGGAAGGGGGGCCACATAATGCACGTCCAGAAAACACCTTATGGGCAGTGAGGGGGGCCTGCCCAAACAACGCTCCACATTGCTGCTAATGTCTGACTGTGGTTGTGTGGGTGCGTCTTGGATGACTGCAGCTGGGCAAATCGGTGACAAGTACATATGTATTCATGTTTTGGTTAGACACAATGCCTATATTCTTGTTAATCACCAGAAGTATTATTCAACCAAGCGTGATCAGTCTATGTGCACACATTTGAATTATGTAATCACATATTTACTCAGTGATTATTATTGACTCTGATTAATTAAAAATTGTGCCTTATGAGTGCACTGAAGTGTAACCCTCTGTTTAACACTGCGTAGGCATAGAAGCATCGAGTGGCTTTTACCCACTCCCCGCAAAATAGGGAGGGGATGTTTTCCATACGATGCTCTGCTCTGCTGTTAGGCTTCCCTCCAAGCGATAGTCATCAACTTGATGATCGCTGTGGCCGGAAGACAGCGTCTTGTTGTCTGGCTGGACGGAGTCTGACAACAGGCATTACGGATAGCATGCTGAGTGTGACTAGGGAGTCACAAAGGGGGGAATGTTGAGGAATATGCAGATTTAATCATTATCTTATACACATTTATGCATAGTCATTATTGATGTATGTTTTTTAATGCCTTTTCATTCATTACACTTTGTGCAGTAGGCCTCACACCCTGTGCTGTGGGCCTTACACTCTGTGCAGCGGGCCTTTGGAGAATGCAGGATATAATGGTCTAATTGTTGTCTGAGGGCCTGGAGCTGCACCTGCCCTCAAGGCCAGTGTACAGCCTGGTATTGTTTACCTTATCATCGGTCACCATGAAAGAAGCTGTAGCTGAATGTCAATTTGGGAAAAACATGTTTTTGTCACAAAGGTATGTGACGAGAGGAAGCCCGCTGTACGATGGTCAAGGTTGTTAGTGAAGACGTCTTTGTTAGAGAATTTGAAAATGTGGAAGGAAGGTTGAGAGGAGTTCACAGTCATTGCTTATCGTTATCACTTATTATATATTATCTACTATCACTCATTGCATACCACTGTCATTATCTATCATCGCAGTCTACTCACTAGTCCTCACTTATTAAATTGCTGTAGTAAATTGTATTACCAGTATATGTCGTGTGTAGGGCATAATGCCATGCAGATGTAGGATGGGTTATATCAGGACAGAATACGTAAATGTTTGGCACGAATTAGAAAATTTAACCATTTATCTTTTATATTAAGGGATTGGGGCTTGGAAATATTGATGGAAAATCTAAGCAGTTGTAAGAGTGGGATAAGCCAGTTAGGAGAGGTTTGAGTTTAAGCTCCACAACAGGTGGAGCTAGAAAACAGTATAAAGAAAGAGTGTATTTAGAGTTGTGTTCAGAGCTGCTTCGCGCAGACCAGCCTCAGTTTCTTGTATGTTACTTTGAGTTGTTCACAATAAACCTAATTACATCAGACTCTGTGGATTGTGTTTTTTATTTTTGAGGAAGCATCAACAGTGTGGAGGGAACACTCAGTCCATCTGGCCCAGGCTGAAGTTAGTTTCTCCCACAATATATATCCAAGTTTCTGAGAATACTGAAAACGAAACCCGTAGAAATGAAGAGATCCTCACTTTCGAAGTCGATATTTTCTCTTCACCTCACCTGGCCAAAGCCATCAGGATTCCTGGTTTAATTGTATCAATTAGTTAAATGTTGCCCTGATAGATTTCAGGATCTCCATACAAGTAAGGTGTTTGAGGTTCTGGGTGGGGATACCCATCAATCAATCAATTAAACCTCCAAATACCTAAACCGTTAAACACAATAACAGATTATCCAATGGGGAAAGGTGCTCTGTAATTAGTCTTAATAAAGTTCACATGGAGTGGAACGGATAGTTACTATATCAGCTCACTTTTTGTCTCAGTTCCTACTGTTTTCCTCTGATGAAGCATGTCGTGTGTGAAATGTTAGTAAAATGCTATAATAACCAAGAGTCTTTAAGTAGAAAACAAAACTACTACTCTTTAAATGAGGAACTTAAGATATTTTAGAAAATAAAAATATTCTTTTCTATTTTCTGTCACTGAATTTTAATTTTGGAATTGCATAGGTATTTTATTTGAAGGAGGGAACAGAACAAGAACTAGGGGCACTAACTTTTTAGACTTACCTTTCTTTTTTTTTTTTAGGAAAAAACCCTTAATTTCTCATCACTGAAAGAGAAAAGGGAAAATAGAAAATGATTACAACCAAAAAATAGCAATGCAGTTTTGGAAATTCAAGATGTTCTCAAATGTAGCACAGCCTGGAGGTCAAGTTAAAAAAAATAAAATAAATAAATAATAATAATAAAAATAAAAAAAATTAAATTAAAAAAATAAATAAATAAAAATAAAAAACCTGTGAGACCATTTTGAATTAAGGGCCAAATACCATTTTAAATGATCACAAGCAGTACACCACCTGAATATAGTAAATTGTGTTCCATAATGATCTGTTTCCAGCAGGAATAATGAGACTAGTAAAGAGATGTTTATCAAGCTTATTTCACCCTCAGATGGGACAACAGAGCGCCAATGAGCCTTAAATATATTACAAGAACATTATAATATGGTGATTCAAACACAGTTTGGGAAATGGGAAGGGCTATCACAGGTGCTTTTACAGTTACCCTTTTCTATAATGCTTAGATGGCCAACAATAGATATTTGAGTTTTATTCATGAAGCACATTTTAAAACTGCTACTGAACCAAAGTGCTGCGTAAAACAAATACACACAAAGGTATACATAATGGACAAACCAAGGCAGGCATACCCTAAAACGTTTGAAACCTTTGGAAATGCTAAGGCAAAGGTGTGTTTTAAGGCTAGATTTAATAACTGAGGTGGCCGCGGCAGACCTGATGTTGAGAGCTGGGCTGTTGTACAGTTGGGAGCAAAGACTGCAAAGGCACGGTCACCTTTGAGTTTTAGCCTGGGTGGGAGGAGGTCTTACAGGAATTACAATGAGAACCTGATTGTTATCAAACCAGCAAACAAAAGCTCAAAATGTGATCATGGACAAATACATAATGGAACCCAATAGACAGCTTCATAATAAGATTAATTAATCCCCTTGCGCAGAAGCCAGATCTGAGCAGTCTCTGCCCATTTAGGGGGTCTTCTATTTAAGGCTTTATAACTCCAGACATGAGAATCACTGAGACTTGGAAAACAGCTTACATGAAGCAAGACACTTGTATCATATACAATATAGAATATATTCATCATTTATGTAGAAAAAGTGCCACAAATGCAATCATGTTTGTGAAAATAAAGTTGATAATATTAAATATCTTGGAGTATGGCTTGATTCCAAACTCTCATTCAAATCACACATTGATCATGTCTTAGGTAAAGTCAACTTTGGAATCAATGTTTTACATCGATCTTGAAATTTCTTTACACGCAGTTATTCTTCTGATTCTTGACTATTGTGATATTGTTTATCAAAATGCATTAAAATCAGACCTTGTTCCACTTAACACAGCATATAATAGACTAGCAGATTTGTCCTTGGATGTCCTTTTCTCACTCATCACTGTACAATGTATGATGCACTTAAATAGCCATCTCTAAATGTAAGAAGACACATTCACTGGCTTCATCTTATATTTAAATGTATTCATTTCAGTTATCCTCCTTATTTACAACAATATCTTCTACCCTTTACTTCAAATTATCAAGTTAGGCATTCTGCTCAGCTCAATTTCTCTGTCCCTTGTGATAAGAAAACAATTGGCAAAAGAGCTTTTATGTTTAAAGCCCCAGCAGATTGGAATAATTTCTGTTGATATTAGATCCATTTCATCATTTGGTATGTTTAAGCATACCCTGTCTTCTTACTTTGATATGAACTGCTCTTGTTATAAATGAAGCTGTCACTGTTTATGCCTACTGTTTATACTTGATGGTATTCAGTGTTTTCATTAATTAATGTATGTGGTTTGTTTTTGTTTTATTCTCGTCTGTCTGTCTGTACGTTGTCGTATTGATAATTGTATTTCTATTTATTATTTCTTTTGTCACTCCTCTGTTATGTAGTGATTGTGATATATGTTGGGACGCCTTCGAAAATGAGATGGTACATCTCAAGGGGTTTCTTAATAAATAAATTTGAACAAAAAAAATGCAAAAGAAATTCATCTTTAGTTTGAAATTAAATGTTAAGTTTGTGTGTGTGTCAGTGGCGGCTGGTGACTCAAAAAATTAGGGAGGACAGGAAGAAAACCAACCCACGGCGTCATGTTATTTTACACTAGTTGGCTACTTAACATAACATATCTCTACTTTCTTATGTTCAAGTTATTATGTTCAAATATAGCAATAATCCAACTAGCAACCTAATGCAAACTTACAACTAAGGTAAATAATGCACCCAAAGTTTATCCCCATCTTCCATAAGGAACAAATATCATATCATTTATACAACGGCTTGACTGAACACTCGATTCTGATTGGTCCAATGGTGGGCATTATTTCTCAGTCAAGGGACACCTCGGCCTTTTAACAGTTCTAAAATCAATGCGCTACAAAAACCACCATTCTAAAGCAGTTTAAACAGCAACATTATTCTTTTGCTTTTGAATTGTTACATCCCCTCCCCTTTTCAATGTCCAATTTCCCAATTAATGGCAACCTTGGATCACATTTCTAGTTACTGCTGCTAGCTTTATTTACGGTTGCCAGTCATTGCGCAAATCAGAATCGTCCCTTATTTGGACAGTAGAATAGACTAATTTAACTCATGGCTATGGGACGCATTTTCATCTGTATGTTTGAACGATTGCGTTTATAGTAACCGCTGCTTCAAATAAAATTCAAAAGTTAGCTAGCTAGCTAGCCGGGATAACAAGCATGCCGTGAGACCATTCTGACCTAAAACCAAGAAGTTTAATATAGGCTAGGTAACAAGTGACGGCGAACCTGTCATAAAGCTAGCTGGCATTCAAAACCTGTTTCAGAGGGTCATTAAATTTATATAAGCGATCCCGCCCTAAGGAGGACAGCAGGAGCCCGTCCTCCTCTGCCCCCACCACCACTTAACACAGATTTCCCCTCTTGCCTGCCCTGCAGGTGTTGCTGTTGAAGCATCTTAATCAGAATTTCAATAATGGATTTTTTCCAAAGAAGAGAGAAAATATTTTATAAATGATACTGAGATTCGGTAATGGTTTATTTCAACCAATTACTCTTTTTATATTTTGATCTCCCACTTACCTCTCAAAAATAGAGGAGAAGCAACCTCCTCTGGTGTGTGTACAGTTGAGGCCATACGTTTACATACACCAAGGCTGAAGACATTCAAACTCAACTTTTCACAACTCCGCACATTTCATGTTACTATACCCTAATTGACTTAATACGGGAAATGAATCTACTTTATTTCCATAAGAGGTCATTTCAAAATAATAGTTAAAACAGATTAATTTCAGCTTTTACGTACTATATCAGGTTTTCAGCGGGTCAAAAGTGTACATACACTTAGCTAGTATTTGGTGGCATTGCCTTTTAATTGCTTAACTTGAATCAAACGCTTGGGGTAGCCTTCCACAAGCTTCTCACAATACTTTGCTGAAATTTTTGCCCAGCGGATTATCACAACCACATCATTGATGGATGATTTACCTGGCGGAGAGTTAACCGCGCTGATCTTAACAAGGCCTACAAAGACCTCAGACACCGGCTGGAAAAAATACACCAGACTCCACCTGAACTTTGTAAACTTATCGGACTATTGGAGAAAAGGATTCATCCCCAGAGGGCTAAGGATCAAGAAATTCCCAGCGTATGGAGGAGATGACAAAGAGGACTTCAGAGACAGGTGGGAAGCCATTCTTAATAAATGTTCCTCTGATCTGATGCTCCTGTTTATAGAAGAGTCAAAGACAGGGAAGCAATCCAAAAAGAAATATCTGTGGTGAGAGACAATTGCTGAACACTCAGTTAATACAAACAGTGTACAACTTGAAGAAAAACTAAATGCAGACCTCTTGAAATACATGCAGAGTCTCAAACAAGAAAAAAAATCAGAAAGTTTCAGAGAGAGGCAACAGACTACAAGGAGGGCAAAGTCTACAGCTGCAGAAAGAGAACACCCAGAGGAGTACAGGCAGAGGCCCACCACCAAGAACAAGACCTAGGACTGTCTCCTTCAACTTCACAAGCAGTGAGGAAGAGGACAATGCTAGACACACTGCAGCCCAGGTCTCACAGGATTTTATAGAGTACCAAGAAAATCCACCCTACCAGACTAGAAGAGGGAGAGGAGGGAGACGTGGACTAGGACAAGGCAGAGGAAGAGGAGGATGCGAGGGGGAAGAAAGAAACCAGGAACCCAGATACACAGGGAGCAGAACCAGATATGGGCTGTGATGAACATCTCTGGCAAACCTCTGTCTGAGGAGAGCATTCAAGTACTCTCCGAAGGATTATCTTTTTCCTCTACCTACTCTGCAAAGGAATTTGATACAAAGATTGACCTGTTTTGCTTCTACAGGAATTTACACCTCAAGGCATGGTATAAGCAAAATCCCAGGGCATCTACAAGCTCCATAGACCCAGGTCAGACTGCCTGTCTTAACCTTAGACCACAGTTTAAGTGCCTGCCCACGGCAGATGGGTTCCCCCTCTGAGTCCGGTTCTGCTCAAGGTTTCTTCCTGCAATGAGTCAGGGTTGTTTTTCCTTGCCACTTTTGCCCCAGGCTTACTCTTTGGGGGCCGGTTCTCTGTAAAGCTACTTTGTGACAAAGCTCTTGTTAAAAGCACTATACAAATAAAATAAAGATGAAAATTTAAACCAAAATCCACCTTTTGTCCCTTGGTTTAAAGTGCTGCATTAAACACATTTGCAAAAAACGTGAATTTTAATATTGAGAACCTATTCAAGAACAAAAGGGCACCAAAACATAACCTTTCCCGTAAAGAAAAAAGTGCCTCGATGAATTTGTCATCAAGAAAGCAAACAAGGGGGGGCGCTATTGTGGTTTGGGGTAAGGATATATATAAGATATATATGACAAAGAGGCTCATCGTCAACTAAATAACATTGAGTTTTACCAACCTTTGACACATAATCCAACTGAGTCTCTCAAAATAGAACGAAGAGAGATGCTACCAGAGGCAAATGAAAAAGGTTGAATTTCTGAAGCTGAACTAAGATTCCTATATAATGGAAAAACCATGAATGGCTTCTTTCTACATGCTTCCAAAAATACATAAATGTGTGGAGAATCCCCCAAGTAGACCTGTGATATCAGGCTATGACAGTCTTACTGAACCAGTGTCAAAGTATGTTGACTATTTTATTAAACCATTTTTACCTTCACTTCCTGCTTATGTCCAGGGCACTACTGATGTGCTCAACAAGATCAAGCAACTGGAAAACATAAGTCCCTGTGCCTTTCTAGCCACTATGGATGTTGAATCATTGTACACAACCATAGAACACACACAGGGCCTAGCAGCACTCAGCCACTAAGTGCTCGGCCAGAATCTGAAATGCCACCCAATGATTTCTTATTGTCACTGACAGAATGGACTTTGACTAATAACATTTTTATTTTTCAGGACATAGTATTTAAACAGACAAAAGGGTGTGCTATGGGGGCTTGCTATAGTCCTTGTTATGCAGGTTTATACCTGGGTAAATGGGAAGAAGACTTTGTGTTAAACCATGAAAGAAACAGCCTTTTGAAGGTAGTAATTATCTGGTAGTGATGGTACATTGATGTCGGTTTCTTTTGGTCTGGGTCAGAGGCAGAGCTACTAGCTTTCCATGTCTTTTTGAATGGTATTAACCCTAACATCAAGCTGTCTCTAGATTACAACAAGGAGAGCACACATTTTCTAGATCTTATGATCTTTAAAGACAATCAAGGAACTTTGCATACATCTATATTTAGGAAACCAACAGACAGAAACACCATACTACATGCCAGGAGCTTCCATCCCAATTGGCTCAGAATGTGCCTTATGGCCAGTTCCAACGAGTGCAGAGAACTTGTGACCAGGAAAAGGAGTTTGAGGCCAAATCTAAGGAAATGGTATCACACTTTCAGGAACGGGGATATAGAAACACTATCCTACAGAAAGCATACACTAGAACCAAACACCTGGACAAACTTTACTACAAAGAAATGCTCCCAAACAAAAGATAGCAGTATTTGTTACAACATACAGTACAGAGGCAGAAAACAAAACTGATTATAAAGAGGAATTGGGGGGGGATTTGAGAGTGATGATATACTCTGTCAGGTTTCCCCTGAACCACCATTAATCAGTTTTAGGAGATGCCCTACTCTACAAGAAACTGGTACACAGCCATCTTCAACCAGACACCCAACAAACATGGTTGGGCCCAAATCCCAAGGGGTCCTACAAGTATAACCATTGTAACCACTGCACAAATGTACAATCCATAAATGTCTTGGCCTGTATTACATCTCAGAAGCCACCATTAATCACTTCATTAACTGTAAAACCTTGTTTGTCATCTATAGGTTGGAATGTCCCAGTTGCAAAGTTTTTTTTTTTTTTTTTTTTTTTTTTTTTTTATTACATTGGAAGAACAAAAAGACGTTTGGAAAGACAAAGGAAACTTAACCAAAGGGAAGCTTTTTGGATCTACAAATGAAAGGCTACTAAACAGCCAGGTCTAAATGAGGACCTAGATTTTACTGTGTTTTTGTAAACATCTATTTGTTTTTTGCAAAGATCTATTGGTTTTAGTGGGGTTTTTTGGTAACTATTGCCATTGGTTGTATTCACTATGTTTCTCTAATTCAGCTTTGATGAATATTGTGGGCCAAAATGACGCCATCTGGGAGTTTTGTTTTTTTTGTTTGTTTTTTTTTGTTTTTGCCGACACCCTCTCTAGGCCACAACACTATGTCCATGTGGAAGATTCCTATTGGTGGAATACCACTAGAAAAGGGCCATTTTTTTCCATGAGAACTCTTGACTCCCTGACGAAAGCTTGATGCTGAAACGCGTCAGTTTGTTTTTGAAGGTTTAATATGACCATGCCACAACAACAAAGGCATTTTAATTGTTAAAAAACAGAATGCCTTGGAGTTTTCTTTGATTTTGATGTCTATACGTATCTCATCCAAAGAGCACCTCAAACTCGATCTGAGTCCAGGAAGCGCTCCTACCCAAACATTGTTTGGTCATATATTGTCATGGATAATTTGTTTGTGAAATATGCGCATTTGTGTCGCCTGGGTACCTTCCAACATAGCTGTGTATAATACCACACGTTTATAGTGTTCTCGCCCTTTTTAGTACAGTCTAGCTTGATTGACAATTAATCGATCCAATAGGTGACAGAATAAGCTTTCTAACAATGTATAACATGTCTAATTTTGCTTTTTGACAAAGACAAAGACATTTCAGAAAGCAATACTCAGTGAGCCATTTAGAAGACAGAAACAAAGTCATCTTTTGATTTTGGAACATTTATTGAAGTAAACTATATGCATGGAAGATGCCATTCACACACACTTCCAGGTTGTTTCAGGTTATAGTCATAGAGTATTTATACAATATACACCGTTATTTCTGTTTCATGCACACAATGAATTTGACTCCGGAACAGTTACCATGAGTGCCTTACAAAATACAAAACAAGAAACACAAAAGCCAATGAATATTAAAAAGTGCTTAATGTAAAAAGAGCATATTGTAGCGCACTCTTTAGACATAATTCACCATAATCGGTGGTTTCATGTTGGTTCTACACACGCAGTTATATTGTGTGCTCTTCTGTGTTAGGCAGACACGGTCCCTTTAAGAGAGTGCTTTCTGGGTAATGGAAGCTACGTTTATTATTGTTTGAGCAGCGCCATTTTCGGCTCGCTAGCTGTGTGTGCTGAAATAAATGACACACAAACATTTGTGTAGACAAAGGTAGAAATTGTGCGTCCCTACTTTCCTAAAATTCCTAGAAATTACACAATATACGCCATTATTTCTGCTTCACAGTTCTGGTTTAAATATTGCACATACAACTTTGAAATATTATACACAAAATGTATGTGCCATTTTGAAAAACAGTTCCTGTTTGGCTGTAAGCACAGGGGGACATCACATTCCTTGCACTTCCACGGAGTGTTCTGTTTTTTCCCAATGTCCATCCTGCAGAGTATGCATGCCTTGTGACCAATCGAAGCCACCTTGCTGGCATCCAGAGTCTGTGTGGCTGTAGGCACAGGCACATGACCATAACTTTCCCGTCTAGATACATTCCTCCTTGAAAGCCTTGTGAGGCATTGCTTCTTGTTGTCCCAGTGATGTATGTATTCTTTATGTAGGATGTATGCATTTGTGGCTGCAATGTCAAAGAAGTGTAAAAACAATTTCCGGTACCATCTCATTGTTTTGTGCTGTGCTGTGTAATATTGTATCAGTTGGTCTGACAGATCAACATCCCCCAGATCAACAATGTGTGCATTGTACTGGATGATAGGTGAGGGGCATGGAAAGTTCTTTGAAATCCAGACACCATCTTGCTTCACCCTCCGCTGTATTGTCCCCAGTGAATGCTGCATGGATGGCGGAACAGACACCTCTCGTGTGTCCATCCACTTCACAAAAACCACCGTAAAGCTCCTCTTCCTGACTTCTTAGTCAGAACATTACATGCAGTGCGTGGACATTCCTTCCTGTTGGCCCTATATGTCCCACAATCACCAAAGATTTGTCCATACAAGTCGCTGAAGAGCTTGGGGCTTGTACAGAAATTGTCCATGTACACATGATATCCAGAACCCAAGAATGCACGATTCACAAGTGACATTACAGAGTTATAGGAAAGTCCTTGTCCTGTCTGAAAGCTGTTCTTTCCTGTGTACACAGCAAAATCCACAGTGTATCCATTGCCTGAGTCACAAAGTACAAACAACTTGAAACCCCACTTTGTTGGCTTTTCTTTCATGTACTGTGTCATACCAGTCTTTGCTTTGGTTGCTACCATTCTTTCATCCACTGCAAGGTTAGTAGTATATATCCTACACTTTCTGTCAAAAATGATCTATGACCCCTGTGATTTATGACCCCCCCTGTCAGCTTTATTGACAGGTCAGTTTGACTGACAGGCCAGTTTGTCAGTGAGGTTTCTGACAACTCCCCCAGGCAGTGTTTAAAAGGAGACATCTACCAGTTAAGCTACCCCAGCACTCTGAAACACTGTGCACTCTACGATACTAAAATGGCAGCATCAGCGGCAACAAAGTACTACTGCAGATGACAAAATGACTTTTGCGCCAAAAAAGAGAAAATTGGAGAGTTTGATCCGATTTCTTCAAAGTGTGACGGATGCTGAGGAATACGAATGGATGTTGTCTGATGGACGTGTTGGTGAATATGTTTTTGACAAAGTTACACCATCTGCGAAACTATACATCGTTGAATCCAGCTGGGGGGCATTTGAAGACGACATGTTGCACATTTCATTCCCTGCTAAAGACTGGAGTTTGTTTAGAGAAAAAGTTTGTAGAAACCTTGAAGTCCCTGGTTTGGACTGTGTCTACAGTGCCACGTGGAATAGCGCAACACCGCAATAAGGCTACTACATATTTGCTAATCATCTTGAAAAGGATCCTGATTACATTTATATGTGTAGCGGTGAATACACATTCGTAAGGGATCGTAAAGAAAACGATGTCGAGAAGATCATGCATGACCTGAAAGTTATGTTTTTTTGGAAAGACATGTCTGTTCTACATGACGTTTTCAAGAAGATAGACAGGTTGTTTAAATGGTGTGACGTTTTGGATAGATACCAAGACATCAAAGTAAAACTTTTTCAGACTTGTCAGTCTGACCTCGAGTGTGGCTGTGGGGTGGCCCATTTGGAATCACCGCCCATTCTCTAAGAGCATTAAAAAGGCCGACACCTCCAAGACAGTTCATCTCAAAGACTTGTTGACGCACTGACTAACCATGTCGCTGGTAAATGAAGCTGCAATGCCTGAAGACTACGGATGGCTTGATGATTGGTGCGAAAATCCAAAAAAAGAATTTGATATACATTCAGAGGTCTGAGTCTACTGAATCACTAACAACATTGCCTTCAGCAGGATGCATAGCCTCTACAACCCCTGGAGAAGACGTGGCTGGACGTATAGCAATGCTGGGCTTCAGACTCATAAAGGCAGCTGTTGGTGTCATACTAGAACACATCATTGGTGTAAAGTTGCGGAAATGTTGTTTTGGCTGTGGAGTGAGTCACCCGAGCCAGTAACAGCATTCATGTCTCTTTGAACCTAACGCATACTTTAGCAGAAATACTAGTCGATTTCCAGCTTGAGAGAAACGTTGATGCATGTTTAAATTTTTAGACTACAAACTCACAATGTGTCATGGTAATCTTGTTGAAAATAAAAGTTGTGAATCAAAGCAAATGTCATTATTTGTTCAGGTATTTGGCGAGCAGGTATCATGACACATCTTGTGAAATCTGTTTACTCTAACTCTAACAAGGGTTCTTTTGGCGGTAAAACATGCTTAAAAGCGGCTGTGTTCATAGACACAGGGGTGCGCATGTCTGACAAACAAGTTTCTGAGTGGTTAGCCGGAGAGTATGCCTATATGCTTCACAAGCCTGCACGCATTAACTATAATAGGAACAGAGTGCATGGTATCGACATTCAATTTCAAGCTGACCTGGTTGATATGACTATGTACTCAAAGTAAAATGACAACTTCAAATATATATTGACTTGCATGGATGTTTTTAGCAAATACGCAGACGTTTTAAAAAACAAAACAGGAGCGGACATAGCAAAAGCATTCGAATCCATACTGAAGGAAGGAAGAATACCTCAAAAACTAACAAATAATTATCAAATAATTAAATGAAAGATTTAAGAGAGCCTTGGATAGGCTATTTTGACTCATTCTCACATTCTAGCAACATCAAAACAGACACGGGTTTAATACAATGATTTATTAAACAAACGTACAAACAGAACATACACAAACTAATCTAAATGGGGAAACTGCTGAATACGAGAAGGTATGGGGTGCGTATGCGTGTGCGCACATGTCCCTTTGTCTGTGGACAAAAGGGGGAAGGGTAAATGGCGGGTGGTTGCGTATGTGTGGGGTACAGTGCAACCAGCGTGGCTGAATAACCAAGCTCAGCTAGGTATTGCTTCTGGTAGTGCCGGAGATAAGCCATGATGATTTTATAGCTCCGTGAGGTCAAGCCAGTCCTGGGCAATCCTGCCCTGAAAGCAAAGTCCTTCAGGGCCTGATAGACATAGGGGGGGTCCCAGCTATACGGTATGGTGAGGTCCAGCACACCCAGGCCCATTGCCCATAGGAAGGGGGTGGCATAGTACCTGGCAAAGGCACCAGAGGCCTTTCCCATCTTCCCAGCGTTCTGGACCAGGGCGGCCAGACCCTGCACCATAATGATTTTAACTATGTCCGGGACCCCCCGCCCCCTATTCCTCTCCTCTTTGAGGAGGGTGACTCTGCTCAATTTTGCCATGTTGCTCCCCCAGACAAAGCAAAAGGCCAACCTAGTAATTTGCTTTCTGGTGGCCTTGTCTGGGGGAAACACCCTCCCCACATAGAGAAGAATGGGCAGGACAATTGCCTTCAGGACGAGAATCTTACCCGCCATGGTCAGGGGCCGCGCACTCCAGCTCCGGGTTTTGTTTCGGACGTGGCGTAGGGCTCCCTCCCAGCTCGATCACCCTCCTCCTTCAGCCTGGAAGGTCACCCCCAAGAGCTTGATGTTATCTCTGCGCACAGGGAAGGAAACGGTTAGCAGCTCACTATAATGAGGAGACAGAAACAGTTCACTCTTGTCCCTGTTGACCAGGGCTCCAGTGGCCGTACAGAAGTCGTCCAACACCTTGGTGGCACAAGCGATGGAGCGGCTATCTGTGGCGACGATGGTGATGTCGTCCATGTACGCCATCACCTTTAGCCGCTCTCCCCTAGCCCCCGGCAGCGGGTAACCCGCCACTCCAGGGCTGGCCCTGATGGCCTGGAGAAACGGTTCCAGGTAGGTGACGTACAGGAGAGATGCTAGAGGGCACCGCTGCCTGACGCCAGACCTGATGGCAAACGGGTCAGAGGGCTGCCGGTTGACAACCAATCTGCCCGTTATGTCAGTCAGGCAGATCTTCGTCCAGCACCGGAGGGGGCCAGGGATGTTCATTCTCTCCAGCACTCTCTCCAAGCACACGTGACTCACCCGGTCAAATGCCTTCTCCTGGTCGAGGCTGAGAAGGCACAAGGGGGACCGCCGCTCCCCGGAGTGGATGATTAAATCCCTCACGAGGAGCAGGTTGTCATTAATGGTCCTCCCCTGCACGCTGCAGGTCTGGTCCAGTCCGATCACCAATGTAATCAGGCCTTGGAACCTCCTCATCAGCGCCTTCGCCATGATCTTATAGTCGACTGAGAGGAGGTTGATCGGCCGCCAGTTGCGGAGGTCCTTCAGGTCCCCCTTCTTTGGGACAAGAGCTACTGAGCTCTGCCTCAGTGAAGCCCCCAGCCGCCCCTCCCTGTACACCGCTCTGAAAACGTCAGCCACGTCCTCCTTCAGGAGATCCCAGTAAGTTTGGTAGAACTCAGCTGGGATTCCATCAGGACCCAGAGCTTTGTGTTGATTAAGGAAGAGCACGGCCCAGGTGAGCTCCTCGGTGCTCAACTCCGATTCCATCCGCTCATCACCCAGACGTCTGTCAAGGCGGCCCAGGAAGGCGTCCATGAGAGCCCCGTCGGAGGGCCTCTCACTGTAAAGGCCCCCGTAGAACTCCCTGGCCACCTCCCGGACCTCCGCCTCTTCAGACACCACCACACCTCTGTTATAGAGAGACAAGATGTTGTTAGTCTTAGACCGTGCCCTGCGGAAGAAGAACCTTGTGCACTTCTCATCCTCCTCGAGGCCCTGGAGCTTGGAGCGGAAAGTATATTTTTCCCGCTCTTCCCGGTAGAGGGTGGTGAGGCTCGGCCGAGTCCGTGCGATTTCACTGCTAACCTCCAGGCCTCGGGACTGGAGGAGGCTCAGTCTCTGGAGGGCAGCATTGTGATACAAAAACTTCCCTCCTTTCCTTCGCCTTCCTCCGCCCGACTGCCCGGAAGTAGCCTCGCACTCGCTCCTTCACCATCTCCCACCACTCCACCGGGGAGTCAAAAAGGTGTTTCAGACTCACCCACTCCAGGTAACGTCTCGAGAAGGAGAGTCGCACCTGGGGGTCTTGGAGATGGCTGATGTTCATTCGCCAGAGCCCCTTACCCACGGTTATTGGTTTCTTCCAGGCCAGGGACACGGTCACCATGTGGTGGTCCGAGAAGTGCACCGCCTGGATGGAATAAGCGGGCACCCCCAGGCCTGGGGAGAGCAGAAACAAATCGATCCTCGAAGAGGAGCTACCAGAGGAACTCACCCACGTGTGTTGGGGGGGAGAGGCGCCCCCGGCATCGCGGAGGGAGAAGTTCTCTATGAGGGACCGCAGCAGGTCGCTGGATCGGTCCCGTCTGGGTCTGCTGCGGTCCTCGTCTGTTAAGGCACAGTTGAAATCCCCCCCCACGACAACCGGCGTTGTGCAATGTAATAATGGTGCTAGTTTTGGGAAGAGGGAGACCCTCTCGGCCACGCTGGTGGGGCCGTACACATTGATGACCCTGAGTGGGGAACCCCCGACCTTGAAATCGGTGAAAGAGGATTCGCCCACTCTCGGTGCTAGATGTTACTCGCACATAGGGATTTTTCACCAATGTGCCGACCCCATCAGCTCTGGCGATGTTAGAGCCAGACCAGAGAGAGTCTCCCATTCTCCATTCCTCCCCCAGAACGCCATCCAACTCCCGGAACGGAATGCCACATTCCTGGAGCAGGATGAAGTCTGAGGGGGTCTGTGAAAGAACGGAGAATACTGTGTGGCGTTTGGCGGGGTCTTTGATGCTGCGGGTGTTGTGACTGATGGTGTCATGTTTACTGTTGTTATGTGTGATTTATGAACCTATATTGCTATTGGCTGTATCTTTGCAGATTTTATTGAATTTCTGGTTTAAGGATGTCCTGGTTATTGAGGCGCCTACTCACCCCCGGACCATGTGCACCCACAGGCCTCCCCTCCTGACTGCCTGGGAGGTTCCGTCCTGGAGAGGTGGGGGCAGGTGTTCTTGCCCCAGGCTTCCCCCCAGTCCCTGGAGGGCCCTGAGAGGAGGATGATGGTCCAATCCCTTTAACAGGGTCTGGACCAGAGGCAGGCTGGTCCCTGGTAGTTTTGGCTTGGATGGTGATGGTGTTTTGTAGTATTTCTTTGTGGTGTATGGGTGGTGGTGTAGCTGGTTTTGCAGGGCGAGGAGGGGGCTCAGGCCTGGCTGTGGGTTGTGTTCTATGTTCTGGTTTGGAATGTAGCTGTGTCGATTTTTTTGTTGGGTGCGTTTTTTGGCGAACTATTGCTGGGTTGGGAGGTTGACTGGGAGGTTGTTGACTTGCTGTGGTTGAGGATCTGATGCGTTTGCCTTTTCTTTTTTTTTTGCTTGTTGCCAAGGTGTTATTGAATTGTCTGAATCAGTTGTCGAGGAGTCTGACTCCAACACCACAATGGGGGTGTCGGAGTCAGGCTCCTCCTTGACGGTGACGGTGTTGGTGGGTCCTAATTGGGCAGGGGGCGCTGTGAAGTTGGGGGTTCCGGGGGTGGTGATGCCGAGGGTAGGGTCTTGTACTGTGGTCTGTGCTTTGGGGGTGGGCTTCCAGGCTGGGAAGAGGTTGGAGTGGGTGGTCTGGTGCGTGGCATGGGGGTAGGTGGGGGAGGCGGTGGGGCCGAAGGGGGGGCAGCGGATGATGGAGGGGGCGCGGTGCTCCTAGCCCTGTTCGCGTACGAGAGGGGACAATCTCTAAAAAGATGCCCCCTCGCTCCAGAGAGGTTACAGGGCCTTGGGTCCCGGCACGCCCTGGTCTCGTGCTCGCCACCACAGGTTTTGCGCTTGACCACTGTGCAGGCCGCGGCTAAGTGACCTAACTCGCCGCAGTTCCTGCACAGCTTGGGCATGCCATAGTAGAACACCACGCCCCTGTGTCTCCTGAGCGTGATAGAGCTGGGGATATGGCATACCCCCCCTGGTGCAGAGGGGTCGGGCTTGAGTTGGACCAGCCATTTTCTGGCTCCGGTCCAGACTCCGTCCTCATCAAGGACTCTCCGGGCTTCTGATCTAACAAGACCATACCTGCCCAACCACGTACTCACATCGTGGTCCTGTACAGCCTCGTTATAAAACTGCACAGTGACCACCTTGTTTTCCGTGTCGGACAGGGGCTCTACATCAAAATTACTGAGGGGAGCCTTACCCTTCCCCTCTCTGTAGAGGTTCCAGAACCTCTCCAGGATGTTTGCAGACTTGAAACTGATCTCAAAAATGTCTGCGTTGCCCGGAACCTTCACCAGGCAGTTCAGGTCGCCAGGCACAAAGCCCATAGCTCGCTGGAGCACTGCCCGGCTGAATTCCAGGCGGGTCAAACCTGTCACTCTCCGGGTGCTGTTTGGGGCAGCGGCATTACTTGCCCCCCCAGTAGCTGCTGGCTCAGCGGCGCCCCCTACGGCTGCGCCCTTCGCCCCTTGTGCTACCTGGGGGGGGGCACTGGCACCGCTGCCCCCTTCTCCGCTGTTTTTGAAGGTCATTCGGATGGCGTTGTGGCGTCGGACCCCTGGCTGTGCTCCCGTAGCCATCCTCCCTCTCCCTCAGGCCGGACCTAAGCAGGTGGAGAGAAGAAGAAGCACGGGAACAGCGCTAAGTGGTTGTTGGTCCGTCCCAGGGGGACCAAATGTTGCCGCACCAAGGGAGCTGGTCAGAGGTCAGCTCCGCAAGAAAAAAAGAAACATTTTCCACCAACTACTCCAATGTACATACTGTATCACTTTGGCTCACAGAGTCTGTAGAGCAACCCTCCCCAACCCCCCCCATTCCTCCCGGACCCAATCCTCCCCCCGTACCTCCCTATCCACCCTCACCTGCTCTGCCACCCTCCCCTGAAACCTAAAGTATACTTGCGATGGTGTCAGAATCCTGACCCTCTTCCCCACCACCGCCATCCTATCCTCCCATAAGACCACCTTCGCATGCCCCAACACCTTCCAGAGCAGCACTGATCTCTTATCCCCGGGCCCCCACACCCCTTCCCCCTGCACAATTTTCCTTTCAGATAGGACCACTGCCACTCCCACCCCTTGCAACATATCCTGCACTTTCCTCCAATATTTCAAAGCGAAGGGACACTCCCAAAAAGCGTGCCCAACCGTTTCCGGCGCCCCGCACCCCCTCGGGCACACTTCAGTGTGCGCACACCCGTGCCGATAAAGCACCTCCTGCACTGGTAGCCTGCCCCAGGCACAACACCAGTGCATGTCCCTCACCTCCCCAGGGACTTTTCCCCCACGTATTTTGGCTCACTCCACCCCCCTCGGAAGCCCTACAGAGGCCGAGGCCTGCCCTGCATTCAGCTCTTTATACAAAGCCCGGTGGTCTTATCTCCTCTCCTCCCTTGATTTTGCTACCGTGCTCCTCCCCAGGCAGCGCACCGCCTCCCGATAGGGGAAGGACAAACCCTCTGCCCTTGGCACCGTGTGGAAGAGTGGCTCCACGTGTCGGAGTGCGTTCGCCAGGTACATTCGTGCAAAATAAAAACATTTGTGCGCTGCTCTCTTTAAAACCACGCTACATACAAAACTGGTGTAAATTACCTCTAATTTTAAGGGGATCCTGGGCACACCCCGCCCCCCCTTGTCTACTGGCAAGTACATCGCCTCCCGGCTAATGTATTCATATTTCCCATTCCAGAGAAACTGAAAAACTGCTCTGTTCAGGGCCAGCTTTACTCGGCCTGGGATGGGGAATACGTATGCCAGATGCAATAGCATTGGTACCACCACTGCCTTCAGCACCACCACCTGCCCAGTGATTGAGAGCCTGCGCTGTGCCCAGAGCCTCAAGCATGCACGCACCACTCCCAGCCTGGACCTCTAATTACGTGCAGCGCTATCCCTCTGACAGAATGAGACGCCCAGAATTTTCACCCCTTCCTCACACCGTCGGAAACCCCCGCAATCACTGGTGTCCCCCACCCATCTCCCGCCGAACAAAACCGATGATTTTTGCAGGTTAACTTTAGACCCAGTGCCCTCAGCAAATTTCTCAGTTAAAGCTCTGACCCTTTTTAGGGCCTTCACTGAAGACACGAAACAGGTTGTGTCATCAGCATATTGCTGAATCCTCAACCTGTTCCCTGCTGCCCCCGGAATCGCAAACCCATCTATTTCCGGGTCCTGCCTCACCAGCTCTGCAAAGGGTTCCATGGTCAGCACGTACAGCAGGGGGGAGAGTGGGCACCCCTGCCTTACCCCACCCGCCTGCTGCACTGCCTCACTCAGGTGCCCGTTCACCCTGATGCAGCTGTACACCTGGTTGTACAGCATCCGCACCCAGCTCCTAAAGCCTGGCCCAAACCCCATCCTCTCCAGCACCCTAAACAGGAATTGGTGCTGGACCCGATCAAACGCTTTTTCCTGATCTAGGCTCACCAAGGCTAAAGGAAGTTTCCTATCCTCCGCCCAGTCTAGGACATCTCTCGTCAGGAGCAAGTTCCAAGCAACAGACCGGCCTGGCACCCCACACGTTTGGTCTTGGTTCACCACGCTACCTATCACCTGCTTTAACCTCACTGTTGCTGTTTTTGCCAGTAGCTTGTAGTCCACTGTCAGCAAGGTTAAAGGCCGCCAGTTCCCCATATTTGTCCTGCACCCTGCCTTGAACACCAGCGTTACCACCCCCTTCCTCATTGAATCTGCCAGGATCCCCTCCTCCAACAGCATCCTGTACACCTCCAAGAGGTCAGGCCCAATCAGTCCCCAAAAGGCAGTGTAAAACTCCTTTGGAAAGCCGTCATGCCCTGGCGACTTCCCGTCCTTCATCGTGTGCAGCGCCGCTGTCACCTCCTCCAAAGACAACGGCGCCTCCAAGGCCAGCGCCTCCTCCTCCCCTAAACTAACCCCCACACGACTCAGTAATGCCTCTTGAACTTCAAGATTACAGTCTCGCCGGCTAAAAAGGTTGGCGTAGTATGTTTCGGTGACGTCCAACATTTTCTCGTTCTCCGTCACTACCCCCTGTTCTGACTCCAAACCCACCATCACAGCAGCGTTCCGTTTGGCCTTTACAGCTTGCAAAAAATATGCCGAAGGTCTCTCCCCCCTCCTCCAGCTCCCTCACTCTCGCCTGAAAAGCTAGGGAGCGAGCTCTCCCCTCCAAAATCCCCCTAATCCTCCTCTTCACCCCTTCATACACTGCCCACTCCACTGCTACTCCCTTGTTTAGCTGCCCGTGCAGATATTCTAAGCAGGAGACCCACTTCCTGAGCTCCCCCCTTTCCTTTCTCTGCGCAGCGCTGCTGTACCTCCTGCAAAACTCTCGGAAACGCCCCTTGGAGTCTTCCCACCACTCCACTACTGACGGGTACAATGGTTTCAGAGTCCGGACAGTTCGATAAAATTTTTTGAACTCCAAGCATGTCATGTTGAAGTACCAAAAACCAGGGCCCCACTCTGGACCATTTCCCCCCAAGGAGACCTCTAACGCGTCATGGTCTGAACACCAGACAGGTATTAACGCACAACCCAGGACCTTCTGCTCCCTCCCTACAAAAAAGTAATCTAAGCGCCTGGCTACTCCGCGCGAGTTCCTCCATGTGTACCCCGCCCCTCCTGGATGCACCACCCGATACCCATCCACCAATGAGTACTTGCTGAGCAGCCTAGCCAGCGCCTTAGCAGAGAAATCCCCCTCCCCTGGGTTCCGCCCTACATCAGTGCCCGCACCTAACCTGTCTAATGACACATTAAAATCTCCTCCGAGGATCACAGCCCTGGATGTTGTCAGACACCCTTCCAAATCTGCCAGCACCTCAAGCCTGCTCCCCCCTTGTGCCGGTGCGTATACATTTACTATTCTGAACCTCCCTGTCCCATACCTAAAGTCAACAAAAACCACCCTCCCTGCCACTACCACCACCACCTCCTCCATCCCAAAGGAGTGGCCCCTAAATAAAACCCCCACACCATCTGCGTGGACATTCCCCACAGACCAACCTGATGGTCCGCACCCCCATTCCCGAGAACCCGGCCACATCTCCCTCATCCTTCAAGTGTACCTCCTGTAGGAGGAAGATGTCCCCCCGCATTGCCCGCAAGGATGCGAACACCGCCGCCCTCTTGGTCGGGTCCCTCATCCCCCGCACATTCACCGTGATGTGTTAAATTCATTGTAGTAAGGATTAAAATGCAGCGCACACCCATCACCTCTATGCCTTTCCATCCTCTCCTCCACCCTTCTCTCCCCCCCCTCCTGGGACATCCCCATAGCCTCCACCAACCCCTCGACATTCCGTCCTTCCAGAAGGGCTGAGGGGGAGCTCACCTCCATATTTATCTCCCCCTCCCTGCCTTCTCCCACAACAGACCCTTCCAGCACCCCATAGCATTTGGACAGTTCCACCTGAGGCAGTACCTTTAATCCCTTTGGGGGGGTCCGGTCTCCCTTCATGGACCTCTTCCTTGTCGGGACCTCCGTCCAGCTGTCACCGATCCTTCCCCCGGAAAGGGGCTGTCCCCCCACAATACTGGTGTTTGCAGGTCTGCCGAGGTCAGCAGCACCGCTCCTTCCCCCGTCGGGATCGAGTCCCCCTCCTGCACGCTCTCCTCTCCAGGGGAGAAGAGAGCTGGGGAAGACGCCTCCCCCACAACTGTCCGCCGCCTCAGGCACGCCTCCAAACCAGTGGCCACGGGTGCTCCGGGCCCAAACAACCCCACCATCCCCAAACCCCTGCCAAAACCCCCCACACCGCTAGGCCCAGACCCTGACGCCCCTCCGCCTCCAGCTGTAGGGACTCCCGCTCCTCCTATGCCCCCTGATCCGGAGACCTCCTCCACTCCAGCATCTGCTCCTCCAGCAGGGTCTGGTAACGCCAAACCATCCCCGCCAGGCACTGTCCTTTGAGCTAAAGCTCCTGTTTCAGACTCCTCTAAATCCCGGGCTGGCCCCGGCGCAGCTTCCTGTACAGGCTCCGCCCCCCGAGCCGGCCCCGCCCGGCCCTCCACCAGGTCTGCGTTCGGAGCCGGCCCAGCATTTTCCTTTCCTGCCTCAGGCTTCTTCCCCCTCGTTGCCGTATCTGCCTGCACTGAAGCAGCGTAGGACCCCCTCCTTTCCGGGCATGCCCGGAACAAATGTTCAGGGCTTCCGCACAGAGTGCATGACTTTGGCGCCACGCAGTCCTTTGTCTCGTGCTCAGGAGACAAACAGTGCCTACACCTGCTTGTTGAGCACACCTCCTTTATGTGCCCAAATGAGCCACACCTGCGGCAGTACAGGGGCTGTCCCGGGTAAACGAGAGATCCCCTGTCGGGGCCAATAGCAAAGGAACCAGGGGGGTGAGAGAACCCTCCCACGCCCTGGGAATCCTGTTTAAACCTTACCATAAACCGGCGTTTTCCGTTCCAAAAACCAAATTTGTCCTTAATTTTAGTCCCATCCCGCACCTCCGAGCAGTATTTTCTCAAAAAAACAAATCACATCTTCTTCAGGCACAAAGGGGTTATACATATGCACTGTTACCGGTCTTAGTGCCTTAGCGAACAGCAACTCCACCCTAACCCCCTCCATTTCAGGTGCACTTTTAATTGCCTTGTAATTAGCATGCAAATTGTAGCAGGCCGCCTCAGAATACAAAGTCACATCGTAAAATCCCCTATTCCCAAAATCTTGTAAAAGAAAATAGTGCCTGGGTCCACATGCAGCAAATCTTTCAGAACTTTCGTGACAAAAAAATCCAAATTAAAGCACTTACGTCTCTCTGATTTCTCCTCTGCTTCAAACCGTATCGTATTCCTCAGCCGCACCTGATAGGCCGGCAATCCACTCTCCTGCATCGTCATCGCCTTCTTCGAAAATGATCGTAGCCAAAAGGCCGAGAAGCGATGGCCTGAAAATTGGCCACAGCTGGCCGCCGCCGCCCAGGGGAATCCGATCGCGGGGTCCGGACGGACCCAGTCCCCGCTCGCCATTGGTCCGGGGCCCCCCCTCAACGCTTCCCCCGGGACCTCTGGCCGTCACCTCGGCTCCACCCACAAAGCCCCACGTCCCCTGCCACGGCAGCTGCCTACATGCTAAAGGCTCATAACGCTGTTTAATTATGCAAGCACTCGCAGAACAGCTATGTAATTACCTAGCTAAGCAAGCTAGGAGGCAGTCCATACTCTATAACACACGTACCTGACAAGTCACAAACCAGGGACACGCGGCGGCAACAAGTCATCAACAAGCTCTCTTGAGAACAGAAAAGTCGCCCCGTCCGGCGGACGGAGCATCCAAAAATAGCACAAACTCAGGAGTGTTCCTCTCCACGGAAATCTTTAGTAAAAGGCGAAAGATTTGTGCGTGATGAAGAGAAACCCGAGCACACGTGGCCTCTCGCCGTCACCAGCCGCCGTAGGCCCTCCCGGCCCGGAGCCGCAGGCCCGGAGTTGTCCGTCGGCACGCAATGGGGGACGCAATAACCGCCCGACTGGCAGAGGGCGCAAGCGAGCCGCGGACCGCTGCAAACCGGCTCGCTAGCTGACTTACTTAACCAACTTCACTTACCCAGCTAGCTGACGAAGAATGATAGAAAGGAAGAAAGAAAGTTTTATCGTGTGTCTTTCTTTCTATTTCTTTTATTTCAAAAAAAAAAAAAAAAAAAACCCACAAGGACTCAGTTGCTTGTCTACTCCACGAAGAAGCAACAGCAACAGCCCTTCCTTTGCACCCAAAAATAGAGGCGCACCGTTCCCGGACGTACTGCAATACCGGGTCGATGCGTGGAGTGGACGGAGCAAGCTCCTTCTCTGACTCCCAGTCCCAAAAATCCATTTAATATGTAGTCCCCAGATAGGGGACGTATCAGATATTAAACTGATAAGAACAGATTTTTTTTTTTTTTTCATAACACTCAGACCGTATTGCCTTCCTCTGACTTTACAGCACGATCATCAACGCTGAGACCACCAGACTTCCATCTGTCCCTCAGCCCACTTCACGCGCAGAAGGAGTTACCGTGCCTCCTCATTGTGCCACAAATCCAACCCAAACATTATATTCATTATATACATTTTATACATTTCTATTTACAGACACGTTCTTCTGCATGTCCCCTCTAGACCTGCATCACAACTCTTCATAGTGAATCGTCAAAAGTTTCAAAATACATTACCTTACATTTAACCTTGACCATTGCACAGAGTAGCCAAAACCCATTCATATGCTCTATTTACCAATCTTATTTATACCGAACTCCAGGGAATGAAGTCCTACTGAAATACAGCACAAAATAACAATAAAATGGAAAACAAACATTCTTGACATTTTATTGCAATGAGGAAAAGGCCCAACCTAGGTTCCCCCATTTGTTCTGCACCCAATCCCACCCCCTAACTTCCCCTTCCATCCTCACCCTATCAGCTACCCTCCCCCGAAACCTATAAAATAGCTGAGAGGATGTCAGAATTCTGACTCGCTTGCCCACCACCGCCATCCTATCCTCCCACAGTACCATTTTACCATACCCGAATATGTCCCATAATAAAGCAGATCTTTCCAAGGCCCAAACCCCTTTCCCCACCATAACCATCTGCTTTGACAAGGCGATTGTCAGCCCTGCCCCATATATCATGTCCTGTACAAGTTCCCAATACTCGGCAGCAAAAGTACATTCCCACAGCGCGTGCAGAACTGTTTCTACCTCCCCACACCCCCTTGGACACAGGGGGCTCTGCGAACAGCCATGCCTAAGAAGCACTTCACGCACCGGCAGCCGTCCCCAGGCACAGCGCCAGTGGAGATCTTTAACTGCTCCCGGAGCAGTACCATCGCTCAGTCTTCCCCAATCCACTCCTAGGGGAATACCAGCCACATTGGTACCTTGTCCAGATGCCAAGATGGCATACCAGACCCGATGTTGCACTAGAGTTTCCTTTGTCAAAGTTGACGCATCTCTCCGCAAGGTACTCACCACTGCCTTGTAACCTGGAGACAGTTCCTCTGCACGCGGAGCCGTATGGGTCAATGGCACTAATTTACGCAAAATGTTTGCCAGGTACAGTCTAACAAAATAAAAACATTTATGCGGTGCATTCCCTAACAAAATCCTACAAGCAAAACTTGCATACAACACCTCTAGTTTTAGGGGGATTCTTGGGACATCCCGTCCTCCGTTCCTCAGCGGCAAATACATGACCTCCCTACTGACATATTCGTACTTGCCAGCCCACAGTAATTGAAAAACTGCCCTTGTTATCGCAAGCTTCACCCTAGCCAGGACCGGGAACACATATGCAAGGTGGAGCAGAAGCGGTAACACCACCGACTTCACTACTACCACTCTCCCTAATAGCGATAACTGTCGCTGAGACCACAATCCCAGACACCTCCGCAGCACTCCCAACCTAGCCTCCCAATTCTGCCCTGCACTGTCCCGTGGAAAAAACCGGATACCCAGAACCTTCAGTCCCCCTTCACACTGGGCAAAGCCTCCACAATCCCCAACTTCTTCCGTCCATCGGCCACAAAGGAGAACCGATGACTTCTCCATGTTCACCTTTGATCCCGTGCCCGAAGCGAACATCTCAGTGACCTCTCTAATATGCCTCAGTGATCTAATGGAAGCCACGAAAATAGTCGTATACTGGAGAATTTTCAGCCGCTCACCTGCCGCACCGGGGATGGGCAGCCCATCTATCGCAGGATCACGCCTCACTAGCTCTGAGAATGGCTCCATGAACAGGACATAAAGCAGTGGCGAAAGAGGGCACCCCTGCCTCACCCCACCAACCTGCTCCACCGCCTCCCCCAAGAAGCCATTAATCCGCACATTGCTATAGACCTGTCTATACAGCGTGTGCAGCCAACCAAGAAAGAGAGGTCCGATCCCAAGACGTTTCAATACCCTAAACAGAAACCTGTGCTGAACTCGGTCAAAAGCTTTTTCTTGGTCAATACTGACCACCGCTAGAGGTAAACTCCTGTCCTCCACCCAATCCAGGACGTCCCTCATTAGCAACAGGTTCCACGTACATGAACGCCCCGGGACCCCGCACGTTTGATCTTGGCTCACTAACCTGCTCATTACTCCCTTTAGCCGGAGGGTTGCAACCTTTGCCAAGATCTTATAATCTGTCGTAAGCAAGGTTAGTGGCCGCCAGTTCTTTAGCTCCGCCCGGTTCCCTGATTTAAATAGAAGTGCTACTATCCCTTTCCTCATGGAGTCCGCTAATAACCCTCTCTCCAGGATGGTCTTATATACTTCTAACAAGTCAAGCCCCAGTAATTCCCAAAAAGTGATGTAAAATTCTTTGGGAAGCCCATCATGGCCTGGTGTCCGTCCGTCCCTCATTGATCTCACCGCCTCTGTTACTTCCCCCATCATCAAGGGTGCTTCCAAGGACTGAAACCCCTCCTCCCCCAATCTATTCCCTACGCAGTCCAGAAGGGCTGCTTCAACCTGCGGATCGCACTCACGCCGACAGAAAAGGTCTGCGAAGAAATCTTTCGCCATGTCCAACATTGCCTGTGTCTCTGTGACAAGGCCTCCAGTGCCCACCAGACCATGCATGAAGGAGACATTACACCTCGCTTTAACAGCCTGAAAGAAAAAGGCTGTAGGTTTTTCTCCCTCCTCCACCTCCCTGACCCTTGCCTGAAAGGCCAGGGACTGAGCTTTCCCCTCCAAAAGCCTTCTTATCCTACTCTTTACCCCCTCATACTTGGCCCACTCCACTGTCACCCCCGCATTTAGCTGCGCGTGCAAATATGTCAGACATTTAGTCCACTTGCCCACCTCCTCCCGTTCCCTCCTCCGCATAGAAATGCTATGCCTCCTAAAGACCTCTCGGAAGCGGACCTTTGCTGCCTCCCACCACTCCACCACAGAGGGGTAAAGAGACCTCAAGGCCCGACCGATTGATAAAAGGCAGAAAACTTTGTCTTAATATTACCGGAATTTAGCAAAGAAACATTCAATTGCCAAAACCCTGGCCCCCAACTATGATCTTTTACCCTAAAAGACATCTGAACCGCATCGTGGTCAGACATCCACTGGGGAAGAAGCCCGCACTTTAACCCTTTCTGCTCCCTCCCAACAAAAAAGTAGTCCAAGCGACTGGCCACCCCTCGTGAATTTCTCCACGTATACCCTACGCTATTTGGGTTAACCGCACGATACACGTCTATTAGGGAAAAATCTCCCACTAAATTTGCCAGTGCTTTCCCCGAATAGTCTGATTCTCTTGCCCCTGAGGCGCCCACACCATCCAGCGAGACATTAAAATCTCCCCCCAAGATGACAGTCCGGGCAGTGGACAGGCAACCTGACAGTTCGCAAAATAATTCTAACTGTCTCCCGCTGTACACATGAGCATAGACATTTATGATTCTGAATTTATCAGAACCAATACTATAATCAATAAACATCACTCTACCTGCTACCACCTCTACCACTTCCTCAATAACAAAAGAATGGCCTTTGAATAATATTCCCACCCCATCAGCATGTACATTGCCCACCGACCAGCCAGAAGGCCCCCACACATACTCCCTAGAAAAAGCCGCAACATCTTCCTAATCCTTCAGATGGACCTCCTGCAGAAGGTAGACCTCCCCCTGCATCCTTGCTAATGATGCAAAAGCTGCTTCATGGGGTCCCTCAGCCCCCGAATATTAACTGTAATAAAGGACAATTCCATTTAATCTAAAAGGTAAATTACCACGTCAAAGTGAAACTCACTACCATACCAAAATTGACACTCCCCCATCCTTCCCTTCATCCTGCACGCTCCCCACCTCTGGAGACATCCCCATTGCCTCCACTAAGCCCTCTACATCCCACCCTTCTAACAAGCCTGAGGGGGAGCCAACCTCCATTTCCGTTTCTCCCCCCACCCCAAGCTCATCCCGCTCTAAAGCCCCGGTCAAAGCCGCATAGCGGTTTCCCACCACAATTTGTGGCTGTGCCTTCGCCCCCCTTTGACAAACGTCACCCCCTGATGCTGCCCGCTTCCGAACCCCAACCATAGCCCATTCTGCCCCAGCCCCCTCCTCCGAAAAGGGGCTATCTCCCCATGAAGCCGGCGTCTGCAGATCTGCTGTGGTCCGTAGTGGCGCTCCTTCTCCTGATGCAGTCACTTTCCCCTGTGGGACTTGCTCAGACACTGAAGACAACAGCTCCGGAGAAGCAACCTCACTTGAGGCTGAAAGCCTGGATCCTGGATCCCTAGATGCCCCAGGTCCAAACATCCGGACATACCCCCTCGCACAAGTCACGTTATAACTCGGCACTGAAGCAGGGCTAACCCCAGCCTCAGCAGCCACCACAGAACCCGGAACAGAAGCCGGATCAGAGACAGCCCCCACAGCAACAGCTGCAGACTGTTCAGCAACCGGGACCAGAGAAGAAGCCGGAGCCGGAACCCGGGATGAAGGCGAGGCCTCTGTCAAAGTCAGTACCGTGCCCACCTCCTTGACTGGACCCACCGCTAAACCAGCAACACTGTCCTCTACCGGAGTAATGCCCGCCCCTTGGACCGACTCTGATCCAGAAGTGGGCTCGTGCACTGCCTCCTGCCCCGGCGCCTCAGCAGGTCCCGGATCAGCTCCAAGCTCTGCACCTACCTGTGGCTGACCAGCAGGAGGCACTCCATCCGATGTGGATGCCACCTCAGCCCGACCAGCCAGCACTGCTCCCCCTGGAGGCCCCAAATGTCCTCCCAAATCTGCCAAGGTGGATTGCATGAGGCCCGCATAGGATTTTTGTCTCACAGGGCATCCGCGAAACAAATGTTCTGTGCTTCCGCACAACGTACAAGTCTTTGGTGCAGCACAATCCTTTGTTTCATGGTCCCCGGACAAACAATGTCAGCACTTTATTCCCACACAAACAGCCTTCACGTGGCCAAACGAGCCACACCTGCGGCAATACATTGGCTGCCCTGGATACACTAAATAGCCTCTATCTGGGCCAATAGAAAAAGTTGCAGGTGGGTGATAGTGTCCACCCACACTCATTGGATCTGATTAAACCGCACCATATACCGGCGTTTGCCGTTCCAATGTCCAAATCGATCTTTAACTTTCACCTCATCTCGTATTTCCTGACAGTATTTCTTCAAAAATAAAACTACATCGTCATCTCTAACAAAAGGATTGTACATGTGAATAGTTAGAGGTCTTAAAGCTTTAGAGTATAGCAGCTCCACTCTAATACCGTGCAACAACTCTGAGCCCTTACACTCCACATATCGATTATATAAATTAAAACAGGCAGCCTCCGAGTAAAAGGTAAGATCAAAAAATCCCCTACCTGAAAAATCTTGCAAACAATAAATTGAATCTGATTCCACCTTCAATAGACCTTTCAGAATCTCCGTAACAAAAAACTCTAGATTGAAATTCTTCCTCCGATCCGCTCCTTCTTCCACTTCAAAACGTACCGTATTCTTCAACCGCGCCCGATAGGCCGGTAATCCACTCTCCTTCGCAGCCATCGCCTTCCCACAATCTTGATCTTCGCCAAAAGGCCGAGAAGCGATGGCCTGAAAATTGGCCACAGCTGGCCGCCGCAGCCCAGGGGGCCGGGAATCCGATCGCGGGGTCCGGCCGGACCCAGTCCCCGCTCGCCATTGGTCCGGGGCCCCCCCTCAACGCTTCCCCCGGGACCTCTGGCCGTCACCTCGGCTCCACCCACAAAGCCCCATGTCCCCTGCCACGGCAGCTGCCTACATGCTAAAGGCTCATAACGCTGTTTAATTACGCAAGCACTTGCAGAACAACTATGTAATTACCTAGCTAAGCAAGCTAGGAGGCAGTCCATACTCTATAACACACGTACCTGACAAGTCACAAACCAGGGACACGCGGCGGCAACAAGTCATCAACAAGCTCTTTTGAGAACAGAAAAGTCGCCCCGTCCGGCGGACGGAGCATCCAAAAATAGCACAAACTCAGGAGTGTTCCTCTCCACGGAAATCTTTAGTAAAATGTATCTTTAATGGTTATATATACACATTTTACATTTTTTAAGACATATTGCTTTTTAAAAATCAAAACAGTAACAAAAGCACATTTAAACATAGACGTTCACAAAAATACAAGACAAAATAACACTCAAAAGGATTATATGAAGCAAACATAATTTACAAATCAATATTACATATATCTATACTAACACTCACAAAGACAGTAATTATTTTAAGAATTTAAAAAATGACATTTAAAAAGGTAGACTACAGTACGTGTGCTCGGGAAAAGGTGTAAGGAGCGGGTGCCCCTCCTAGGGGGGTGGACTATATGATGAGTTCTTTCCAGTGGTCCACCCCCCATTTCTCTCTCGCCAGGTCCTTGTTTTTGCGGAAGTCCACCAGAACGCCGTCCTGAAGGAGGTTTTGTATCCTCCTCCGGAGAGTGACGAGGTCCACAGTTGTTTTCTGGTAGACCTTGATGTTCCTCGTCTCCCACAGGACCTGCTTGATGGTGTTAACGATCCCCCACTGACGCTGGAGCTCCGTGGTCTTCAGTCCCTGTCGGGGACCGTAAAGGACGCTCTCAGCCGTCAGGGAGGACCTTGGCAGCAACCTGTTATGGGAGACAGAGGAAACAACAAGGCCCCAGACCCGCCTGGCCACGGTGCACTCCCAGAACAGATGGTGAATGTGTTCTGAGTCAGTGCAACCGTGGGGGCAGCGCACAGTCAGGGCTGAGTGCCTGCGGTACATAAAAACCCTTGTGGGGAGACACCTGTGAGCTGTCATCCAGGCAATGTCTTTTTGTTTGTTTGTAAGACATTTGTGTGTCATGTTTGCCCAGATGACTTGCGGGTCCCAGGCCGGCCCTGACCTCGGGAGCGTGGCGGTCTCGCTTGATCGTAAATGAGCCATGATGTTTTTATAGCTCCACGAGGTCAGGCCAGCCCTGGGCAATCCCCTCCCGAAGGCAAAGTCCTTGAGGGCCTGATAGACATAGGGGGGGTCCCAGCTATACGGTGTGGTAAGGTCCAGCACACCCAGGCCCATTGTCCGCAGGAAGGGGGTGGCATAGTACCTGGCAAAGGCACCAGAGGCCTTCCCCACCTTCCCTGCGTTCTGGACCAGGGCGGCCAGACCCTGCACCATGATAATTGTTACTATGTCCGGGACCCCCCGCCCCCCATTCCTCTCCTCTTTGAGGAGGGTGGCTCGACTCAGCTTTTCCATGTTACTCCCCCAGACAAAGCGAAAGGCCAACCTAGCAATTTGTTTGCTGGTGGCCTTGTCTGGGGGAAACACCCTCCCCACGTAGAGAAGAATGGGCAGGACGATTGCCTTCAGGACAAGGATCTTACCCGCCATGGTCAGGGGCCGCGCACTCCAGCTCCGGGTTTTGTTTTGGACGTGGCGTAGGGCTCCCTCCCAGCTCGTTCGCCCTCCTCCGTCAGCCTGGAAGGTCACCCCCAAGAGCTTGATGTTATGTCTGCGTACAGGGAAGGAAACGGTTAGAGGCTCACTATAAAAGGGAGACAGAAACAGTTCACTCTTGTCCCTGTTGACCAGGGCGCCAGTGGCCGCACAGAAGTCGTCCAACACCTTGGTGGCACAAGCGATGGAGCGGCTATCTGTGGCGACGATGGTGATGTCGTCCATGTACGCCATCACCTTTGGCCGCTCTCCCCTAGCCCCCGGCAGCGGGTAACCCGCCACTCCGGGGCTGGCCCTGATGGCCTGGAGAAACGGTTCCAGGTAGATGACGTACAGGAGAGATGCTAGAGGGCACCCCTGCCTGATGCCAGACCTGATGGCAAACGGGTCAGAGGGCTGCCGGTTGACAACCACTCTGCCCGTTATGTCAGTCAGGCAGATCTTTATCCAGCGCCGGAGGGGGCCAGGGATGTTCATTCTCTCTAGCACTCTCTCCAAGCACACATGACTCACCCGGTCAAATGCCTTCTCCTGGTCGAGACTGAGAAGGCACAAGGGGGACCGCCGCTCCCCGGAGTGGATGATTAAATCCCTCACGAGGAGCAGGTTGTCATTAATGGACCTCCCCTGCACGCTGCAGGTCTGGTCCGGTCCGATCACCGATGTTATCAGGCCTTGGAACCTCCTCATCAGCGCCTTCGCAATGATCTTATAATCGACTGAGAGGAGGTTGATCGGCCGCCAGTTGCGGAGGTCCTTCAGGTCCCCCTTCTTTGGGACAAGAGCTACTGAGCTCTGCCTCAGTGAAGCCCCCAACCGCCCCTCCCCGTACGCCGCTCTGAAGACTTCAGCCACGTCCTCCTTCAGGAGATCCCAGTAAGTTTGGTAAAACTCAGCTGGGATTCCGTCAGGACCCGGAGCTTTGTGCTGGTTGAGGGAGCGCACGGCCCGGGTGAGCTCCTCGGTGCTCAACTCCGAGTCCATCTGCTCATCGCCCAGACGTCTGTCAAGGCGGCCCAGGAAGGTGTCCATGAGAGCCCCGTCGGAGGGCCTCTCGCTGTAGAGGCCCCCGTAGAACTCCCTGGCCACCTCCCGGACCTCCGCCTCTTCAGACACCACCACACCTCTGTTGATGTAGAGAGACAAGATGTTATTAGTCTTAGACCGTGCCCTGCGGAAGAAAAACCGTGTGCACTTCTCATCCTCCTCGAGGCCCTGGAGCTTGGAGCGGAAGGTATATTTCTCCCGCTCTTCCCGGTAGATGGTGGTGAGGCTCTGCCGAGTCCGTGCGATTTCATTGCTCACATCCAGGCCTCGGGACTGGAGGAGGCTCAGTCTCTGGAGGGCAGCATTGTGATATACAAAAGCTGCCCTCCTTTCCTTCGCCTTCCTCCGCCCGACTGCCCGGAAGTAGCCTCGCACTCGCTCCTTCACCATCTCCCACCACTCCACCGGGGAGTCAAAGAGGTGTTTTAGACTCACCCACTCCAGGTAACGTCTCGAGAAGGAGAGTCGCACCTGGGGGTCTCGGAGATGGCTGGTGTTCATTCGCCAGAGCCCCTTACCCACGGTTATTGATTTCTTCCAGGCCAGGGACACGGTCACCATGTGGTGGTCCGAGAAGTGCACCGCCTGGATGGAGTAAACGGGCACCCCCAGGCCTGGGGAGAGCAGAAACAAATCGATTCTCGAAGAGGAGCTACCGGAGGAACTCACCCACGTGTGTTGGGGGGGAGAGGCGCCCCCGGCGTCGCGGAGGGAGAAATCCTCTATGATGGACTGCAGCAGGTCGCTGGATCGGTCCCGTCTGGGTCTGCTGCGGTCCTCATCTGTCAAGGCACAGTTGAAATCCCCCCCCACGACAACCGGCATTGTGCAATGTAAAAATGGTATTAGTTTTGTGAAAAGGGAGACCCTCTCGGCCACGCTGGTGGGGCCGTACACATTGATGACCCTGAGTGGGGAACCCCCGACCTCGAAATCCGAGACGAGGATTCGCCCACTCTCTACTATGTTGCTTGCTGTTATATGTACATAGGGGTTTTTCACCAATGTGCCGACCCCATCAGCTCTGGCGATGTTAGAGCCAGACCAGAGAGAGTCTCCCATTCTCCATTCCTCCCCCAGAACGCCATCCAACTCCCGGAACGGAATGCCACATTCCTGGAGCAGGATGACCTGTGAAAGAATGGAGAATACTGTATGGCGTTTGGCGGGGTCTTTGATACTACGGGTGTTGAGTGTTGAAATTGTTAATGAAAATGTCATGTATATTATTATTGTGTGTGATTTATGAACCTATCTTGCTATTGGCTATGTCTTTACAAATTTTATTGAACTTCTGATTGAGAATGTCCTGGTTATTAAGGCGCCTACTCACCCCCGGACCATGTACACCCACAGGCCTCCCCTCCTGACCGCCTGGGAGGTTCCGTCCTGGAGAGGTGGGGGCAGGTGTTTTTGCCCCAGGCTTCCCCCCAGTCCCTGGAGGGCCCTGAGAGGAGGAAGATGGTCCAATCCCTTTAACAGGGTCTGGACCGGAGGCAGGCTGGTCCCTAATAGTTTTAGTTTGGATGGTGATGGTGTTTTGTAATTTTTCCTTATGATGTATGGGCGGTGGTGTTGATGGTTTTGCAGGGCGGGGAGGGGGCTCAGGCCTGGCTGTGGGTTGTGTTCTCTGATCCGGTTTTGGGGATGACTGTGTTGGGTTTGTTGGGTGAGTTTTTCGGCGAAGTATTGCAGGGTTGGGAGGTTGACTGGGAGGTTGTTGACTTTCTATGGTTGGGGATCTGACACGTTTGCCCTTTCTCTTTTTGATTTGTTGCCATGGTGTTATGGAATTTTCCGAGTCAGTTGTTGAGGAGTCCGACTCCAACACCACAATAGGGGTGTCGGAGTCGGGCTCCTCCTTAACGGTGACGGTGTTGGTGGGTCCTATTTGGGCAGGGGGCACTGTGGAGTTGGGGGTTCCGGGGGTGGTGATGCCAAGGGTAGGGTCCTGTACTGTGATCTGTGCGTGTGGGGGTGGGCTTCCAGGCTGGGAAGAGGTTGGAGTGGGTGGTCTGGTGCGTGGCATGGGGGTAGGTGGGGGGGGCGGTGGAGCCGGAGGGGGGGCAGCAGATGGTGGAGGGGGCGCGGTGCTCCTAGCCCTGTTCGCGTACGAGAGGGGACAATCTCTAAAGAGATGCCCCCTCGCTCCGCAGAGGTTACAGGGCCTTGGGTCACGGCACGCCCTGGTCTCGTGCTCGCCTCCACAGGTTTTGCACTTGACCACTGTGCAGGCTGCGGCTAAGTGACCTAACTCGCCGCAGTTCCTGCACAGCTTGGGCATGCCGTAGTAGAACACCACGCCCCTGTGTCTCCCCAGCGTGATAGAGCTGGGGATATGGCATACCCCCCCTGGCGCGGAGGGGTCGGGTTTGAGCTGGACCAGCCATTTCCTAGCTCCGGTCCAGACTCCGTCCTCATCAAGGACTCTCCGGGCTTCTGATCTAACAAGACCATACCTGCCCAACCACGTACTCACATCGTGGTCCTGTACAGCCTCATTATAAAACTGCACAGTGACCACTTTGTTTTCAGTGTCGGACAGGGGCTCTACATCGAAATTACTGAGGGGAGCCTTACCCTTCCCCTCTCTGTAGAGGTTCCAGAACCTCTCCAGGATGATTGCGGACTTAAAACTGATCTCAAAGATGTCTGCGTTGCCCGGAACCTTCACCAGGCAGTTCAGGTCGCCAGGCACAAAGCCCATGGCTCGCTGGAGCACTGCCCGGCTAAATTCCAGGCGGGTCAAACCTGTCACTCTCCGGGTGCTGTTTGGGGCAGCGGCATTACTTGCCCCCCCAGTAGCTGCTGGCTCAGCGGCGCCCCCTACGGCTGTGCCCTTCGCCCCTTGTGCTACATGGGGGGGGGCACTCGCACCGCTGCCCCCTTCTCCGCTGTTCTTTAGGGTCATCCGGACGGCGTTGTGGCGTCGGATACCTGGCTGAGCTCCCGTAGCCATCCTCCCTCTCCCTCAGGCCGTACCTAGCAGGTGGAGAGAAGAAGCACAGGAACAGCGCTTAACGGTTGTTGGTCCGTCCCAGGGGGACCAAATGTTGCCGCACCAAGGGAGCTGATCAGAGGTCAGCTCCACGAGGTGCAGTGGGACCTCCCTTCCGGCAGCAGTCGCCAGGCGTTGATCCAAATAGTTGGTCTCACTGGATCCGGGCGCCGCCACCGTCGTCGGGGGGAGGTCCTCAGGTCCCCCTTTCTGCCTGCTCCTCGGCCTCGTCCTCCGGGTCCACTTGATGGTCCTGCTGCGGCCTGAGGAGCAGAAGAGGGGAGCCAGGAAGCGAGGGCGAAGACTCGACGAAGATGGAAAAGGCCCGGAGAGCGAGCCGCTAGGGGCCTTCTCTCCGGGCTGCACTGCACTCCCCTCTGGTCTCCGGCGATGGGCGTCCGCAGCAGTGGTGTGGTCCCCGGATGGCGGGAGTCTTCTGGCAGGGGATCCTCTTGGCGCTGTCCTGGCTTCGGCGTTGGGGAATCAGCAGGCCGCGGTCACGCCACTGGTACCTGCCTATCCCCAACGCTATAAGGTCCGGCCTGGTCCGCCGGCCTGATGCAGTGGACACAGCCGCGGTCAAGCCACTGGTACTGCGTCACTACACCAGACCTTCAGAAAGAGAGCGAGCGAGAGAGAGAGGGACGCAGAGGGAGAGAGAGAGAAAGAGAGAGGCACGTCCGCTCGAATCACACAACAAAAATCCACGAGCCCACTGTCCTCAACCAGATCACTGATAGAGGGCAGTAGCGTCACCAGCCGCCGTAGGCCCTCCCGGCCCGGAGCCGCAGGCCCGGAGTTGACCGTCGGCTGACCCCCGCGCATTACCCCCGCGCATTACCCGCGGAAGGGGGGGGGGGGGGGGGACGCAATAACCGCCCGACTGGCAGAGGGCGCAAGCGAGCCACGGACCGCTGCAAACCGGCTCGCTAGCTGACTTACTTAACCACCTTCACTTACCCAGCTAGCTGACGAAGAATGATAGAAAGGAAGGAAGAAAGAAAGAAAGAAAGACACACGATAAAACTATTTATTTTATTTCAAAAAAAAAGGAGGACTCAGTTGCTTGTCTACTCCATGAAGAAGCAATAGCAACAGCAACAGCAACAGCCCTTCCTTTGCACCCAAAAATAGAGGCGCACCGTTCCCGGACGTACTGCAATACCGGGTCGATGCGTGGAGTGGACGGAGCAAGCTCCTTCTCCGACTCCCAGTCCCAAAAATCCGTTTAATATGTAGTCCCCAGATAGGGGACGTATCAGATATTAAACTGATAAGAACAGATTTTTTTAAATTATTTTTTAAATTTTTTTTATTGAAAACCCCACAATACATACATCACAAACATTACGCACATACACCTGCGATGTCTACATCCAAGTACATTTACATTTACAAGCACCTATTTACATACATTCTCAGCCTCACCCTCCAACAGCCGCATCGAAATAATAATACAATGGCCCCATTTTGCCCTGCCTCCACTAACATCAATATATTTTTATTATTTAAACCCTATACACCAATACATCAAACCTTTCTCAGTCCAATTACCCCGCCATTCTACTACTTCCACAAAACAGAATAAATCATATACTGCCTACACATACAGGTCCTTCCACCTTTCCTTTGCTTGGTGGTACCCCAAGGACACCTCCTCCCATTGCCTCCTTCTTCCCAACTCTCCTCTTACCCTCCCGACCACCCTTTTATACCCCCACTTGATATTATGCCTCACTAGGAGACCCCTTGCCTCCCACAGACCATACTTTGTAAGGCTTACCACCAGCCACCACAAAAACCTTTTCCACCCTTTCACCCCCTTCAAACCCTTCCCCAAGGTTATACCCTCGTAACTGAGTCCCCTTATCAAATCAAAAAACAAACCCAACTCCTTCCATACCCTTTGGGCGAACGTGCAGTCCCAAAAAACATGCCTGACTGTCTCGTCAGCCATGCATGTGTCCCTTGGACAGAACTTGTTCCGTGTGAGGGAGTGTCTATAAAGGACCTCCCTCACCGGTAGACGCTTGTGTACCATCAACCAGTTCAGGTCCTTCAGGTTGTTTTCCAGGCCTTTCATCTGCACCCCCCTCCACGTCTCCTCTGCCACCCCCCATATCCTCACCCTCCCTAACTTTTCTACCAAGGCCCTGTACAGTGCCCTATGGCTCAGGCACAAATCCCCATCCTTGCACTCCGGGAATCTTTTTGCCCACTGCACCACCTGCTGGTACTGCTGCGGCAGCCCCTCCGCTCTAGGGAATCTGTTGTCCCAACCCCCTAAGTGCCTCAAAGCCGTCCCTGCCCACAGCCTCAGAAAGAAATAGGCCGCATGCGCAGTAGGCCTCGCCATCTCCCTGCACATGGTCACATACGCTATAACGTCGAGCTTCAGCGGGATGTTCGGCACCCCCTTTCCCCCTTTCTCCACCGCCTGCATCATAAGCTCCCTGGTTATATATTCGTATCCTCCCCATATGAATTTAAAAACCATTCCCTGCACAACTCTCCTCAGCCTGGGAGGCAGAGGGAACACCTGCGGTACATAGATCAGCGCAGGTAGCACCTCCGCTTTGAGCACCAAGATCTTCCCTGTGACGCTTAAACGCCTTGCCTTCCACAACCCCAGTTTCCCTTTCACCTTCCTTATCCTGGCCAACCAGTTCTCTTCCGCGTCCCTCTCCCCTCCAAATCCCACCCCTAAAATTTTTATCGGCCCCTCTGCACAGGCCAGCCCGCATATATTCTCCCTCCTCCCCTCCCATCTTCCAAAGAATTTTATCCTTGACTTACCTATGTTCAGTTTGGACCCTGACGCCCTCGAGAACCTCTCCACCATTTCCAGGGCCCTCTCCACACTCCTCTCACAAGTCAATATAAGGGTGGTGTCGTCGGCGTATTGGGCCAACTTCACCACCCTCCCCCCCCCTCCCGGCAAGACCAACCCTCGCATGGCCCTATCCCCCCTTATCGCGGCTGCTAGCGGCTCGATGTACATCACGTACAGCAGTGGTGACATCGGGCACCCCTGCCGCACGCCTGACCCCTGGAGCACCATCGCACTAAGGTGCCCGTTGATGTTCACCCTGCTCCCCACCCCTGCATACATTACCTTTACCCAACCCCTAAATCGCGGTCCAAAACCCATCCTCTCCATTACTTTAAACAAAAAATCATGCGACACCCTGTCAAATGCTTTCTCCTGGTCCAGGCCCACCAGCACGAGCGGCAGACTCCTGTCGCGTGCCCAGCTGATGGCGTCCCGGACCAGGCGAAGGCTCCAATGCCGCTGACGGCCCTCCACGCCACAGGTCTGGTCCCAATCAACTACGTGCTTCAACGCCACCTTCATGCGCCTGGTTAAGACCTTTGCTATTGCCTTGTAGTCTACGCATAAAAGCGTGACCGGCCGCCAGTTCCTGAGGTCCTCCATGTCCCCCTTCTTAAATAGGAGAGAGATTACCCCCTCCCGCATAGAGTCCCCTAGCCTCCCCTCCTCAAACATCTCCCTAGCCACCTCTAACAGGTCCCCAACCACCAACTCCCAGAACACTCTATAAAATTCTGCTGGGAGCCCGTCCACCCCTGGCACCTTACCTGTCTTCAGGCTAAACATAGCCTCCCTACACTCCTCTAGCGAGATGTCCTTCTCTAACTCCCCCCTCCAACCTCCCCAAGAAAAAATCCCCCTCCCTAAGATCCACCTCCCTCCTCCCAAACAAATCCTTATAGAAGCTCACTGCCACCTCTACCATCTCCCCTGGCCCAGTCTTTAGTACCCCATCTGCCCCCTTTAGTCCCCTCACCACCTTCCTCCTCCTACGTTCCTTAATGGAGCCAAAAAAATATGCGCTGCATGTTTCATTCTTCTCCATATACTCTCCCCTCGATTGCCATAAGAATCTCTTGGCCCTCCCCTCAAACACCCTCCTCAGACGCTCTTGTAGGTCCGAGTAGCCCTGCCAGGATCTATCCCCTTTTAAATTCCCACACACAAAAAAATCCTCCAACTCTGTTTGTAATGAAAAAAACTCACCTCTTTCCCTCCTGGCTTTGGCCTTACAGTAGTTCACTGCCACCCTTTTAGTGTTCCCCTTCACCCATTCCCACCACTCCCGCCCAGAGCCAAACATCTGCCTCATATCCCTCCATCCCCCATAGGCCTCCCTATATCCCTCCACAAATTCCTTCTCCCTCAACACACTGACATTCAGCTTCCAGAAACCCCTTCCGAAAGCCGGCACTCCCATCCCCAGCTTACTTCTCACCCAGTGGTGGTCAAAAACCACACTGGGGAGATCTCCGAGGCTGCCACCACTATGTTCTGTGGAGCGAATATAAAATCAATCCTGCTAGTCGCTCCCCTTGAGTTCCCCCAGGTTGCCCCTCCCCCCCCCGGATTGGCTTTTTTAAAAGCGTCCTGCAAAGACAAATTATTCACCATCTTACACAGGTACCCCAAACTAAAGTCCCCTGTACCCTCAAAAGAAACATTGAAATCCCCACCCACCACCAGGACCCTATTCGTGAGGCAGACGGCCTCCCTATCCCCAAACACCTCCCTCCTCCCCCCCGGCTCTGCCGGTGCGTACACACATAGCAGCCTGAGCTGCAGCCCTTTCCAGTCTGCATCTACTGCTAATACCCTCCCCTGCACTACTGAAAAAACCTCTCCAATACAAAAATCTCACCCCTTAAACAAAATCCCTACCCCCGAGGAATGCACCCCCCCACTCCCCATCTAGACTCCCCTTTGTCCACTCCCCTGAAAACCTTTCAGAGTCTTCCCTGTCCCTTAAATGGGCCTCTTGCACAAAACACACGTCAAAATGAACTGTGGCTAAATACATAAAAACGGCTCTTCTTTTCTTTACGTCCTGTAACCCCCTCACATTTACAGTAAGCACCTTTAAGTAATTTTCAGCCTTTGTCATTTAATGAACCGAGAAAAGAAAGCCCCTCAAATTAAAACCACGGTCTGACTTCTGAGGGCACAGTCCCAGCCTCCTCCTCCCCTACCCCCGCACCGACCTCCGCCTCGTCAAAAGACACATAGGCTGAGGCGTTCGGAGACGTAGGAGGGCTATAACTATGCTCCTCGCTGACTGGAGAAGCTAGCAAACCTACCTCTCCCCCGCTGTATGCTCCCTCCTCCCCACCCTCCCCCCTAGCTAAGCCCCCCCCTTCCTCACCAGCCGCAGTTCTGGAAGGTCCCGTCTCCTCACTGTCCCCCCACCTCAGTGGGGAGAAGCGGTTCTTCAGGGCCACAGTCCCTGAAGGTGGAAGTCCTGAATACGGCCCCGACACTGCAGGTGACCCCTGCGGTTCCTCCGCCTTCCTCAGGGCCTTCTGCCGTCGCTTCCCCTTCGCCACCTTGCCGTCCGCCTCTCCCTCAGCGGAGCTCTCCTCGGACCCCGTGCTTTTCTGCACCCGCTGCCTCCTGGCTGACTGGCACATGACACTCTCCATCTCCTCCTCACCCACCCCCACTCCCTCAGCGCCACCAGCCTGCTCCGCCTTGCCGCCACCTTTCTGCCCCCCCACTGGTGCCCCCTCTATTACTGGAGGAACCACTTCCACAGCCGCCCCTGCCTTCTCTCCGTTCCCCTGCTCCACTCTCTGCTGCCCAGGGACCACTTCCTGACGGTCTAGATGTTTGTGAGCATCATCAGGACGGCCCCTCCCAGCAGCCGCACTCGCGTACATCCTCGTCTTCGTCGTTGTCGTCCCCGGGCAGACGTTGAAAAGGTGCCCCTCCGCTCCACAGCCATGACATCTCTTCGGGTCTGGGCAGGCCATGACAGCGTGCCCGCTCTTCCCACAGTTCCTGCATTCTATCTGTGAGCAATTCTCAGCCACATGCCCAAACCGCCTGCACTGCCTGCAGAACAGAGGCTGCCCTGAGTAATAAAGATACTCACGGTCAGCCCCTATGGTGAAATAAGCCGGCGGATGCAGAAGCCCGTCATGGCCCCCTGGATCCTCCTTCAGGAAAACCCGGAACTGGCGCTTTCCGTTCTAGATCCCGAAACCATCCCTCAGCCATCTCGCTCCCACCAACACTTGCCTGTACCTTGAGAGGAAGAAACCGAGCTTCTCATCCCCAACGTAGGGATTGTAAGTATGGATCGTGATGATCTTGTAGTTCTTCCTTTATAATGAGGACACAGCGAACAGCACCAGTGGCTCTTCCATCTGCTTTTCCAAGCACCTCCTGTAGGTTTCTTCAAACGCCGCCGCCGAAATGAAGGTGAGGTCGAAAGCCCTGGCCGCCATATTCTGTTGTAAGCAGAACACAGCTCCAGGATCCACCTTCAAAACGTCGATCAGCACCCCCTTGATAAACTCTCCTTGTTCCATCATCTTGCCTCTTTCAGCAGTCCAGGTGAATCGGATTGTATTCCGCAGCCCAGCTCCAGCTGGCTGAAACGGCGTCCCCTTCTGAGCCATTGTCGATCGCAGTCTTCAGGTAATGCACCATCCGAATCCTAGCCAAAAGGTCGAGAAGCGATGGCCTGAAAATTGGCCACAGCTGGCCGCCGCCGCCCAGGGGGCCGGGAATCCGATCGCGGGGTCCGGCCGGACCCAGTCCCCGCTCGCCATTGGTCCGGGGCCCCCCCTCAACGCTTCCCCCGGGACCTCTGGCCGTCACCTCGGCTCCACCCACAAAGCCCCACGTCCCCTGCCACGGCAGCTGCCTACATGCTAAAGGCTCATAACGCTGTTTAATTACGCAAGCACTCGCAGAACAGCTATGTAATTACCTAGCTAAGCAAGCTAGGAGGCAGTCCATACTCTATAACACACGTACCTGACAAGTCACAAACCAGGGACATGCGGCGGCAACAAGTCATCAACAAGCTCTCGAGAACAGAAAAGTCGACCCGTCCGGCGGACGGAGCATCCAAAAATAGCACAAACTCAGGAGTGTTCCTCTCCACGGAAATCTTTAGTAAAAGGCGAAAGATTTGTGCGTGATGAAGAGAAACCCGAGCACACGTGGCCTCTCGCCGTCACCAGCTGCCGTAGGCCCTCCCGGCCCGGAGCCGCAGGCCCGGAGTTGACCGTCGGCACCCCCGCGCATTACCTGCGGAAGAGGGAGGGAGGACGCAATAACCGCCCGATTGGCAGAGGGCGCAAGCGAGCCGCGGACCGCTGCAAACCGGCTCGCTAGCTGACTTACTTAACCACCTTCACTTACCCAGCTAGCTGACGAAGAATGATAGAAAGGAAGAAAGAAAGAAAGAAAGAAAGACACACGATAAAACTATTTCTTTTATTTCAAAAAAAAAAAAAAAAAACCCACAAGGACTCAGTTGCTTGTCTACTCCACGAAGAAGCAACAGCAACAGCAACAGCAACAGCCCTTCCTTTGCACCCAAAAATAGAGGCGCACCGTTCCCGGACGTACTGCAATACCGGGTCGATGTGTGGAGTGGACGGAGCAAGCTCCTTCTCCGACTCCCAGTCCCAAAAATCTGTTTAATACGTAGTCCCCAGATAGGGGACGTATCAGATATTAAACTGATAAGAACAGATTTTTTTTATTTTATTATTATTTTAAAATGTTTTAATTTCCATTCTTTACATGGGACATTTATCCCCACATTGTACAAAAAAACCAAGCATGCTTGCTATATCTTTCGTGGCTGCTGGCGGCCAAATGAAACAACAACAATAAATAATTGGTTAAACAGTCAAATAAGGCACATAACATGAGGTAACAGGCCTAACACATACACCAAGCTAGGTGTCTAAATAAGCCCCAGCCCCCCTTTCCAACGCTCGAGGGGAGCATGGTGACCCCATCTTTTTTCATCCCATTTAACTCTTTCCCTCAGCTCTCCCTCCACTCTCCTTGCCACACCTTCCACTCCCCATACTTTGTTTGAGCCTACTAGCTCCATCCTAGCCTCCCACAGACCTCTCTTATATAGGCTGATGATGAGCCAAAGAAGGAATCTTGCCCTGGCCCCTCCAGCCACCCTTCCTGCACCCCTCTCCACCCTTGCCCAGGTCAGTGTGAAGCCCCCCCCTGCCACCTTGTGCATGAGGCTTTCGGCCCTTGCCCACACCACCCCCGCAAAAGCGCAGTCCCACAAGACGTGCCTGATTGTTTCGGTTCCTAAACACCCGATTCTGGGGCATTTGGGAGACCTCGTCAGGCCGTGTCTGTATAATAAGTCCCGCACCGGGAGACTCCTGTGCAGGCACAACCAGTTCAGGTCTTTAAGCCCATTGTCCAGACCTGACGGCTGGACCGCTTGCCACACAGCCGGTGGGGTTCCGACCACAGCCGCACCTGTTACCCCCCTCCGTGCTACCTCGTAGAGTCTTCTCGGGTCTCGGCCCACCTGTGGATCCATAGCCTCGGGGTGCGCCCGAAGCCACTTCACCGCGTGCCTGAAATGCCATGGCTGCTTCTCTGAGTGCGGCACCAAGTTAGACCAGGGCAGTAGGTGCCTAGCCCAATACCCAAAATACACCCTCAGGAAGTGCACGGACGGGTGGTCTGCTGCCTTCCCCAGCTGACTAAACAGGAAGGACACAAAAAGGCAGTCCAGTTTTAATGGCAGATAGGGCACGTCTCTTCCTCCCTCGCCGATGGTGGCCATCATGCGGGCCCTTGCCACATACTCGTGCCTACCTCCCCATATAAAGCCGAAAATTAGACAGGTCAAGAGCCTCCGCATGCTGGCAGGCAGGGGGTAGACATATGCCAAAAACAAAAGTGTTGGCAATATGTCTGCCTTCAGCACTAGGACCTTCCCGATGAAGGTCATCTTTCTGGCCTTCCACAGACCCAATTTCCTTTGGACCGCCGTGATTCGTGGGGACCAATTTATGGCGGCACCATTTGTCGCCACAAAAAGGACCCCCAAAATCTTAAGGGGCCCCTTACAAAGAGTCAGCCCCCCTGGCACGTCCGTCCTTTCCTTCCACCTACCAAAAAATTTCGTGGAGGACTTGGCCAGATTTAACTTGGCACCAGAAGCCCTCCCAAAACTCTGGAAAATTTCCAGGGACCTTATGAGGCAAGGGTCGCTGTCCAGCAGCAGAGTGGTGTCGTCCGCATACTGTGACAGCTTTACCCTCAGCCCGCCACTACCTGGGACTGGAAACCCCTTCACCCCCGCATCTGCCCGGATGGCAGCGGCCAAAGGCTCCATGTACAGGATGTACAGGAGTGGTGAGAGAGGGCACCCCTGCCGTACTCCTGCAGAAACACCAAAAAAATCTCCCAAGTGCCCATTAATTGTGACCACGCTCCCCACCCTAGTGTACAGAGTGCGCAACCATCCAACAAAAACGTGACCGAAACCAAAACGTTCTAACACTCTGAACATAAACTCCCAGTGCACCCGATCAAACGCCTTGGCTTGGTCCAAGCCCACCAACATTAGTGGCAATTCTCTGTCTTCTGCCCAGGCGATCGCATCTCTAATGAGCTGGAGGTTGGACCTAACTGATCGTCCCACCACCCCGCAAGTCTGGTCTGTGTGGACCACGTGTGGGAGGACTGCTCGCAGCCGGTCCGCCAGGACCTTTGCAAGCAGTTTGTAGTCCACGCACAGCAATGTTAACGGGCGCCAGTTCGCCAGGTCTGCTGTGTCCCCTTTTTTGTGCAGGAGGGAGATTATGCCCTTCGCCATACTTGCCCCCAGGGTTCTGGCGCCGAGGGCCTCCGACAGCACCTCCAAGACTACCGGGCCGAGCAACCCCCAAAACCGGAGGTAGAACTCGGCCGGCAGTCCGTCGATGCCCGGGGCCCTACGCTTGCCCATCCGCCTGAGGGCACTCTCCAGTTCGTCTAAGGAGAGCGGGGCCTCTAGGACCTTGGCCTCCTCTACGGGCACGCGCTGCCTCACGTGCCCTAGGAAGATACCTACCTGCTGCTCATCCACCTCCTGCTCCGCAAAAAGGGAGCTGAAATGGTCTGATGCAGCCCTGACCATTCCCTTGGCATCTGAGACCACCCTCCCCTGGTTGTCTCTAATGCCAGTGAAAACCTGCCGGGCCTTCCTGGCTCTAGCTGTCTTGAAAAAGCCCACCGAGCATTTTTCGTTCTGTTCTATGAAATCCCGCCGAGACCGCCGCAGGTACTCCCGCGCCTTGGTCTCGTGGGCAGCTCTAAGCCTGGCTTTGACCTTCTCACAGGTCTGCTGGTCCATGGTCCCGCCCCAATTGCCAACTGAATATTCATGTTCCAGCTGGCGCTGCAGGTGGCGTACCCCCATGCCCACCTCCCTTGCCCTCTTCCTGCAGTACTTGCGGCAGAATATTCTGATGCGGGCCTTGGCCCCTTCCCACCATTCTAACCGGCCATTATACAGTGGTCTGAGCCCCTCTAACCCCCGAAAAAAAACCGTGAAGTTTGTGCTGAAGTCATCCTCTTTCAGAATGGCGATGTTCAGCCTCCAGTACCCTGGCCCGTAGATGGGGGCCTCGGATTTCATCCGAAAAAGCACCCCCCATCATGGTCCGAAAAGAACACCGGCAGAATCTGCCCTGATGACAGCTGCACAGGCTGTGAAAAGAAAATGTAGTCTAACCGCCTGGAGACCCCCCTGGAATTACGCCAGGTGGGTGCATCCATGCGCGGGTTGACCACCTTCCCACCGTCCACCATGGAATGCACCGCCATGAGGCCGGTCACAGCCTCAGCACTGGCGTCACCCCCCCGGCCAAGGTCTACATTGAAGTCCCCCCCGATCACCAATTGCCTATTTGTGGCGAAAAGTGGTGCTAACTTCTCCACCATCTCCCTCCTTTCGGCTGCCCCCTGTGCGCCATAAACACAAATAACCCTCAACCTCACCCCCCTCATTGTGATGTCTGCACCGACCACCCTCCCCTGAATTATTAAGAAGCTGCTCTCCACCCTAATCTCTTTAGCCCCAAATAGGATCCCCACCCCTGATGAGTGGACACCTCCTACACTCCATACCGAGTCCCCCCTGTCCCACTCCCTTGTGTATCTCCCTATGTCCCTCCTATCCCTTAAGTGCACTTCCTGTACAAAATAAACATGACATTTCAGTGTTTTCATATATTGAAAAACCCCGCACCTCTTTATATCCGCCCTTAACCCTCTAACATTTATTGTGACAATTCCCAACTCCATTAGAAAAAATAATTTTAACAACAACAATAAACCCAACCTACCTATCAACCCTCTTTCCCTTCTGAGTCAGTGGGACCCGACTGAGTTGGCGCCATCCCCATTGCCTCTACCAGCCCTTCAACGTCCCAGCCCTCCAAAAGTCCAGATGGTGACCCTACCTCCATTTTGGTCTCTTGAGTTCCCCTCCACCTCCTCAGGCTCTCCCGAAAGCACCTCAAAACGATTCTCCAGGGTTAACTCTGGCACAGTTTTGGGGATCTTGGTGCGGTTCTCAGCTGCTTGTGAGACTCTCTTCCTGGCCGAGGCCCGAGCCCAAATTGCCATCTCGTCCCCCTCAGGGAAGGGGCTGTCACCCCACGACATGGGAGACTCCAGGTTGCCTGTGGTCAGGAGCCCGACTGTCTCTGTTGAAAAAGACTGGTCCTGTGATGTAGCGGTGGCCTCCGAGGGGGAGAACAGCTCCTGCGACCCTGCCTCCGATGACTCTTCTGCCGGTCGCTCCACCTCCACCAGATCCTCTGTTTCAGGATTCACCGCGGAAGTGGTCCCGAAAACCTTGACAAATCCCGCCTTCACAGCAGTGCTGTTCCCTGGGTCCGGCTCAGGAGTGGGGGCCGGTCCCGAAGCTGGGACAGCTGAACCCGCCAAGGCCGGGACTGGACCCACTGCTAGCTCTGGGGCCGTACCTGCCGCCCGAGCTGGTGTGGTGGATGAAACCTCCTTCCGCGCCCCCACCGGGTCTCTAGGCTCAGCAGCAGGAACTACAGGCCTCCCCGGGCCCCCAGGCTCCTCTCGCTGCTGAGCCGGGTCCTCCTCCTGCTCTGTTGCAGACTCTCCCTGTGCCCTGGCCTCCCTTTCATCTCTTCTCTTAGGCTTTGCCCTCTCTCCCCCCGCTGCCGCAGTGGCGTACGAGCTGGGCTTTGCCTTGCAGTCCTTCTGGGCATGGCCTGCAGCGCCACACTTTGGGCAGGTTCCAGGTGCTGGGCAGTCCTTAGCTATGTGGTCTGGGGAATTGCACGTCCGGCACCTGGAGCCGCATCCCTGCTCAGTATGCCCGTGGCCCCTGCACCTCCTGCAAAAAGGAGGCTGCCGCGAGTAGAAGCAGTAGCCTCGGTCCGCTCCGATGTTGAAAAAGGCTGGGGGGTGAGAAAACCCCTCAAACCCAGCCGGGTCTGGCTTCAGAAGGACCTGATACTGCCTCTTACCCGTCCAGAAGCCCAGGGAGTCGAAGAGCCTTCTTGGCATGGACAGGACTTCCGCAAACTTCCCCAGGAAAGCTGCCACTGCCTGATCCGTCACATGGGGGGTTGTAAAGATGAATAGTCACGAGCCTGAAATTGGGACGATCCAGGCTGATGACTTCAAAGCTGGATAGCGGTTTTGCTCCAGCAAGCTTCCCGCTATCCTCCAGGACCTTCCTGCAGCAGGCGTTGGTGAAGAAGGTGACGTCGTAGCTTCTTTCCAAGGTGTTTGTCTGCAAGCAGAAGACTTCGTTGGCATCCATTTTGAAGAGCCCCAGCAGTATACTCCTTCCAAAAATCTCTCTCCGCATCATGGTTTCCTCCACACTCCTCCAGCGGAACCGTAACGTATCCCGGAGTCCGGCTCTAGGGACAGACTGTGATGCTGCTCCCATCGCCATTTTCAGCAGAATCACCAATGCTTCACTTGATCTTAGCCAAAAGGCCGAGAAGCGATGGCCTGAAAATTGGCCACAGCTGGCCGCCGCCGCCCAGGGGGCCGGGAATCCGATCGCGGGGTCCGGCCGGACCCAGTCCCCGCTCGCCATTGGTCCGGGGCCCCCCCTCAACGCTTCCCCCGGGACCTCTGGCCGTCACCTCGGCTCCACCCACAAAGCCCCACGTCCCCTGCCACGGCAGCTGCCTACATGCTAAAGGCTCATAACGCTGTTTAATTACGCAAGCACGCGCAGAACAGCTATGTAATTACCTAGCTAAGCAAGCTAGGAGGCAGTCCATACTCTATAACACACGTACCTGACAAGTCACAAACCAGGGACATGCGGCGGCAACAAGTCATCAACAAGCTCTTGAGAACAGAAAAGTCGACCCGTCCGGCGGACGGAGCATCCAAAAATAGCACAAACTCAGGAGTGTTCCTCTCCACGGAAATCTTTAGTAAAAGGCGAAAGATTTGTGCGTGATGAAGAGAAACCCAAGCACACGTGGCCTCTCGCCGTCACCAGCTGCCGTAGGCCCTCCCGGCCCGGAGCCGCAGGCCCGGAGTTGTCCGTCGGCACCCCCGCGCGTTACCCGCGGAAGAGGGAGGGGGGACGCAATAACCGCCCGACTGGCAGAGGGCGCAAGCGAGCTGGGGACCGCTGCAAACCGGCTCGCTAGCTGACTTACTTAACCAACTTCACTTACCCAGCTAGCTGACGAAGAATGATAGAAAGGAAGAAAGAAAGAAAGAAAGAAAGAAAGACACACGATAAAACTATTTCTTTTATTTCAAAAAAAAAAAAAAAACCCACAAGGACTCGAAGAAGCAACAGCAACAGCAACAGCCCTTCCTTTGCACCCAAAAATAGAGGCGCACCGTTCCCGGACGTACTGCAATACCGGGTCGATGCGTGGAGTGGACGGAGCAAGCTCCTTCTCCGACTCCCAGTCCCAAAAATCCGTTTAATATGTAGTCCCCAGATAGGGGACGTATCAGATATTAAACTGATAAGAACAAATTTTTTTTTTTTTTTTTTTCATTATTATGTACAAAGGAGCAATTTACAGTACAAATCAAATGACGTATGCCCAACCTTTACACATACATTCCCACACTGCCCTTTAACCCAACATTATGGCACTTAATTCACTCCACTCCCATTATAAAGAAAGCAATACGCAATGTAGTTCATAACACTAATTCTCTCCGTAATACCGTGAAGAAAACAAACCCTTCAAAAGCGGAGAACCTTCTCCAGCCCCCCCCAATGATGCCGAACCCAGTCCCATCCCCGCCCAACCCCATCGACCCTCACCCGCTGTGCCACCCTCCCCTGAAACCTGTGATAGAGCTGGCTGGGACTCAACCCCTGCGCCCTCTTCCCCACCACCGCCCTCCTGTCCTCCCACAGTACCCATTTGGCGTAGCCAAGTAAGTCCCAGAGCACTCCTTGAGACAGTGACCCTGACACCACTGTTTCCTGCCTGAACAGCACTCCACCCCTGGTCAGTGTGAGTCGAGGCACTATCCTCCTCAGGAGGCCCTGTATCAAGTCCCAATAAACCCCGGAAAAGGGACACTCCCAAAAGGCGTGCGCGACCGTCTCTACAGCCCCACACCCCCTCGGACATATAGGACTTGCTGTGCACCCATGCCGGTGCAAAACCTCCCGGACTGGCAACCGCCCCATGGCACAGAGCCAGTGGTCACGCACCTCTCCTGGTGCCCTCCCCCCACTCACCCCTCTCCAATCTATGCCAATGGGGGCACCCTGGGGAGATGTTGCCTGCCTTCCTGCCAGTGAAGCATACCACTCTCTGTGCTGCAGCAGGCTTTTCCTCATCACCAAGCCAGGGCACTGCCTGAGGAAGCGCACCACTGCCTGGTATGCGGGGGACAATGTGTCTGCTCGTGGCGCCACGTGTCAAACGCACCAGATGTCGCAGTGCATTTGACAAGAACAGGCGTGCAAAGAAAAAACATTTATGTGGGACCTGTTCCAGCAGGATCCTACACGAAAAGGACACGTACAGCACATCCAGCTTCAGGGGGACCCTTATCACGCCCCGACCCCCTTTAGCTAGAGGTAAGTACATTATATCCCGGCGTATGTACTCATACCTGGAGCCCCATAAATACTGGAAGATCGCCCTGGTCAATGCCACCTTGATGCGTGCCGGAGCAGGAAAAACATACCCCAAGTGCAAAAGAAGTGGGAGCAAGACTGTCTTCACCACAATGATTTTACTGGTCAAAGACAGTCTCCTGCGTGACCACACTCCTAATCGCGATTTGACCAGCGATAGCCGCGCCTCCCAGTTCCGCTCTGCACTCCCCTGTGGAAAGAACCGGACGCCTAGGACCTTCAGTCCCCCCTCGCATCTCTCGAAGCCCCCGCAGTCCCCCACATCCTCTATCCACCGCCCACAGAACAGGACTGAGGACTTGCTCATGTTTATCTTTGAGCCAGTCCCTGCAGCGAACTTCTCCACGAGGGCCCGTACCCTGGCCAGTGACCGAGAGGTTGACACGAAGACCGTAGTGTCGTCCGCGTACTGCTGTATTTTCAGCATTGCCCCTGCTGCCCCTGGCATGCGCACCCCATCAATGCCAGGGTCCCGACGCACAAGCTCGGCGAAGGGCTCCATAAACAGGACGTAGAGCAATGGCGAGAGCGGGCACCCCTGCCTCACCCCACCTGCCTGCTCCACTGCCCTGCTCAGGAACCCATTGATTCGCATGCAGCTGTAAACCCCCCGGTACATTGTGCGTACCCAGCTCATAAAGCGGGGCCCAAAACCAAACCGTTCCAGAACCCGGAACAGAAAGTCATGCTGCACGCGGTCAAAGGCCTTCTCTTGGTCGATGCTGACCAGAGCTAAAGGCAGGTTCCGCGCACCCACCCAGTCAATTATGTCCCGCAGCAGGCCCAAATTCCAGCTGCAGGACTGTCTGGGCACCCACAGGTTTGGTCAGGGCTCACCAAGCCACTCATCACGCGCTTCTGGAGCTCCCTCCCTTACATCCGCACAGTATTTAAACAAAAAACTTAAAATATCCTCCTCTCTTACAAAAGGATTGTACAAATGAATGGTAAGGGGCCTCAGCGCTTTAGAGTAAAGCAGCTCCACACGAACTCCTTGCAGCTGCTTTGCATCTTTGCAATTAGCAAATTGATTGTACAATTTCAAACAGACGGCTTCCGAATAAAAAGTTACGTCAAAAAAACCTCTGCTTGAGAAATCTTGTAGACAAAAAACAGCACTTGCTTCAACTTTCAGCAGGTCCTTCAAAATGTCCCGAACAAGAAAATCCAATCCAAAATCTTTTCTTCTTTCCGATCCGTCATCAGCAACGAAGCGCACGGTGTTCCTCAGCCGCACCCGGTGGGCCGGCACTCCTCCCTCGTAGGTAGACATCGCCTTCTCTTCTCTTGTCTTGATCTTAGCCAAAAGGCCGAGAAGCGATGGCCTGAAAATTGGCCACAGCTGGCCGCTGCAGCCCAGGGGGCCGGGATTCCGATCGCGGGGTCCGGCCGGACCCAGTCCCCGCTCGCCATTGGTCCGGGGCCCCCTCAACGCTTCCCCCGGGACCTCTGGTCGTCACCTCAGCTCCACCCACAAAGCCCCCTGTCCCCTGCCACGGTAGCTACCTACATACTAAAGACTCTTATCACTGTTTAGTTACACAAGCACTCGCAGAACAGCTATGTAATTACCTAGCTAAGTAAGCTAGGAGGCAGTCCATACTCTATAACACATGTAACTGACAAGTCACAAACCAGGGACACGCGGCGGCAACAAGTCATCAACAAGCTCTCTTAAGAACAGAAAAGTCGACCCGTCCGGCGGACGGAGCATCCAAAAATAGCACAAACTCAGGAGTGTTAGAAGAAAATATGATGCACCTATTGTCAAAATGATTGATTGATGCCCCGCCCCTTGCCCCGCCCCCTTAACGTTTTGACCTCTGATATGGTCCAGTTTTCTATGATGTACATATTGTCAAGATTAGATTGATCAGTTTGTCCTTTTGACCTCTGATATGGTTTGGTTGGTGAGGGATAAGGGGATGGGGAAAGGGGGGTTGTGGTTGACAGATGATAAAAACATAGAAAAAAATAAATTAAAATAAAATAAAAACTAATTTAAATGTTCAGAATGCTTGGGGTAACTACACTCCTTGTGGGGCAAAGTGCTTGTGCAACTTGAAACTTTTTAAAAAATTATTTTATCCTTTACCAGTAAAACAGGCAATGTGAGAATATGTAAGTAACTAAGTTTGAAAGCAGTGCTTTGGATGTTAGTTTAAAGAAAACAAGCCCAGGCAAGTATGCAAAGTCTTAACAAGCCGAATCGGGGAGTGTTAAAGTGGTATAAGTGAGGTTTTTAAGAAAGCTAAAGTAGAAAAAAGCACACGTTAGTTACTTAGCCGATTTCCTGCGACAAAACAGAAGCGGAGGGTCTCTAGGTAGATGTTCACAGCTAAGTTGCGAGGATCAAAATGGTCACAGCGAACCGGTAAGCATGGACAGAGTTAGGGAGGAGCCACTGTTGCTTTAGAGCAATGCCCCCACACAAAGTTTCGAAGAGCCCCATCAATCAATAGTCGGCGTCGTTTGGTACGCCGGGAGATGCATGCAGAAGGCACAGACGCGTCTGTGACACATAGTGGGAATGTATCGGAACAGCTGAGGCCCCCTGTGAAGTGCGGGGGGGAGTACACAGGCACGTGCGCACACATAGGCCTGCACAGCTCTGATCTAGTATTTTGGGAGTGCAAACAGGATCATGCCCACTTTTCAGAATGTGTATAAAGTCTTTTGGTTTGGAAGCCGTAGCACGGGTGTTGAAGATCTCTCAGCAACGGCCTTTGCACTACACGGTTGTCATAATCGGACATCAGCTCTGTGTAGCCTACAAACATGTCTGCCGCTGAAATTTCAACACCTACCTCTGGAGAAGAAGTGAAGTCCGATCCGCAGACAGTGTTATGGCGACCAAAGAAGCCTTTTGCAGCGTTGGCAAGAGTCCATGCCGGGGGTCTACACCGCGAGTGGGGGACGATGCCGGAGGGTGTCCGCTGCGGTTATTATTTTGACATGGATGGAGATGCTCCAAAAATTTGTTTTTTCAACCTGCATGTTGATGAGGAGTACAGCCCTATTAAGTCGTGTGCGAGGCTTGTGACTGGGGTGATTTTAGAAGATGCTATGTGGAAGTAGCCAGCGGTTTAAAAGACAAAAGTACATTTTTAAGCCAGACCAGCGACGCTACGCATCAACGATGGATCACAATGGTGGCGATGCCGCAACTGTGGATGGGTAAAAAAAAAGACTGATCATTTGGGAAAGCTTTTTTTCAAAACAGGGCTGCTTTAATTGACTCAACAACTGATGGTAACAGCGCATTCTTTCTGTTCGAAGAACTGAATTTATTGAACAACGCGTTTGCTCAAGCTGATAAAATGTTTGAAGATCACTGGCTTTTGAGCTCATTTGACTCTGAAAATTAACCTGTGTCGGAGGTTTGAGGAAATGAGGATTTAACACGCATAAAAACTGTTTTTGTCATGGTTCTGGGGTGCAGTAGCCTTGTGCTGCCACTAGAAGGCACCCGGCGTCTGAGAATTTCTTAATTTGTTCCAGGTGTCTGATTCCCAATTATTTTCACCTGGGGAGGTGCCTTTATAAGCACTGACAGAACAGCAATCTGTGCTTCTGTGTAAAACCCTCTTATCACAAAGCCGGTAAGGTATAGGTGCTCGTTTGACAGTGTGCAGAATTGTGTTCTAAGGTAGTTCTGTGTCCTATTTTAAGGCGTCCAGTCTTTTAGCGCAGTGTGCGCATTCGGACGCCTTAGAGTATTTATACTTTTATTTTGAGCTCGTGTGAGCCGTGGGGTATTGGGACGTTGTCCCTGGTTCTGTATTTTTGTTTGTTTTTCTGAGCTGCGTCTCAGGTTTTTCTTTTCGCTGAGTAATTTTTGTACTCAGTTGTCTATTTTCTTTTAAGACCAGTTTTGGGTTTGGTACCAGAGCCCGCCTCTGTACCACTGGTCCCTTTCTTTTCCGCCCTGGTTTTCACGGGTCGTTTTTTGTTTCGTGAGCCAGTTTTACGGCTGGACAAGGTGGTCCTTTGGAGTTGCTTTTCACTCCATGTTTTTGTTTTGTTTATGATCCGGTGTGTGCGGGAGTTGCTTTCCCCGGGATCTCGTTTTTGTGTTTTGGTTCTGGTGTTCCCTTTCCTTTGTCCTTCGGGATCTTGTGGTTAACGCTTCCTGTAGCGTTAGCTTTTCGTTCCCCTTATTTAGTCGCTTCTGGTTCTCCAACACCCCCCATCCATTATAGTTTTGGCATGTCTATGCACATTTAGGCCATGTATATTATGAAGTTGTAGACTGTATGGAATGTCATGGCTGTGTCTTTTATCGTTTTTGGTGATTAATATGAGCTTTTAAAATAAAACCTTTTCTTTTTTAAAATTATTTTGTTGTCTGTACATTTTCAAAATAAATGTGCCTTTTGCAAATGATTATTTTTCAATAAATGTTATGTTTTAAATAAAAATCTGTATAAAAAACTTACAACAGTGCCATCCTATATTGTTACTTAAAATGAGTGTGAAATATTTAACCATATATGGTCAAGCACACACACACACACACAGACCCGCCCCAGCCAGACCTTTAGCCACATGGTAAGTGGGGCGATGGTCCTTAAAAGTCACCAAATTTCAAAGTTTTCACAGTCGGCACCAGAACTTCAACCAAGGCTAAGACAATGTATAAACCCTTACGGACGGCCGCGCTTTTCCAGCAAGCCCTCAGAATCTTGGGGATATGACGACAACGACTGGGATGGTTTCCAAGACCAACCGCTTGTTGCAGCCCCATCAGCTGCAGCACCGGCCGCCTCAGCAGCAGCAGCAGCAGCAACCGCTGCTTAAGATCTCAACAAAAACTGGTTGCAGGACCTGTGTTGTAAATCTCACAAAATGGACATTACCTATTCACCAGCAAAGCAGTCAGGTCTGGACATGGACGACGAGTCACACGACACACCATGCTGCAGCAGGCCCACCAAACCAGCCGACCACCCGATGCTAACGGATGAAGTGGACGGACGCATAACCACCCCGGCAATAAACATCATAAAGTCTTTAACCGCCTGCATTCTGGACCATATTATTGAGGACGATTTGAGAAATGACTGGACCGGCTGTGCTGTGAACCACCCCAGCCAGAGGCGCCACACTCGCTTGTACGATCCTGAGGCCTACTACTTCACGAACAACTTTGACAAACTGACTGAAAAACTGAAGCAGCCCTGGTTGGCAGGCCTAATAGCCAAAGCTCTCAGCGTGCTGGGTCTTAAACCAGCACCAGCCCAAATTCAGGGAGCCGTCGATGTCCTGGTTTCGGATCTCAAGGATGAACCGCACATCAGAGAGAAGCTGAGGGGGATAAACCAGACATACCTGGGGCCCATGAGTAAAAAAATTATCAACGATGTCAAGAGAGAATTCTGGGACATTGAGACCGTTCTCCAGCCTGAACTGTGGTCTGCTGACACCCTACTGCTTGATTTTTGTTTAGAAACAGCTCTTTGAAGGGTTTCAAATTCTTGAGCGCATGTCCATTGTAAACATGTGCCATTTTATATTCACGGGGAGTTTCTGTACAACACTTATTAAAAAAACAAGGCTTTTATTTTCAATCTTTTATCATTATTGCATTAGCTGTAAGGATGGCTGATGAGAAGTGTATGAAGTCTGTTTATTATTTGCCAGAAAATCCTGGTTCTTATGGGGGTAAGGAACGTCTGCAAAGGGGTTTGCTTGAAACAGCTGGGCATAGGGTGTCTGAAAATAAAGTTAAAGAATGGTTGCAGGGTGAGGAGGCATATACTTTATATAAACCCGCCAGAGTACATTTCAAGAGGAATCGGGTTTTTGTGATGAATACTGATTCCCAGTGGCAGGCTGATTAATTGACATGTCTCGTTTATCTGGAGATAACAATGAAATAAAATTTATGTTGACATGTATAGATATCTTTTCTAAATTTGCTTGGGTTTGTCCTCTTGAGAACAAGAGTGGTGCGAAAGTGGCTCGGGCCTTTGAAGACATTCTCTCACAAGGACGTGTACCTAAAAAACTACAAAGTGACGAGGGTAAAGAATTTTTCAACAAGGGGTTCCAAAAGCTGATGAAGGAATACAACATAACACATTTTGCCACAGGTAATGATGTGAAAGCTTCTGTGGTGGAAAGGTTTAATAGAGCCTTGAAAACAAGAATGTGGCGTTACTTCACAGCGCACAACACTGGACGATACATAGACACTGTAAAAGATTCGGTCTGGTCAAACAATAACAGCTACCACAGTACAATTAAAATGAAGCCTGTTGAAGTAAATGAAACTAATAATTTTGAAGTGTTCAAAAATATGTACAGTCTGTTTCTAAAAAGACCTAAGAAGCAAAAGTTTAAGTTTGAGGAGGGTGACTCTGTCAGAGTTTCCAAAGTGCGTGGAAAGTTTGCAAAAGGCTATGAACAGACATACAGATGAATATTTCACAGTTGCTGAAAGGGTCCACAGAACCCCGCCAGTATATATGTTGAAGGACTATGACGGCGAAAACATCGAAGGCACATTTTATGAGAAGGAATTACAGAAGGTTATTGTGGGAAAAGACAAAATGTTTAAGGTTGAAAAGAAAGTAGCGGAATAGAAACAGAAGGGTAAAAAGCTGGTTTTAGTCAAATGGGTCGGCTGGCCTGAAAAGTTCAACAGTTGGATACCGGCAAGCCATGTGGCTGACATCTAGGATATATAGGCAATAAGTTATTCTAAAAGCTTACATGACCCTAAAACGCATTAGGTAACCATGGAGGATATAGGTTTCTACGTTACTCTCCCAAGTAATGCATATTTGAGCATTTACCCTGACAACAAAATTTCAAGCTATACAACCAAGTTTTTCAGACCCATTGAACTGCGTGGGGAGTGGGAGGTTGGCTTAGCCGAAATCCAGTACCCGTACACTTGGAGTTCAATAAAACGTGATGACTGTACTTTTTATACATACGATCATATTAAAAAAATCAGAAGAGCTCATTCAATTAGTACCGGGTATTACAAGAGTATCACTGCTCTACTGAATGAAATGAACCACAATGCTGAACCCATGCTGGAAGGACTTGAAATTGCATATGGTCATATAAAAAACAAAATTTACATTGTATGCGAGCCGTATATCACAAAGGTGGCTGAAGGAAAACTAGCTAGGATGCTCGGTCTTGAACCAGGAGTCAACTTGACAGCCGTTAAACGGGTGGCGCCACACCCTGTCGATATCAGCGCCGGCTTCTACACATTGTACGTCTGCACGGACGTTATCGACTACCAACGTGTTGGTGACAGCTTTGTACCCCTGCTACGAAATGTACATATCTGGAACAAACAACGACATCACCACAATCTCGTATGAGAAGCCACACTACATACCTGTGAGCAAGAAGCACACTGACAACATTACAATTGAACTGAAAACAGATGAGAACCAGAACGTAAATTTCCGTTACGGGAAAGTAATAGCAAAGCTGCACTTCAGACCGGTGAAACACCATTATCACGAGTAAAAGATGGCCAGGTTGGGCCTACACATAGATCCACACACATACGTTGATTATTATACGGCACAAGCGGGTAACGGTTTGCCGGGGTTTAGTGGTGGGAGTGTTACGTATGGTGGGGGTCTTGGTGGTATTTTTTGAGGCTTATTCCGAATGGCTTTGCCGCTACTAAAGAAAGGATCAATATAGCCAAGTCCCATTTGGCCTCAGCAGCTAAGAACATAGCCAAGGATGTGATCACTAATGCTGTGACAAGTCATTTGAGCACGGACGGTCAGGAAGGATCAGGGCTCATGGTGATGATGCGACGTAGACAGAAAAGACCTCCAGGGGGGCGTGTCTCAAACATGCCAAAGTCTAAAAAACGGAAGGTGTCAAGCATTCGGTGCACAGTTGGTAAAAGCAAGAGGAAGCAAAAAAAAAAAAGCACACAAAGAAGAAGAAGGTTACAAGGAAAAGTAGATACATTTTTAAAAAATGGCCTACATACACAACATTTCGGAGGAATGCATGAAGTCGGAACTGGATCTTTTTGCAGTTCCGTATACACAAACAAGCATTGAGAAGAACATCTATGTGGAGGTGCCCCCACTGTCAGCCATTTCAGACACAGGACCTCTAGAGTTCTTTATTGCTGGTGATGGTGAAGATTACATTGACTTGAACAATACACTTTTATACCTTCGCTGTAAGATCACCCGCGCAGATGGTACTAACCTTGCGCAAGCTGACAATGTCGGGCTTATTAATTACCCCCTAGCGACCATTTTTTCCCAAGTGGATGTTTCACTGGGGGACCGACTGGTGAGTCAGTCTAACAATACTTACCCCTACTGAGCTGTTATGGAATGTCTACTGAATTATGGGAATGAGACACTGTCTAACCAGTTCACAGCCGGCCTCTTTTATAAAGATACCAGCGGACATATGGGGGATACAAACACGGGGGGTAACAACATGGGTCTGAGAAACAGAGCCCTATATACCGCAGAGAGCAAAACTTTTGAAATGCTCGGTCACATACACGCGGACATGTTTTTTCAGGAGAGGCTGCTGATAAATGGTTTCGATATTAAAATTAAAATGGTTTGGGGTAAAGACAAGTTCTGTCTAATAACTGCAGATGCCCATCAATACAAGCTTAAAATGGTGTCAGCATCACTATTTGTAAAAAAAGGTCGGCGTCTCCCCCGCTGTGATGCTCGGACATGCGCAGGCGCTGTTGGCCACTAATATAAAATATCCTATTGATCGGGTCAGCATGAAGACTTTCTCATTAGCCACAGGTAGTTGAGTTTGTAATCAGGAGAATTTATTTTTGGGGCAGCTACCAAAAACAGTAATTATAGGTTTGGTTGATAACGATGCCTTTACAGGGGTTTACAACAAGAACCCGTTTAATTTTCAACACTATAACGTAGAGTTTGTAGCAATGTATGTTGATGGGCAGCAGTTTCCGGCCAAGCCATTTCAACCTGATTATCACAACAGTTGCGCTATTCGAGAGTTTTATAGCCTGATCCTCGCTACCGGTAGACATTTGAAGGACCAGCCCTTGTTAATAAATCGTCAAGAATATACAAGCAGTTACACGCTTTATGCTTTCAATCTGTCCCCTGATGAAGGTTGCAGTCAGCATCTATCCCTGATCAAGAAGGGAAACATGCGACTGGAAATGAGATTCAGAAACGCGCTACTCAGAACCGTAAATATTGTAGTTTATGCGTGTTTCGACAATATCATTGAAGTGAACAGGTGATAAAATATTTCATATAAACAGTAGTTTGAATTACACTGTTTTACAAAATCCTGTATAATTATTCAACACGATTTTGAACCCATTCAAACATTTTGCTGCCTATAGATACCAATCACATCTATATGGCTCCTAACATGCACAATTTTAAACCCTTTTTAAAGACTTAAAAATGAAGTAGCTAGCATCCCCATGTTTTCTTTCAGACATGGGGGGTGTATAAAAACTTAGTTTAGGTCTGTTTTCTGTATTCATTTATAAAACCCTCAACGCACTCTCCCCGATGGAAAAGCAGGGATGCCTTTGCCATGTGCATGGATTCACAGAGGCTAGAGCATACCATAAACATCCATTTGTACCAACACATGATGTCAATGTAGGCTTTAGCTAAAAATATTTTTAATACAACATTTTATGAAGATCAGTGTAATTATTCAATATGTTTTATACACCCTTATATGGTATCTAACGTGTGCAATCTCCACTTAAACCCCTTTTTAAAGGCTTAAAAATGTGAGTAATATTATGAAAAACGTTTTTCTTAGACTCTAATCAAGTTGCAATACCGGGTCAATGCGTGGAGCGGACGGAGCAAGCTCCTTCTCCGACTCCCAGTCCCAAAAATCTGTTTAATACGTAGTCCCCAGATAGGGGACGTATCAGATATTAAACTGATAAGAACATTTTTTTTGATTTTTAAAAGTTTTTATTTCCGTTCTTTACATGGGACACTTATCCCCACATTTTACAAAAAACTGAGCATGCCTGCCATTTCTTTTGTGGCTGCTGACAGCCTAATGAAACAACAACAAAAAGTAAATACTTAAATAAGCAAATAAAACACATAATATGAAGTAACAGGCCTCACACATACATACATGTTACCATCTTACAACCTTTTTCTCTGGAACTAACACAGGTTTATTTTAATAACAAATGCAATAATGCAGTGGATGCTCATCCCGGCTGGGTGTCTAAATGAGCCCCAGCCCCCCTTTCCAACGCTCAAGGGCAGCGTGGTGACCCCATCTTTTTATATCCCACTTGACTCTTTCCCTCAGCTCTCCCTCCACTCTCCTTGCCACAACTTCCACTCCCCATTCTTTGTTTGCCCACCAGCACAACCCTGGCCTCCCACAGGCCTCTCTTATATAGGCTGATGATGAGCCAAAGAAGGAACCTTGCCCTGGCCCCTCCGGCCACCCTTCCTACGCCCCTCTCCACCCTTGCCCAGGTCAATGTGAAGCCCCCCCTGCCACCTTGTGCATGAGGCTTTCGGCCCTTGCCCACACCACCCCCGCAAAAGCGCAGTCCCACAAGACGTGCCTGATTGTTTCGGTTCCTAAACACCCGATTCTGGGGCATTTAGGAGACCTTGTCAGGCCGTGTCTGTATAATAAGTCCCGCACCGGGAGACTCCTGTGCAGGCACAACCAGTTCAGGTCTTTAAGCCCATTGTCCAGACCTGACGGCTGGACCGCTTGCCACACAGCCGGTGGGGTTCCGACCACAGCTGCACCTGTTACCCCCCTCCGTGCTACCTCGTAGAGTCTTCTCGGGTCTCGGCCCACCTGTGGATCCATAGCCTCGGGGTGCGCCCGAAGCCACTTCACCGCGTGCCTGAAATGCCACGGCTGCTTCTCTGAGTGCGGCACCAAGTTGGACCAGGACAGTAGGTGCCTAGCCCAATACCCAAAATACACCCTCAGGAAGTGCACGGACGGGTGGTCTGCTGCCTTCCCCAGCTGACTAAACAAAAAGGACACAAAAACGCAGTCAAGTTTTAATGGCAGATAGGGCACGTCTCTCCCTCCTTCGCCGATGGTGGCCATCATATGGGCCCTTGCCACGTACTCATACCTACCTCCTCATATAAAGCCAAAAATGAGATGGGTCAAGGGCCTCCGCATGCGGGCAGGCAGGGGGTAGATATATGCCAAAAACAAAAGTGTTGGCAATATGTCTGCCTTCAGCACCAGGACCTTCCCGATGAAGGTCATCTTTCTGGCCTTCCACAGACCCAATTTCCTTTGGACCGCCGTGATTCGTGGGGACCAATTTATGGCGGCACCGTTTGTCGCCACAAAAAGGACCCCCAAAATCTTAAGGGGCCTTTGCAGAGAGTCAGCCCCCCTGGCACGTCCATTCTTCCCTTCCACCTGCCAAAAAATTTCCTAGAGGACTTGGCCAGATTTAACTTGGCACCAGAAGCCCTCCCAAAACTCTGGAAAATTTCCAGGGATCTTATGAGGCAAGGGTCGCTGTCCAGCATCAGAGTGGTGTCGTCCGCATACTGCGACAGCTTCACCCTCAGCCCACCACTACCTGGGACTGGAAACCCCTTCACCCCCACGTCTGCCCGAATGGCAGCGGCCAAAGGCTCCATGTACAGGATGTACAGGAGTGGCGAGAGAGGGCACCCCTGCCGTACTCCTGCGGAAACACCAAAAAAATCTCCCAATTGCCCATTAATTGTGACCACGCTCCCCACCCTAGTGTACAGAGTGTGCAACCATCCAATAAAAACGTGACCGAAACCAAAACGTTCTAACACTCTGAACATAAAACCCCAGTGCACCCGATCAAACGCCTTGGCTTGGTCCAAGCCCACCAACATTAGTGGCAAGTCTCTGTCTTCTGCCCAGGCGATCGCATCTCTAATGAGCTGGAGGTTGGACCTAACTGATCGTCCCACCACCCCGCAAGTCTGGTCTGCGGGGACCATGTGTGGGAGGACTGCTCGTAGCCGGTCCGCCAGGACCTTTGCAAGCAGTTTGTAGTCCACGCACAGCAATGTTAACGGGCGCCAGTTCGCCAGGTCTGCTGTGTGCCCTTTTTGTACAGAAGGGAGATTATGCCCTTCGCCATACTTGCCCCCAGGGTTCTGGCACCGAGGACCTCCAACAGCATCTCCAGGACCACCGGGCCGAGCAACCCCCAAAACCGGAGGTAGAACTCGGCCTGCAGTCCGTCGATACCCGAGGCCCTACGCTTGCCCATCCACCTGAGAGCGTTCTCCAGTTCGTCTAAGGAGAGCGGGGCCTCTAGGACCCTGGCCTCCTCTGCGGGCACGCGCTGCCTCACGTGCCCTAGGAAAATACCTACCTGCTGCTCATCCAGCTGAAATGGTCTGATGCAGCCCTGACCATTCCCCTGGCATCTGAGACCACCCTCCCCTGGTTGTCTCTAATACCAGTAAAAACCTGACTGGCCTTCCTGGCTCTAGCTGTTTTGAAAAAGCCCACAGAGCATTTTTCATTCTGTTCCATGAATTCCCGCTGAGACCACCGCTGGTACTCCCGCGCCTTGATCTTGTGGGCAGCTCTAAGCCTGGCTTTGACATTTTCACAGGTTTGCTGGTCCATGGTCCCACCCCAATTTCCGACTGAATATTCATGTTCCAGCAGGCGCTGAAGGCGGCGTACCCCCATGCCAACCTCCCTTGCCCTCTTCCTGCAGTACTTATGGCAAAATATCCCGATGCAGGCTTTGGCCGCCTCCCACCATTCTAACAGGCCATTATACAGTGGCCTAAGCCCCTCTAGCTCCCGAAAAAAAACTGTAAAGCTTGTGCTGAAGTCATCCTCTTCCAGAATGGCGATGTACAGCCTCCAGTACCCTGGACCATAGATGGGGGCCTCAGATCTCATCTGAAAAAGAACCCCGTCATGGTCCGAAAAGAACACCGGAAGAATCTGCCCTGATGACAGCTGCACAGGCTGCGAAAAGAAAATGTAGTCTAACTGCCTGGAGACCCTCCTGGAATTACGCCAGGTGGGTGCATCCATACGCGGGTTGACCACCTTCCCACCGTCCACCATGGAATGCCCAGCCATGAAGCCAGTCACAGCCTCGGCACTGGCGTCACCCCCCCGGCCAAGGTCTACATTAAAGTCCCCCCGATCACTAATTTGTGGCGAAATGTGGGGCTAGCTTCTCCACCATCTCCCTCCTTTCAGCTGCCCCCTGTGCGCCGTAAACACAAATGACCCTCAACCTCACCCCCCTGCACCGACAACCCTCCCCTGGATTATTATGAAGCTGCTCTCCACCCTAATCTCCTTAGCCCCAAATAGGATCCCCACCCCTGATGAGTGGACACCTCCTGCACTCCATACCGAGTCCCCCCTGTCCCAATCCCTTGTGAATCTCCCTATGTCCCTCTTATCCCTTAAGTGTACTTCCTGTACAAAATAAACATGACATTTCAGTGTATTCATACAGTGAAAAACCCCACTTATTTTTATATCCCCCTTAACCCTCTAACATTTATTGTAACAATAATCCCAACCTACCTATCAACCCTCTTTCCCTTCTGAGTCAGTGGGACCCGACTGAGCTGGCGCCATCCCCATTGCCTCTACCAGCCCTTCAACGTCCCAGCCCTCCAAAAGTCCAGATGGTGACCCTACCTCCATTTTGGTCTCTTGAGAGTCCGCCTCCACATCCTCAGGCTCTCCCGAAAGCACCTCAAAATGATTCTCCAGGGTTAACTCTGGCACAGTTTTGGGGATCTTGGTGCGGTTCTCAGCTGCTTGTGAGACTCTCTTCCTGGCCGAGGCCCGAGCCCAAATTGCCATCTCGTCCCCCTCAGGGAAGGGGCTGTCACCCCACAACATGGGAGACTCCAGGTTGCCTGTGGTCAGGAGCCCGACTGTCTCTGTTGAAAAAGACTGGTCCTGTGATGTAGCGGTGGCCTCCGAGGGGGAGAACAGCTCCTGCGACCCTGCCTCCGATGACTCTTCTGCCGGTCGCTCCACCTCCACCAGATCCTCTGTTTCAGGATTCACCGCGCAAGTGGTCCCGAAAACCTTGACAAATCCCGCCTTCACAGCATCTCTAAGAGTCTCAGCAGTGCTGTTCCCTGGGCCCGGCTCAGGAGTGGGGGCTGGGCCCGGAGCTGGGACATCTGAACCCACCAGCCACCACAAAAATCTTTTCCTCCCTTTCACCCCCTTCAAACCCTTCCCTAAGGTTATACCTTCATAACCGAGTCCCCTTATCAAATCAAAAAACAAACCCACCTCCTTCCATACCCTTTGGGCAAACGTGCAGTCCCAAAAAACGTCTGACTGTCTCGTCAGCCATGCACGTATCCCTTAGACAAAACTTGTTCCGTGTGAGGGGGTGTCTGTAAAGGATCTCCCTCACCGGTAGACGCTTATAAACTATCAACCAGTTCAGGTCCTTCAGATTGTTATCCAAGCCCGTCAACTGCACCCCTCTCCACGTCTCCTCTGCCACCCCCCATACCCTGGCCCTCCCTAACTTCTCTACCAAGGCCCTATACAGTGCCCTTTGGCTCAGGCACAAATCCCCGTCCTTGCACTCTGGGAATCTTTTTGCCCAATGCACCACCTGCTGGTACTGCTGCGGCAGCCCCTCCACTTTGGGGAATCTGTTGTCCCAACCCCCTAAGTGCCTCAATGCCATCCCTGCCCACAGCCTCAGAAAAAAGTAGGCCGCATGCGCAGTAGGCTTCACTATCTCCCTGCACATGGACACATACGCCATGATGTCGAGCTTCAGCGGGATGTTCGGCACCCCCTTTCCCCCTTTCTCCACCGCCTGCATCATAAGCTCCCTGGTTATATATTCGTATCCTCCCCATATGAATTTAAAAACCATTCCCTGCACAACTCTCCTCAGCCTGGGAGGCAGAGGGAACACCTGCGGTACATAGATCAGCGCAGGTAGCACCTCCGCTTTGAGCACCAAGATCTTCCCTGTGACGCTTAAACGCCTTGCCTTCCACAAACCCAGTTTCACTTTCATCTTCTATATCCTGGCCAGCCAGTTCTCTTCCGCATCCCTCTCCCCTCCAAATCCCACCCCTAAAATTTTAATCGACCCCTCTGCACAGGCCAGCCCGCACATATTCTCCCTCCTCCCCTCCCATCTTCCAAAGAATTTTATGCTTGACTTACCTATGTTCAGTTTGGACCCTGACGCCCTCGAAAACCTCTCCACCGTTTCCAGGGCTCTCTCTACGCTTCTCTCACAGCTCAATATAAGGGTGGTGTCATCGGTGTATTGGGCCAACTTCACCCCCCCCCCACCTGGCAAGACCAACCCTCGAATGGCCCTATCCCCCTTATAGCGGCCGCTAGCGTTTCAATGTACATCTTGTACTCTAAACAAGAGATCATGTGACACCCTGTCAAAAGCTTTCTCCTGGTCCAGGCCCACCAGCACGAGCAGCAAACTCCTGTCACGTGCCCAGCTGATGGCGTCCCGGACCAGGCGAAGGCTCCAGTACAACTGACGGCCCTCCACACCGCAGGTCTGGTCCCAATGGACTACATGCAGCAACGCCGCCTTCATGCGCCTGGTTAAGACCTTCACAATCGCCTTGTAGTCTACACATAAAAGCGTGACAGGCTGCCAGTTCCTGAGGTTGTCCATATCCTCCTTCTTAAATAGGAGAGAGACGACCCCCTCCCGCATAGAGTCCCCTAGCCTCCCCTCCTCAAACATCTCCCTAGCCACCTCTAGCAGGTCCCCACCCACCAACTCCCAGAACACTCTGTAAAATTCTGCTGGGAGCCCGTCCACCCCGGCACCTTACCTGTCTTCAGGCTGAACATAGCCTCCCTAACCTCCTCTAGTGAGATGTCCTTCTCTAACTCCTCCCTCACCCCCACTGGCACCCCCCCCCTCCAACCTCCCCAAGATAAAATCCTCCTCTCTAAGATCCACCTCCCTTCTCCTAAACAAATCCTTATAAAAGTTCACAGCCACCTCTACCATCTCCCCTGGCCCTGTCTTTAGTACCCCATCTGCCCCCTTTAGTCCCCTCACCACCTTCCTTCCCCTGCGCTCCTTAATGGAGCCATAAAAATATGCACTGCATGTTTCATTCTTCTCCATGAACTCTCCCCTCGATAACCATAAAAATCTCTTGGCCCTCCCCTCAAAAACCCTCCTCAGACGCTCTTTTAGGTCCGAGTAGCCCTGCCAGTATCTATCCCCTGTTAAATTCCCACACACAAAAAACTCCTCCAACTCTTTTTGTAATAAATAAAACTCACTTCTTTCCCATCTGGCTTTGGCCTTACAGTAGTTCACTGCAAATCTTTTGGTGTTCCCCTTCACCCATTCCCACCACTCCCATCCAGACCCAAACATCTGCCTCATATCCCTCCATCCCCCATAGGCTTCCCTATATCCCTCCACAAAATCCTTCTCCCTCAACACACTCACTCAGAAAACCACACTGGGGAGATCTCTGAAGCTGCTACCACTACGTTCTGTGGAGCGAATATAAAATCAATCCTGCTGGTCGCTCCCCTTGAGTTCCCCCAGGTTACCCCTCCCACCCCTGGATTGGCTTTTTTAAAAGTGTCCTGCAACGAAAAATTGTTCACGATCTTACACAGGTGCCCCAAACTAAAGTCCCCCGTGCCCTCAAAAGAAACGTTGAAATCCCCACCCATAACCAGGACCCTATTTGTGAGGCAGACGGCCTCCATGTCCCCAAACACCTCCCTCCTCCCCCCCGGCTCTGCCGGTGCATACACACATAGCAGCCTGAGCTGCAGCCCTTTCCAGTCTGCATCCACTGCTTATACCCTCCCCTGCACTACTGAAAAAACCTCCCCAATACAAAAATCCCACCCTTTAAACAAAATTCCTACCCCTGAGGAATGCACCCCCCTACTCCCCATCTAGAATCCCCCTTTGTCCACTCCCCTGAAAACATTTTAGAGTCTTCCCTGTCCCTGAAATGAGCCTCTTGCACAAAACAAACGTCGAACTGAACAGTGGCTAAATACATAAATACGGCTCTTCTTTAATTACTGTCCTGTAACCCCCTTACATTTACAGTAAGCACAGTAAAATAATTATCAGCCTTTGTCATTTAAAGAAAAGAACCCCCCCCCCCCCAAATTAAAACCACGGTCTGACTTTTTCCTCTGAGGGCACAGCCCCAGCCTCCTCCTCCCCTACCCCCGCACCGACTTCCACCTCATCCAAAGACACATAGGCAGAGGCGTTAGGAGACGTAGGTGGGCTATAGCTATGCTCATTGCTCACTGGAGAAGTTAGCAATGCTACCTCTCCCCCAGTGCATGCTCCACTCACTCCCTCCTCACCACCCTCTCCCCTAGCTATGCCCCCCCCTTCCTCACCAGCCGCAGTTCTGGAAGGTCCCGCCTCCTCACTGCCCCCCAACATCAGTGGGGAGAAGCGGTTCTTCAGGGCCACAGTCCCTGAAGGTGGAAGTCCTGAATACGGCCCCAACACTGCAGGTGACCCCTGCGGTTCCTCCGCCTTCCTCAGGGCCTTCTGCCGTCGCTTCCCCTTCGCCACCTTGCCGTCCGCCTCTCCCTCAGCGGAGCTCTCCTCGGACCCCGCGCTTTTCTGCACCCGCTGCCTCCTGGCTGACTGGCACATGACACCCTCCATCTCCTCCTCGCCCACCCCCACTCCCTCAACGCCACCAGCCTGCTCCGCCTTGCCGCCACCTTTCTCCCACCCCACTGGTGCCCCCTCTGTTACAGGAGGAACCACTTCCACAGCTGCCACCGCCTTCTTTCCGTCCCCCTGCTCCACTCTCTGCTGCCCAGGGACCACTTTCTGATGCTCAGGATGTTTGTGAGCTTCATCAGGACGGCCCCTCCCAGCAGCCACGCTCACGTACGTCCTCATCCTCCCTGGGCAGTCGTTGAAAAGGTGCCCCTCCGCTCCTCAGCCATGACACCTCTTCGGGTCTGAGCCATTGTAGATCGCAGTCTTCAGGTAATGCACCATCCAATTCTTAGCCAAAAGGCCAATAAGCGATGGCCTGAAAATTGGCTACAGCTGGCTGCCGCCACCCAGGGGGCTGGGAATCCGCTCGCCATTGGTCCGGGGCCCCCTCAACGCTTCCCCCGGGACCTCTGGCCGTCACCTCAGCTCCACCCACAAAGCCCCATGTCCCCTGCCACGGTAGCTACCTACATGCTAAAGACACTTATCGCTGTTTAATTACACAAGCACTCGCAGAACAGCTATGTAATTACCTAGCTAAGTAAGCTAGGAGGCAGTTCATATTCTATAACACATGTAACTGACAAGTCACAAACCAGGGACACGCGGCAATAAGTCATCAACTCCACCCACAAATGCTAGTCCACCCAACTAGCAGTCAATAAATAACAAAACAAATAAATACAAAGGCAATACACCAATATCAAATAAATACAAACATCAAGGTGGTATGTATATTCCCCACCAATAAAATCCAAATACACACCCCACTCCCATACATTTTTAAACTCTTAAAACTATACAAAAAAACACACCCCTAAACTCCAACTATCCAAAAACTACAAAAAGCATACATAAAAACCCATACAAACGATGACCACTAAAAGTCTCCTCACCATGACAAATAATACAGGACAAACCCCCAGTCAAATAAAACTAACAAGATAAAATTCAACTTTTGTACAGGGCAGTGGTGTACACTCTGAACAACGTTAATTGTAGCCACCGTGAGGGCCATGTCCTGGGAACTTATTTTTAAGTTGAAAAAGGTAAAAAAACGGCCCTAATAAAAACACCACCACTGGAGACAAAAGAAACACTGACGATAACTGTTCGGAAACCCTACCCTCTCCTGGCTCACCCGTAGGTGAACCATCTGATGGAGATTCAGTCTCACTTACAAAGGGCACTTTGATTGGTGATTTGTCAGGGTAAATTGGGGAGCACCCTGACACCTCACAGTCAGACAGTCCCCTCATCAATCCCCACCTCTCTCTTACACTACCCCTCCATTTTTTACCTCCTCCCCTGTTTTCTGTTCTGTCCTCTGCCCCTCTTTTCAATACAATTCCTTCCACACTCCACTACTGTCGTCATCTGACACTGTCTCCATTGTGGCAGAGTCAGAATCCGACACATCAAACAAAGACTGAAAAAATGTTCCCTCCACATCAACCACCTTTCCATCCCCCTAAACTCCCTTCCCTTTCACCTGATTGGGTCCCTGCCCCATCAATCCACTTCCTCCAATATCACCTTCCCTTCCTGCCACATCAGCAGTAGCTTCACTTCCTCCAGCTACACCCTCACTTCCTGCCACAACAGCAGCAGCTTCATGGGCTTTCTCCCCACCTTCTCCTCCTCCAGCTCCCTCCTGTGCCTCTTCTGTCTTCTCCTCCTTCTCCTTTTCTTTGGTCTCCTCCTCCCTCTGTTGCTCCTTAAATTCAGCCCTAGTTTTTTTTTCCCTGTTGGCAAAAGTATCAGGGCAGTCTCGAAACATGTGTTCAGCTGAACCACAAAGGTTACTCCGCCTTCCCATTGGACAATCAGCCAGGTGCCCCACCTCTCTACATTTAATACAATTAATTTAATTAATTACACTCCTCTGCCAAATGGCCATATTCCCCACACTTCCTGCACAATTTAGGTCGCCCTTGATAATAGACAAGCCCTCTATTTTCCCCCAGTACAATTAGTGAAGACAAATGCCACAAACCACCATATCCAGTCTCGTCCTCAGCCAGCCTCACAGGAACTTTACAACTCTCTGTCCAAATTCCATCCAAATCTGCAACCTTTTGGGCCGGGCCCCTAATTATACAATACCTAGCTAGCCAAGTTATAATGTCATCCACTTCCACTGTTTCATTATACATTTCAAAACTATTGTTCTCAACGAATCATCGGTCAACCTTTCAACATTAAACATGGCAAATTTTTCCTTTACATTTTCATATTTGTTCCAAAACAAAGCCAGCAATTGTGGGGTTCTGAAACTCACATCAAAACCTTTCCACATTGGAAGTACCAACAAACAATTAATCTCCCGGCACATACCCCAACACACCAACCAGCAATTTCCCAGAGAAGTCCAACATGGACATTTCAGCTAGCTTTCCCTCCCTCTCTCGGAGGGAAAAGCGCACATAACAATGCCTCCGGGCGCCGACCCTAGCAGCCACCATCCCAAAGGCCACTGAACACCACCATCAAAAGCTAACTAACAACAAGCCACAATACAAGGAAAAAGAAAAGAAAAGAAGCAGCTTGCCTCGACAGGCCTTACCAAAAACGGGTCTTCTGAAATACTGATTATACCTACAAAATGAAACAAGAAAAAAAACAACCTTCATTAGAAAATAAAGAAAAAGTGTTAAATGCCCACTTATCCATAAAAGCCTTATAGACAATCAATACTGCCACTCAGCAAAGTGTGTCTTTATTGGCTTTTAACATTTTACATTTTTAAAACATATTCCTTTAAAAAGTCATAAGGAACAAAAAAATACATTCAGACATGGACTTTCACTAAATTACCAAGAAAATCAAAAACACTCAGAAAATGGAAACCTAATACAACAACCCTACCTATATTTTAACTAATAAGCACAAGACAAAATTATCTTAAGAATATTTACAATAAATACAATTTTCTTTAAAATATAAACAACAATACGTGTGCTCGGGAATGAGGTGAAGAGCGGGTGCCTCTCCTAGGGGGGTGGACTATATGATGAGTTCTTTCCAGTGGTCCACCCCCCATTTCTCTCTCGCCAGGTCCTTGTTCTTTCGAAAATCCAGCAGAACACCGTCCTGGAGGAGGTTCTGTGTCCTCCTCCGGAGAGTGACCAGGTCCACAGTTGTTTTCTGGTAGACCTTGATGTTCCTCGTCTCCCACAGGACCTGCTTGATGGTATTAACGATCCCCCACTGACGCTGGAGCTCCGTGGTCTTGAGTCCCTCTCGGGGACCATAGAGGACGCTCTCAGCCATCAGGGAGGACATCGGCAGCAACCTGTTTTGGGAGACAGAGAAAACAACAAGGCCCCAGACCCACCTAGCCACGGTGCACTCCCAGAACAGGTGGTAAATGAGTCAGTGCAACCGTGGGGGCAGCGCTCAGTGAGGGCTAAGTGCCTGCGGTACATGAAAATTCTTGTGGGGAGACACCTGTGAGCTGTCATCCAGGCAATGTCTTTTTGTTTGTTGGTAAGACACTTGTGTGTCACATTTGCCCAGATGACTTGCGGGTCCCAGGCCGGCCCTGACCTTGGGAGCGTGGCAGTCTCGTTTGTTCTTAAATGAGCCATGATGATTTTATAGCTCCACGAGGTCAGGCCAGCCCTAGGCAATCCCACCCCGAAAGCAAAGTCCTTCAGGGCCTGATAGACATAGGGAGGGTCCCAGCTGTACGGTATGGTAAGGTCCAGCACACCCAGGCCCATTGCCCGTAGTAAGGGGGTGGCATAGTACCTGGCAAAGGCACCAGAGGCCTTTCCCACCTTCCCAGCGTTCTGGACCAGGGCGGCCAGACTTTGCACCATAATAATTTTGACTATGTCCGGGACCCCCCGCCCCCTTTTCCTCTCCTCCTTGAGGAGGGTGGCTCTACTAAGCTTTTCCATGTTGCTCCCCCAGACAAAGCGAAAGGCCAGCCTAGAAAATTGCCTGCCGGTGGCCTTGTCTGGGGGAAACACCCTCCCCACATAGAGAAGAATGGGCAGGACAATTGCCTTCAGGACGAGAATCTTACCCGCCATGGTCAGGGGCCGCGCACTCCAGCTCCGGGTTTTGTTTTGGATGTGGCGTAGGGCTCCCTCCCAGCTCGTTCGCCCTCCTCCGTCAGCCTGGAAGGTCACCCCCAAGAGCTTGATGGTATCTCTGCATACAGGGAAGGAAACGGTTAGAGGCTCACTATAATAGGGAGACAGAAACAGTTCGCTCTTGTCCCTGTTGACCAGGGCGCCAGTGGCTGCACAGAAGTCGTCCAACACCTTGGTGGCACAAGCGATGGAGCGACTATCTGTGGCGACGATGGTAATGTCGTCCATGTACGCCATCACCTTTAGCCGCTCTCCCCTAGCCCCCGGCAGTGAGTAACCCGCCACTCCAGGGCTGGCCCTGATGACCTGGAGAAACAGTTCCAGGTAGATAACTTACAGGAGAGATGCTAGAAAGAACCCCTGCCTGACGCCAGACCTGATGGCAAACGGGTCAGAGGGCTGCCGGTTGACAACCACTCTGCCCGTTATGTCAGCCAGGCAGATCTTCGTCCAGCGCCGGAGGGGGCCAGGGATGTTAATTCTCTCCAGCACTCTCTCCAAGCACATATGACTCACCCGGTCAAATGCCTTCTCCTGGTCGAGACTGAGAAGGCACAAGGGGGACCGCCGCTCCCCGGAGTGGATGATTAAATCCCTCACAAGGAGCAGGTTGTCATTAATGGACCTCCCCTGCACGCTGCAGGTCTGGTCCGGTCCGATCACCGATGTTATCAGGCCTTGGAACCTCCTCATCAGCGCCTTCGCCATGATCTTATAGTCAACTGAGAGGAGGTTGATCGGCCGCCAGTTACGGAGGTCCTTCAGGTCCCCCTTCTTTGGGACAAGAGCTACTAAGCTCTGTCTCAGTGAGGCCCCCAACCGCCCCTCCCTGTACGCCGCCCTGAAGACTTCAGCCACGTCCTCCTTCAGGAGAACCCAGTAAGTTTGGTAGAACTCAGCTGGGATTCCGTCAGGACCCAGAGCTTTGTACTGACTGAGGGAGAGCACGGCCTGGGTGAGCTCCTCGGTGCTCAACTTCGACTCCATCTGTTCATCGCCCAGACGTCTGTCAAGGCGGCCCAGGAAGGTGTCCATGAGAGCCCCGTCGGAGGGCCTCTCACTATAAAGTAGAACTCCTCCGTAGAACTCCCTGGCCACCTCCCGGACCTCCGCCTCTTCAGACACCACCACACCTCTGTTGTTGTAGAGAGACAAGATGTTGTTAGTCTTAGACCGCGCCCTGCGGAAGAAAAACCGTGTGCACTTCTCATCCTCCTCGAGGCCCTGGAGCTTGGAGTAAGTTAATTTTTCCCACTTTTCCCGGTAGAGAGTGGTGAGGCTCTGCCGAGTCCGTGCGATTTCACTGCTAACATCCAGGTCTCGGGACTGGAGGAGGCTCAGTCTCTGGAGGGCAGCATTGTGATGTACAAAAACTGCCCTCCTTTCCTTCGCCTTCCTCCGCCCGACTGCCCGCAAGTAGCCTCGCACTCGCTCCTTCACCATCTCCCATCACTCCACCGGGGAGTCAAAGAGGTGTTTTAGACTCACCCACTCCAAGTAACGTCTCGAGAAGGAGAGTCGCACCTGGGGGTCTTGGAGATGGCTGGTGTTCATTCGCCAGAGCCCCTTACCCACGGTTATAGGTTTCCTCCAGGCCAGGGACACGGTCACCATGTGGTGGTCTGAGAAGTGCACCGCCTGGATGGAATAAGCGGGCACCCCCAGGCCTGGGGAGAGCAGAAACAAATCAATTCTAGAAGAGGAGCTACCAGAGGAACTCACCCACGTGTGTTGGGGTGGGGGAGGCGTCCCCGGCGTCACGGAGGGAGAAATCCTCTCTGAGGGACCGCAGCAGGTCGCTGGATCGGTCCCGTCTGGGTCTGCTGCGGTCCTCATCTGTTAAGGCACAGTTGAAATCCCCCCCCACGACAACCGGCATTGTGCAATGTAAAAGTGGTGACAGTTTTGTAAAGAGGGAGACCCTCTCGGCCACACTGGTGGGGCCGTGCACGTTGATGACCCTGAGTGGGGAACCCCCGACCTCGAAATCAGTGACGAGGATTCGCCCACTCTCTACAATGGTACTTGATGTTATATGTACATTCGGATTTTTCACCAACGTGCCGACCCCATCAGCTCTGGCGATGTTGGAGCCAGACCAGAGAGAGTCTCCCATTCTCCATTCTTCCCCCAGAACGCCATCCAACTCCCGGAACGGAATGCCGCATTCCTGGAGCAGGATGACGTCTGAGGGGACCTGAGACAGGATGGAGAAGACTGTGTGGCGTTTGGCAGGGTCTCTGATGCTTCGTGTGTTAAGTGATGAAATTGTTAGTGAAAATGTCATGTGTATTATTGTTATGTATGATTTATGAGCCAATATTGCTGTTTGCAATGTCTTTACAGATTTTGTTGAGTTTTTGGTTGACGATGTCCTGGTTATTGAGGCGCCTACTCACCCCCGGACCATGTATACTCACAGGCCTCCCCTCCTGACTGCCTGGGAGGTTCCGTCCTGGAGAGGTGGGGGCAGGCGTTCTTGTCCCAGGCTTCCCCCCAGTCCCTGGAGGGCCCTGAGAGGAGGATGATGCTCCAGTCCCTTTAACAGGGTCTGGACCGGAGGCTGGCTGGTCCCTAATGATTTTGGCATGAACAGTGATGGTGTTCTGTAATGTTTCTTTGTGATGTGTGAGCGGTGGTGTAGATGGTTTTGCAGGGCGGGGAGGGGGCTCAGGCCTGGCTGAGAGTTGTGTTCTATGTTCCGGTTTTGAGTGTAACTGTGTCGATCGTTTTGTAGATTGCGTTATCTGGCGAACTATTGCTGGGTTGGGAGGTTGTCTGGGAGGTTGTTGTCTTGCTGTGGTTGGGGATCTGATGCGTTTGCCCTTTCTTCTTTTAGTTTGTTGCCAGGGTGTTACTGAATTGTTATCTGAGTCAGTCGTTGAGGAGTCTGACTCCAACACCACAATAGGGGTGTCGGAGTCAGGCCCCTCCTTAACAGTGACGGGGTTGGTGGGACCTAGTTCAGCAGGGGGCGCTGTGGAATTGGGGGTTCCAGGGGTGGTGATACAGAGGGTAGGGCCTTGTGCTGTGGTCTGTGCTTGTGGGGGTGGGCTTCCAGGCTGGGAAGGGGTAGGAGTGGGTGGTCTGGTGCGTGGCATGAGGGTAGGCGGGGGAGGCGGTGGAGCCGGAGGGGGGGCAGCAGATGGTGGAGGGAACGCGGTGCTCCTAGCCCTGTTTGCGTACGAGAAGGGACAGTCTCTAAAGAGATGCCCCCTCGCTCCGCAGAGGTTACAGGGCTTTGGATCACAGCATGCCCTGGTCTCGTGCTCGCCGCCACACGTCTTGCACTTGACCACTGTGCAGGCTGCAGCTAAGTGACCTAACTCGTCGCCGTTCCTGCACAGCTTGGGCATGCCGTAATAAAACACCACACCCCTATGTCTCCCCAGCGTGATTGAGCTGGGGATGTGGCATATCCCCCCTGGTGCAGAGGGGTCGCGTTTGAGCTGGACCAGCCATTTCCTGGCTCCGGTCCAGACTCCGTCCTCATCAAGGACTCTCTGGGCTTCGGACTTAACAAGACCATACCTGCCCAACCACGTACTCACGTCGTGGTCCTGTACAGCCTCATTATAGAACTGTACAGTGACCACCTTGTTTTCCGTGTCGGACAGGGGCTCTACGTCAAAATTACTGAGGGGAGTCTTGCCTTTCCCCTCTCTGTAGAGGTTCCAGAACCTCTCCAGGATATTTGCAGACCTGAAACTAATTTCGAAAATGTCTGCATTACCAGGAACCTTCACCAGGCAGTTCAGGTCGCCAGGCACAAAGCCCATGGCTCACTGGAGCACTGCCCGGCTAAATTCTAGGCGGGTCAAACCTGTCACTCTCCTGTTGATGTTTGGGGCAGCGGCATTGCTTGCCCCCCCAGTAGCTGCTGGCTCAGCGGCGCCCCCTACGGCTGTGCCCTTCGCCCCTTGTGCCACCTGGGGGGGGCCACTAGCACCGCTGCCCCCTTCTCCGCTGTTCTGAAGCGTCATCCGGACAGCGTTGTGGCGTCGGACTCCTGGCTGTGAAGCCATCCTCCCTCTCACTCAGGCCGGACCAAAGCAGGTAGAAGGAAAGAAGCACAGGAACAGCGCTCAGAGGTTGCTGGTCCGTCCCAGGGGGACCAAACGTTGCAGCACCAAGGGAGCTGATCTGAAGTCAGCTCCTCAAGGCGCAGTGGGACCTCCCTTCCGGTAGAAGGCACCAGGCGTTGATGGTCTCGCTGGATCCGGGCGCCGCTGCCGGGGGGAGGTCCTCGGGTCCCGCTGTCTGCCTGCTCCTCAGCCTCGTCCTCCAGGTCCACCTGGTGGTCCTGCTGCGGTCTGGAGAGCAAAAGAGGGGAGCCAGAGAGCAAGGGCGAAGGCTCAGCGAAGGTGGAATAGCCCGGAGAGCGAGCCGCTAGGGGCCTTCTCTCCAGGCAATGCTGCACTCCCCTCTGGTCTCCGGCGATAAGCGTTCCGCCGCAGTGGTGTGGTCCCCGGATGGCGGGAGTCTTCTGGCAGGGGGGCCTCTTGGCGCTGTCCTGGCTTCGGCGTTGGGGATTCAGCAGGCCGCGGTCACGTCACTGGTACCTGCCTAGCCCCAATGCTGTAAGGTCCGGCCTGGTCTGCCGGTCTGATGCAGTGGACACAGCCGCGGTCAAGCCACTAGTACTGCACCACTACACCAGACCTTCAGAGAGAAAGAGATGGAAGTGGAAGGAGAGAGAGAGAGAGAGAAAAAGAGAGAAGCACGTCCGCTCTGATTACACACCAAGATCCACGAGCCCACTGTCCTCAACTAGATCACCAGTAGAGGGCAGTAGACTCGTGAACAATGATGAGAAACCCGAGCACACGAGCACACTGCCGCTCAGCAAAGGAGACCTCATTGAGGTATTTCCGCAGTCAGGTAAGTATGAGTTGTGCACCTCTCGGAATCTGTCCCTGCGCCACGCCGTGCCTTTCACATACGTGGGTAGCACATCGTTCCAGTTGCGCAGCTCTCCAAGGCGCACAATGACGGCGAGCAATCTGTCCGATCTCACTACCTGTGCCAGAATACTGGCGCTCCTTAATATTTATACTATTACCTAAAAATGGAACTTATTAAATATTTCCCACAATGCCATGCAGTAGCCTACACATTTTCAGAAGCATTCATACAGGAGAGAGTGAGTGGAAAAAGAATTCCCAAATGCAACATTCCCTGGTGTTAGAGGCCATTAATATTAGTTTCTCACTTACTTACTTCTCATCGAATATGCACACATGCAAATCGCAAGTGAACATATGGGGAACGCAAACTGCGCGTTAGTTAAGTTAACTCCTAGGCTCCGTTTCAGGACGCAGAGTTAGCCGGATAAGTGCACCGAGGAAAACCCAGAGCCCTCCCGAATTAGGAACATGGACTGAAGTAAAGAGAGTTGTTCCTGGTTTTCACTGGGCGCAGATACACAGCTGACTCAGTAAGCCTGTTTCCTGAAATATCTTCCTCCTCTATCACACTGAAAAAAAAGAAAGATAATTTTACTTAGCACAGTTACAGTATTCCAGCTTAAATCGTGGAAAATAGTGCCCCCTAGTGTGAAAACACAAAAAAACAAACAAACAAACAAAAAAAAAGCTAACTGTACCTGCTATTCCCAGGCGGTCTCCCATCCAAGTACTAACCAGGCCCGACCCTGCTTAGCTTCCGAGATCAGACGAGATCGGGCGTTTTTATTTTATTTTATCTTTTATTATCGTATTTACAATTCACTCAATAAAAACATATCAATAATTAAAGAATAAACCATATATAACCAGAAAAAAACACAAAAAGCTCACTATGAGGGGATTTAAATAGTATAACATACATTCACAAATAAAACATAAAAATGATGAGGTAATCTATTAGGCCCCTCATCAACTCAAAGAACTAAAATAAAACAACAAATCAAATAAAACAAAAACATAAACAGATCAAAATAGTGGTAGGATAACCTCTCAGGTCTTCTGGTCATAAGACCTGCCTGGAGGCCTCTCACCAAATCAAAGAAACAATTCAAACTCAGAATAAACCAAAACATAATCAAAATAACCAAAACTGTGTAACTTCAAAAATCAAACTTAAGTTTCCCATCTACCGATACCAAAATCAATCCACTCCTTTGAACAAAAAACCTCTCAAAATCTCCCTTTCCATACTTCCAAACTAAAAATACATCCTTCTTTAAAACCAATTCAAAATTTCCCCTCAAAGTGAGCTAAATTCCTCCTTAACCACACAGCATAACGAGCATGGCTCAGTACATAATTCAGCAAGTTCACATTCACATCTTTTCTTTTCCCCAGAACTCCAAACAAAAAAGTTTTTTTCCACTCCATCCCATCAATAAATTCTCTTCCCCAGTTCTTATGTAACACATTTTTCAGTTTTACAAAGAACTTGTTCAGTTTTTCACATTCATAAAATAAATGTAACAGGTTTTCCTGTTTTGTTAAACAGATATCACACACTCTTTTTACGTTCTTATTAATTTAATACAGTACAACATTAGTGAATATTCTGTTATGTCTTAACCTTAAAGTCAATATTTTCACATTCAATACTGTTATATTTTACATTCAAGTTTTTCCATATTTTTGTAGCATAAAAATAAGCAAATAATTTTGGCCACACATTCTCTGAGGCAGGTCTTTTTAGTTCCTTCCTTACAATAATCCAATACAAATCCTTCACTTTAATTTGAGACCATTCAGTTGTGTTTCCATTCCTTTCCGTATAGTACTGGCAGGTCAGCACAACCAATTCCCATTTCTTCCCTATTAATCATTTAAATCCACTCTATTGGTATACCTTTTTTATTTTCTCGTACATATTTACTATTGTCGCTCTTCTGACATCATCATCCCACTCATGCACACAGTCTATAATAGCCTGTACAGGCATGGAACTGGGGAGCACTTCATATATATAGTCCTTAATCTGCCTTAAACCAGCTCTAAAGAAATCTTTATTGTACACCTGCCCTTCTGTTGTAATTTTAGAGTTCAAAAACACAGGTTGATTCATAACTACATTAATATTATTACATTCATATTTCACTACATTTAGCAGATTTCCCCAGGCTTCAAGGACCTCCCTATAAAAGTTAGGTATCCCCTCCACTATTGCTTTCTTTAGACTCATAAATAATCGATTTTCTCCGCATCCTCCACACTTAAACAGAAAATTAAAGAAATACTTCCACCCATACTGTACCTTATTTTATAAATATTTCTGAATTGTTTTAACCTTGGTTGCCTTTCTTTTTGCATCCAAATCTACTAGTTTCAAGGCTCCATCACTATACTCACCTATCAAAGTTTGTTTTGCAATTCTACCCCCTTCCCATCCCGAATGAAATTAGAAATTACCTGATTGACCTCTTTAAGCACCCAATCAGGCATATCTAATACATTTAATACATAAATAAATTTAGACATCAATAACAAATTAGCTACAATTACCTTACCTTTTAGTTTCTGCCCTCTCTGCTTCCAAATGTTCAATACCTGCTTTACTTTATTTAATACCTCAGTCCATGTTAAATCCCTAGCTTCTTTTTATTCTATTCCTATATACACACTTAAGATTTTTATACATTTATTTGCCATTTTAAATGGAATATCACATTTCATTATTTACATTACATACATACATTATCTCTGATGTATCTATATTTATTTTAACACCTGCTGCTTTACCATATGTTTCTACATGTTCCATTACTTTTTCACACTCTCCTTATCCTTCACAGTCACTGTTGTATCATCTGCATATTGCTGTATCACATTTTTAAAACCACCTGGGATCTCTATTCCATTAATACCTGGATCATTTTTAATAAGAGTAGCCAGGGGTGTCAGCAGGAATACTATATAATAGTGCAGACAGGGGGCAACCCTGCCTCACTGACCTCTCTAAAGGAAATGTGTCAGTCAACACTCCATTACATTTAACACAACTTGTAGCTTTAATATTCAATAATCTAATCCAACCAATAATTCTATCACCAAATCCAAATTTGTCCATTGTTTTAAACAGAAAACCATGCTCAATTCAGTCAAATGCTTTATTAAAATCCAAGCTCAATACAATACCTCCCTCCTCCTTCGTATACTCCATCACATCTCTTGCTGTGCAAATATTATCAGCAATATCTCGACCAGGTATACTGTAGGCCTGAGTGGGAGCAATGATACTTCCTAAAACATTTTTAATTCTTACAGATAATACTTTGGCTAAGATCTTATAATCCACATTTTGGAGAATGATTAGCCTATAATTTTCTAATTTTAAACCACTACCTTTATTTTTAAAGATCAGAGTGATCATGCCTGTTGCCATTGACTCAGGCACCTCTTTCATTTCCTCCATGCTCTTATACACCTTCTATAGAATGGGTGCTAAGATATCTACAAATGATTTATAGAACTCGCTTGTTAGTCCATCTGACCCTGGACTTTTCTTGATTTGCATATTCTTTATTGTTAAGTGTAATATCCATATCACCTGAATCCTTGTCATTTGTAGATATCTTAGCGCTCACAGTGTCCAAAACCACATCACATTTATCATCAATAACACTTTTTAAAAATAGATTTTCATAGAAGGTTTGCACAGTTTCCAATATGCCTACAAAGTCATTTACAGTTTCCCACTTTTCATTCACCAGTTTAGAGAATGTACAATCTTTTTTGTTTTTTTCTTTTCTAGTCCTAGGAAAAAAAGAGGTAGCTTTTTCCGCCCCCCTCACCGTCCTCACTGTTGTCCTCAGTCTCGTATCTTCGTTCCATTTCGCTGTCTGGGTCTGCGTCTTTATCTTCCCCCTCCTGCCCATCGTTTTCCATTTCATCGGCAAACTTTTCGTCGTGATTTTCCGTCCTTTCTAGCTCTCTTTTTATCACTGTCTTCTTTATTGCTCTTCTTCTCCTGATCTTTTATTTCTGTCTCCCTCTGTTTCTCACACTCTCTCACGTAGTGCCCTTTCTCACCACATTTAAAACATTTAAAGTCAGGGCAGTCTCTGAAAATATGTCCTGGTTGTATACACAGCCTACAGACCCGCACTTGTCGGTCGTGTATAACTCTAAAATACTCCGCGCCTCTCAGAGTCTCAAATTTCGTTGAATAAGGGACCGAACGTACCTGCTCATTGAACTGCACTTTCAAAAACCTTGTTCTGTCCACAATATCTGTTCCCGGTCACTTGCGTCGTTTAATCTAATGTATACGACTGACAAGCCGTCAAACACGTTTGACAGATTGAATATTTGCCGGATGGGGTAAGTTAGCTAGCTTGCTAGTCAAATGGCTTGGTAGCCAAAGTTGTGAACTGTGAGTGTGCTGGTTCAGCCAAGATAACTGGGTGGGCCAGCCCAGGATACTATTAAATGCAACAGTGATTAACTAGGAACTAAAATCACAAGCTAGCTAACATTCACAGCTACAGTTGACACTAGTTGGCTGCTACCATAGGCTTAGACTACCTGGCGCTAATGTTAGCTAACATGTGGTACCGTAACTGCTTACCCCATATGTGACAGCAATTGACAAACGGCAACTGTCAATTGCTGTCACATATGGGGCTATCTAATTTGTAGTGTGCTTAGCTTAGCTAGCTAACCATTCAGAAAAATTAACTTACCAGCTAATAATAATTATGATAAGGAAATGTAAAGCCTGTTTGAGCTAAATGTCAGACAAACTGAAATCACAAACCAAACATATTTTCCAAAATGGACACTTAGCAATACCATGTGCAAAAACCAGTGAGCTCAAGATCCTGTGGCTCAATAGCAGTGTTGCCATATTTCAGAAGGCTAATAAGTAACCTCGCCATTGACAAAGAGCAACAACCACAATAAACAAACACAACTACCTATATCAGAGGAATAAATAACCCATGGAAACAAAAAATCAAAAAACAACAAAGTCTAACCTAACTCAATTTCCAGCCAAACACAGGAGAAAAACAAAACATGCAAAAGAAATGGCATAAGATTGGATAAATTAAATAACCTCAAAGCTTCCCTGGGTGGAATACATCTTCAGCTATTATGCTCTTACTCAAATTTCCCCAAGTTGTATTTTGTGAAGACAAACTCCTGCACGAGCTGGCAGAGGCGTCCGACGAATCCAGCATTACAGCATCGATTTATGCACCAGTAACAACCTAATTTGATAAATATTGAAGCGTTTCGATTCGAAATCAGAGGTCTGGGCTGCATCTTCAGGCTTAAAGAAAAGATTTATTGCCCAATATTTTCACCGACAATCCGCACAAGCTGCTAGCTGTCCGCTCACCAAAACCGGAACTAAGTCCCCCCCTTGGAAACCTGCCGAGTAGCAACCCAGAAACAAGATGAATATGCTACATTGCTCCCCCTTTTAAAACATTTGTCCCCAAATAATTAAAGTCTCTATAACTGTCTTCTGCACAATGACACAGTGACACTCGAACCTGGCCATCATGAACCTGTAGAAAAGATATAGCAACAGAGATAAAGGGGAAGCGTTTCTTCTCCTATTTTGTTCAACCATGAAGTGTCCTTAGATTCTTGAACAGCAATAACAACTGACCGGCTGACGCTGTTGATTAGATCTTCTCACTAACCCCCACTCTGTATTCTCTGTGTCCTCATCCTGCAAGGCCCCACCAGGTAATATGTCTTCCTTTTCCAATCCTGTCCACAGGGGTGTCTCGGATTCCTCCACTCTCTGTTGTACGGTAGTCCCTCTGCCCCCAATTCCAGCTGGTTATCGTCCACTGTTGTGAGGTGGCCTGTTGGGGTTGAGTCTGCCTCCAGGTAGGTCCCTACATCACCAGGGACTGGATCGGCCTCTCTGCTATGTTCTGACTCTACTTCCCTCTCCCCCCTTCGGTAAGGGGTCAGCCGATCCTGATGAACCACCACCTCCCTCCGCCCGCCATTTCTCTGTGCCCGGTACACCACGTCTGACAGTACTTCCCGTATAGTGTAGGGCCCCTCCCATGGAGTCATTCATTTGGGGCATCTGCCCCACTGGCATCTGGGGCAGTACATCCACACACAATCTCCTGGCTGATACAACTTCCCATGAGCACAGATATCGTACTGCTGCTTCTGTTTTTTGGATTCCCCTTGTATGTGGTCTCGGGCGAATTGATGCACTTTCTCCATCCACTCTTGGATGCGCTGAACATACTCCGGCCCTGCCTCACTCAGCTCTTACCCTGGGGGACGTCCAAACAGGAGCTCTGTAGGTGTTTGCAGTTCTTGACCAAACATGATCGAAGCTGGGGTGCACCCGGTGCTCTGGTGTACCGCACTTCGGTAAGCCATCATCAATAACTGCAAGTAGTCATCCCAGTCGCGTTAGCATTGCTGAACGAAGAGGGACAGCTGTACTAGTAGGGTGAGGTTGTAACATTCCACCATCCCATCGCTCTGTGGGTGTAGGGCTGTGGTGCGTGTTTTCCAGATGTGTAGGAGGCAGCATATTTCTTTGAACACCTGAGATTCAAAATTGCGACCCTAGTCACTGTGGATCTCATCAGGCATCCCGAACCTGGTAAAGAATCCATTGACAAGGGCCTCGGCCACCGTAGTAGCCTCCTGGTTTGGAAGAGCATAACTCTCCGGCCACTTGGAGATGTAGTCCATGGCTATCAAAATATATCAATTTCCCTTCTCTGAGAGCGGCAGAGGACCCAGAATGTCGATCGCCACTCTTTCCATTCTGCCCCCCACATTGTACTGCTGCATCTCTGCCCGGGGGTGCTGTTGGGGGCCTTTTCTGGCTGTGCAACCGTCACATCTGCTACACCAACTGTCTACATCACTGCGCAGCCTGACCCAGAAGAACCTTTGCCTCACTCGTGCCAGGGTCATATTGACTCTACTGTAGGTAGATCATGGGCTAGTCTTAGGATTTCCTGCCGAAGGCATTTGGGTGCAATGAGTTGCCATATCACTCTGTCCCCACTGGGTGACTCCCATTGGCGATACAGCACGCCCTCCTTTATTTCCAGGCGGTCCCACATGGCCCACAGACTCTTCACCAGCGGCCCCTGACCAGCCACCTCCCGCCCGTCTGGTCTTTGCCCACCAAGCATCCACTCCCGTACTGGAGAAATTTCACTGTCATCAGCCTGCATTTAACCCAGATCTCCCAGAGATAAGCTCTGCAACCCCACCGGAACTTCCCCCATGGTCGGCAACCAGTGGTGTTCTTCCTCCCTCTTTTACCGGCGTTCACAGTGGAGGCAGTTGGTCTCAATGCAGGGGCGGCGTGAGAGAGCATCGGCGTTCCCATGAGCCCTCCCTGCTCTAGGTTGGATTTGGAAGTGGTACTGGCTGAGCTATTCTAGCCATCTGGCGAGTTGACCCTCAGGATGTTTGAAGTTGGTCAGCCACTGCAAGGAGGTGTGGTCTATCCTGACCATGAAAGACTGACGATACAGGTAAGGATGGAAGTGTTCTGTTGCCTTTACTACTGCCAGCAGCTCGCGTCTTGTCACGCAGTAGTTTTTTTTTTTTTTTTGATGAGGGCCTGACTGTAGAAGGCCACCACACATTCCACTCCCCCGTCACCTGAGAGAGCACCGCCCCCACTCCTTTATCACTGGCATCTGTATCCAATATGAAAGGACCGCCCGGTATCGGATATGCCAGGACTGGGGAGGTCACCAGGGCTCTCTTCAGCTCCTTGAAGGCACAGTTGTACTCTTCAGTCCACTGGAATGGTTTTACAGTCTCTGCCTTGTGCAAAGGGCTGGCGATGTCTGCAAAGTTCTTTATAAAGCGTTGATAATAATTTGCCCGGCCTAGGAAACTCTTCAGCCGGGAAGCGTTCTCTGGCTGGGGTCATCCTGCCACAGCCTTAACTTTCTCTGGGTTGGTGGCTATTCCTGCACTACTGACTATGTGCCTCAGAAACAGTTTTTCTTCGGAAAAGCTGACACTTCTGAGGGTGTAATTTCTGGTTTCCCTCCCGCAGTCTACACAGCACATCCCTCATGTTCTTCACTTCCTGATCGAAAGAGGGGGCATGGACTAACACATCGTCCAGAGACACCAGGCAAGTGGATACAGGGAGTCCCTCCAATACCCTCTCCATCAACCGTTCGAAGGTTGCTGGGGCATTACAGAGACCAAACGGCATCACTAAATTCCCAGAGCGTCTGTCCCAATGAGAAGGTCGTTTTCTCTCGATGCCTGGTCCAACTGCACCTGCTAATATCCACTCCTCAAGTCCAGGGTAGAGAACCAGCCTGAACCGCCCAGGTTGTCTAGTGCATCCTCAATGCAGGGAATAGGGTTAGCATCCTTAATGGTGAAGTCATTTAGTCTGCGGCGGTCCACGCAGAACCGGGGGAGCCGTCTTTTTTTGGGACAAGGATAGCTGGTGATGCCCATGGGCTTTTAGATGGGACGACGATGCCAGCGTCCCTCATCCGCTTAAGCTCTTGTTCTGCCGCCGATTTCCAATGGATGGGTAAACGATAGAGAGCTTGGCTTTCCCTGTGTCGATGTGATGCTGAACAACTGAAGTGCAGCCAATGTCGTCAGGACCTTTGGAGAAGACATCCTGGAATTCCATCACTAGTTGGTGTACCCTCCTTCTTTGTGGTGGGGTAAAGTGTTCCCCAGCCCGTTCACACATTCTCTCTAAGGCCTCCGAGATAAAGGCACCAAAGCCCTTCACCTGGGCAGAGTCACTCGCATCAGGCATACTAGTGCTGTCAGCGGAACCCGCTCTATGTTGGTAAGGACAGTTGGGTTGTTGGTGGTAAGGGGAACCTCGGACATTACTTGAGCACAGAGGCTTTCTACACACCGGTGACGGTGTTAGGTTCTGAAGTAGCAGTCGTGCCTTCTTCGACCTCCCCTTCATTATACTCTAAACCATCCAGACTCACTTTTTTTGTCCTGGCTCTTGTTCAGTGGAGCTCCCAGCTGGCCCACCAGCCCATCAACACTAGCCTGTAGGGAGGACTGAACTTCCTCTTTTACGGTGGACCCTTCACCTGGGAGTCTAGCACTCCCACCTGGGGTGTCTGATCAATTACAGCAATTTGGAAGATCTGCTCACCAAGTCCCAGCGTGAGGGTATTCCCTTCTAGGTCCAACTGACACTTTGTGGCCCGCAGGAAATCCAGCCCCAATATAAGCTCCTCAACCATGGGGGCTACCCAGGCTTCCTGATCCAGACCCATCTCTCCTATTTGAATTCTCAATGTGACCTTCCCCTGGTTTACTGCTATCTCTCCTGTAGCAGTGTATAGCCCTCCTATACTGGGTTTCACTTGAGTCTTCCATGTTCTACCCCCTTTATCCAGGAAATCTCCCCTGACAATGGTGGCTGAAGCCCCTGTGTCGATTAGGCCTTTACAGAGTATTCCATTCACCTGACAGTCTATATAGAGATGACTGCCGTGAAGAAGCTTCCTCTGGTTTCCCTTTTCTGTATTTTCTCTTTCTTTCTTGTTACTTATGCCTGTGTCATTGTTATTCATGGATGGGGTCTCCAACATTTTAATTTGGGCCAAGCTATGCCCTGTGAGCTTGGCCCCCTCTAGTTTCCCCAGTCCTCCAGAGAGGTGTTTGTTTGCACCAGGGTTCTATGTCCTTTCCTCTTCTTACAGGTCCGATGCTCAGTACTCCCGCACACCCAGCACACCAGACGCTGTCTGGTCCCCCTGGGGCCCCCACTCCCTGTGGCTAGAACATCCCAAACTGTACGTACTCTAGCAGAGAACTCCTCTCCTCAGGCATCGTTAGGGGCGTGGCTACCCCCCTACATTGAAAAAAAAAACTGTGGCGCACAATCTTGATGGGGGTTGGTTGTGGCTGTCTCCCTGTATCACTAGTGTGGAGCTGTATTGATGGGGTGACATCCTGTTTATATTGTCAGTTAAATATCCCCCAACAACCTGATCATTATCATTCTCCCAGTACCCAATGGTTGTATTTGGCAGCATAGATGGATAGAGCTGGCCATTTTCAACATCAATTGATCTTATCATAGCTCTCTCAGACTGAAGAGGCAATGGCATAGAATGATTTGACCTTCCCAACATAGCACCACTGTTCATACCCCACTGCACACCTTCACTTCCGGTTATGTCACGTGTGTTGTTGTTTTGGAACGAGCGAGGGGCGGGGCTGGTCACATGTGCACCGGCGGAACATGTTGTGATTTTAGCTTTCCCCCTTTCAACCCAAAACACCGTTTCCACCTCCATGGCTATTGTGAGAGCCTCTCTTAGAATCGTTGGACCTTTCAGTTTAACCTGTACTCTCAGTTCCGGATAATTTATTCTGCCAATAAACTGTTCCGTTGTCATCCGTTGTAGTAGTTCCTCGTTCGTACTTGGATATGCGAGACAGAACAGCCTCTCCACTTCTCCAGCGTACTTTGGTAAGGTTTCACCTAACTCCCTCACTCTACTTGAACTGAACCCTCGCTACTTCAGCTTGATTCTCTTCTCCGTAATGGAGGGTTAACATTTCGCATCGCATGTCTGTGGTAGGGGGGGCGTGGTTTGTGCGTTGGCTGCAGAGAGAGAGTGGGCGGGGAGGCTCTCGGACTCTGCGCCACAGCTGCTAGAGATTGCTAATCAGCACTGCTCATTAAATGTTAATTGTATAACGACGTGCTGATTACCTTGACAGTGAGCCTGGGTGCTTAAAAAGGCGTTCTCTGAGACAGACTGAGGCTGGTGATGGAGGACATGCAGCATTACAGAGGTTGTGTTTTTAAAGAAACCCATGTAAACCAAAGCCGTGTGTTTCGGCTTCAATAAAAACCGAAGTGCAACCTAAGAACTCGTCTCTCTCTCTCTGCATACGCGAGCGGTGGCACTCACCTTGCCACAATGTCATAATCGCACCGTCTCTGTTTCGGAAGACTAGCCAGCACAGACATAGCGTCCCTCGTTAAACTGAAGGCTAAGTAAGCCCCCTTTTCTCCATAATTCCATCCATTCAGTTTGCTCACAATTTCAAAATAAGTGTTAAAAATTTCCCAGTTGGACTTACCCTCGTAGACAGGGGGTTGTTTACGAATGCGATGTGTTTCTCCGTCATGTCTGTTCTCCGGTACTGAGTGGGTTTGCTGCCTAGTTTTGCCCGACACCGTCCTCTCCATTTCGGGATGGGCTGACTGCACAGCAGCGGGGGTGCTGTGGAAGGGAAGGGGCTTCCGTGCCCTCGTCTCCAACTCTAGCTCTGTTAGCAAACACTCGGTTTCTTCCAAGAGCTCATCCCCTCGTCCTACCCTCCTGCTGTTTGGATTTTGGTTTCCTCACATCCTCCTCTTCCACTTTTGGTCTTGCTCCTCTAAAGTTGTCTCCCAGCGGTTCAAAAGCTTCTCTCCCCCGGCGTGGATTTTCACTCAACATCCGCTCTTCTGACACCATTGAAGCGTTTCAATCCGAAATCAGATGTCTAGGCCACATCTTCAGGCTTAAAGAAAAGATTTATTGCCCTATATTTTCACCAACAACCCACACAAGCTGCTAGCTGTCCGCTCACCAAAACCGGAACTAAGTTCCCCCTTGGAAACCCACCGAGTAGCAACCCAGAAACAAGATGAATATGCTACAATATTATGAAATCATATACTGCAAAACTGTTTTCTTTAAATAAAGGACCCCACAAATTTTTTTTTTGCTAAACCTGATATGGACTTCTTTTTAGATTAGTCTGAAATAAAAAGCCGAAAAAAATTTCAACGTTTGTATTTATAAATTATAGAGGTTTTGTTATATAGGCTCAGGGAAAATGTTTCAAGGTATATTACAGAAACAGAGAAAAGTGCTAAAATGTGCATGACAAAACACAGAATGGAAAAGGAATGGAAAGTATAGCGCTTGATTGGGAAACTTGTATAAATGCGCTGGTTATTCAGTTGCTGAACAGCGTGCTGGAGTAGATGGCGTCACGTTCACACCTTGGTGAAAGCACATGTTTTCTATTGTCGAGGTGGTTGTGAAGAAAATTGCACGAACTGCCTGTATTCCTTGACTGAGTCTATTTTTCAAATGTATTTTAAAAACCCTATTAGGTTACGCCCAAATATTTAGGAAAGTTGTGGAAGGAGGAGGATATACCATTTATGCCATTGGAGTTATTTTAATTTTAAAGTCCCCAAAGTGTGATGGCGTCACTGGCCTATCTAATGTTAAGGGAAACTCTCTCTCTTTCTGCCGGTGTGTGTGTTTAATTGAGAAACTAGGTGCTGATTTCTGAGCGAATCACATCAAAGAGATAGGGTAGATCCGAATCCGAATAATATTCCGGAGGAGAAAGCATTCGTGGAGAACACATTATTCAAGTGTTGCCGAATATGATATTTGTATTCGGCACCATCCCTAATATACACATACATGTTTCTGTTTTTGAAAGCACTTATGACCAATGATAGCACTTTCACAAGGCTATCTGCATGTGTAGGTTTTATTTACAGGGAATTATGTACCACCTTTTGAAGTGTGATTATGAGCTTCCACATGCATGACCCAAGTTAAATGTGCAAAAGAAAAAAAAAAATTCTTTTTTAAAATATGTTTTTCATGAGGGGGAGGGGGGGAGGGCCGAAGGAGGTCTTACAGGAATTACAATGAGAAGCTGATTTGTTATTAAACCAGCAAACAAAGGCTCAAAATGTGATCATAGACAAATACATAATGGAACCCAATAGACAGCTTCATAATAAGATTAATTAATCCCCTTGCGCAGAAGCCAGATCTGAGCAGTCTCTGCCCATTTAGGGGGTGTTCTATTTAAGGCTTTATAACTCCAGACATGAGCATCACTAAAACTTGGAAAACAGCTTAAATGAAGCAAGGCACTTGTACCATTTACAATATAGAATATATTCATCATTTAGGTAGAAAAAGTGCCACAAATGCAATCATATTTGTGAAAATGCAAAAAAAATTCATTTTGGTTTGAAATTAAATGCTAAGTTTGTGTGTGTGTGTGTGTGTGTGTGTGTGTGTATATACAGTTGAGGCCAAATGTTTACATACACCAAGGCTGAAGAAATTCAAACTCAATTTTTCACAACTCCGCATTTTTCATGTTACCATACCCTAATTGACTTAACACAGGAAATTAATCTACTTTATTTCCATGAGAGGTAATTTCAAAATAATAGCTAAAACAGATTTATTTCAGCTTTTACATATCAGTTTTCAGTGGGTCAAAAGTGTACATACACTTGTTAGTATTTGGTGGCATTGCGTTTTGATTGCTTAACTTGAATCAAACACTTGGTGTAGCCTTCCACAAGCTTCTCACAATACTTTGCTGAAATTGTTGCCCATTCCTCCTGACAGAACTGGTGTAACTCAGTCAGGTTTGTGGACCTCCTTGCTCGGGCACGCTTTTCCAGTTCAGTCCATAAAATTTCTATGGCATTCAGGTCAGGGCTTTGTGGTGGCCACTCCAATACTTTCACTTTGTTGTCTTTAAGTCATTTTGTTACAACTTTGGAGGTATGCTTAGGATAAAAGTCCCAGTTGTGATCAAGTTTTAACCACTAGGCACAAACCCCCTAGTGGTCAGCACACCGGCGTGCCTAGATTGTTCAACTCAGACATTCATTGCTCCTGCAACCAAAGTATGAGTTGAAAACAGAAACGCTTTCTTTTAGTTTCATTAGTAGATGATACACGACAACTACGTAGAATACGGAGTTTTGCAGCGCCACCATTGTCGATGTGGTCCTTCATTTAACAAGCACTCCCTACCTGCAACTACACCCCCCACCCATGACATAATGGACAATATTGTCTATCTGGGCATTCATAAAAGCATTCTTTCACCACTCAAAATCGTATTCCATCATACCAACAAGATAAACCCGACAATAGCCCTAATACAGCAGTGAAAATGCTGCTCACTGAACAACAAAATAAACAAGAGAATGTTTTCAAAAATTATACCATGTCATTCTACAGTCAATATCTGGGACTAAATATTGAACAAATATACAACCTTACCATTGGTTTTATGCGTAGAGATGTCTCTTGAAACTGAGTGGTCATACATTGTCTTGGATAATTTGTGAAATATGCGCCTTTGTAATGCCTGGGTACCTTCCAACATAACTGTGTGTAATACCACACGTTGTTTACAGTGTTGACGCCCTTTTTTAGTACAGTCTAGCTTGATCGACAATTAATCGATCCAATAGGTGACAGAATAAGCTTTCTAATGATCTTCAGCGTAATTGAAAGTTCTCAATCGCATTCACTTACGCATTCACTCTGTACGTAGCAGTAAAAGACACTACACCCGACAAAAGGTTATCAATGATTTTTGAAATTTATTGGAAAATATTATTATTATTGTGGACTTCTGAGCATAGCTAAGCCATATGTTTGCTGATAGGCCTAACTGACATCGTTTTCTGGAGTAAGACAGAAGAGGAGAGAAGACAGGATTGATTTACTGTCTGTCTCTACTGAACACAGAACATTTCATCATCGCTATGTGTTTCTACTGTAAGTATTACTGCTCAAAATATTTTGGTTATATACGTTATTTTTGAAATTGAGTGTCTGTAAATAGGTTAGTGGTATTTTATAATGAGGATATGTCACACTAATGTAAGGCTTCGTTAGTAGCTTTTGTGTTTCATGCACCAGATATGACGTGAAAGTTGGAACATTGACAATACGTGGTGGATGGTTGAATATTGTTTTCATGTCGTCCCATCCCCATGCATGAAAACATAACATACTGTAGAGTACAGACATGCATAAGAGAGTTCATTATTACACATTTAGGTACTGTACCGCATTGTGTGACAATGTTTTTGCATTATTTTTTAGTCCAATATCAATGTTTAATCTAAACTTTCATAAGGAGCTCATTTATATGCTTTACAATGAACAAAACACATTTTATCAATTTTTGAAGAGTGTAAACACCTCACAGCTAGACCAATGAGGGTTTGTAGCTGGAGGGGAAGGCATCGCGTGTTTTTCCCTTGGCTGGTGTGATTCAAACCGGAGATGTTAGTTATTTTTCCCCTGTTCGTAAGAACAGGGCACAATTATAATTAAGAATGCACTGGTTCCGTTGCCACGGGTCAGATATGAAGGCGTTGCTTCATATCCCGCTTAAAACTGGCCTGAAACGGACCAGTAGCATTCTGGTTACTCTCCGTTCGCAAACGGGGCCATGCTGTCATCAGAGATATATCTGATTTGTCGCCGGACCGTCAATATTCCAATGGGAGCATCAGAATATTCACAAATGCGCGGAACGCATCAAATATATCCATGGCCACAGCAAGAAAGCGTAACAGTTACTAGGTTTTACCCTCGCGATAATCTGACTCCATATTAAATTATAATTTAGAATTTGAGTTTAACTATACGTGGAACTTGGGAGTGGTTACACTCGACTCTACCTTGTGCCATCATTCCTCAATATATGCTCCCGGGTTTAGCACTATTGTTAAATCTCAGTTCGGTGAAGAATCCAGAGGGTAGGAGGCTGACCACCATAATACATGCCTTCCTTTCATGGATAGTGCATCGATAGTTATGAGCCCAGGACGGTGCGTATCTATCGGGCTCCTTCAGGCGAATTTGACAAGAACCGGCGTATAACGCCCATGGGTTCTCTTAAGCCAAAACACCAGAGCCAATACCACCAATCCCGTTAGCGGGCAGATCGTGGTCGCCTATCTAACTTGAAAACCCCACTAAAGACTTTTGCTGTACTAGACCTCTGATCAGTAGGTCCTAGTCAGAATTGTCCCCCTGAGTATTTAAACGGAATTACGGCTGAAAAGAAGATAAAATTGATTAGAGTCACAAAGACCACGCAAGTTAAAAATAAGAAGAATTTATTGAACAGGCAGGTAGGTCATTAGCTTCAAATTAACAGTCAATTAAAATTAAAATATGGAAGGTTTTAAAAACATAAATACAGAGTAAAAGTTCTTACCAGCCTGTTAACTACACACAAAATCACAGAGTCTGCACAGTGTGGGAAGTCGATTACGATCTTCCTTGTATAGCTATATACACAGAGCACAGAGTATGTGCAATGTGGGAAGTCGGTTACGATCTTCCATTTCTATCTATAGGCTACACAGAGCACAGAGTATGTGCACTGTGGGAAGTCGATTACGATCTCCCCCGATTGCTTTGTCTCCCTTCCTTTTATGCCAAATCCCGCATTTGATCGAGGCGGCATTGCCATAAATTAACCTGTCCGAATAGAATTTGGAATTCAGGCCCCCACCATTTGGAGGCTGTTGTAAAACAATTAGTGAGGAAATTGGGAAAAGGAGAGGATTACCAGAGAGGACATTCCATTGTGCCAATTTTTCCCTGAGTTTTATTAAATTTTATTTGGTATGAAACATATTCCATTCAATTTCTTAAATTTCCCTGAATATATCCATACCAAACATGTCCAGGGGATGTAATATTATGGTGCAGTTGTCATGAAAATACCCTTTTGGTGAACCATTTTACATGTAATCCATGTTATTATTACATAAGGTATAATACAATAATACAATGAAAACATGTGCATGGTTTGTACGGTTTTTCGGGGTTTGTAAATAGGAGAATCAGATGATTTAGTGTCCAGATCCAGAAAAGAAATGAAAAGTGTAATGACAGAAGGGACCACATAAGGGCACTGTGTTTCTGTCCAGTGCAGTTGCCCCACCATTTCGCCAGAGGCCTGATGACTTGTTTACTTTTAATGGCCCCAACACACATACCCCCACAACCATAAACAAAGAGACTAGTTCCCCTTATCTTAGTTGTGTCCAGGTGGCAACCTTCCAGAGAGCCAAATGGCCGGCTCCTCCTGAGGAAGTCCGAGCAACTTATTGTTTTATCACACGGCTCTGGGTTCTTTGAAGTCCAGGAAGGGTCTCAGCCTGCAGGCCCATTCAAACGCCAGCCTTTCCTGGGTCCCAGTTTGACTCCCCTCTTACAAGAGTTTCTGGACCTAGATATATTTTAGAGCACTGTACTGATGGAAAACTTGCAAGGGGAATTACACTTTATAACACTTCTGCTTCTCATGACTGATATTGTCCTTCTAATGAATGCGTTGCCCTTCATTTTTCGATTAGTTATTTCATTTTAAATGTCTATCGTTAGAAACAAAGACTTGTCTTTTTTTAGCGCAAGTCCACATAGTAGTACGGTTTCCGTTTTTTTCTCCTTTTTCGATTTCGTTTCACGGCAAAATCGAGAAGCGAAGCAAAATATTCCGTTAACTTAGCGTTGAAATCGAACAAACTAATGTCTGCTAGCTTTTGTTTGATGCGATATCGGTGTTATAATGAGGTGCATTGTACCCAGTTGTTATAATGCCCCCGTAAAACTTGCCTTGAAAGCACATTTTCATAGTTTTCCACACGATGCAACTTTGTGCCAGACATGGCTGGATGTAATCAGATACTCCAACATAACAGCCGAAGAAGTTAGCAAGTGAGGACTAAGGGTATGCAGCTACTACTTTGAAGGTACCAACTACCAAGGCGACTGTCTGAAGCCTGGAGCTGATTCGTTGGTCAAACCACTCGAGGTAGGTACTATGCGGGCTGGCTAACACTAACGCGTTTGTCTGTGATACATAGGATGTCTATCACCAGTTGCCGTTTGACCTGGGCCTGTGGTTCCTCAATCTCGGTCTCGCTCTCGCACGATCAGCCTGCAAATTAGCCAGCTCTTCTTCTCGAATCGATAGGGCACAACAATCCCATGATCAAAAACAAAATCTCCTTCGTCCTCAGACATTTTCAGTTTCGTTAACTAGTAGTCATACAACACTATTTCTACCGTAGACAAATATATGTATATATGTCTATGATTTCTACAACCAATCTAATGTTATTTTCTGCAGGTACGCCCACATCAGAAGTCGCGCAATGATATACATCCTCGAGTTCGACACTAAACTGTCTGTGTCTGCTTCCTGCATTTGTAAAGGAAAAAACAAAACAGCGTAAAATATTAACATAATGAAATAACTAATCGAAAAATGAAGGGCGACGCATTCATTAGAAGGACAATATCAGTCATGAGAAGCAGAAGTGTTATAAAGTGTAATTCCCCTTTAAATGATGTAAAAGTGAGTTCCTTGAGTCAAAACAGTTGATTTGTAGTGAAATACATGTTAATGTTGTGATTTACAGCAATGCATAATTTAGACATTTAGGATAGATTTGGAGACACTGGGCACACTGCTTAGTGTTTGCTTCATAGATCTTTAGCAGGTCTACATATCCACCCTTACATTTTATGAACTTGTGGTCAAGGAGTTTTTGATCCAGGACATGTATAGTTTAATCTGCTGTATACATGCAATCTCTCAGTAATTCATTGCAAACCAAAAAGAGCAAATTCATTTTTTGCCTGTAGACAATTGCATGTGGCACTTTTAGTTTATATTCATAATCTTGGGAGATCTAAATGGACAGGGATTGGCCAGATTTGGCATGTGTGCAACGGGATTAATTTTCTATCTGATGTCTTGAGGTGTTGCTTCAGTATTTCTAGATAATCCTCCTTCCTGAAGATGCCATTTATTTTCTGAAGTGCACCAGTCCCTTTTCCAACCAAACACCCCCACAAAATGATGCTGCCACACCTATGCTTCATATTTGGGATGGTGTTCTTCAGATTAAAAGCCTCACCCTTTTTCCTGCATACATAGCACTGATCAGTATAGCCAAACAGTTAAATTTTTGTTTCATCTGACCAGAGAACACTCCTCCAAAAGGTTAGGTCTTCGTCCTGGTGATCACCCGCAAACTACATTCTGGCTTTTTTATGCCGGTCTTTTTTATGCCGGTCAGAGTAGGGGCTTCTTCCTTGCGCAACAGCCTTTCAGGCCATGGCAATGTAGGATTCTCTTAACCCTCTGGGGTCTGAGGGTAAACTGAGGAACACTGGTGATTATGCCATGCTGTGACATTCGTGTACATTTCGTCATCTTTATATACAGTGATTCCAAAGTGTTTCATATCTTTTTTTTCAGCACAAACTCAGCTACAATAATATGGCCAAAGTGCATAATATAAAAAGAGCATTTACACAATATACACCGTTATTTCTGCTTCAGGCACACAATGAATTTGACTCTGGAATGGTTGCCACGAGTGCCTTACAAAATACAAACCAAGAAACACAAAAAAAAATTCAATGAATATTAAAAAGTGCTTAATGTAAAAAGAGCATTAAAAAGAGCATCTACACAATATACACCACACCACATATTTCTGCTTCCCAGTTCTGGCTTAAATATTGCACATACAACCGTGAAAGATTATACATAAAATGTATGTGCCATTTTGCAAAACAGTTCCTGTTTGGCTGTAAGCACAGGGGGATATCACACTCCTTGCACTTCCACGGAGTGTTCTGTTTTTCCCCCAATGTCCATCCTGCAGAGTATGCATATCTTGTGACCAATTGAAGCCACCTTGCTGGCATCCAGAGTCTGTGTGGCTCAAGGCACAGGCACATGACCATAACTTTCCCGTCTAGATACATTAGGTGCCTTCTGTGAGACACCACACAGCTGCGCAGTGAGCTCCTCCATGAAAGCCTTGCTTCCTGTTGCCCCAGTGATGACAGTTCTTTATGTAAGATGTATGCATTTGTGGCTGCAATGTCCAAGAAATGTAAAAGCAATTTCCGGTACCATCTCATCGTTTTGTGCTGTGCTGTGTAATATTGTATCAGTTGGTCAGACAGATCAACACTCCACCCCATGTGTGCATTGTACTGGATGATAGGTCAGGGGCATGGAAAGTTCTTTGAAATCCAGACACCATCTTGCTTCACCCTCTGCTGTATTGTGTCCCCAGTGAATGCTGCATGGATGGTGGAACAGACACCTCTCGTGTGTCCATCCACTTCACAAAAACCAGAGGACCATCCCTTATCCACCGTAAACCTCCTCTTCCTGACTTCTTAGTCAGAGCATTACATGCAGTGCGTGGACATTCCTTCCTGTTGTCCCTATATGTCCCACATGCACCAAAGTTTTGTCCATACAAGTCCCTGAAGAGCTTTGGGCTTGTATAGAAATTGTCCATGTACACATGATATCCAGAAGCCAAGAACGCACGATTCACAAGTGACATTACAGAGTTATATGAAAGTCCTTGTCCTGTCTGAAAGCTGTTCTTTCCTGTGTACACAGCAAAATCCACAGTGTATCCATTGCTTGAGTTACAAAGCACAAACAACTTGAAACCCCACTTTGTTGGCTTTTCTTTCATGTACTGTGTCATACCAGTCTTTGCTTTGGTTGCTACCATTCTTTCATCCACTTCAGGGTTCCTGTGAGGATGATGGACACAATTCTGCATGCCTTCAAAGCCTTCCATGAAAGGTCTGACCCAGAAGAGTTTGTCATGCTGTGGCGTGCCCTGCTTCCTGTCATTTTCTTGGTCCTTGTCTGCATCACTCATGTGTACATCCCAGCAAACAGTTCTGTATCTGTTCCATGACATTATGGTTGCTGGAAATGTGACAAAGAAAATGTTACTCTGCTGCCAGTAATCTCTGATTTGGTCCAGCTTTACCATGGTCATGCAAAAAATTAGTCCGATGTACTTGTAGAATTCCTCTATCCCAATGTCAGTCCATTTATACTTGCTCCCTTTTGCTATTGCCCTGGCAGCATGCTTGTTAGTGTTCTTGCAGTGTCTTGACAGCATCCGTAGAGACTCCGGACTCAGCTGCACTCCAGGTTCCCGCGCAGGATGGAAACACATCACCAGTGGAGCCGCATCAGCAGCTTTCTCAGTTTTCCATGACCAAGCTGGCTGAGCTGCTTGTGAGACTGGTGTTTCTTTAGGAAGCCTGCGTGGCCTCTTAGCTAGTGGTGAACTAGGCCGTGTTTCCTGATCAGCACCTCTGTAAATATAATTTTTAAAAAATTGTTAGGAAATGTGACATCAAATCAAACTTTATTTGTATAGCACATTTCCTTCAACAGGTGAAAATGAAATGTGCTTTACAAAAAAGGGACAAACCACTAACTAATGAAAACAAAACGTAGGAAATGTGAGTTACATCATATACAAACAAAAAACCAAACAGACGCTGAGAGGTAGCCTATAATTTTGATATGCAATGGTTAGAATCGTTCGTAGTGTGGGAATTTACAAGCGCACATATTAGTAAATATTCCTACAAACACACAGAAGCCTCATCCAATGTTCTCCACTGCAAGACTTGTCTGCGCATATTCGATTGTTGCAATAAAGGTATGTATATTTAGTGAATGTTTTTAATTAAATGCGTTTATATGACCACTATGTTTATCAAGCCTTGTTATCAAGCGAGCGAGCTAGCTAACATATTTGGTTCACTTTAGCAAGCTAGCTGGCTGGCAAGCCTTTACGAAGTGGCAGTGAGCACATAAGCAGCGTAGGATCTACATTTCCAGAGGACATCGCTGTATTCTCAAATAAATAACCAGCCAAAATAAAATGGTGATTTAATGCATCACACATTTGTTTTTTTGTCTGAGATAATGATATTAGCTACTATATGATGCTGTGTCAATAGCCAACGCGTTATTGCAAGCGAGTGTGTCATCTAGTCACGCGTCATCGTAGCAAGCTAACCAGACAGTAAAAACGCAGATAAAACACTTCTAACGTGGATCATTTTAAGCTATGTTATCTAGCTTTGTCGTGATAACATGAGAGAAGGATTGCTGTTGGAGAAGTGAATCAACCAACAGTTAGCGCGGGTAAACTGCACAAAAGCGCATTGTAGTTTTTTTCACGTATTTCATCCAGTCAGTTTAATTTCATCTAACGTTACACTTGATTCACTCATTAGCTCCGCTAGATAATGTCTTACTCTTTGAGATCATGTAGTAGAAATAAAATAAGAAAATATAATTTAACTTACTGGGAATATATAATAAGAAATAATGAGGCTGTGTCAATAGCTAATGCGTTATTGCGAGCGAGTGTGTCATCCAGTCACGCGTTAGAGCGCATTGTAGTTATTTTCACCACCGAATTCTTATGGACAGGGAAGCTCGCTAGATAAAGCCTTACTCTATGAGATCATGTAGTAGGAATAAAATAAGAAAATAATGAATTTACTGAGAATAGATACTAAGAAATAATAACAAATTAATAACAACAACAATAATAATATTCATAAAAATACATGTTTGAAACTGGAAAACCGATTTTTTTAAAATTAATTTTTAATAGATGGCTGGAAAAGAAAGGAGTAAAAGCAAGGTGTGGAGTTATTTTGATTTCACACACTTAAAGATGATGTTAATATATATATTTAATTTCATATCATCTTTTACATTTTTTATCTAAAAAGTTCTTTGTGTGTTTATTTTTGTTTGCTTATAAGTTAAATGTTCTTAAATATAGAAACTTTAATAAAATAAGTTTTTCAAATTGATTTGAAAATGTTGCACTTTTTGACAAAATATCGGTCAAAACATCGGTAATCGGTGGGCTAGGACTCTCCAAAATCGGGATCAGCATCGGACCCAAAAATCTGGCATCGGTCAGGCTCTAGTTTGAATTGTTCGTAGTGTGGGAATTTACAAATGTGCATATTACTGGATATTCCTACAAACACACAGATACATTTCTGTGTACTGTATTGCAATGTAAGGATTACCCCAGAAGAAGTGGGCTATGCTTCTGTATTTTATCCTTGTTTACAGTAGGCGTTCTCACACATGGAACGCATCGCCCCTCCCCTGCCATCAATAGTAATTAACATGTCTTTATCATGTGAATGTGGTTTGGGTGGACTTCCTGCTGAGCGAAACTCACATATTAATGAGTTAGGATTAACACATGGCAATGGTCTAATTCATCTAATTTAAAATGGCAAATAATATGGATTGTTTTAAGCTAATGGAAACATTGTAAAAGTCACAATTCTAAGGTTTCTGAACATGAAATCTGCGGAGTTGTGAAAAATTTGAATATCTTCAGCCTAGGTGTATGTAAACTTTTGGCCTCAACTGTATATATAACAAGTAAAACTTTACATGTCCTGCATCATATACTCCTTGACCACGAGTGCAAATTCTAAGGGTGATATGCAGAACTTGTGAGGGTGGGGAAGTGATAACAGCCATACGCAACTACAATGAATTCAAAGGGGGTTTCTCGAAGTTAACCACCGAAGTGGAATAACCACTAGGTCTCAGTCAGAGACTTAAGGAGGGGGTAACGAAAAGAAATGACTCAACTCCTAAGGGAGAATATCCCAACCCAAAGTAAATGTCTCGACAGGAGAACGAAACTAAGGCGTAAGGAGTGAGTGAACTTTAGAAAGACTGCAGAGCAGTCTGGAGAAAAGCAAAAGAAAAGATGCCTCATAATGAGGAAGACAAGAAGGCGTTTAAGGAAAAATAAAGAATAAAGCTAGGTGACTAGTAGGACTGAAGTCTTACTACTAGTCAAAACAAAAAGCTAGATTCAAATCCTATACCTTATTCCTTACCACTCTTTTCTCTTAAGAGAGCTTTTCCCTGTTACCGGCTTTCGTGTAACGGGAGTAGACACTAAAGCAAAGAACAGGTCTCACGTGAGCATATATAAGCTCTCTAAATCAGGTGCAAACAATCGGTCGTAATCAAAGGAAATCACGGAGCGCCCTCAGGCGGTCCTGAAGATTACCACACTCAGTTACCTGAGTAAACATTCAGTTTCTTCAACAGGGATATTGAGTAGCCGATTATCACGAAACGGCGTCGATTAGCACAAACCACAACGCCGAGAAGAAAACGGAATATGGAACCATGACAGAACTATTATGAAGCAAAATAAGCAGTGTACCCTGCTATCCCTTAGTGCCTCCAAATCTATCTAAAATGTCCAAATTGAGCTTTGCTGTATTTCACAACAAATCAACTGTTTTGACTCATGAAACTCAATTTTGCATAATTTTACTCCAGTATTCTTTCATCAGTATAGGAGTTTAAGACATCGAGGGGTCCAAAAACCTCTCCAAAAATGTACAAAATGCTTGTTGTATAAAATTTGTCCCTAATGATGGTTTAAGATGAAACATTGATATCACATTGAAAAGTAATGCAAAAACATTTTACACACTGTGGTACACATGCCTACATATGTAATCATTCAAATCAAACAATTGTTGCTTGTATTTTACTTTGTAAGGTTACGATTTTACAGCACAATGTTGTGAAGAAGCAACAGTTCGAGCTGATGTGTGTCTAAACCCTTCTAAAAACATTTTTTTAAATGAGCACCAATACACCATTGGAAAGCTTACACGGTTGCAAGTGGTGCTTTACGCATGGCCATTGTAAATACCTATCCCCACTTTCTATTTGCATGTTTATTTCTCAAATGGATTGTTCAATTCCATATTTAGATGCAGGTATTCATAGTGGAATGACAGGTTATAATCTACAAAATCCTCTTCCAGTATTTACTGAGCAGTTTTTTTTTTCTTTCTCTCCATGTTGTGTTTAGTCTTGTTATCCCGGTGCATGTCTGCAATTCTTAGACAAGATTCACGTTTTTTATTGCAGCCATTTCCTCATGCACTCCAGCTCCCCTCTACCAGCTTCCAACACATGTGCATTACTTCCAAGTTCCACTACCTGCTTTAGCCAATCAGAATTGAGCATATTCATGCACTGAATATTACATCCCCCTTCTTTTAATGGGAACTTCAGTCATATAAACTGAAATAAACGCAGTTGAAATAAACACAGTCCCACTGTTACCTCCAGAATATGCAAGAATTATTTTCCCTATTTCCAGGCATACATTCAAAACAGGTGCCTTTCACAGGTGTCAACTGCAAAACATCAAACGGGTAAAGTTTTTTTTTTTAGTAAGTACAGAACAATGAAACTGTTGACATTCTTTGGTGTGTGTGAGTGTGAGTGCTATATAAGGGCAGAGAACCGCCTACACCCTGTATACCATTGTCCATGTCACAATAGGGCAGCGATCTGCCTAAACCCTATAACGTAACGTAAGACGAGAACAGGCCATTCAGCCCAACACTGCTCGTTAGTTCCTACCACTAAACTGTACTTAATGCTTAGTTTACCTAAAAGCTAGATATTGTCTAACACTGTATCAAGCCAGGCCTTGTTTCTGTCCAGGCAAGCTATTCCACACATTGACCATTCTGTGTGTGAAAAAATATTTCTTAACGCCTGTGTGAAATTTACTCTTTGCCAGTTTCCATTTATGCCCTCTCGTTCTGCTAACCAAACTCAATTGAAACATTTACTGTAGTTCACTTTGTTAATCCCTTTAATAAATTTAAAATCCTCAATCAAATCTCCCCTAAGTCTCCTTTTACTAAGCTTGAAAGATCCAAGCATCTCAAGCCTTTCCTCATAACACTTCTCTTTTATACCCGGAATCAATCTGGTTGCTCGTCTTTGGGCCTTTTCCAGCGCCTCTATATCTTTCTTGTAGTACGGTCCCCAAACTGCACACAATGCACCATATAAGTGTGGTCTGACAAGGGTATTGTATAGGGTGAGTATGATATCCTTAGATTTATACTCAATACTCCTGGCTATGTATCCCAGCATCCTGCTGGATTTTTTTTTTACTGCTACAGCACATTGACCAGACCCTGATAGGCTTTGATCAGCTATTACTCCCAAGTTTTTTTCTACATGTGCACATTCTAATGTTGTACCACCCAGTAATCCTGCCCTACATTTTTATTCCCCACATATATATTGAATTTCATTTGCCCGGTTTCTTTCCACTTCTGGATTCTGTTTAAATCTTCTTGGATTACTTTAGTAGATTCCAAACTGTTGGCCAAACATTCCAGTTTTGTATCATCTGTAAATTTCACTAGTGTACTTTCAGTGTCCGTGTCAAGGTCATTTATATGAATGAGGAAGAGCAGTGGACCCAGCATCAATCCCTGTGGAACTCCAGTTCCCACAATACCCTGCTCAGATAAGATCCCTCCTACTACTACCCTTTCTGGACCCTTCACACTCAGTGACATCAGAGAAGACGGACCGAGTCAAGAGGAGGAGGTGGTTCAGCCTGGCCAGCCTAACTGAGATGCGGACAACGAGATGTACTTGAGTGATGTAGAGGCAGATGACGACGTGGTGGCTGCTGCCCTACCCCTAACACTTACGACCAATGAGACCACTCAAGTTCAACCTCCAGCCTTTGTGAGTAGTTTTTCATTTACTTCTACCAGAATGCAATACAAGCATTTGCTATTCTTATCATTTTAGAATTGTCTGAGTGTTGATTGGTGTTGTGATGATGATGTGTATGCAAATGTAAGCATTTCAACTTAACATGATATTATTTTATTTTTCAACAGGAGGATGCTTGTAGTCCTAACCCACTGCCAGGATTCAGGCAGTTGGAAAGGTTCTGCTCTCTGCTGGTGGAGATTGGCCTGAGTTGCGACAAGCTGAGTTTAACAACAGAACAGTGGAACAAGCTCATCGAAGCATGGAATGCTGTGGAGGAACACGACAAGCAACCACAGAAGTTTAATCAGCTGTACAGAACACACTGGGGTAACACACTGTATTGTTGCATGAAGAGGGATGATCTTGTTTACGCCGCCTTGGGTCAAGATGGCTAAACACTATGCACCAGTTCAACAAGACATCAGTGCTCAGCACAACAGGCTGATGTACATGCTGGTTGAATTTCTGTGGTTGAGGTTACCTGACAGTGCTCGGTCCAGCCCCGAAAAGAAGACCATCACAAAAGCCTACAAGCGCATTCAACATCGCATATTGGTGGAGGGTCCAGCTCTGAGCAAAACAGGTATTCCTCTACCAAAAATCAACACCAAAACTGTCCGGGACTTCATCCTTCGCCAAGAGAGACTTGTCAACCTCCAGTCTACAAAAATGGTTCGGCGTTTGTAGATACCAAAGCTGACGGGGAAAGGGACGACATGTTAAAAAAGAATGTTTTATTTCACGGTACATCTATTTTTGTTGGATAATGGTTATCTATTATTTCTGCTAATATGCGAGGTTTAAATTGTTCGTACAAGCATATTAGAAGCTTAGATATGCTGCGTCGGAGAGATATTGACATCGCACTTATTCGGCTACAGAACAAATTTTATAGAGTTGTAGCATCCTCAAGTGACAGAACAAAAACTAAGGGAACTGTGATACTTATGAAAAGAGCACTTAATATAAAGATTGATCACGTCAGTCAGGACAAATCAGGACGACTCAGTTACATATGCAGTAAACTACAAGGAGAAAAAATAGCTTTATCAGGGTATGCTCCCTCTGTATATAATCCGACTTTTTTTCCATGGTTACAAAACAAACTGTTAGTCTTGTCCGACTATGCATTGGTAATTGGAGCAGATAATAATGCTGTGTTTCATTTACAAAATGATAGGTCCACGCAAACATTCTCCATACCACAACAACGAGCTTCTATTGCTTTAAACAACTTTACTAACCACTTGGGTTTATCTGATGTATGGTGTCTCCAGAACACTAGCAAGGGTTATACATGTTTTTCAAGTTATCATAAGACCTTCATATTGACCACATATTGTCCTCACATAAGATAACTAGTGCCTTTACACAAATACAAGTTCTACCAGCTTTACTTTCTGATCACAGCTTCTTACATGTTAATTTAGAGTTATTACCTAGAATTTCAAGATATTCCAGATGGCAATTTAACACCTCACTTTTACAGAACACAGATTATATTTCTCAATTAAAAACAGGCCTAGAAGAATTTATCAGTTTCAATAATGGATCAGTTAATGACCCTGCTATAATTTGGCAAGTTATAAAAGGATTTATTAGAGATCGCACTACATCCTTTTCGGTTCACCTACGAAAATATAGAAATGCAAAAAATTGTGATCTGGAGAAACAGTGTGCATTGCTTGAAGAACAGTTGAAGCATAACTACTCTGATAAACTGAAACATAATTTACAGCTAGTTAGGATTGAGTTGAATGATTTTCTACGAAGGAGGACTGAATTCATAATGCATAGGGTTAGACAAAAATATTAGCAGATTGTAGAGGATTACTTGCCCTACAACTTAAGCACACTGAATCTCATGCCCATATTGATCATACAAATGATCCTACTAAAGGTTTGGTCTCGGACCCCAGAGAAATAAACTCAACTTCATGCTTTTTTCCAAAAATTATATGATTCTACATTTGAATTAGACAAATAGTCACCTACCAAAACTAAACGAAATGGACTCACAAAGTCTAGATGAACCTATATCTCTCCACGAGTTTGAATCAGCACTGAAGTGCATTAATAAAGGAAAAACTCCTGGGCCAGATGGTATCCCCTCTGAATTTTTACTCCACTTTTGGGATATACTAGGACAATTTTTATTAAACTCAATTAACTCAGCAATCGAGAAAGGCTCTTTCCTTAAAGACAACAATACAGCATTAATCTCATTAATACCCAAGAAAGGAAAAGACCTCTCTGAATGTGCCAATTTCCACCCAATTTCTGTGATTGATTGTGACATGAAGTTGTATTCAAAAGTTTTAGCTCTGAGCCTAGAGAAATATATGGACAAGCTTATCCATCCAGACCAGGCTGGTTTTATAAAAGGGAGATTTGCAGCAGATAATATGCGTCGCCTGTTCCATATTCTTGCTGAATCCAAAGACTCAGACACTCCTTGTGCAATATTGTCATTAGATGCAGAAAAGGCCTTTGATAGGCTCGAACACCAATATCTGTGGACAGTACTGGAACAATCTGGATTAGGACAGAGATTCATTAAAATGATTCAGGTTATGTATAGTAATCCATCTGACATTATTTCAACTAATGGTCTACACTCCAAACCGTTCGGAATATTCAAGGGGACAAGGCAAGGATGTCCGCTGTCTGCTATGTTATTTACACTCTCTTAGAGCCATTAGCAGAAAAGATAAGACAAAGTACAACTATATCCCCAATCCAAATAAAATCATCTAAACACAAAATATCATTATATGCGGGCGATATACTCTTGTATATTTCTGACCCAGAAAAATCTATCCCAGTAGTTTTAGACCTATTCGATGAATTTAGTGACCTGTCCGGATACAAGATAAATTGGGGAAAATCAGCTATGAGGCAACTTAACGCACAATCAACCCATTCTAATTCATCAGTTAAAGTTACAATCTCAAAGATTTCCGTTTTGTTCTCTTTGGCGGTACCAATGGTGAAAAGCAATAATTGCAGGTGTGTTTTTGGACCTCACTTCCCAGAGATCCAACCGGATCCAACCAGTGTCGCCTGTGTGACGTCAGTCAGTTGGCACCTGGGCCACGCTAACTATAACACTTACTATTTACTGAATAAAAAATGGTTGTTATAAAAGTAACGTTATGTACACACTCATTCATTGTCTAACATTAGGATAAGCTGCCTTTACACTGCCAAGCTGGGTTAAAATGCTGTAGCAGACCTGGGGTAGAATTAGTGATGATCAATTTCCACAGATATTCTTTATCCACCTTTTGCCCTGTATGAACATCTTTACGCTGCAGAGAAGAATCCACGGGATTCACTGTGGCTCGTGCAATTATGTATCTCATGCACAATAAACAGTCTTTCTTGTGAATGCTTGTTCTGTGATATTTTTGAAACAACTGCCTTGCAAAATGTTACCCCTGGTGTTTCTGGTTTTGCTAGCTAAACTGTTCGAGAATAAAGCTGAGCTGGGTGTTAGATTAGCAATCAAAACAAGAATAATAAAACAAAAACAAAGAAGATTGAATCAAAAAAGGGCATAAAGGCTGAAGGAACATATGAGGAAGCGTAATAAAATAATAACAATGCTAATCCATACTGCCCTATTCTCTTATTTAGTTTCCTTCGGCTTGACATCTTTACATAGAAATCAGACCCGGCTCTGCTCCACCTACCTGAGTTAATGCTGTGTGTAAAGACGGCTTTATTCCGATCATTATTATATATTGATGAACTTGATGGCAATGTAAATAACGGTAACGTTAAAGCCAGTTCAGATCAATGTTTCGTAACGAGACGAATCAGTTTTAGAATGTCGCAGAGAAAATTGCAGCGATGTGAACTGGTTAGTTACAGAGCGTCTGAAGCCGTTGCCTGGGGTCTCAAAAGACCCACCTTATAAAATCGCCAAGTGCAGTTTTAGAACATTTACAATCTGACGTCTTGGAATTTTGCAAGTTGCATCCAGTCTCATTGCGAATCATTGATCTGAACTGACCTTTATTTAGCTACATTGCAACGTTGCAACAAGGTAGCATTGCATTCGAGAGACGTTTTGCGAGGTCGGTAGCATTTTTTATAATTGTTAACTGACATTAGATTGTGTTAATTACATTAGCTAGCTAGCTAACGCAACTTTACCTGATATGAGAGATGGCTACTGTGCACAACTTTGTCTAAACTAATGTTGCCTTTCTTGACATGGACCGGTAGCTAGCGTTAGCTGTGCAAATAGCTAGGCTATGTAATTTAGTAACGTAACATTGTCATCAAACGAAATACGAAATCTACATCAACAAAAAATGACCTCTCATGCCACACAAAAACTTTTTAGGGTTCCATACCCCCCCCCCCCCCCCACCTTTCTATGTTATTGTAACGCAAGCAGACATCGGAAAAAAACATACGCCGCTCACACACAAGTCAGTTGTGTTAGCTCCGTCTACCCTCTCTGGCGGACAAACCACTGATGGGTGATGGAAAACGCGTCACTAATTATGCGCCGTGTGTGATGTTTTCCCGGGAATGTCGCCACAGACACCCAGTTCTTTAATCATAAATTATTATAATAGTAATAATATAAATTAATATAATAATAGGTTCAATCCCCACTGTGTTACCTAATTCGGCAATAGATGGTGACTTAACAGACATTTATTTTAATGAAAATCTTAGGGATTATTACTTTAATATTCCAATCAAAAAACAGTTTACTTATCTTGGTATTAATATCCAGCCAGACGTAAATAACACTGTAAAAAGCAACTATGAGAAGCTCTTCAGGGATATTGAAAGGGATTTAGAGAGATGGACAGTACTACCAGCTTATGTCTTACCTCGATTAAGTTTTCTCTGTGCAATGATGCCTCTACCCCACAAATAGGTTATTGGCACAAAGTGGATGTCATGATACGAAAATACCTCTGGAATGGCGGACATTAAGCTTTATCTTATTTACTAAGCTTAATCTTTATCCAAAGATTAAGCTCAGTAAATTGCAAATATTTAAAGAAAATGGTGGCTTGTCTGTTCCAGATTTTAAACTTTAATTCATGTCCTACCAATTACAAGCACTTCAAACATGGCTTAATCCGCATTCGTTAGCTCCGTGGAGAGATATAGAAGCAGAATTAGTAAAACCATATAGGCTTCAAGACATTTGTTCTCGGGACTTTCTTTACGAAAATGTGCATTGAACTTTGGGAATATTATCACAAGTACTATTAGCAAATTTTGAGCTACTGAAAAAAAAATTAAGTATTCTCATGTAAGGCCCACGGGAACATGCGTAGAGTGGAATTTCCTCTCTGACTGTCGTAAAGCAATTTGCCAGGTGCAGAGTCTGAGGCTGCCGGGACAGAGTGGCCCGTAAAACCTTGGCATCTGGTTTTGCGACAGTTAACAGTTGACATCTCTTTACTACGGGAAAGCAATTCTGAAATTACCCCAACGTCCTGGAGGTTTCAGATTGCAAGTAATAGAAAAACATGACAGAAATGGGGCAAATTGCTCAGGACAGTTTAGGGACAGCCACAGTGCCCCCACCTGGTGTCCCTGGGTAACTTGTCTCCATACCTTCATAAGGAGAGAAATCTACTCAAGCACACTTTTTGTGAGGAAATAATGCCAGATTTGAGTTAAACACATTGCTACACTACACTATGCAATCTTGATACACTGGGGAAAGACATTGAGCTTTGGCAGTTGATTCATGTAATAGATTGTGCAGTTATTTCATGTTTTTCAGAGTTTTCATGACAAACACAAGAACAAATATTCATATTTGGTATGGTTTTTATGGTCTCTGCGCAAGTGATGCTCTGGTTTAGGTTTGAAAACCAGCAAAACTATAGAAAATCTATTTTTAATAACTTTGCAATAAACTGTATTTTTGTGACACTCCTAGTGGGTCCATCTGTCTGACCCTCAGGAAGGAACCAAATTCCAATCTTCCCCCTCCAAGTAAGTTTATGATTTTATGAGCCTTTTGTGGCGACATCAACCCGCCTGCGCTGGGTTCTTATAGGAGAGGAACAGGGCCCTCTGGGAAGCTGCAATCAGACTTCCCACACAAGACTCTCTCTGTGTGTAGACTGCTGTCAGGTATGCTCATCTTTATATTTGATACGTAGTACTTTTATTGTTTAAGTACTTTCTAAATTATGTAACTACAATTGGCTATTTTAAGTGTATAACCTACCTGACATTAAATTGTTAATGACTTGATTTGTGTGGTCTTGGTCAATGTTTCGTTCTTGTAACAGCCCTCTAAGTCGGTTTCCCCCAATTATGACTAGGGAACTGCCCGTTGGACTTGCTTGATCACCAAGTTTTCAGTTAAGGCGGGACCGCCAGCAGAACCATGTTGATCCTGGGATGACCAATATTGGCCCTTTCGGAGTCCCTGAACCCTAATTAGGTTATACTCCCCATGAGGGAAATCTCACAACCGCTGCGTCGTCTGCAAACATCTAGTTAAATTGTCGTTACGGGCGCATCCGCGGTGCGTACCGGGTGAAACTGCGTTGACCCTCGGTGTAGAACTTCAGATGAACTGAGTTCCATCTTAAATCAAGCCTAAATTCTAATTTGGAACATAACTTAATTTTAACATAACAACATTAATTTTGGAGTCAGATAAAGCGAGTAAGATCAACAGGGATAGTAGAACATGGATATGGTATTCACAGGCTGCTTAAAAAATAACCTTCTTCCAACAGCAACAGAGGAAGACATTCCGCAGAAACCTTCACTCCGAACTATTTCCCTCCTTGGTATAGTTTCGAGAGCCTACACTCACAAACGGCATATACATACCACAATCTGGCACAATTATAACATTAAATCAGGCAGCAGACCATTTATTTCAGAACAATATTTTTAATGATGAGGGACTTCTTAGTTTTGAGAATATGCGAAGATATTTTGACCTACCAGGGTCCTCCTTTTTTCTTTACCTTAGACTCCGTACAGCCTTGAAGGCCTATGGGGTACCCTGGGGGGTTAAGCTGGAAAACCATCCTATTATTGGATGGTTGCAGAATAGCCCTTCAAGAGGCCTTGTGTCACTTATATATTCAAAACTTATTAACTGTACACACAAGAGATTAGCATACAGAACTCTGTGGGAAAGAGACCTCACTCCAAATTCAGATATAAACTGGGATACTGTATGGAAGAATATATTCCTTTCATCAAAGAACTGTAATCATCTACTAATCCATTTTAAAATGTGTCATACAACTTACTGGACGCCATACAGAAGATACGCTGTTAAAATTACCACAAGCCCAAACTGTACACTATGCTCTGGGAACACAGTTGGTACTTTTATGCATATGGTGTGGGAGTGTCCAGAAGTCCAGTCTTTCTGGGAAGGTATCACAGAAATGCTCTCAGATATTATCGGAAAAAAGATACCTCTTGATCCAGTAATTCTCTTACTAAATGATGATTCCAAATTTCAAATCAGTGAACAACAAAGGAAGATTTGGTTAGCAGGCTTAACTGCAGCAAAAAAGATGATTGTTCAAAGATGGGATGCCACCACATTCACCACCTATCCAGAAATGGCTGGCTTTTTTTCAAGACATTGTAATGCTCGAATTATCAACAGCAAGAATTCACAAGGCCAAAAACAGAACAATGGAAACCTGGATAAAAGCCAAACAAAAAATTTTGAGTTACTTAAACGATTGAAATATTAAATTTACCTGTTTAAATTTACCTAATTAAATTTAGATTGACTTATACCTATCTAAAATAGGTACAAGGCACAGTGTCCAGGAGCACACAGGTAAAGCTAAGGGTGTAGCTACTTCCATGGAGTCGAATGTTATTTTCCATGTCAAGGGCGGAGTTGGAATGCATGTCACACTATGTCGTTTGGGTGTTGTGAAAGTATGTCAAAAAGGGTTCCCAGGTCTTATAGAATTTTTTCTCAGAGCCTCTGACTGAGAAGCGTATAATTTCTAAGTTAAGGCAGGACATTATGGCTCGCAGCCACTGACTAAGTGTGGGCGGGGCAGCCTCCCTCCATTTGAGCAGAACTGCGCGTCTGGCCAAGAGTGAGGCGAAGGTAACCATGCGGAGCCCTGCAGATGTCAGATGAGTGTCCTCTCCACCAGCAACGCCAAGCACAACTATCAGAGGGTCCGGGTCTAGATTTCGCTTTAAAATGTTGGATAGGGTATGAAAGATGTCTCCCCAAAATTTTTGTAAGTGCAGGCACAGCCCGTGTGGATAAGGGTAGCATCATTGTTTTTGCATTTATCGCAAGTGGGGGTGATATCCGGGTAGATGCTAGACAGTTTAACCTTAGACATGTGGGCCCTATGAACCACCTTAAATTGCACAAGACAGTGTCTTGCACATAGTGAAGATTTGTGTATTGATGTGAGGATGGAGTCCCATTGATCATCGGATAGTGTATACCCCAAATCATGTTCCCAAGCTGTTTTGATCCTGTCCAAAGGTGGACGTGTCAGCATGGAAATTTTCCTGTACAACGTTGACAATACACCCTTAGACAGCGGGTCACAAGAAAGAAATGTGACCATAGGGTTAGTGGTTCTTCAGGAAAGCGCGGTAGAATAGAGCGCACGTAATGTCTGACCTGCAGATATCAAAAGAAGTGTGTTTTGGGTAAATCATATTTCTCAGACAGTTGGTTGAAGGAGATAAAACAGTTATCTTTGAACATGTCTTTAAATCATCTGATGCCATCCTGTGCCAGTCTTGAAAGGTTGAGTCGTGTCAAGATGGGATGAAAAGATGGTTCAACGCAACAGGACTCAGAAAAGATGTCATTGTATCTAAAGGTCCTTCTAAACTGGGCCCACACTTTCAGGGTGTGCCACACGACTGGGTTGTCTATTGATTTAGTCAGAGAGTAGTTGAGTGGTGAGCCAAGGAGTGCTGGAAGAGATATATCCTGGCATGATTTTAGCTCTACAGATGTCCATTCTGGGCTGTCGGGCTGAAGGTAAAAGTGGTTCCAAAAGGTCAAACACCGGATGTTAGCAGCCCAGTAATAGTGGCGGATATTAGGGAGCCCCATGCCCCCATCAGTTTTAAATCTCTGAAGCAGAATCCTGCTTAGTCGCGGCCTCTTATTTTGCCATATATATGAGGAGATAATTGAATCTAGTGAAACAAAAAAAAGATTTTGTCATGAACACTGGTATACACTGAAATAGATAAGTAAATTTTGGTACTATGTTCATTTTTATAGAGTTTATTCGTCCGGCAAGGGACAATGCAAGAGGGGACCACTGCAGCAGCGATGTTTTGACCTGATTTAGTAGGGTCATGAAATTTTCTCTAAACAGATTTTGGAATCTCTGTGTGACTACCACTTCCAGGTAAGTAAATTGTCTTTCTTCAATTTGGAACGGTATGTCCTTGTAGTCTAGGTCAAATGCTTCCCTATTAATTGGGAACAGTTCACTTTTGTGCAGGTTTATCTTGTATCCTGATAAGGATCTGAACTGGCTAAGCAGAGAGAGCGCGGCTGGTAGGGAGGTTGTTGGGTCTGAAACATCTAGCAAAAGGTCATCTGCATACAAAGACACTTTATGTTCCATATCCCCCCTCCGAATACCGGTAATGTCTACACTGTTACGAAGAGCAACTGCAAGCGGTTTGATAGCTAGATCGAAAAGGATCAGACTTAGTGGGCAACCCTGGCAGGTTCAACGGCCTAGGGCAAAAGGTTGGGAAACTGTACTGTTAGTTTGAATTGTTGCGGCGGGAGATGCATATAATAATTTAATCCAAGCTATAAATGACGACCCTAATCCAGATTTTTTCAAAGCTGCAAATAAGTACTTCCACTCGACTCAATCGAACGCTTTCTCCTCGTCCAATGATACGATGCACTCAGGGACTTTTTCAGAGGGTGAGTATATATATGTTAAAAAGATGTCGGACATTAAAAAAGGAATGCCGATTCTTAACGAAACCTGTCCGATCAGTTTATATTATTTGGGGGATAACTTCTTCCAATCTGTGCGCCAGAATTTTTGCTAGAATCTTAGCATCTGTATTCAGGAGCGAAATTAGCCTATACAAGGCACATTCTTCAGGGTCCCTCCCTTTCTTGGCTATGAGAATTAAACATGCCTCATTTAGAGATGGTGGGAGTGAGCCCAGCCGAAGGAATTCAGAAAAAAACGGTTGTTAGTTGTGGGGAGAGGAGCACCGAAAACTTCTTAAAGAATTTGGCTGGAAATCCATCCGGCCCTGGGGATTTTCCAGATTGCATTGATGATATGGCTAGGGCTATTTCTGCTTGGGTTAGGGCTGCTTCCAGCTTCTCCACCGAATCTGGGGGAATGGGAATGGGAAGAGGATCAAGAAAGGCTTTGATTGTCATTTCATCTCCATTGAATTGGGAGGTGTATAGTTGGGAGTAGAAGTTTTTAAATGTATTGTTGATTTTAATGGGATCTACAGTGACATCTAACTTTCTGTGCAAATACTTGTTATAAGTTTCTTAGCCCTCCGTCCTTTTAGTTGATTAGCTAACGGTTTCCCTGTCTTTTCACCATGTTCATAGAAGGTACTTTTGCTTTTTAAAATAAGATTTTGCATTTGAGTATTAAGGAGGTCAAATTTTGTTTTAAGTTCTAGTCTTTTGTTGTACAGTTCTGGAGTTTGGGTTAGTGCATATTGTTTATCATTATCTAGGATTTTAGGCCTAGTCACTCCTTTTGAGAATGTCTTTTCTTGTTTGCAGTGAATGATATAATTTGCCCTCTTAAGTAGGCTTTGCATCCCAAACCACAAGATCAGAGACATCCGGAGTGTTATTGGTTTCAAGAAAGAAGGTGATTTGTTCCCCTATGTATTTTACAAATTCATCCTCAATAAGTAGGGTTCAGTTAAAGCGACAGTGCCTTGTGGGCTGTGGAGCGTCCGGAAGCAAAAGCGACATCACAACGGGGGCATGGTCAGATATGACAATACTTTGATACGTACAGGAATGAACTTGGGGGATCAATCTGCTGTCAATAAAAATATAGTCTATTCTAGAGTACGTGTGATGAACATTGGAAAAAAGGAATACTGTCTCTCTTTAGGGTGGAGGAACCGCCATACATCTGAAATTCCATACTCAGAGAGAAAAGACTGAATGTGTAAAGCAGATTTACTCACTGCTTCAGGTCTGATGGAAGAATGATTGAGCACCGGATCCAACCAACAGTTTAAGTACCCCCCAAGAATGAAGTAGTGTGAGCCCAGGTCAAGAAGATGAGAAAACAAGCGATCAAAGAAGCTGACGTCATCTATATTTGGGGCATATACGTTGGCCAAGACAACATTAGTGTTAGTTTCCCTGAGACGATTATAAACCTACTATTCTTATCAGCTGTGATTTTGGTTGGTTCAAAGAGTACGTGTTTAGCTACTAGGATAGAGACCCCTCTTGCTTTGGTCTGAATAGCAAATTGGTAGTGCTGCTACCAGAAGTCTGGAGTGCTCCGAGGAACGCAGATGTGTTTCCTGCAGTAATACAATATCTATGTTAAACTGCTTAAGATGGATGAATACTTTCTTCCTTTTAACTGGGTGGTTCAACCCCTTGACATTCCAACTCACAATATTGAGATATCTACCCATTATATTTTGTAAGGAATGTGCGTTGAAGAGTGACAGTGTGGCGTGGACTCCATGTAGTAGCGTTAGAAGGGAAATGCCCGATGCATATTATGTACTCCAAGACAGAACCCAATTGAATGTCAGTGTTAAGACAAAACTGTCCCTTCCCCACCCCCCCATCCCCAGAAGGCTTCCAAAGAACGTGAAAGCACAATAAGAACCACCCGTATAACCTTGTGCCAGACAGCAACTGTACTGAACAGTTGCAAGCTCTTCCTAACTCTTACTTGTCCGTACATTCACTTCTCGGCAGTTTTGGCCCAATCCCGTATTAGTACAAGTGCCTAAGAAACAATCTTCAAATTTAAGTGTCTACTGAAATGTGTACACAGAAAGATCAAAGTGAGAATACTAAAAAAAATAAAAATAAATAATAATAATAATAATAATAATAAATAAAATAAAATAAATAAAATACATTTTTAAAACACATTTTTCCATTTTTTTTTCAATCAACTGCAGACAGTGTCGAAACCCATGAAAAAAATATGAACAAATCTGACATAATAAACACAGATGAAGGAAATTAAAGTGGAATACAACAAATAGGGGAGCAGTCTATGCAATAATTGCTTGAAGATGTTTCACAGTGCACAGTTAAGTCTTTTTAGGATCGCATGCTGAAGAGTAGATCTAATCTATGAAAAAAACATAATAGTAATTTATTCACCCAGGTCTTTGATAGAGTGCTATAGAGGACTTTTTAATTCCTGCCATAAAAAACTTATAGCAATTCAAGACTAACTGAGATCCATCTTGCTATTATTAATATATTATCTTATGTTTATTGCTTCTGCCCTGTGCATCACATTGCATTGGGTTTATTATAGTGTGCATTGGTCAGCACTTTGATGCTATGTTCCTTGGCTGTTGGTAACAACCCCTGGGAATTTAATTGTTTAATAGAATAGAACGGAACAGAGAGGGAAAAACAACATTTAATCATGGCAACAGGCAGCCTTTCATAAATATACATGTTTGTAATTAAATATCTATACAAATTACAAATTACATCCTATTAATGCATATACATCTTGGAAAGTGGTACCCAGCTCAATGCCACCTCCCCTTTCTTCATTGACTACCCACATCAGGCCATCTGACTGACCATAGACTCTTATCTAATCATTTTGTAAACACTTTGCACTACGGTACGGCTCACCCCCATTCGCAGGGGTCAGCACGACCGGAGTGCAATAGCTGAGCCTCGCCCTGGGTGAACCACCTTTTTTTTTTTTTAGAAAATTTTATTATATCATCTCAGTTACATTACAATCAACTTTCCATATTCATTTAAATCAGACAAAAATCTTAGACTCTAAACGTAGGTAAAATTTTCATAAACATATACATTACAGTGGCTTAAAAACACATATACTAAGCCGTAAAACTGTCACAAAAGACACATTTAAAAAAAATGTGGCCTTAAATAACTGCCTTCACTCTGTCTGTGCTGCCCAGGCATGTTAGGAGTCCTAGCCTGACCCTGCTGACCCTCCCTGTCCCACCACCATTGCCCACGCGGCGTGCCCCCACACACGTACGGCACCCTCTCGCCCCTCTCGTCTCCTCTGGTGATAACAGAGGAAAAATTAAAAGGCATGTCGCTCTCCACAATGCGTCTTTACCGCAGTTTAAAACCAGCCACACTGTCCTCCATTCATTTGTTGTTAAAAGATGTCCAACACCATTTAAAATCATCTGGCTGTCCAACTTGGCAGTCAGTCCTAGAAGAAGTTCCACCAGAGGAGTAAATCTTTTCCAGAAGGCCTGGGCCATTCCGCAGTCCCACATCAGGTGCCGCACAGTCTCTTCTTGTGTGCAACCAGTCTGGGGGCACACCGCTGTCCTCTACTTGCCGAACAGGGAGGATCACATGCGCCACCAGCCAAGCCAGGTCCTTATGCCGGTTTAGCAGGTCCAGGTGGGCCACCGCCTTCCAAATTTCTCCCGCTTGGCCTAGTGCCAGCCCTCTCACCGGACACGTAGCATCCCTGCGCTGCACAAACGAAAGCATATTCCTGTATGAGGTCAAGGTATCAGCTCCCTCCCGTCCCAGACTTTTTCAAAGGCTGATAAAAGCACGGCATGTCAAAAGCCACAGGTGCAGTCAATTTTACTTTTAAAATTCCCAACCTCCTTAAATACCCCCAAATAAAAAAACGAACAAAACACGAAGCTTTATTTACAGACGACACACACAAGGACACATGTAAGGCCACAAACTGACACATTAAAATTCTGTGAAAATCCGGAACTGCTTTTCCCTCCTTACCTGGCTCCCTCTTCATCCACATTCTCTGGAGCCATTCCCATCCCCCGCCCCAGAAAAAACGAAAAACTAAAAAATCTAAACGGGCCAACACAGCCCGAGATGACACAAAAATGACACCCACAAACAAGAGCAAAGGTAAAATGACAGATTTTAAAATCAACATCTTCACTTCGAAAGTTAGATGCCACAACCTCCAGAACTGTAACCTTTTCTCAACTTTAATTAAAACGTCTTCTCAGTTTCTACCGCCCAACCCTTCTTTATCAGATTTTACCCCTAAAACTGATTTCCTTAAAATCCATTTTTAAAGGGAGGCCTTGACACTCCGTCTCAGACCATATGCCGAAGACTTTTAAAACAGTTTTTTCTTTATTTAGCTTTACTCCAGAGGCTTGCCCAAACCACTTTTTAAGCTCTAAAACCCTGACAACCAATACTGCATCAGAAACTAAAACAGTGACATCATCCATATACAGGATGCACCTAGCCTCCCTCCCCCCACTACCTGGTATTTTTATCCCCGAAATCCAGGTGTCCCTTCTCAAAACCTGTGCCAGCGGCTCTATACAGCAAACAAACCCCTGACGGACACCACAGTTCACTGCCACTGCTTTGGATAACTTGCCATTTACCAAAATTTTGCTCCTTACCTCTGTGTAAAGGAGCCCCACCCGAGCTAAGAAACCCTCAGAAAAACCCATCTTTAGCAGTACACGAAACATATACTGGTGCGAGACCCGATCACAAGCTTTCTCAAAATCTAAATTTAATACAGCCAGCCGAAAGTTTCTGTCTCTCGCGTAACAGATAGCATCTCTCACCAGCACTAAGCTGCCCGTGATCCTACTTCCTGGCACAGCACAGGTTTGATCCGGGTCTATCACATTCTCTAAAACTCTCATCATTCTTAAAGTTAAAATTTTGCTATACAGTTTAAAATCGCAATTTAAAAGGGTTATCGGTCACCCCCTTTTTAAAAAGCAAAGTAACCATCCTGTCTCTAAAACTTTTGGGCAACTTTTTTATACATTCAAACTCACTAAAAACAGTTAAAATGTCAGGCCCAACTAGATAACAAAAAGTTTTGTAAAATTCTACAGGGAGCCCATCTAACCCCGGTGTCTTCCCTGTTTTAAAAGTCTTCAAACTTTCCGTCAACTCTAAAAAGTTAATAGGCATATCTAAAAAAAAAAAAACCCTCCTCCCCTACTCTTTCTATATTCCCCAACACCTCCTGAACCCTTTCTTCTACAAATCTCCTTTTCTTTAAAAAGCTCAGAATAAAAACCCTCCACAACTCTAAACATCCCTTCCATGTCTCTTTCCACCTGCCCATCCTCCCTCCGCAGACCCCTCATCACCTTCCCCCTTGCTATTAACTTTTTAAAAAAGTACCTTGAGCACGTCTCCCTTTCGTCAATTTCTTTCTCTCTGCCACGCACAAAAAGGCTTTTGGTTTTATTGTGTTGGTCCTGGGTCATGGTCTTGCTGGGTGTTTTTGTCATTTTTTTTTAAAATGTGTCTTTTGTGACAGTTTTATGGCTTAGTAAATTTTTTTTAATGCCACTGTAATGTATATATTTATGAAAATTTTATCTACGTTTAGTGTCTAAGATTTTTGTCTGATTTAAATGAATATGGAAAGTTGATTGTAATGTAACTGAGATGACATAATAAAATTTTCTAAAAAAAAAAAAAGAGAAAGAAGGTGGTTCACCCAGGGCGAGGCTCGGCCATTGCACTCCGGTTGTGCTGACCCCTGCGAATTCCCCAAATGTGGGAATCTCGATTGGAAGCAAATTTGTTGCAGGTCAGTCGCATTGCAACGGCATATGGCAAGTCCTTTTAAAATCTAATAGCTTGCCCGGAATGAAATTACAAATAAGTGTAATTCATTTACGACTAGTCAAAATGTTAATTTAAGATATCTCCAATTACATTTTGACTAGTAAGATTTCGCCATTATGTTATATGGAACTCCAGTTAAATATATCCACAATTCTATTTTGACTATCTAAATCGTGAAGTCCAGATATCTCCATTTAAATTATGACAAGTCGCAACTCAGATTCGAGATATCTTCACTTTAGTTCTGACTAGGCCCGTTGTTTTGGGTGGGCCTTAGGGGGCTGGGCTTGCCCCCAGAAGTGCTAGTGCCCCCCACTGGCACCCAGATATAGTACGAAAAATAATATTTTTAAAAAATTAATTATAGTATTTTTCTGTTAAGATTTAAAAAGTATTAACTGTATATACCTTATAAATGAAGACATTAAAATAGAGAAACAATGGTGTGTTTTTGATTGATGGGGTTCTGTTATGTGAGCAACAATCTCTGGTCAGAGGCCGTACTGTGAAAGGAAGTTACGCCAATGTAGCGGTTACCGCGCGATTTCAGTTGGGATTCGAGCCAAGCTAGCCGAGCTATTTTTCCCAGTAGAATTCCATTTGCTATTTGCTTAATAATGGACATTCGTAAATGGTTTAAATCACCAGTCTCTTCCAACTCCTCTAACGTTATATTGGAGGAATCAGATTCCGCCTCCAAATTGGACACTGCACCCAAGCCCCGTGATGTTGATGGCGGAGATGACGCCGCCGGAATGCAGCCCAGCACCAGCAGCGGCTGCCGCGGATCTGACACTAGCCCGACTACTAGCCTTGCTGCTGCAACCACAGGGACCGTATCTGGACCACAACTGCCTGTTGGATTATCGGTGGATGACCTTGGCACGGACAAGCCTAAAGAGGTTGTGTTGAACAAATATATCCCGTCAAAATGTTTGACGCAAAAAAATGATCATTCTCCTCTAGCTGGTATAGGAACAGGGACGGGCTTGAGTACTCTGTGAAAAACGACGCCGCGTTAGCTATCCATGCAGGAAAATCAAATCTGTGTCATCAGATGCAACCTTCTCTGTTAGGGAATTTAATGACTGAAAACAAGGTGTTGAAACTAGCAAGGGTTTAAATAAGCTTCAAAGGAGCATTTAGCCTGTGAGGCAATGTGGAGGGAGTTGGAAAAACGTAGAGAGACAGGGACAGAGAGTTCCACTCTCGTAAATTCAGAACAATTGGCACGCAACAAATATTACATGTCAGCCATAATTGATATGCTCGCATTTTTAGTGGTGAATCAATTGCCCCTATATGGAGATAATGCTGGTTATGCCAGCGTGCTAGAAGATCATGGCTCCATTGGGCTGTTCTTGTCTCTGTTCGAGTACACCATGCGTAAAGATCCAGAACTGACAAACATTACAAAAACAATTCCACAGAATGCACGCTACACCAGCCCACAAATACAAAACGAGACTATCAAACTGATGAGCAATGTTGTGACAGAGGAGATAGTGAGACAAGTAGGGGATAGCTGGTACACAATAAAGGTGGATGGGACACGGGATCCTATAGGTCAAGAAAATATATCTGTAGCTGTGCGTTACGTTGACGAAAACTAGGGGGTATGTGAGTGCCTGTTGGTAATGGCCCCGTCGGAGAAGGGGGATGCAGAGACATTATGTTGTAGTCTATATTAGTATCTGTTTCCTGTTAGTGTTTATTTTATGTTTCTGTAAGTTTATTATTTTTCACATCCTCTGTCCCAGTATTTTCATTCTCCTGGTCACTTGTCTCCCCTGTGCCGTCTCTGTGTCTGTTTTCCCTGAGCTGCTTCACTCCCCTGTTTTTGCGTGATTTCACTATTCGGGTGGTTCCGGGTTTTCGTGGTTTCCCCCCTTCTTTCCAGTCTCGTTTTACTTACTTCCTGCTTATATCTAGTTTTACTAATTTCTACTAATCCTTACTAACTTATAGATTGTAAAGTACTAACCTCATTAATATACTAACATGTTAATATAACTAATGGATTAACAAACACTAGTTTTGGGTTTTTGATAGTTTAAATCACTATACTAATACATTAACCATTCTCCCCTTTTCCATGCTGCGCTGTAGCTCCGCCCCTTTTCTTTCTAGTCTGCCCTAATGCTGAGCTTTGCAATTGCCTGCACCTGTCTCTTGCTCTAACTGCACCTCTCTCTCTCTGCACGTGTTTTACCTGCTAAACCCAGGCCGTCTGTTATCATTGTTGTCCATGTGATTCCAGTCCGCGTTTTGTCAGTCCCCTGTCATTTAATTAGTTATCCTAATGTTCTTCACCTGGATGTTGTTTGTTACTCCGCCCTCACTCACGTAACCCCTCCTTGATTGTTACCTTCCCCAGTGTATAAATGTCAGTCTTTTCCACCAGCTCCCTGTCAGAACGTTGATTGTATTCACTGTGCCGATGTTGTGTAAGCCTTTGTTTATCGAGATTCCTGAGACGCCTTTTCCGTATGACTTCGAGTTTGCCTGCCCCTTTTGTTTGATTGCTTTCTGGTTTGACCTTCGCTTTGTTTTGAATTCTCTTTTGCCTGTTCCTTTGTAACTTTGCCTATCTGATCTCCTGGTTTTTGATTTTTTGCCCGTTTACCACTATTCTTTTGGAAACTCTTTTGTACCGTCCTATCTCTGATTACCTTGCTTTGAACTTTGGACTGAATAAAGACAACGTTTTTTGGATTTCCCTGGTCTGCGTTTGGGTCCTTGCACAGAACATTACACATTAACAGCTGTGATCGTCGATGAGCTCACGAAAGTGGGACTCAGCCCCAACAAAATCTTGAGTCAGGTTTACGATGGCACGTCACTCATGTCTGGGAGACATGGTGGTGTGCAGAAATTGCTACAAAACAAACTGGATCGTGACATACCATATATTCATTGCTTTAAGCACCAACTTCATTTTGTGGTGATTCATGCCATGTCCAGGGAAACGGCTGGCAAGGAATTTTTCAGCGTATGCAATATGCTGTACAGGTTCATCAGGAAGCCAACTGTCGCTATTCAATACAAAGGCAAGACACTGAAACACCTCTTGGACCATTTGGCAACTGTCAATGTTGTGGTGAAGAGTTTCCCCGATATATCCACATTATTGACTGAGGTGGAGAATACACAGGGCCATGGAGCTGAGGTGCGGGCCGAGGCTACTGGGCTACTTCATGTCATATCGCAATGCAGCTTTCGTTTTATTGCACACACTGTTCAGAAAGTTTTGTCACTTTTCGAGCCGCCAAACAGACTACCACAAGCTGAAAATATGGACTTGTTCACTGCCATTACACTTGTGAACAGTGCATCCGAATGCGTACAGAGAATGAGTTTACTGCACTATGAGATCTCTGCGCTCCAGCCACCGCTGAGGCTGAGCCTGTGACAGGTCCCAGCTATCCAAGCAAGAGACGCACACTTAACAAGAACCTTTCTGCATTTGTAGTTGAAGAAACAGTTGGCCAGTCACAGAGCGACACAGACGAAAAGATTTGCTTTGCATGCTTTGGAGAGCACAGTAGCGAGCTCATTGGCGTGCTAGCTGCTTTGAACCCAGAGGCCGAAGACAATTTCATGGATCCATCGAAGGTAACCTCTCTCCTGAGATTAGCTGCCACTGAAATGGTTGAATCGGAATATGCTGTAACTCGTGAGTTCCTGGTGAAGAAGATGACGGAGACCTCGATTCCCCCAAAGATGGAAAATGGACAATAACCAACATTCTCAGTACATTCCACTGAGCACTCCAGGCCATGCCAACTGTCATCACAGCTTATACCCTTGCCCTAACATTGGGGGCATCTACCGCAATGTGTGAAAACTACTTTTCAACACTTAAAAACATTTTCTCCGAGCATCAGCGTAGTAGGTTGCACAAACGCAAGGCCCAGCTTATTCAGCTTGCCTTTGAAAAGGATCTTACTCACAAGTTCAAGGATGAATGGAAGGACATTTTGATGAGAAGATTCAACACTCAGAAACGCCGCCTTCAACTTTACTGAGTCAGAGGGAGAATGAGAGAGCTCCATTTAGAGTAAGTTCAGATTGATTGTGTGTGTGTGTGTGTGTGTGTGTGTGTGTGTGTGTGTGTCTGTCAGCACCCGCCATGGTGTTGTTTTTTTTTTTTTTTTTTTTTTTTTTTTTTTTAAAGAGTGGTCGGCTGCTTTGCACTTCTAATGTTCTAGTTAAATGTTGTGTTTGGTGCTTTGCATATCCCTGCGTTGACTGCTTTAAATTATGACGACATGATATTATATAATAACGCATCAGCATCCGCCGTGGTGCTTTTTTAATTCGAGAGATGTGTGCTGCTTTGCACTTTTGGTGTTATATTTAATGTGTTGTCTAGTGCTTTGTGCATAGCATTACCTATGTGTAATTGACTGTTTTAAATTATGAGGACTGATGTGGTATCTTGTGGCTGGTTGTATTTGCTGTTGATGGTTTAACATGATGATCGCATCGGTCATACTGTATCTTATTTGCAAGTGCACTGATTGCAGTGCCAACCTCCCCTGTTTAGTCATTGCATCCCTGGCATCTCTTCATTTTATAAAGTCAATTGTTTACAAAACCTTGTAAGTGCGCCTGATCGGTGCCAATTGTCTAATCAGTGAATGTCTGCATTGTGAATGCACCAGTTTTGTTGCTGCTCTCCACGTTATAACTGTAACTTACTGCATTTGAATAATTTTAGGCCTAATACACTGGGACATTAAATCGGAGGCCATTTTGCTTAGTATGCGACCTCAGTATAGTTAGTATGCATCAGTGCTCCACGAATGCAACAGCATATCGGATTATCAAAAATACTTAATAATATCTATGCCCCCTCATGCAGTTCATATGCCCCCCTTAAGACTGAGACCTGGCAACGGGTCTGTGTAAATGAGTTTGAAAAACTTGACACTGTATGATTACTGTAATGTATTGGGGGTTTCCGAGCAGGGGGAAAAGTCATGATGGGTAGATCTGAGAGAGGGTAGTAGTAGTAGCAGCAGCTTGCTTTTAGGTCATTTACTTGGCACTAGAATGTCAAATTTAGAAATTCACAGTTTGTAAGGCAAGAAGTTGCTTTTTTCTGGAAAAACCTCACTTTTTCGCATTTGGCATTGTATTTATGTACATAGAAATGCATAGAAATTGAACGTTTTCAGTTCAATATAAATAACGCATAATGAATTTTGCTAGCTTGAATACCAGATTGTAAAATCATATTAATTGCTTTGGGATTGAGGGGGGATGGGATTTTAGCGATATCAGTGCCATCATTGTAGTCTAAGCAGTTTGACTTGTTGCAGACATTTATTTGATTATAAAATACCATCATCAACATCAATTGCAGCCCTCCTTTGGCGAAGGAGACTACCTTATTTTCTTTATCTCTAATGGGTTTACAGATTGATGCAGGGTTTTTTTTTTTTTTGAATCAAGGTGCAAATAGTCTACACTTTAAAATGGTGTAGGTGTTACAGCAGTGCACCTTGAATCAGTGACCGATGAAAGCAACAATTTGAGAAAGCAAACACCAGCGTTCAAGTTAATGGCCATGAACTTTAAGGGATTAACCGGTTTTTAGTTAGGGAAGAGATCCATCTTCATTCCATCTTCTCCTTGACCCCAGTGGCTGGATAATTAGAGTCAGAGAGCTCATCAGCTGGTATTTATACCTTTTATATGATCAGAAAATGTCTTTTCAACCTGCTAGAAGATTTTCAGGGGCGGCAGAGTAGTATAATGGGTAGGACCTGGTCTTGTAACCTGAAAGGTCACAGGTTCAATTCCCAGGTAGGACACTGCTGTTGTACCCTTGAGCAAGGTACTTAACCTGCATTGCTTCCGTATATGTCCAGCTGTATAAATGGATGCAGTGTAAATGCTATGTAAAATTTGTGTAAGTCGCTCTGGATGAATGCCCGTAATGTAATGTATAAGTTTTTATATGATGTAGGCATTGCAGATATCTATATACACATTAGCTGCAAATATTAATTATACATTAATTCTTGTGATATTAGTAACTTAATATACAAACCATACTAGCATGTTAGCTTGTAAACAGAATAGTATACGTTGTGGGCATAACTATATTCGCACGTTAGCATGATACGAATACAACATTCCTCCCAGGTGGCCAGCCATAGGTTGATTGAGTCTCGGCTTGTGTCCTATGTCCCGCTGGCTTTTAGGTCAATTTTAAATGCCCTAAGTTTGGGCAAAAGTATTTGTTATGTTGTTTAGCGTTCTAAGTTCCTAAGAATCTAGGCGTGCTGCTAATTTTCTTCCTTTGGTATAGTAGATTTTTAGGATTTGGTTTGCAGAATTTTTTGCTAGCATTATGGTTAAGTTTTGGAGGACCTAGGTAAACCCATTGTTACAATTTGAGCCACTGAGACATCAGGACTTGGGACTAATGGTGTCCCAATGTCCTTGGGATGATTACTACTACTAAAACATTTGGGACAATCAGAAACCGCTTTGGCATATTTTGTGGCCAACTGGGGGGGGAGGAGGAGAAGAGAGTAAAAAAATAAGACAAATTTTATTCTAATTTGTCACATTACGCTCAGCTAATTGAGCAACTACCCCCTCTCACTAGTTGACACTGGTACACAGTATGTGAGAGGCGTGAAAATAAGGTCAACAAATTGAATTCCCACGGCAGCCAACCTTCCTGGTACAACGATCATTACTGGCTTAATGCAACATATCATGCTGTCAATAAAGAAAGAGTACAGGGGCGTCATCTCAGGAAAATCTTTGTTTTGGTTGCAGAAAAGACAATGTATCTAAGAGACTGGTAAGATTTCCAAAAGTGACATTGACAAGGGGTGATTATGTGAAAATAGTAACGAAACATGGTATGAAGCATTAACCCTCTGGGGTCGGGAGCTCCGCCGGCGGAGCTCGGCCAGATTAAATAAACTTTTTCTATTTGGATGATTAACTTCACGAGTTGTTATCATACAGACGCAACAAAAACATTGACAGAAACCTTAGAATCGTGACTTTCCAATGTGCCCACTGGCAAATAATATGAATTGTTTTAAAAGTTTTACATTTGATTAATTAAACCATGTATGCTTCGTTACGGAAGAGTATTATGGCCACGTGAAAAAAAATTTTTGAGTTCTGACTTTAAAGTCAGAATTCTGAGATTAAAGTCAGAATCTAAACAATGTCCATTACCCAGACATTGCTTTCAAGAACTGCATTAAATTCTGAAAGGAAATCTGGGAAGTTCTCATAACTGTCAGCTATGTGCAGAATCTTCCCACACGTGTGCCCAATTGGTCTTCTCGTGAACTCTGTCATTTCTTCAGATTCCACGTAGATGCTGTCTGTAATTACAAGATCAGATCCGGTGCAGAACCGCAGAAATTTCTGCAGTTTACTTTCATCTAGCTCTCTGATGAATCTTTTCAGATGATTTCCCACTTCCTTTTGTTTTGGAGTCAAGTCAATGGTAAATTTCAGCAGTTTACAGACCTTTTTTGTGGTTAGTTGCAGGTCAGAGAACAACTTGGTCAGTGCCTCTGGACTGAGAGAGAGATGATGATGGGTGATCTCCCTCCAGCAGTCAATAACGAACATCGGTTTTTGGACAAGTTCTTTGTGCGCTATTCCATCCAGTATTTTAGGAAGAGTCTCAGCGGTGATTCTCCTTCTACAGCCATAGCTGTCGAGAACTTCCACAAGATCATCAGAGTCAACTGCGGAGAAATCACTCATCGCTTCCATCAAAACCTCACGTTCTTGGCTGCTTCTTTAAGATCACTGTATACATTGGCAAAAAGCACCTGTCCAAGGAAGGGGAGTGCAAGTTTGTTTGGCAAATATTGACAATCTTGGTAACCTTTCAAAAGGATTCTGCAAATTGCCTTCCATGTTTCAGCAGGAAAATCATGGCGAATGAAGGGCACTTTAACTGTTGTACCAAGTGTGCATCACTCGTAGAATTCATGCCAGAAGCAGCTGAGAACATCTCTCAGTACCCCAGATCCACTGCCTGCTTCTCCTTTGTTGTCTGGAAGTATGCGTCTCACGTTCAGTGCTTTATTCAAAATCTCTGCATCAGAGAAAGCAGTAATCATGTCATGTAAAGTGTTAGCATGATGTACGATGATCGTTATCACATTCTCTGGGTGAGCTGGACTGGCGGGCACAGGAAAACCCTCATAGATCAATGTGTCCTCTGTGTCTTCTTCAACGCCGTAAAGGGGACCAAAGGTAATTTCAGAGACAACAGACATTTCTAAAGCAGGCCGGACTCCATCAAAATCACCCATAATATCTCCCACTTGTAGTTCTGCTGTATTGATTTCATTGCCACTGTGTGCCGAGACAAGGATCACTTCAGATGTCTCGCTGGCATCATCTTCAAGTTCTTTTGGCTTGGTTGCAATGTAAAAGCGTAGCATTGTCAGCCTCGCAGTCTCGTACATAGCGCCAACGGACAGGCCATCAGTAAGGCGGTTCTGTTTGAAGTCCCACACCTCAAAGTCAAAATCTGATTCTGATCCTTTAGGAGATACTCCATCAGGAAAGAAAAGTTCCTTTCCTTCCTGAAGGATGTCTTTTAATCCAGCTTTATGTCCAATTGAACTTTACTGGTGCCACCTCCCTGCTTTGCCCTCACCTGTTTGGCTACTTTGCCATCACTGTGAATCCATCCTATCTCTACATTGTTTCGTTGTCTACATTGGGTTGTTTTTAGCTTCTTCATCTGTGTTGTTCTTGTGTCTTCATGTGATGTGTTTTCCTTGGTGCTTTCCTTTCTGACTTTCATTTTCTCATGAAGTTTTTCTAAACTTGTTTTCGCTTTGAGAGGGGCTTTTTACTTCTGCAGAAATTGAAGAGGGCAATTCGGTCTCCGTAGGAGGGGATGTAATTTTCCAGAGTTGCATCATCCATCAGCACTATGACGTTGTTGTCAATCTGCAGAGAAGAAGAAAGAAAATTAAAAAACAATCATTTTCTTTATATTATTTTCTATTATTTGTGCACATTGCATAAATAATGTTAAGGTTAAGCCCCTTAAGTCAGTGCTAGTGTCAGTAGGGAATACTGATTTAAATTTGCAGGAAAGCTTTGTATGCAGGGGTCAGTACAATAATGGAACAAAAAACAAAACTTGTGCTTTTTATTTACGTGATTCTGCATAGCTTTTCAATATCTGGAGCACCCTCTCCTGGTTAAAAAAAGCCAGGGAGTGTTAAACCGTCTCACTGTGAGACTTCACACTCACTCACAGGTTTATCAGTATCTGGATGTTGCCTGCAATCGAAACAGATTTTATCTATTTTACTCCATTCTAGACCCTTTCAAAGTAGGAAAAGCCTCTCTAACTGAAACCCATGGCTACTAGACCTGACCTGCCAGACCTGAGAGAATGGGGGTGAATGCAGCGAAATGGCTAAATCATTTTAAATACAACTTTAACGCACCCAAACACTGTTCTGTTTATAGTTCAATCAACAACTTGGCAGGCTAATTGATTCTAAGAGTGAAATGCCTGTGCATGTATTTAGATAAATATGAAATCATGTAATGTCTCCTGTTAATTTCCACACTCCTTGTCACACTCCTTTTATTGCATATACTTTTCCTTTTGCTGAATCCTACTATTTTTCTGCTGCAACATCCTAATTTACCCATGGGGATGCATATAGTTTGATCTAGCCTAATAAATCTGAAGTGATGCTTCTCTACCACAGGTTACATTGAGTTCACTCAAACTAACTTCTACTGGGGAAACCAGAGAGTATGCCTGACAATTAGGCTACCAGAGGAAGTCCGGTAACTCACAGTGTATCTGTGATTATACAACGGCTTGGCTGAATACTCGATTCTGATTGGTCCAAAGTGTGGGCATTATTTCTCAGTAAAGGGACACCTCAGCCCTTTAACAGTTCTAAAATCAATGCGCTACAAAATCCAGCATTCTAAGCAGTGAAAACAGCAACATTATTCTTTCGGTTTTGAATTGTTGTTACGTCCCCTCCCCTTTTCAGTGTCCAATTTCACAATGGCAACGTTGAATCACTATTCTAGTTACTGGCTTAATTTAGGGATGCCAACCACCTCACAAAATACGGAATTGTCCCTTATTTGGACAGTAGAATAGGCGTTCCGTATTTAAGTCATGGCTACGGGACGCATTTTCATCCGTATCTTTGTAAACGATTGTGTTTGTAGTAACCGCTGTTTTGAATACAATTCAATAGTTATAACTATAGTTAGCTAGCTAGCCGGGATAACAAGCATGCCGTGAGACCATTCTGACCTAAAACCCAGAATTTTAATATTGGATAGGACTAGGTGACACGTTACGGGCGAAACTATCATAAAGCTAGCTGGCGTTCAAACCCGGTTTCAGAGGGTCTTGGAGAAACGCTATATGTCTACACTGCGAGACCGCAACATTTTAAAAAAGCAAGACAGAGCTAGGGAGATTAATTTGATTCAGTCATGGTTTCATGCAGTTTTCTTAAATAATGTAATGACAAAATGGCCAAAATTGGTGGAAATTGTATGGTATAAAACTAGAAGGAACTATTTTTTGATGGAGTCCTTGTTTTCGTGGAATTAACGACCACAGATTTTTGCTTAACAACGGTACAAATAGAACTACTAAACCGAGTTTTTGAATAACAACAGTCCAAATAGAACTACCAACCAGAGTTTTGCTTGACAACGGTAAAATATGCCAAAACAGCCGCAGGAGAATATTTCACTTTCAGCTGATTAATTAGATAAAAATCAATAAATATAAAGTAACCATATTGTTGGTAACCCGTTGTATAAGTGGAATAAAATATAAACCCCTCCAGGCTGTCCCGTTATTGGAAAAGAATGTAGGCTACTTCGGGGGTGGTGATGCGCCCGAGGCGAAGCCGAGCCGATTATTATAATAATCCTAATTATTCCTGCTATGTCGCCACTACTTAGGGGCGACATAGCTCAGGAGGTAAGACCGATTGTCTGGCAGTTGGAGGTTTGCCAGTTCAAACCCCGCCCCGGGCGTGTCGAAGTGTCCTTGAGCAAGACACCTAACCCCTAACTGCTCTGGTGAATGAGAGGCATCAATTGTAAAGTGCTTTGGATAAAAGCGCTATATAAATGCAGTCCATTTACCATATTATTATTATTATTATGCTTATTATTTTTATCCGCTAAAAGTATCCGAGGCTCAGCAACCATAAGTCCTAGAGCAACCAAATATGGCAGGTTGGTTCTTATGGCCCCCCACTACTCAGGCACTAAAAATCACCTATGTCAGCCAGATGGTGGCGCTATAACAAAGGGTCATGCGTAAAAGGCCATAACTCCCACACCATAAGTCAGATCAACACAAAACTTAATCGGCCTATGCATCTGAATGTGCTCTACAACTTTGCCATTGGGAACACCTATGTCCGCCATATTGTTTGCCCGCCATTTTGACTTTTTAGTTGGGGCATGGAAGCTTTCTTGGCTAAAATGTCTGAAGCTCAGCAACCATAAGTTGTAGACCAACCAAATTTGGTAGGTGGGTTCCTATGGCCCCCCACTACTCAGGCACTACAAATCACCTATGTCGGCCAGATGGTGGTGCTATAACAAAGGGTCATGTTTAAAAGGTCATAACTCCCACACCGTAGGTCAGATCAACATAAAACCTCATCGACCGCCGCATCTGAATGTGCTCTACAACCTCTACCGCCATTTGGATTTTTTTATTAGTTGGGGTGCGGAAGAGCTGTAGCTCGAAATCTAAAGTGTTACGACATCTAGTAAACTTCTTTACGCAAGTGGCTAGAAGACATCCATGGCGACGCAATTAATCTGACACTGTAGGGTCTAGTTTTTATCAGTGAGGGGAAGGTCTGAACGTCGGGGAAGCAATGGAAGACAGTGCCACCCAGAGTGCATGCTAGGCTACTAAAAGTTTGTAAAAGCTTTTTGAGAGGATGAATAATTACTTTTCTTTGGCATGGATCCATTTGACGACAGTATCGGGTGAGTTTGTTTAGTCTTTGAATCTGTCATTATGCTGAAAAATAGCTAAACCATTTTATTGATATGTTTTGAGTTTCTGTGCAAACACGCGAAAACACGCTGGTATAATAAAGCAATGACGGTAATACATAATATATAGTCTGCTTTGTTCCGATGCTACCATAACATAACAAACTACCGTGTGTCTACAGCTGCAGTTTCTCGCTGCAATTACTAATATTGAATATAAACAAAAAACACAATTTATGCTGTAGTCTGCCAATGTCTAAATAAATAATACGGTATTCTGAGCGCAGTATGCAGGTAGCAGGGATGGCAAGTTGATATTTCGTTTTTTGCTACTAGAAGTTTGTTAGTAAAAGCTTTTTGAGAAGATGAATCATTACTTTCTTTGGCATGGATCCATTTGTAGACAATATTGGGTGAGTTCGTTTAGTCTTTGGATCTGTCATTATGCTGAGAAATAGCTTTTTATTGTTAGTATTTTATGCTGAGAAAAATCGTATTCTGTAGCAACACGATAAACCCGACATTACCCCTAAAATATGCCAATACAGCAGTGAAAACTCTGCTCACTGAATAACGAAATAAACGAGACAAAGTTTTTTTAAATTATACCATGTCATTCTACAGTCAATATCTGGGACTAAAACATTGAATAAATATACAATCTTACCACTGGTTTTACGCACAGGGATGTCCCTTTTGAGACTGAGTGGTCATATATTGTCTTGGACAATCCGTTTGTGAAATATACACGCATTTGTGATACCTGGGTAGGCTACCTTCAAAAATAGCTGTGCGTAATACCACACCTGTTGCTTACAGCGTTGTCGCCCTTTTTAGTATAATTTGGCTTGATTGACAATTCATTTAATCAGTAGGTGAGAGTATAAGCTTTCTAACGATGTATAACATGTCTAATTTTGCTTTTGGAATAGTGTTTTATAGGTCAGCGTAACCGAAAATTTGTTTATCTGCCAATGTCTAAATAAATAATACGGTAGGCTATCGCGCAGCACACAGGTCGCGAGTTGATATTTCATCTTTTGTTTCCTTTTTTTCTCAATGTCGTATTTATTATTTGAAATGTGTATTTATGTGTTATTATTCCATCTGTCTCTGAGGTGCTCTGAAATGTGCATTCTCTGATAAGCTGAGCAATGGATTGGAATATGTGTCTGATGCCTATTTTAGTTGCGGCGCGGAAGCGCTGCAGCTCTACATACACGCCAGACCATCTAAATGCCGTTTTATAATTTTGCGTAGTCTGCATAGTTTCTGTTGTGTGCAGCACTCGCAAAGGGCCAAATCATTTGTGCGGCATATTGCACAAGTTGCGCAGGCCACGTAATTAGATTTTGTTACTGACCATTATAGTTCAAAAGACAACACCTTCATTCATATTTCCAAACCTACAATATACTGCACCAGTGACCACAAAATGCTCAGCTAGATGTAACTTGTTGCAACGAAGACATTCACCTGACAAAAGCACTTTTACTCGCATATTTAATGTTGCCTATCGGTTTTGTGAATCAACTGTTATAACCTGTTAGTCAGAGCCGTATGCCAGTGACTTCATGTCAGCAGTCAACCAATCATCTTCTTGCGGGCACTGGTTACTAACTGCGCGCTTTTCATTTCTTGAGGAGGTCTGCGTCTTCAACGCACCTGTGGTCTGCAACCGTCGCAAATGCCGCACATTGCGCACACCCCCTACACAGACCCATTTTTACGTGTACTATGCAGAAGTATAAAACAGCCTTTAGTGTTACGACATAGTAAAGGCCTTTACGCCTAGCGGCTAGGAGACATCCATGGGGATGCAGTAGGTATGTTAGGTGAAGGTATATGATCATGAGGACAAAACCATTTAAAAATCACTCCATAGGGGGCGCACTTGTGCCAATGCTTGGACCCCTCCCAACGCCGCTTGCAGCTTTAATTGTATTTGTTTCTTTTACCTAGCCTACCTCATTGTTTTTGTATTTTGATTTATGTCAAGTGGCTGCTGTAACACTTTAATTTCCCTTTGGGATTAATAAAGTACTCTATCTGTCTGTCTGTCTATCTATCTGATTGGCAGTTTAAAAAGTGGTATTTTTATTAGGCCCACTCTGTACTAGTAACTATATCTACATAAATTTCAAGCAAATCATTTTGATTAACCACCATACTTTGGTTTTGTACAGACTTGCATTTTTGTTGTACCCTCTGCTGGTCAATGTTAAAAACTACAAAAGTCATATTTCAGAGTAATCTAAAATTTTCAACTTCTCCTCTGTTCCCTCATTTTTTCCCCACCTCTTTCCTATATTATATTTCCAATATTTTACATCACATTACAGGCATTTGGCAGATGTCCAGAGTGACGTACAACAAAGTGTAGGCTATAACCGTAACCAGGGGCAAGTGTGAACTTGAAAACCCTAGAGGGAAGTACAGTTCCAAGTGCAGGGACGGCGCGACCGCGTAGTTTAACTTGGACCCTGTAGGTTAATCTGATCAACACAAACACGCAACAAAGTAGTCTATGCAAATAATACAAGCAATAATTAAACAAGTAGGCATGAGTGCAATAACTAAAATAAACAGCTTACCGAGCTACATACATATCTTTCCATCAAGTAAACTCAAGCTTGCGTGTGTCTGTATTCCAGGCATCAGCCCAAGGACTGGTACGTGATGTCACCGTCATATAGAAGTGCTTCTGTCGGCTACACATACAGGTGCGTGTATGGCGGTGCCATCATTTACTGATCCTTAGCAGTTTTATTTCAGACCGCAGCAAATATGGAAGAACGTTTCGTTATTTGATCAAATGGCCCTCCCTAGCAGAAAGCTCTGCTGCGCTTGAGCTTCAGAAATGCTTGGGGAAATGTAACTTGTGTGGACGCTACCGCACTACTTGATCAATAAAAGAGCTTCGCTACTGAAAAGCTATTTGATTCAGAAAACAGGACGCTACCACCACACTACTGAGAAATGTAGTTAAGCTAGTAGCGACGCTACTGCCCAACACTGGTTCTGACTAGTCATAATTCCAATTAATGATATTTTTAATTCCTTGTTATTGAAGATATCTAAATTATCTTTTTAGATTTCTGAAACTAAGATATTACTAGTCAAAATACAATTGTATATATGTTGAACTGGAGTCATGACTAGTCAAAACTAAAGTGGAGATACCTCAAATTTGAGTTATTACTAGTCAAAAGTCCTTTTGAGATATCTACGAAGATGTTATGGATATCTTGAAACTAGATCAATCTTATTTCAGAGATAGTGTCGGGGGTCACGAGCAGCCCCAGCTGACTCCCGCCACCTAACAATGTTTTTTCTCTGTCCAGGAACCCACCCACCACCAGGAGATCAGGACAAGGCAGGTAAAAGGTAAACTTTTATTTGTTTTTTATTTCATAAAAACAGAGCACGCCACAATCTCGCACCAACCCCGCCCTTCCTACTTCCCGGCTTCTTTTATCATTCTCCCACTATGTTCCTCCCCTTCTCTTCCACGGAGCCCCAACGCAGGTAAGAGCGACACACCCCTCACACACCACACACTCCTAAGCTGCTGGGGTTCCCCTCACACGTGCCCACACTCAGCATACAGTGTACCCAATCTGGCTCTCCTGTGCCTCGGCCCTGCATCCGGAGGGGGGAGACCTCACCCTGCCATCTCACAGGGGGAGTCACTAACACAGGCGGGACTCTCACGTACACTCACACTCCCACGCACACACCACAGACAACATAATAATCAAAATTAAAAATAGGATGTAGTTGGCCCACACCTCGATGCTCGGCCACTGTACATCCAAAAAAAAGAAAAGGAAAAAAAAAAAACCCAAACCCCAAAGATCCACTGTCTCCCACTGTCCACTTCAGTCTTTGGGCGGTGCCCCGGACCACTGTACCATCCGCTGCACGTTGTTGCCGTCCAACTGTTCGCCACGCGAAGTCTCTGCTGCGCCCTGCACCTGGAGAGCGAGTCGGTGCCGGCTCCGGTCCTGGTCCGCGCTTTGCAGTCTCGCTGTTCCTCCGCCCTCGTCAAGGCTTGTCTAGAGTCTCTCCTCATGGCGTTGGTCCTTGCCGAAGTAGCGCAGTGTCCTTGCAGCAGGACCAGTCCGGCTCTGCACAGCACCGCTCCTCCCAGAATCCCACCACGTTGCCAACTCGGTCCGGGCGCAGCTCGCTCCTCGTGGCTCCAGTGCAGCGTCCGAGACCGCCAGCCAGCCACCGCCAGGACAGGAGACAGCTCAAACAAAAATAGAAATAGCATTAACAAAAAAAAAAAACCCAATCCCAACAAAACCAAACTAATTAAAGCTAAAAATCGTCATCTGAGGAACCCAACATTCACCCCGGCCTCTCTCGCGTTCTCCCTCTCACCTGCCTCCTTAACCTGCAAGCTCGTTAGGGCAAACACGAAACAGCTGCGCCATGCCCCCAACTCCCGCGACCGGCGAATCGGCTTACGCCCCGATCTGCATGTGCACCCAAACTCCAATAATCAATCCCCCAGTGAATCCCACACAGCTGTCAGGCTACCTCCAGACAATAGCATCAATGATCATTCTGACTAGTTGGAATACATTTATACATATATTCTATGATCATTTTGACTAGTCAAAATGCAGTTGTAGATATCAAAAACTGGCTCCATGTACGAATTTCCTTGTTCCACATACGCAGCGAACACAATGTCAGATCAACTTGAACCAGAGTGAAGCATCTTCGTCAGGGTTTTCAATGCTGCGGCCGGTGCGAGAAACGAGCTGTTAACTTTCCTGTCTAAAACAACAAGATGACTGTTTCGCCCCATCTCTTTCCACTTCGTAGCATTTTTTTACTTTTTTCAGAGAAAACAGCTACTGCCACTTGTAAAACCATAACTGATCGCACTAGGTTTGCAAAACATTACATTTACATATATTTTTTCAATATTTTATTTGGCAAGCCCTTTTATCCAAAGCGACGTGCAATAAGGGTATGCCGAAGGTCGTCGCAAAAACTACAGAACATACGTCAGACAAGGTTCAATACTCATAAAGTATCAGCTACCCCGAACCATGAACATAGCCAGTTCAAACAGTAAGCTAAAGCCCAATATACATTGCGAAGCCTTGCATCACAGTCACGTCAGGCACAGCAGATTTGACTAGGAATAATTCAAATTCAGATATCTGAAAATACCATTTTCACTAGTCAAAACGGAATTACAGATATCATAAATTATCATTCGGTATGTGCGACGAGTCGAGTGGCCATACTTGTGACATCATTATGGATATCTTTAAAGTTATTATGACTAGTAAAAGTATGTTTTCAGATATCTTGATTTATCCTTCTTACTAGTCAGTTTACAATTGCAGATACCTTGAATTGTCATTCTGACTAGTAACATTGTAATTTCAACCAATTCAAATGCATTTGTAGATATCTAAAATGTAATTATGAATAGTGGAGCGAGGCTATTAAATGTTAAGAGGGCGTGCTATGAGGGCAACTATTTAAACGCCTTTGGCTGCAACTTTCTTCTCTTACAGCCACACCACCCTGAAAACGCTCTCGCAGGAAGAGTATCCCACTGCACTACTTCGTTTGGTTTTTTTGAGTTTGTCTTTCATCGTCTTTATCATCGTCTGTTCATTGTTTTATTGTTTTATTTTTGGGCATGTACGTGAGTAAACCCCCTGCAGCTTGTGCTGTTTGGGGGTTTTGTTTTTTTTTGTGTGTGTCTTTTCGGACGGATTTTATGGACGACAAACTTTACACAGCACAGACAACGAAAGTGGATGTGGCAAAAGGCAATGGTAATACGGACAAACCTTCGGACGGATTCTCGGTTACGACACAGAATTACAAAAATGATTTGACTCTTTCGGTAGAAATTATTGGCGAAGAAAAACTGACAATGATGGAATTGTTGAAAGCTATCCAAGAAGAATGTGGTAAGGTAATTGGATGTAGGTTTAAGGTGCAAAAAACATACGAAGTGACTATGTTTTCTGAAAGAGGGAAAAGTAAGCTGTTGGAGGGGATTAAAATTAAAAACAGTAGAATAATGGCGAAAGAAGTTCCAAATGATGAGCTAGTGGTCTCGTTTTTGAATATACCAACATACATAGAACATTTTGATATTTTGGGGAAACTGAGACACTGGGGAGTGAAAGCAATATCGCCAATAAAGAGAAGGGTGTGGCCAGGAACGGACATTGCTGACGGAACAAGGTTCTGTAAAGTTAAGTTTACTGAGACGGTCAAATCGCTGCCTTATTCCACAAAGTTTGAGACGCTAGAAGGAGCGGAATATTTCCGAGTTATCCATGACAGACAAGTGAAAGTCTGCAGGATCTGCATCAGAGCTGGGCATATTCTTCGGGAGTGTCCAGAGTTTAGATGCAGGAATTGTGGAGAACAAGGACATTATGCCAGGGAGTGTACAGACAGCGGTTTCTGTGGAGTATGCTGAAATAGAAAACGCTGGTGCCGATGCAAGGAGACGAGGAGTGAGGACATGGCTTCAGGCTCCTTAGAAGAGGACAGCATGCCACCACTATAAGGAGAAGAGGTGGATGAAGAAGAGGAAGAAAAGCACGCAAAGATTTCTAAGGAATCTGCAGCCCAGGCGGAAAAGGAGAACACAGCAGACACCATAGGAAGTAGTATGGACACTGCTATCCTACAGGTTAACCTGACTGGCGGAGGGAAGAGTGGGAAGGGAGAGGAAACAGGTGCTCTTCAGGTGACTGGACCCCCTGCAGCCCATGCAAGTACCTCAAAGGACAGGACTGTTGCTGAGGAGACCGCTGGGAGAGGCGAAGGAGAGAAAATTGAGCCCGCTGTGGTCCCCGAGACGGATTTGGAATCGGAAGAAATAATAAATAGAGAGAAAAACTGGATTGAGGAAATGGACATAGAAGACATCTCTGAGGAGGAGAAAGAGACCATGGGCATGGGGAGGAAAGGAAAGAGTGCAAGCACTGACAAAAAGTAGTCAGATGCACAGGAGGAGGAAATGAATTAAGATGGAGATGGAGAAGAGGCAGAGATACTCCAGGTTTTCAGCAGCATACGGCACCGTACCCTGGAGGAGAAAAGGAAGAGATTCTTGGATGGAGCGGAGAAGGAAGACAGAAAGCAAAGAAAAGGATACAGATTAAAGAAATGAAAGAAGGAAGACATTACAGGAAAATAACGACTCAGGTATGGTTTCTTTTCTCTCTTTGTTTTTACATAATGGTTTCAATAACATCAATGAACTTAATTGGTGAAAGGAACATGCTAAAGTTCAAGCAGTTTTTGGTTTTGTTTAAAACTGATATTATTTGCATCCAAGAAACCAACTGGTCCTATAATGTAATGACTGAAATTAAACAGAAGTGGACTGATTTAATATATGTTAATCATTACACTGAGAGGGCACGTGGGGTTGCAGTTTTGATAAAAAATGATATTGTAAATAATGTGAAGCAAGTCTATGCTGATGATGATGGAAGAGTTATTATTTTGGACTTTAATTATAAGTGTTGCTTTTCGGTTGATTAATGTATACGCTCCAAATGTAGAGAAGGATAGAAAAGAGCTATTAATAAAACTAAAAACATATTGTATTGGAAACTATCTTACCATCGTAGTTGGTGATTTCAATATAAAATGTACTAGACTGGATAATGCCAGAGGTTCTGACCTGAAAACTGATGTATCTAGGAACTTCCTACTAGAAATGATGTATGAAAATAGCCTAGTGGATGTGTGGAGAACAGATAACCCTAACCAAGTTGAGTTTTCAAGAAGACAAGTCGTTATGGGGAAGTTAAAACAGAGTAGGATTGACCTTTTGCTAGCAAAGAATGAGGTGGTTAAATTTATCTCTAAAATGTGCTAGAAGTTTACAAATTTGAGTGACCATGCTGCCATTAATTTTAACCTTTCTGTTAAAATAGAGGTGAGAGGTGGAGGAATGTGGTGCTTGAATAATAGTTTACTAAATGAAGAACAATATAAAACTAAAGTCATTAACTGTATAGAGAATGAAAAAATGAATCCCATATTTATTGAGGATTTGGTGGGAAGAAGTGAAAAACAAGATAAAGAGGCTAAGTACAAGATATGCAAAAATACGCAATTTTATTAAAAATTGTAAAGAAAAATAATTAAGGGGTAAACTATCTGTGGAAATAGAAAATGCTGAAAAGGACCCCAATTATAATATGGAAAATTATTTAAAAATACAGGAGGGACTAGGGCAGTATGAGAGGGAGAAATGTATGGGGGCTATAATAAGAAGTAGAGCTCAGTATGCGCTCGAAGGGGAGAAATGTACTTCTTTTTTTTTGGTATGGAGAAAAAGAAATGGAATAAGTGCTACATAGATGAGTTGGAAAATGAAAGGTGAGATAGTAAATGATTTCGTTAGTGTACTGGACACAACAGAAACATTTTATAGAAACTTATTCAAAAAGGGTAATATGGATGCAGAATGCACAAAAACTGTGTTGAGTACTGTAAGTGTAAAAACTTCTCAAGAAGAAAAAAAAATGTGTGAGGAAGGTATTACAATTGCAGAAATAAAACAAGCAATTGTAAGCATGAATGCAAATAAAAGCCCTGGTTTGGATGGATTGACGAGCAAATTTTATAAAACATTTGTAGATATTTTAGCACCAATTTTGTTGAAGGTTTTTCAGTCTATGGATGATAGGCAGGAGGTTCCTGATTCAATGGTAGTAGGTATAATTATTATGGTATACAAAAATAGAGGAAATAAGCAGAAATTAGAAAAATTTAGACCTTTAAGTCTTCTGAATAGTGAATATAAAGTACTGGCCAAGATCCTTGCAAATAGAATTTAAAAAAACTTTAGGGAGTATAATTGCACCAACACAAGTTTATGGTGTACCAGGTAGGGATATAGCAGACACAATTTGTACAATAAGAGATGTTGTACATCATATGAAAGATGAGGGTGGAATTGTGTTAAGTCTTGATTTAAATAAAGCTTTTGATATGGTGGAACATGATTTTCTATTTAAAACTATGGAGAAATTTGGATTTGGTGACAAAATAAGATGGATTAAGTTGCTGTATAATAATGTAAAAAGTTGTGTAAAATGTAATGGCTGTTTAACTGACCCTTTCCCACTAGAAAGGTCTGTGAGACAAGGGTGCCCCCTATCTGCCCTGTTATTCAGTATTTCTATTGAACCATTGGCTACACTGATAAGCGCTGATAAAGAAATCCAAAGTGTAAAAATGCCTGGTGGTGGAAGTAGTATTATTCATCAATATGCAGACAATACAACCTTGACTGTAAAGGACATTAATAGTGTAAAAAAAGTAATGGGTAAAATTGATATTTATGGAAAGGCGCAAAAGTAAACATAGAAAAATCTGAGATCATGTATGTAGGTAATATACATCCTGAAGACTGTAATATTTAAGAGAACTAACAGCTTAATGAAGGTATTGGGAATAAATCTAGGAATAGATGAAAAGGATGCGAGGGACAAGACGTGGACTGAGATTCTTAATAAAGTCAAACAAACTTTGAATTTCTGGAAACAGAGAGGAAAAAATTAAAAGGAAAAACTGGTAATTAACTCATTATTATCCAAATTTGTATATGGTTTAAGTGTGATGGACATGCCTGATTGGGTGCATAATGACATAAATAGAGTAATTTCCAGTTTTTTATGGGATGGTAAGGGAGTTAAAATTGCTCACTTATATCTGATTATGATGAAGGAGACTTAAAATTAGTAGATTTGGGTATTAAGCGAAAAGCAATGAGAATAAAAATGGTGAAGAAGTATTTGTATGATTCTGTTGACTATGGCTGGAAATACATTTTTAAAGAATACTTGTATAAATGTGGTGGATGTGAAGATAATAGTTTATTGATGTCTTAAAAAGACAATGTTTGAAAATGTACCTTATTTTTACAAGGAAATGTTTGAAGCATGGTCAGAGTTTGTGCCAAATATAGCCTACACGTGTAAGGGAATAGATTCAATATTAAATCAGCCAGTCTTTCTAAATAGGAAAATCCAAAATAACAGCCGGGTCATGTATAATAAATACTTCATGAGTGCAGGATTAAAACAAGTAAAAGATTTCGCATATGAAGTTATCCCAGGATTTCTTCCTGAACAAGCCATAATTGATAGTGTTCAGCAATATGACGATAGTATTAGTAAAACAACTATTGTAAATATATATGAAAAAATTAAGAGTAGTTTCCCTAAAGAATGTATAAATGTAATTAACAAAGATTGTGCAGGAGTTGGAGGTGCTGGCCTTCCAGAATTGTTCATTGTGAAGAATGAAAAAAATACAGTTATCTAAATTTACAACAAAAGATTTTTATAAAATCATTGTTAAAAAGGAAATTAGAACACCTGCATCAGAAAATGTATGGGTAAAAATTTTCCCTGATTTAAATGTCAAAAATAAATGGATGAATTTAAATGTGAAATATAACGGTATAGAGTGTGAAAACAACGATTTTAAAATAAGACATAATAGAATATATACCAATCTAGTGTTACATCAGATAAACAAAGATATTAAACGGGAATGTGATGTCTCTGATTTGATGGCTGAAACACTTATGAATTTTTTTCCTTGAATGTGATTGTTTAAAAAGATTTTATTTAAGGTTGAAGGAAGTATTGAGGAAAAATTTGTCATCTGAATTTACCTGACTGGAAAAAAAACATTTTATTTGGGGTATGTGGTGTAAATAAAAATGTAAATGTCAAATTACTTAATTTTATATTAAGTCATGCAAGATATGCAATTGTGGCGAGAAATATTGCACATTTTGAGAAAAAGAAAGTAAATGTTTGGCCTATCTTTGAGGCTATTGTCAAAAAAGACGTTTCTTTAATTTACAAATACAGGGAAAACGATTTTGAAAAGATTTTTGTTGATAAGTGTACTTTAATGTCTATTGATTTGGGCGGGAAATTGTTATATAATCTTTAAATATGAATTAAAAATGAGTGATTTAGGGTAGAGGAGCAATAATATGTAGGGGTTTGGATAATTTTGATTGTTTTTGTTGAGTTAATGTCTGAGAATTGTTATTTACTATATTCTGTTAATTTGTCTTTGTTTTTATTTATCTATTTTCATAATAAAAATTAAAAAAAACGCCTAATCTCGTCTGATCTTGGAAGCTAAGCAGGGTCAGGCCTGGTTAGTACTTGGATGGGAGACCGCCTGGGAATACCGGGTGCAGTAAGCTTTTATTTATTTGTTTATTTATTGCGTTTTCACACTAGGGGGGCGATATCTTGCACGATTTAAGCTGGAATACTGTAACTGTGCAAAGTAAAATTAAACATCAACGTGTCTTAAATATCCAGCCACAGTTCAAAGCTAATGGCTTCAGTACGCTTCGGTTTCCGTCAAAAGCTTTTTTCTTTTTTTTTTCTCAGATTGAGAGAGAAGGGGGGTATTTCAGAAAACAGACTTAGCGAGTCTGCTCTGTAACTGCGCCGAGTCAATACCAGGAAGAACTGTATTCCCTTCAGTCCATGTTCCTGAATCGGGAGGGCTCCGGGTTTTCCTCGGTACACTTATCCGGCTAACTCTGCATCCTGAAACGGGGCCCAAGAGTTAACCCCTTAGCGCACAAGCCAGATCTTGCCAATTCTTGCCCATTTAGGGTGTACCCTATTTAAAGCTTTATAACTCCAGATGTGAACACCACAGAGGCTTGAAAAATGGCTTAAATGAAGCAAGACATTTGTACAATTTACAGTACTAACGTGGATTAGTTAATATTCATAATTTTGGAAGAACTAAAGTGCCACAAATGCAATTGTCTAAACAAAAAATCAAAAATGAATTTGCACTTTTTTAGTTTGCAAAGAAATATAGATATATAATATATATTTAGATATAGATATATTTAGATTGCACATATACAGCAGGTTAAACTATACATGTGCTGGATCAAAAACTTCTTGACCACAAGTTCATAAAATCTAAGCATGGATATGTAGAACTACTATAAATGTATGAAGCAAAAACTCAGTGTACCCAGCGTCTCCAAATGTATCCAAAATGTCTAAATTATGCATTGCTGTAAATCACAACATATTCACATATTTCACTACAAATAAACTGTTTTGACTCAAGAAACTCAAGATAGAGACAGAGACAGTAAATCAATGATACAGTTCTATCCGCTTCTGTCTTACACCAGAAAACAATGTCAGCTAGGTCTATCAGCAAACATATGGCTTAGCTATGCCCAGAAGTCCTCAATAATAATAGTATTTTCCAAGAAATTACGAAATATCGTTGACCACATTTCGTTAGGCGCAGCGTCTTTTACGGCTACCACAGATTGAATGCGAAGATAAGAAAATTTTCGGTTACGCTGATCTATAAAACGCTATTCAAAAAGCAAAATTACACATTATACATCGTTAGAAAGCTTATACTCTCACCTACTGAATAAATGAATTGTCAATCAAGCCAGACTGAACTGTAAAGGGAGACAACGCCGTAAACAATATATGTGGTATTAAGCACAGCTATTTGGGGAGGTACCCAGGCATCACGTGCGTATATTTCCCAAACGGATTGTCCAAGATAATATATCACCACTCAATCTCAAAAGGGACATCTCTACGCGTAAAACCAATGGTAAGGTTGTATATTTATTCAATATTAGTCCCAGATATTGACTGTAGAATGACATGGTATCATTTTAAAAAATGTTTCTCTCGTTTATTTTCTTATTCAGTGAGCAGCGGTTTTACTGCTGTATTGGCATATCTTAGGGCTATTGTCAGGTTTATCTTGTTGCTACAACGGAATACGATTTTTTAGTGGTGAAATAATATTTTTATGAATGCCAAGATGGACAATATTGTCCGTTATGTCATGGGTGGGGGGTGTAGTTGTAGATGAGACTACAGGGAAGAGGTGCGTGTTAAATGAACGACCAGAGCAACAATGGTGGGGCTGTGAAACTCCGTATTCGGCATAGTTGTAGCGTATCCTCTACTAATAAAACTAAAACAACGCCTTTCTGTTTTTAACTCGTACTTTGGTTGCAGTAGCACCGAATGTCTGAGTTCAGCAATCTCGGCCCACAGGCGTACCGACCACTAGGGGCTTTGCTCTAAGAGGTTAACTTTACTGACCCGCAGTTTGTGTTCCCCATATGCTCATTTGCGAATTACGTGTGTGCATATTCGATGAAAAAGAAGTAAGTGAGAAACTAATATTAATGGCCTCTCACCAGGGAATGTTGCATTCGAGAATTCCGTTTACCACTCGCTGTGTCCTGTATGGATGCTTCTGAGAATTTGTAGGCTACTGTGTGGCATTGCGGGAAATATTTTTTCCAAAGTTGCATTTTTAGGTAATAGTATAAATATTAAGGAGCGCCAGTATTCTGGCACAGGTAGTGAGATCGGACAGTTTGCTCGCCGTCATTGTGTGTCTTGGAGAGCTGCGCAACTGGAACGATGTGCTACCCACGTATGTGAAAGGCACAGTGTGGCGCAGGGACAGATTCCGAGAGGTGCACAACTCATACTTACCTGGCACGGGAGATACCAGTTTTAGTCCTTGACGGGTGAAGTGTGCACTTTTAAAATTTCTGCTGTATCTAATATTGAGTTTGTCTTTTTGTGTTTACAGGTTAAGTTTGGAGTTTTTCGCGGGTGAGGAGTGTGGAGGAGGAGGAGAGGAGCGTGGGTTTTTTTTTTTTTTTTTTTTAAGATAAATCCCCTTTGGGGCGGGGTTTCATTTTTGAATTGGGAATCAGTTCGTTTTGAAATTTGTTTGGTCTTTTGTTCTGTGTTTGGTTGGTTTTTTGCGTGTGGCGAGATGGCGGCTGCTAAGGTCGGTGTCCCGCAACACTTTTGTGCTAGGTTCAATTTGAAAGAAAAGGACGGTAAGTTGCTGGAATGTTCCAGACTGGATTTCTTAAGAAAATTTATTAAGGGGGTATTAGGTTTCACGGCGGGGGACATTAACTGTTTGATAGTTTTGCCACAGGGGAAAGGTTTCGACTTAAGTTTAAGACTGAAGCACTTGTGAGGGAATTTTGGGCTAAATTTGAAACGGTGAAGGAGCAGTTTGACATACTTTTTTTTAGAAAAACTTAGCGATGATTCAGTGAAGGTGGTGGTGTTAAGGATGTTCAATGAGATGATAGCAGAGGATGATTTAATCACATGGTTGGGGAGATTTTGCGTAGTGAGAGGAAGGCCGGTGAAGGTGTTTGATGTGGACGGAGTATGGACAGGAAACTGGAGGATACCTATAAAGCTGGTGGAGGATCCTCTGGGGTATGGTGGTTATAGACATTTGCCCTCTATGATAGTGCTGGGTAAAAACAGAGGGCTGGTCCATTATAATGAACAACTCAAATTATGCTGGAGATGTGGGCAATACAGGCATTTGGTGGAGGGGTGCCAGGCTGTAGTGTGTACAAAATGCGGAGAAATAGGACATCTGACAGGAGTGTGTACAAATGGGAGGAAGTGCAACTTGTGGGGGAAGTCCTCCCACCTCATTAGAGACTGTCCTTCTTTGCCAATAGAGCATTGAGAGGTAGGGCAAGGGCTCAGGAGCAAAGAGAAGAGGGGAAGACCCAGGAGGAGAAGGGTGAGCGAGTGGGGTCGGGGGACAAAGATGAGAGGGAGCCACAGGAAGCTCAGGAGGGGACAGAGAAGGGGGGAACCCAGGAGGGAGAGAAGGAGGAGAACCAAGAGAGAGAAGGGAGAAACGCAGGAGGAAACTAAGGAGGGAGATAAGGGGGAGAATCCAGAGAAAAGGAAAAGAAAAGCTCAGGAGGGAGAGAAGGAAGAATAGAAGAATACAATACAAGGGGGAGCTCAGGAGGGGGTGAAGGGAAAGGTGGTAGAAGGGGGAAAGAAGGCTTTTCAGGAGGTGGTGAGAGAAGTGTCAAAGGAGGCCATTTTGGAGGAGGAGAAGAGGAAAGAAAATGAGGGAGTGAAGGAGGGGAAAGAAAAGGAAATCCAAGAGGGTGTGGAGAAGGCACCTCCACAGTGCGTGGAGGGTGAGGAGTCAGTACAGAGAAGGGCAAGGGAGAGCTCATCGGAGGGGGGAGGGGAATCCGCGGAGCGGGGAGACCTGTTCCCCAGAATGAGCGAAAGCAAGATGGAGGTTCAGGAGGCAGGAGAGGAGGTGGATTCAGACCCTATGGAGTCAGTGGGTGATAATGTGGGAGGGATGAAGAGGCTAGCGGAAGAGATAGAGAGGCTCGGAGGTGGAAAGAGGGGGAGGGGGGGTTTTCGGGAGCGGTGGGGATTGATGGGGGACCTATCCAACGATGGGTCCCCATGGTCACCCCCGTCGTTACCTCAGAGGTCCCCAAATAAAGAGCCTTATTGTGGGAGGATGTCTCGCAAGAAAGCAGCACACACGTGGAAGGTAGTGGAGGCGGGAGGACGAAAGGAAAATAAATGGGGTGTGTGGTGTTTTGCAAAATGTTGTGTATATTTGTATGGTGTGTTTTTTTCCTTTTTAATCCAGTGCAGGAAACACTGACGTCTTCGAATGTACAGAGCATAAAGTCAGAAATGAAGGCACAGATGGTGCTATCCCATTTGGCTAAAATAAAAGCCGACAATTTGTTTACAAGAGTGCGGTTTGCCTTTTAGAAAATCTTATACAATGTGGGAAGGAAAGTGGGGACATGGGCCCTCCTTGTGGAGCGGATCCAATGTAAATAGAGCAGATGGGGTTGCTTTTTTAGTGCACAGTAGTCGGGTGGAGGTAACGGGGTTCACGGAAGTAATTCCAGGGAGAGTGATTGTCGGGTGTTTTTGTGTTGGTGACGTAGCATTCAAAGCCGTGAATGTTTATGCTTCACCAGACAAGCAGGACAGGTGGGAACAATTGCACAGGGTGGCCCCATACCTGCTGGGGAGGGAACCTTTGTTATTTTTAGGGGATTTAAATTGTGTTTTAAAGAGGGAGGGCCAGAAAGGGATGGGTGAAAATTTTAGATTTGATAAAACCTCTGTATATTTAAAAAAATATTTTAAAGGATCTTAAAATAATCAACGTTTTTAAATCTTTGAATCCAAGTGAGGGCGGGTATACGTGGAGTAGTGGTGATGGGGCCAGAGCTTCTAGAATTGATTTTATATTTTGTAGAGATTAAACCGGGAAAATTTTTAACCTATCACAAGTGTTTTTTTCAGACCACCTTAATAAAATGCGATTTTGATATAAAAGAGGGAGTTGGGAACGGACCGGGGGTGTGGAAACTGAACTGTCAATTACTTAAGGAAAAGAGAGTGGTTGAAAAGTTCAGAAAAGAGTTTAAAATGGCAGACGTGCCAAGAGTTATATAGATCAAGAGCAGAGTGGTGGGACGATAAAAATTTTAAATAAAAAGGTTTTTTTATAGAAGCTGGAAGGAGGAAGAGAGCTAAAGAATGGAAAGAGTGGGCTGGACTGCAAAAGAGGTTAAATAGATATGCTTCTTTGATACAGGGAGAATTTGATTTTCAAGAGGAGATGGAGGAGGTAAAAAAAATAATGATGGAAAAAGCCAAGGAGGAGAGTCATTTGATCATTTTTAGATGCAAGGAAAAAGAAATAGATAAGGATGAAACATGCTCAAGGTATTTTTTTTTTTTAAATTGGTGGCGAGGGGAAAGATGATGAGGGATTTGCGGAGGGAGGATCGGCAGATAGAGAGAGATACGGAAGGCATGACTAGAGTGGTGGAAGATTTTTAGAAAGAACTTTTTAAAGAAAAAGAAATTTTAGATGGGAGAGTTTTGGGGAGTTTAGAGAGAGTTGTGGAGGAGGACGGTTTTTTAGATGCACCTATACATTTTTTAGAACTAAATGAAAGTATGAAATCTTTTAAAAAAGGGAAAACACCTGGGTTAGACGGGCTTCCTATAGAACTTTATAGTGCTTTCTGGAACTTAGTTGGGCCAAACATTTTAACTGTTTTTAATGAATTTGACGGTTTTAAAAAATTACCAGAAAGTTTTAGAGACAGTGTCGTGGTTTTTCTTTTTAAAAAGGGGGAGGCGGAAGACCTTAAAAACTGGTGACCGATAACCCTTTTAAATTGCGATTTTAAGTTGTATAGTAAGATTTTAACACTAAGAATGAAGAGGGTTTTAGGAAAAGTGATAGACCCGGATCAAACCTGTGCGGTGCCGGGGAGGAGGATAACGGACAGCGTGGTACTGGTCAGAGTTTCTGTTTTGCGAGAGACAGAAATTGTTGGCTAGCGGTTCTAAATTTAGACTTCGAGAAAGCGTACGATTGGGTCTCGCACCAGTACATGTTTCATGTACTGCGAAAAATGGGTTTTCCTGAGGGGTTTCTAGCTCGGGTGGGGCTCCTGTATACGGAGGTAAGGAGCAAGATTCTGGTAAATGGGCGTTTATCAAAAACAGTGACAGTGAACTGTGGCGTCCGGCAGGGGTGTCCTTTATCCCCGCTACTGTTTGTTTGTTGCATTGAGCCGCTGGCACAGATCTTGAGAAGGGACACCTGGATTTCGGGGGTAAAAATACCAGGTAATGAGGGGAGGGAGGCCAGGTGCACCCTCTATATGGATGATGTTACAGTTTTAGCTTCTGACACGGTATCGGTCGCCAGGGTTTTAGATTTAACAGAGTTTTTTGGGCAGGCCTCGGGGGCCAAATTGAATAAAGACAAAACGGTTTTAAAAGTGTACGGAGAATGGGGACAAAGGGAATTGCAAAATCTTCCTATAAAAATTGACGACAAGGAAATGAAGGTGTTAGGAGTGAAATTCGACAAAGAAGGGTTGGGTAGGAAAAATTAGGAGGATATTTTAATTAAAGTGAAAAATAAATTGCAATTCTGAAAATTTAGGCATTTGAAATATGAAGGGAAGGTTTTGATTTTAAAATCCATCATTTTACCCTTTTATTTTTTGGTGTAGTGTTTGTACCTTTTTAGTTTTTTGTTTTTTCTGGGGCGGGGGATGGGAAAGGCTGCAAAGGGTGTGGGTGAAAAAGGAGCGGGGTAAAGGGGGAAAGGGGGTGCCGGATTTTAATAGGATTTTAATGTGCCAGTTTGTGGCCCTTCATGTGTCCTTGTGTTTGATTTCTGTAACTAAGGCTTGAAGTTTTGTACGTTTTTTTATTGGGGGGTTTTTGAGAAGGTTGGGGATTTTAAAAACATGCCAGTTTTTTATCAGTCTTTTAAAAAGTTTTTAACAGTGTGTGGGTTGGAAGGGGAGGGGGCTGATACTCTATCCTCATACCATAACACGCTCTCTTTTGTGCAGGGCAGGGACGAGACGTGTTCAGTGAGGGGGCTGGCATTAGGCCAAGCGGAAGCAGTGTGGAAGGCGGTGGCCCACCCGGACCTGCTGAACCGGCATAAGGACCTGGCCTGGCTGGCGGCGCACGAAATTCTCCCTGTCCGCCAAGTCATGACTGCCCGACGGATGATGAGGGCTGCGGTGTGCCCCCACACAGGATGCACACAAGAAGAGACGGTACGGCACCTGCTGTGGGACTGCAGCACGGCCCAGGCCCTCTGGAACTAACTCACTGGTGAAACTGCTGGGACTCAAAGCAAGGCTGAAATTCCACATGATTTTATACTGTGATGGACACCTTTTAACCACGGAAAAGTGGAGGCCTGTGTGGCAAGTTTTGAACTGCTGGAAGGATGCTCTGTGGACATCGAGGAACCTTTTATTGTTACAGGACAAGGACCTGACACCAGAGGAGGTAAAGAGAGTGGCCTGGGCAGCAGTAAGAAGATACATGCTGCATGACTGCAGGAGAAATGGACTCGAGGGTGCCGTACGTGTGTGGGGGCACGCCGCGTGGGCAATGGTGGTGGGACAGGGAGGGCCAGCAGGGTCAGGCCAGGACTTCTAATATGCCGGGGCAGCATAGAAGGAGTGAAGGCAGTTATTTAAGGACATGTCCTGCCCTGTACAAAAAGATATGGGGGTAAACATTTTGTTATGTTTTGGGTCAAATACTGGATGGGTTTTATTGTCTAATTTTAATTGTTTTTAATTATTTATTGAATTGAGTAATGTAATCTTATAACTGTTTTTATGGCTTATTTTTTAAAGCCAATGTAATAGTTTTTAGACAGTTATGAGAAATTGTATTAATGTCAAGTGTAAAATGTTTTACCGTTTAATGTAAATGAAAGTTGAAATTTGACTGTAATGTACTTGATTTTTGATACAATAAAATTTCCAAAAAAAAAAAAAAAAGGTGGTTCACCCAGGGCGAGGCTCGGCCATTGCACTTCAGTCATGCTGACCCCTGCGAATTCCCCAAATGTGGGAATCTCGACTGCATAATTTCTGGTAGTGGGGGACTGCGTTCGCGCTCTCCCCTGATGTTGCTGTGAAAAAGTAGAATGTACTCGGTGGCGCCTGCTCGTGTTGTCCAGGCACGCCGCCGCGGCGTCTCAAGACCGTGAAGCGGACGTCAATGCGTAAATGTAAGAAAAGTGCCTAAAATTCACGGAAGCAACTTTGTTCCAGGTCAGTCGCATTGCAACGGCATATGGCAAGCCCTTTTAACATCTAATAGCTTGCCTGGACTCAAATTACAAATAAGTGTAATTCATTTATGACTAGTCAAAATGTTAATTTAAGATATCTCTAATTACATTTTGACTAGTAAGATTTTGCCATTATGTTTTATGGAACTCCAATTAAAGATATCTACAATTCCGATTTGACTATCTAAAACGTGAAGTTCAGATATCTCCATTTAAATTATGACCAGTCGTAACTCAGATTTGAGATATCTTCACTTTAGTTCTGACTAGTCATAATTCCAATTAAAGATATCTTTAATTCCTTGTTGAAGATATCTAAATTATCTTTTTAGATTTCTGAAACTAATCAAAGTCCTTTTGAGATATCTATGAAGATGTTATGGATATCTTGAAACTAGACCGATCTTATTTCAGAGATAGCATCAATGATCATTTTGACTAGTCGGTATACATTTAAAAATATATTCTATGCAGTTGCAGATATCAACAACTGGCTCCTTGTACGAATTTCCTCATTCCACAAACGCAGCGACCACAATGTCAGACCAACTTGAAACTGAGTGAAGCGTCTTCGTTAGGGTTTTCAATGCTGCGGCAGGTGCCAGAAACGAGCTGTTAACTTTCCTGTCTAAAACAACAGGATGACTGTTTCACCCCATCTCTTTCCACTTAGTAGCAATTTCTTACTTTTTTCAGAGAAAACAGCTACTGCCATTTGTAAAACCATAACTGATTGCACTAGGTTTGCAAAACATTACATTTACATATATTTTAAAAATATTTTTTTTTGGCAAGCCCTTTTATCCAAAGCGATGTGCAATAAGTGTAGGGAGGGGCGACATAGCTCAGGAGGTAAGACCGATTGTCTGGCAGTCGGAGGGTTGCCGATTCAAACCCCTCCCTGGGCATGTCGAAGTGTCCTTGAGCAAGACACCTAACCCCTAACTGCTCTGGCGAATGAGAGGCATCAATTGTAAAGCGCTTTGGATAAAAGCACTATATAAATGCAGTCCATTTACCATTTACCAAGTGTATACCGAAGGTCGTTGCAATTCTCATAAAGTATCAGCTATCCCGAGCCATGAACATAGCCAGTTCAAACAGTAAGCTAAAGCCCAATATACATTGCGAAACCTTGCATCACAGTCACATCATAAAAAGGAATAATTCTAATTCAGATATCTGAAAATACCATTTTCACTAGTCAAAACAGAATTACAGATATCATAAATTATCAATCGGTATGTGCAACGAGTCGAATGGCGATACTTGTGACGTCATTATGGATATCTTTAAGGTTATTATGACAAGTAAAAGCATGTTTTTAGATATCTTGATTTATCCTTCGTACTAGTCAGTTTATAATTGCAGATAACTTGAATTGTCATTCTGACAGGTAACATTGTAATTTCGACCAATTCAAATGCATTTGTAGATATCTAAAATGCAATTATGGATAGTGGAGTGAGGCTATTAAATGTTAAGAGGGCTTGCCGTGATGGCAACTATTTAAACGGCTTTGGCTGCAGCTATCTTCGCTTACGGCCACAACACCCTGAAAACGCCCGATCTCGTCTGATCTCGGAAGCTATGCAGGGTCGGGCCTGGTTAGTACTTGGATGGGAGACCGCCTGGGAATACCAGGCGCAGTAAGCTTCTGTTTTTTTTATTTTATTTATTTTAACTTTTTTTCATTTTCACATTGGGGGGCGATATTTTACATGATTTAAGGTGGAATACTGTAACTGCAAAGTAAAATTAAACATCAACGTGTCCTAAATATGCAGCCACAGTTCGAAGCTTCAGCATGCTTCGGTTTCTGTCAAAAGCTTTTTCTGCAGTTGAGAAACAGCGCCTATACAGACAACACAGAGATGCTGATCCCGAGAGAAGAGAAGCATATTTAGAAAAAGAGAGGGCAAAATGGAGAAAGGACACAGACACAGGGAAAAAGCTGTCTGTTATTGAACTAAATGACAGAGAAAGGAGAGCCAAGTGGCGGAATTGGAGAGCAGCACAAGTGAAATGCAGAAAGCCAAAGCAGCAAGTGCAGCAAACATAGATCAGTGCATGACGCCACCTCTAAGTCCAGAGCCCGATGTAGAGCCAGGTCCAGAGCCAGATCCAGAGCCAGACCCAGGGACCTCAAGTTCAGAGTTAGAGGAAAGAGAAGTTATGGCTTATGTTCAACATGGTTGCAGTATATGGTGTCTTTTAGCATTTTGTAAATTTAGATTTAATTGTGTGTGTGTGTGTGTGTGTGTGTGTGAGTGTGTGTGTGTGTGTGTGTGTGTGTGTGTGTGTGTGTGTGTGTGTGTGTGTGTGTGTGTGTGTGTGTGTGTGTGTGTGTGTGTGTGTGTGTGTGTGTGTGTGAGTGTGTGTGTGTGTGTGTGTGTGTGTGAGTGCATGCGTGTTCATATATGTAAGAAAGTGGGAATTTGAGTGTGTTACCTGCATCTCCCTATATATTGATGATAATTTGATTGTCTGTACAACTATTTGATTAATCAATGCTTCATTGTGTTGCAGGCAACGTGATCAGGGGCGTTTAAGGTCAAAGAGGGAGAGAAAGAGGCTCCACCACAGTGGCGGACTCAGGCTGTTTGAAGGGCAGGGGCGAAAAAATAAAAAGGACAGCTACTGCACGACATGGGGCCCCACCAGCGCGCACAAAGCTATGATGCATCGTGGTTTCTCACTTGGAAGGGCATCTAAGAGGGCACTTCATGAGTTTTTTTCATCAGAAAGGCACCTGTAGGGAAAAAAGTTTGTAAGGGTACCTATATGGCACCACATCACTTTTTCTCCACTGGAGTGGCATCCATTAGGAAACTTCCCCACATTCTCACGCATGTAGGGACACCCTTTAGAGCACTGCATCACATTTTATCCACTGAAGTGGCACTTCTCCATTAGAGGAGCACAGAATTGGGCACTTCATGATGTTTTCTCACCTGTAGGAGTACCCTATGTGGCACTACATCCCATTTTCTCTACTGGAAAGGGCACCCTTTGGGACACTGTCATGTAGGGGCGGCATAGAGGGCACTTCATAACATCACCTTTTTCCATTGGAACGGCACCCATGGGGAACGTCAAGTTTAGACCATTGTAAGGGCGCCTTATAGGGCACTGCATCACGTTTTCTCCACTAGAAGGGCACTCATTAAGACACGTAATCGAATTTTCTTTCTCTAGAGGGCAAATAATCATGATTTATTGCATGAAGGGGCACCCTAGAGGGCACTCAATCATTTCTTTCCCATGTGAAGGGCAGCCAATAGGGCACTTCCTCTCGTTTCGCCACTCTAGAGGGAACTTTAGCAATGCTTTTTCAACCATGGGGGCATCGGGGGGGTGGTTCGACGTGTTGTGTGTTCAGAGATGCTCTTCTGCATACCTCGGTTGTAACGAGTGGTTATTTGAGTTACCTTTCTATCAGCTCGAACCAGTCTGGCCATTCTCCTCTGACCTTTGCCATCAACAAGGCATTTTCGCCCAGAGAACTGCCACTCACTGGATATTTTCTCTTTTTCGGACCATTCTCTGTAAACCCTAGAGATGGTTGTGCGTGAAAATCCCAGTAGATCAGCAGTTTTTGAAATACTCAAACCAGCCCGTCTGACACCAACAACCATGCCACGTTCAAAGTCACTTAAATCACCTTTCTTCCCCATTCTGATGTTTGGTTTGAACTTCAGCAGATCGTCTTGACCATGTCTACATGCCTAAATGCATTGAGTTGCTGCCATGTGAATGGCTGATTAAATATTTGCGTTAATGAGCAGTTGAACAGGTGTACCTAATAAAGTGGCCGGTGAGTGTAGGTAGTTGTGTTTTGTTTATTGTGGTTGTTGCTCTTTTTCAATGGCGAGGTTACTTATTAGTCTTCTGAAAGTTGGCGACACTGCTATTGAGCCGCAGGATCTTGAGCACACTGGTTTTTGCACATGGTATTGCTAAGTGTCCGTTTTGTAAAATATGTTTGGTTTGTGACTTCAGTGTGTCTGACATTTCGCTCAGACAAGTTTTACATTTCCTTATCATCATTATTATTGGCTGGTAAGTTAAATTTGAATTACAATACGGTCCGATTCTTGTGCTGGTCAGCTAGCTAAGCTAAGCACACTACCAATTAGATAGCCCCATATGTGACAGCAACTGGCAGTTGCTGTTTGTCAATTGCTGTCACATATGGGGTAAGCAGTTACGGTACCACATGTTAGCTAATATTAGCGCTAGGTAGTCTAAGCCTACGGTAGTAGCTAACTAGTATCAACTGTAGCTGTGGATGTTAGCTAGCTTGTGATTTTAGTTCCTAGTTAATCACTGTTGCATTTAATAGTATCCTGGGCTGGCCCACCCAGTTATCTTGGCTGAACCAGCACACTCAATTGTCAATCTGTTTGACAGATTTTTTTAACAATCTATTTATTCACTGTTTGAAAATACAACGAAGAAACCCCTTCCCCATCCCATTCTCTTAAACCATGTTACAAATACCCTTGATAGCCTACTTGTGGTTCTGCGCCAACTATTACATGCAGGCCCAACTGTGTGAATATTGGCTACGCTGCTGTGTGATCTTCCGTGTTTAACGCTCTGCCTAGCAATGGATGAAAGGGCCAAACATTTCTTGATGCAAGAAGGGAGAAGAACAGCCCACTGGGAACTAAAACATAGCATTAACAGGTAGTAGACACTAGTTAAATTTCCATACCTATGGAACTAACGTGGTACCCTAACTGCTTAGCCCCATTATGTGGCAGAAATTGGCACAGGCTAAAGCAGTGGTAACACCCCTATTCCTGGAGATCTACCATCTGAAAAAAGGAATGCCTTGCATTATGGCTTCTGCAATCTTGAATTGGAGTCCATTTTGGATTTTGTTTGGTTTTGCTTCTTTTTCCACTTTCAGCAGGTTTATTCACATGAAACTGGCCACACTGATAGAGGGTACCTCCCAACCACCACTGACCAAATTTAGTGTTGATTGGTGCCACTCGTTTGAATTTTCACAAATGAAAACTTCTTGCTCCAATTTATTTAAGGCCTGAAAGTGACTGCACAAGATCCCTCTTCTCACTGTTATGGCTCAAGTTCGTCCAAGAGGCCTCACAACCACAGACCACGTGTAACCACGCCAGCCCAGGACCGCCACATCCAACTTCTTCACCTGCGGGATCGTCTGAGGCCAGCCACACGGACAGCTGATGAAACAGTTGGTTTACGCAACCGTAGAATTTCTGCACAAACCGGCAGAAATCTCCTCAGGTAAGCTCATCTGTGTTCGATATCTTCACCAGGGTCTTGATTTGTCTGCAGTTTTGCTTCACAATCGACGTGAGTGGGGAAGAGCTCACCTTCGATGGCCACTGGCATGCTGGAGAATGGTCCTCTTCACTGATGATCACAGTTTCAGCTGTACAGGCCAGATGGCAGTGGTGTATGGCATCGGGTGGGTGAGCGGTTTGCTGATGTCAACGTTGTGAACAGAGTGGCCCATGGTAGTGGGGTGTTGGTATGGGCAGGCATATCCTATGGGCAAAGAACTCGAGTGCATTTTATCCATGGCAATTTGAATGCACAGAGATTGTGATGAGATCCTGATGCCCATTGCAGAGCCATTCATCCACCGCCATCACCTCATGTTTCAGCATGACAATGCATGGCCCCATGTTGCAAGGATATGTACACAATTCCTCCAAGCTGAAAACGTCCCAGTTCTTCCATGGCCTGCATACTCACCAGACATGTCACCTATTGAGCATGTTTGGGATGCTCTGGACCGGTGCATACGACAGCATGTTCCAATTCCCATCAATATCCAACAACTTCTTACAGCTATTGCAGAGTGGGACAATATTCCACAGGCTACAATCAACAATTTTATCAATTCAATGCGAAGGAGATGTGTTGCGTTGCATGAGGCAAATGGTGGTCACACAAGATACTGATTGGCATTCTGTTCATTTCATGGTACCTTCTTTTTTGGGGAATCTGTGACTAACAAATGCATATCTGTATCCCCAATCACATGAAATCAATACATAAGTGTTTAATGAATCTATTTCAGTTGACTGATTTACATTTATTACCTTTGAACTCAATATCTTTGAAATTGATAAGTGTTGCATTTATATTTTTATTCAGTGTAGCAAAGCCTGTTAACATTGTGTTTAATGTTTTTAAACTTCATTTTTCAAGTAAACAGTAGAGCTCCTTTGAAAATGCAGACCTCAAATAACTTTTTGTCTTTGAGCATTGTAAAGACATGCTGCAATATAAAAATCTTTATTATTATGCACAGATGGTTTATAGCATACATTTGCATGGTTTTGTAGCATAATATTCATCTTTTTAGTTGTTGAATATTCATTTTTGAACACTCCCAGAAACAAACACTCCTTAATAAACTAATTAACTGAAAAAAAATAAATTGCCAGATTAGTCAACTATAAATCAAATATATTGTTGTTAGTTGCAGCCTTAGTTCATACAATTTGTAATTATAAGTTAAAGGGGACCTTTTTGGAGATGTAGACTCACTGTACATCTTTAACTTCAGTGGTTCTCAAACTTGGCTTGGGTATCAACATGTATGCATTTGGGGGGGGGGGGGGGGGTGGCTGGAGCAGTGAAACCCAAACTTGCCAAAACCACATACACACCTTCCCAGTCTCAATTTATCTCCCCCAAAAACAACCTAACACAGAAGACCAGCTTATATATAGTACCCTGTGACTAATTACCCACAGGGGGCCCAAATCCAACAGGCTCTGCCCATTAACCAAATAATGAGGCTCCACCCACCAACCTCAGCTCGCAGCATGGAAACCCAAATATCGACTTCGGGAACAACCGCTTCCTGTTTGATAATCACAGCCACTCATAACACGTTTCATATTCTGAGAGATTGTTTACCCTCTTAAACAGTAAGCACCACATAGATTCCCCAAAGATGTTAGACCAATTATATTTAAACTAAAGGTTTTTCATTAAATTAAAATGAAATTGTTGTTAGTATGGCTTAGATCTGACAGAAACACCAAAAGTCACACTGGAACATTACTTCTGTGATGCATGAGGTCATAGCAGGAACACAAACAGCTCAGCTATTATACCTTTAGATTGAAAAGATGACAGAAATGGACAGCAGTGAAATATTTTATTCTGAATCAAAGGACATTATCAGAGACTACACAGACTGTAGAATACAAATTTCTCCTGATACCGCAATACAGCCATTCAGGTTTGAGCCACAGGTGATCGGAGTTGGAGGATTCTTCCCAAACCAAACACTTTTTGGGAAATTTGCTTTTTTTCTATCTTGCCCAGATTCATACAAGAGCATTGACAGCAACTGTGTGCATGCCTTTGTTGTCCAGTAGAAAGATATTGGACAATACCGGCTGCATACTAACAGTCTTAGCTCTATCAATGACTGCAGACAGATGGCACTATCTTAGCTAATACCTATTTTTCAAGGTTTTATGTAATTTTTTCCAAGCTTATGTCATTTCTTTTGCATGTTTCATTTTTCTCCTGTGTTTGGCTGGAAATGGAGTTAGAGGAGGATAGATTTTGTTGTTTCTTTAGTTTTTGTATTTATTCCTCTGATATAGGTAGTTGTGTTTTGTTTATTGTGGCTTGTTGTTACTTATTTGTCTTCTGAAAGTTGGCAACACTGCTATTGAGCCACCTTGAGCAAATTAGTCTAGTATTATATGCTGATTTAACTCATTTTCCATTAGTGCTGTCGTAATAACTATGCACATCAAGTTGTAGTGATAAAGGCTAATTATTTAATGAAAAAGGGATAGCTACCTCACTTCCCCACAAGATATGATGTGATCATTCCGAAAAAATTGGGAGGCAGGGAAAAAATACTATGCACAGATTATATGACCTTTTATGGCTTATTATTGCCTTTATTTCAATAAAAAAATGTAACATTCTGAATCATAAAATAGGACAACGTCTTTCATTTGGCTGGTGTATTTAATTTTTTATAATATCTTTAAGCCACATTATTACATAAATGCCATGAAGAAATATATCTGCATGCAGCAATTCAGGGGGCAAAGCACTCAGCCACAAATATCCAACAGTGCTATCACATATAAGCTCTTAATTTATTGTATTGATGTTAGATGCCCACATTTGGTATACGTTATCCTTGGGTTAAATATATTGCAGTCATTTTGTATCATGTTAATTCTGAAGCATAATATAATGTAGATATATACTACTTTGAAGAAGTTAATTGTAGTTAGGGTTAAAGCTCAAATTATTTCATTCTGCTTTTAGGCAGGCTGTTATGCAGGAATTTGAAACTGCTGGTCATGAGAAGGCCAGCAGGCTGGGGTATCTTGGGGCTTCGTTGGGGTCCTCGTAAGCTCTAGTATTTTGGGGGTGAGGATGGGGATGGTTGTAATATAGAAGGGTACAAACTCATTAGGAAGGATAGATCCAGTAAGAGAAGTGGAGGTGTAGCTCTCTATGTAATAGAAAATTGTAATGTGCAGAAAATTCAAGAAATTGACCATCTTGTGCCTAGTGAGGATATTTGGATAAAGCTCATAGGGGAACATGAAAGGGGCCTTATGGTAGGAGTGCGTTACCGGCCGCCAGCTTCAGACAGTAGTCTGAACTCAATGCTCTTCGGAACATTAAAACAAGCTTGTCAGGATTGCGAGACTATTATTATGGGTGACTTCAGTTACCCTATTATTAATTAGGAAATGATGAAAGGACAAGGAAAAAGTGAGGAATAATTTCTAGATGTTATAAATGACCTTTATTGGTACAGTATGTCGATGAGCCCACAAGAGGGAAATCAATTCTGGATCTGGTGCTATGTAATGATCCGGACAGAATTTGTAGCATAGAGGTAATTGAGCCACTTGGGACTAGCGATCATTCTGCAGTTAGATTTGATGTATTATGAGAAATTAACAAGGCCTCCTCTATAGCCAGAATTTTTAATTTTAGATGAGCCAATTTCAGCAAGATGCGAGAGAACTTAAGAAATATTGACTGGGTGAAACTTCTTAACTGCAAGACAGTGAATGAAAAGTGGGGTAGCTTTAAAAGGGTTATTCTTGAGGCGCAAGGTAAATTTATTCGAAAGGTAAGGAAAGTATGTTGAAGAAGCGCTCTCCCCAGTGGATGAACAAAGCCATATGGGAGAGTTTGAGAAAAAAAAAACGAAACTGATATATAAAACTGACAGCACCGAGAGTAATAAGGGTGAATATTGCAATATCAGGGCTCCAGACTAACTTTTTACATTGGTTGCACTGGTGCACCAGCACATAATTTAGGTGCACCCAAAATTTTTCACCGCCGCAATAATACATTTTAAGCATTACCCTTTTTGTCAGTTCCCATACACATTGGTAATTTCTTAACACATTATGTAAATGATTTTGAACAGGAATAAAGGTGCAGATTAGTGCTGTCACGATACCAAAATTTTGACTTCGATACCAATACTAGGTTTAGCATCACGATACTCGATATTGAAACGATACTTGAAACTTAAACGATACTGACTCGGTACCTAACGATACTGAAATTACCTTAATAGATCAGAAACGTAATGTCCACAAGGGTTGACCTCATTTTCGAATTCATGGTTTATTAACAACCTGGTTTATTAACAACCTTTAAGTTGAAGCCTGTTCAACATATTAATAAACATAGGCCTATAGTGTTAGAACACTAAACAATACAAAAATGTATATATATATTATATTAAATATATTTCAATAATTAAACAATTGTAAACTAAAGAGTCTTTAAACAGGTCTTTCACTTTAGAATAGATCTAAAAACAGCATATTTTATTATTAATAATAATAATAATAATAATAATAATAATAATAATAATAATAAAATATTTCCAAATTAGAACATCTATAGTATAGTGTTAGAACAACACCATATTAAATAACAGAAATACATTCTTACATAACAGAAATAACATCTTTCCGAATCAGAACATGTTGAGCCTGAGGCATTACTTTTCTGTCTCTCTCTCGCTAGTCACTACTGAAGTGAACTGAGTCGAAGCTTGCGCTGTGTCAATGAGGTGAATGCACAAGCATACCTCACCTGACTTGGCTACCTTAGTTGTTACTGCCGTCTAGCGAAGATTCAGACAAATTACCTCTTTCATTCTCTCAATCAGTAATGCGGGAGATACATTTCCCTGGCTTTTACATTTGACCTAAAAGTAGGCTACTGAACGTTGGAAAATTCTAATACTGAACCGTTTTTTTTTTTTTTTCAGTACCGAAAAAGTACCGAAGTTTCGGTAGGCTATACCGTGCAACACTAGTTCAGATAAATGTTTTTTCTTTATTTAAATCACAGCACAAACAAGAAATCGCAATAACCTCAATAATTTAAAAAATAAACATAAAAGGTGCTGATGATGTTTAAAGTGTTTGACAAACTCAAATAAATAAATCAAACTCAAATAACTCAAACAAGTGTGCGCTGCTTCCACCCTTCCGAACAAATTATTTTCTCTGATTTGGAGACCCGCACCGATCACACATCACTGTTATTTCCCATTATTTCGCAGCTGTTGCATATGACACACCCAGCAGTAGTATTTCACTAAATCGCTCCCACACAGAACTTTTCTGCCCTTCCTTTTTTTTTTTTTAAATTCTCCTTTTTTAAATTTTCTCTCGTATCTTTTTTTGCCTCAACTGCTGCTTAAGATGAATGGACGCCGCAACTGGCGCAATGAGAGTCTAGTCTGCTAATTCGTGCCTGACGAAAAATGAATCTTAAAATATGTTCACATTTTAGAGAGTGTAATTAATATTTACGTCATTAATTATGTATTATTTCACCCACCCGTAACCCATCCGCTATTAATCAGAATGTTAATTTTTATGACTCGGCCCACCCGATCCGGAGATTAACCGTGGTGCCCGCGGATATAACTGCGATCCCCACATCACTAATACACACATGCCTTATTTTTTTCCCCCACCCGCATTCAGCGAAGAAGAATATCAGGGTCAGAGCCAACCAGAGGCAGAGTAGGGGCGGGTCTTCGCAGAATGCGCATCGGTGCGACCAATGAAAACGTTTAGTCGCGCTTGACAGATTTTTGGTCGCATGTGCGACCAAAATGGTTGCACTCTGGAGCCTTGAATATGCATGCTAAGGTTAAGAAAGAACAACGGGAAGCCAAGAGGCTCTTTGAAAGACAAATTGCAGTAGATTCAAAAAATAATCATAAACGTTTCTTTCGATACTGGAGTAGGAAAAGGAAAGTCAAAGAGCATATCAGATGCACAGGAATGACAAAGGAGCATTGCTTTCTAAGAATAAAGATATTTCTGATGCCTTCAATAGTTATTTGGTAGAGAGTTTTACTGGAGAAGAGGTTACTAATAGACTGGAAGGCATATTCAATACTCCGAAAGTCTTATCAGATATTGAAATACAGGATAAAGAAGTACTGGATGAATTACTTAAACTAAGGACAAACAAGGCAGCTGGATGAATTACAAGGACATATTGAAGAGTACTCAAAGAGTTAGCTGAGATTATTTTTAAACCACTGGCAGGTATTTTTAGATAGTCCTTAGAAACAAGTGAAATACCTGAGGACTGGAAGCAAGATATTATAATACTAATATATAAGAAAAGGGACCATACTGATCCAGGAAACTACGGGCCTGTCAGTTTAACTTGCATCAAATGTAAAATACTGGAATCCATCATTTGAGACAAGCAGTGGCATCACTAGGGTTGGTGACACCCGGTGCGGTCGACCGTTGGTGTCACCCGATGTTGGCGACCGGGGGGGCCGGGGAGCTGTTGTAAGTTTGTAGACGGGAGTGCTGGCGGGTGTGGGCTCGAGGAATTGCGTGTTATGCATTCAAACAACAAAGCGCTTCTTGTTACATTAATACCGCTAATTAAATCAATCAGCAGTAAACTGCTTCTGAGAAATTCAGCTTGTTGCTGCACAAAACACTGCACAAAAAAAATTATTGGCAGTCACTTCGGTGTCACCACCCTCTGATGGTGTCACCCGGTGCGGTCCGCACCCCCCACACCCCCTTACTGATGCCTCTGCAGACAAGTTGGAAGTATTTCTTGAAAATAGAAACATCCTAAGGGATAGCCAGAATGATATTCGTAAGGTAAGGTCATGTCTGACAAACCTTCTGGTATTCTTTGAAGAAGCTACCAAGTGTTTTGATTATAACAAGGCTTATGATATGATCTACTTAGATTTCCAAAAGGCATTTGATAAGATGCAGTTGAGGCCAAACGTTTACATACACCTAGGCTAAAGACATTCAAACTCAATTTTTCATAACTCCACACATTTCATGTTACCATACATTTGCTGTGTTAAGTCAATTAGGGTATCAGATTTATTTCCATAAGAGGTCATTTGAAAATAATAGCTAAGAGACAGATTTATCAGATTTTCAGTGGGTCAAACATTTACATACACTTTGTTAGTATTTGGTGGTATTGCCTTTTAATTTCTTAACTTGACTCAAACGCCTGGGGTAGCCTTCTACAAGCTTTTCACAATACTTTTTCTCACAATTTTTTCCCATTCCTCCTGACAGAACTGATGTAGCTCAGTCAGGTTTGTGGGCCTCCTTGCTAGGACACGCTTTTTCAGTTCAGTCCATAAATTTTCTATGGCATTCAGGTCAGGGCTTTGTGATGGCCACTCCAATACTTTCACTGATGTCTTGAGGTGTTGCTTCAGTATTTCTAGATAATCCTCCTTCTATTTTCTGAAGTGCACCAGTCCCTTTTCCAGCAAAACACCCCCACAACATGATGCTGCCCCCCCCCCCATGCTTCATATTTGGGATGGTGTTCTTCAGATTAAAAACCTCATCCTTTTTCCTCCATACATAGTGCTTGTCATTATAGCCAAACAATTAAATTTTTGTTTCATCTGACCAGAGAACACTCCTCCAAAATGCTAGGTCTTCCTCCTGGTGATCACCCGCAAACTACATTCTGACTTTTTATGCAGGGCTTGGAGTAGGGGTTTCTTCCTTGCGCGGCATGCTTCAGCCTTTCAGGGCATGTTGATGTAGGACTATCTTAATGGTGGATGTAGATACTTTGGCACCTGATGCTTCCAACTCCTTCACTAGTTCCTTTGTTGTTGTCTTGGGGTTCAGCTGAACCTTTCAAAAGTTCATTCAGCCCTAGGAGTTAATTTGTGCCTCCTTCTTGAAAGATGAAGTGTCTGGTTCCAAGATTTTTATATTTGCATACAATTGTTTGTACAGATGCTCATGGTACCTTCAGTTGTTTGGAAATTGCTCCTAAAGAGGAATCGGACTTGTGGAGTTCTACAATTTTTTTCCGAGTTCTTGGCTGAGATGCTTGGATTTTCCCATGGTATCAAGGGCAAAAAGGCTGAGGCTCTAAAGGTAGGCCCTTAAATACAGCCACAGGTGCCAATTAACTCCCAATTAACTCCTAATCATGACAATTAACAAATCAGAAGCTTCCAAAAAGTAATTACATCAATTTTTGGAATCTTCCAGACTGTTTAAAGAGACAGTCAACTTGGTGTATGTAAACCTTTGACCCACTGGAATTCTGATATTGTGAATTAAAGCTGAAATAAATCTGTCTCTATTTTGATTGTTTTAAAATTACCTCTGATGTGAACAAAGTAGATGCCTTAATTGACTTGCCAAAATAAATGTGTGGTAACATGAAATGTGCAGAGTTCTGAAAAACTGAGTTTGAATATCTTTAGCCTAGGTGCATGTAAACCTTTGGCCTCAACGAGAGACTTGTTAGTAAAATGAAGACAGTAGGAATTAAAGGACGTATTTCAGAGTGGATTCGGAAGTGGAGTTCCACAAGGATTGGTGCTGGGACCACAGCTCTTCCTCATTTATATCGATGACCTAGCTAGAAGTTTGTTATCTACTGCAGTAATTCAAGAAGATTTAAATAAAATCCAGAAGTGGGTGGAAACCTGGCAAATGAAATTTTATATAGCCAAATGTAAAGTTCTGCATGTCGGAAATAAAAACATTAGGTAGGATACATTAATGGGAGGAACAAAACTGGAGTTTGCTCCAATTTGAAAAAGATTTGGGATTAATTGATTGAGGCTTTTAAATTCATAAAGGGGATCAACAAAGTGAACTACAAACAATTCTTCAGGTTGAAAAATATAATGAAATAAGTTTGTTTGGAAAATAAACCCATGGAGTTTTACTTCACAATGACTTTTCAGTTTTCATTATTTATATACTACAAATACACTATTGACTAGTATGTAAAACATATTAGAGCTTAGGAAAATATGAAATACATATTTTGAGTGAGATCAATTAAATTTTTCAGTTTTTACAAAATACACTTGTGAATCATGACTTGTATGTGTTTGGAAATTAGATTTGTTCATATCCATAACATTTTTTAAACAGTTAAATTGACTAGCTAGCTTATATAATATCAATGTACTAGTGACTATCATATAATGTAAAACTTAGGACAGTTAGCAGTTCTTAATCGTGCAAATTGAATAGCAACTACAGTTATGCTTAACCCTTTAACTGCATGGACCCGGATGATGCCTTTTGGCGTCATAAATCATTAAAATTCATCGTCAACGAAGATTTCCGAAGCTGACTCGTTTTTTTTTTAATCAATGAGGGGAGGGTCTAAACTTTGTGTGGCATGTATCTTTAGCCATTCGGGTGCAATCTATGGTGCTTTAACAAACTTTGCTTTATGTGAACAAACACGCCCAAATTTTCAGGTCGGGAAGCAATGGACAACAGTGCCATTAAAAGTTTATTAGTAAAAGCTATTTGAGGATGAATAATTACTTTTCTTTGGCATGGATCCATTGGAAGACAATATCAGGTGAGTTTGTTTAGTCTTTGAATCTGTCATTATGCTGAGAAATTGCTAAACCATTTTTTTAAAATAGTATTTGCGTTTCTCTGCAAACACACGAAAACACGCTGGTATAATAAAACAATGATGGTAAATATATATATAGTCCACATCGTTCCATTGCTACCGTAACGTAACAAACTTTCTTGTGTCTACAGCTGCAGTTTCTCGCTGCAATTACTAATATTGAATATAAACAAAAGACGCAATTCATGCTGTAGTCTGCCATTGTCTAAATAAATAATATGGTACTCTGCGCGCAGCATGCAGGTAGCAGGGATGGCGAGTTGATATTTTGTTTTCTGTTTCGTTTTTTTAAATGTCGTATTTATTATTTGAATCATGTATTATTATTCTATCTGTCTCTGAGCTGCTCTGAAATGTGCATTCTCTGCTAAGCTGAGCAATGGATTGTGTGTCTGACACCTTTTTGTTCAGGGAGCTGCTATGAGCACATCAATGCACTGCCCCGCCTCCAATCCCCTCAGCTTTGCCATAAACTCCCCCTGCCCCCTTCCGCTCTCCCGTAACTCCAATAGCAGTTAAAATAACATAGTAATAATAAAGTAATATTTTTGTTTTCTTTGTAGTTTATTATTGTTCAAAAACTAAGAATTTTTTTTAAAATATATGTTTATTTATGCTAAATAGTTATTGGGCATTAGTTATGTATATATATTGTGTATTTCAATTGTGCTTTTGGAATAAAAACATATTTCTATCAACATTTTTAGGTCTAGTGTCCTTCCTGGTGCAAGGCTTAGGCGCCAGGCTCTTCATGTACATAATGCCACATTGTAAAGCTTGGACTTACATTGCAGGATGTTTTCATTGTGGTGAGACATGTACTTTTGGAAATACATTACAAAAAACATATTTTGTTCATAAAACATAAATGAATTTTTTTGCTTTGAACTGCTATTTCTGATTATCTAACTCTTAGAAGTAGAATTTTTTGGTAGATTTGGGTTGCCAAGAGACTTCTGATAAAACTATGTAATACTTGGGGCTTCTTCTTAATTACCATGTAAAAAATTGAAAAAAAAAAAGAAAATGAAGATAGTGAAAAACTTTTTAGGGCCAGAGTGGCTTTATGTGCCTTGATTCTCTGAGAAACCTTGATAGATTGTCCAGTGTTTACTTAAAAATTATCTGGAGGAATTATCATTGTTCACCGTTATGCCGTTGCATGTGTACAAAATGATGTTCTTATTTCCAGTTTGTGTAGATTCTCTGAAAAAAAACCCACCTATAAGGTGATAAGGCTCTTATTTCTAGTAATTTATCATATAGTCTTAGAAATTCCATTTCCTGATACCCTGATACACCAGAACCAAGGCCAGGCAGCAGACCTACTGTCTTACACAGATTTCTGCTTGTTCCCAAAAACTGCTGCCCAGGTTACATGCTATTGAGATAGTGTCTGTCCCTCGACCAAAATTAAGCCTTGCTAAGAAGCCCACTAGGGGTGTTTGTATGGCCAATCTGCAAAAAATCAGACCTTGTTATTCTACTAGTAATGTGGCTGGCCAAACTCAGATAAAAAATCAGATTAATTAATATCAGATCACTAGCCCCTAAGGCAACTCTTGTAAATTAATTAATTACTAATCACCAAGTTGAAATCGTATGTGTAATTGAAACTTGGCTTAAAACTGATGAATATATTGGCTTAAATGAATCCACCCCTCCTGGCTACAGCTATACTCATGTTCCCCGTCTGACGGGTCGTGGCGGTGGTGTTGCTGCTGTATATAATCCTAATCTTTTTGCTACTTTGAAATCCGGTTTCAAACATAACTTTTTTTGAAGTGCTTGTTCTCAGTTTTGCACATCCGGACAAAAAAAGCAGTCAGTTTTATCTTTGCAATTGTATACAGGCCACCAGGGCCATACAGTGGCTTTTTACTTGAGTTTGCTGATTTCCTTTCCAGCCTGGTTGTTAATTCAGATAAAGTAGTAATTGTAGAGGACTTCAGTATTCACATGGATAGTGAAGGCGATCCTCTCAGATAAGCGTTCTTGTCCATCATTGAATCTATTGGCTTCGATCAACATATACATCAGTCCACACATTCTCATAACCATACTCTTGATCTGGTCTTAACTTATGATACAGAAATAGCAAATATAGCAGCTATGCCTAAAAACCCTGTGATATCAGTCCATTATTGAATTACTTTCCAACTTTCACAAGTCTGTCATGTGTCACCAGATCCTTCATTCTACCTTAGCCGTAAGCTTTCCTCCAGGACTGCAAATGCTTTTATTAATGAGCTCCCAGGCTCATTTGTGCACTGTGGGGATTTTCTTGGCTCCTGCCCAAACGCATACAAAAATGCAAGCATTAGCTCAATTGATCAGCTGACAGACAACATAAATTACATACTTTCCAAAACTCTGGATACTATTGCACCTCTTAAGAAGAGGAAAGTCCGCTGTAAGAAATTAGCACCCTGGTACAATGACCATACTCATGCTCTCAAACAAGCTTCACGCCAACTTGAGTGCAAATGGCGTTCTACTAAATTGCAGGTATTCCTCCAGGACTGGAAAGACAGTCTACTAACTTACAGACATGCCCTCTCCACAGTACGCAACTCCTACTTCTCTACTTTAATAGATGAACATAGAAAAAATCCTAGGCACCTGTTTAACACTGTTGCCAGACTGACCAAGAATCAAGTTGATCCATGTGTCTCAATATCATTTAGTAGCAATGAATTTATGAATTTCTTTGATGACAAAATTATAAAAATCAGGGACAAGATTCAAAGTTCTCCTACCACCCCTCATATAGGGTCTGCCCTTCCATCCGCTCAATGCATGGATGCAGAATTTTCAGAAGAATCTTCAGAAAGACGGGCGGCCTATCTGAACTCTTTTGCTCCAGTAGATCTCATGGAGTTTAATGCCATAGTTAATTCCTCAAGATCTTCTACTTGTCTTCTAGACCCTATCCCTACAAAGCTTTTCAAGGAGCTACTACCAGTGATTGGAACACCAATGTTATATCTTGTCAATGCATCTTTAGCATCTGGACACATACCACAGACTCTTAAACTTGCAGTCATCAAACCCCTTCTTAAGAAGCCAAACTTGGATGTGAATGACCTGTCTAACTACAGGCCTATCTCAAACCTCCTGTTCCTTTCTAAAATACTAGAAAAGGCCATTTCAAAACAACTCGGTTCATTTTTGAACTCCAATCATATATTGGAGGTTTTTCAGTCTGGTTTTAGACCCTCTCACAGCACTGAAACAGCCCTAGTCCTCGCTTCAGACAATGGCTGCATCTCTGTACTTGTGCTGTTATATTTAAGTGCAGCATTTGACACAGTTGATCACCTCATCCTTCTGGATAGACTTGAAAATCTTTTAGGCCTCCATGGACAGGCACTCTCTTGGTTCAGATCATACCTGTCAGACCGATATCAATTCGTACATTTAAATAATGATTCCTCTTATCAATCCAGGGTTGGATATGGAGTACCACAAGGATCTGTGCTTGGGCCTTTGCTCTTCTCTTTTTATATGCTCCCCCTGGGACAAGTTATTCGCAAACATGCCATTAATTTCCACTGCTATGCAGATGACACCCAGTTGTATCTATCAGTTAAACCTGATGAAGTTGTCCAGCTGTCAAAGGTCAAAGCCTGTCTTATAGACATAAAGGAATGGATGACCCAAAATTGTCTCTTGCTAAACTCCGATAAGACCGAGATAATGGTAGTGGGGCCCAAGTCCCTGAGATGCAAACTATCCGACTATATGCTTAACATTGATGGAATCTCCATTACTTCAAGTGCTGTAATCAAAGATCTTGGTGTTACCTTTGATCCAGATCTTGCATTTGATATACATATTAAAGACATCTCTAGGGTTGCTTTTTATCACTTGAAAAATATCTCAAAAATTCGGAAAATACTGTCCTTACATGATGCAGAAAAGCTAGTTCATGCTTTTGTTACTTCAAGATTAGATTGCTGCAATGCTCTTTTGTCTGGATGTGCAAATTCCTCTCTGAAAGGGCTCCAGCTAATTCAAAATGCAGCAGCTCGTATTCTCACTAGAACATGGAGATTCAAGCACATCAGCCCAGTGTTAGCATCGCTTCACTGGTTGCCAGTTAAATTCTGAATAGACTATAAGATACTACTTCTTACCTTTAAAGCCTTACATGGGCGTGCCCCTTTGTACTTAAATGATTTACTTCTTCCTTATATTTCCTCACAAATGCTCCGATCGCAGGGTGCAGGCCTCCTTGTTATTCCTAGAATAGCTAAAAGTACCATAGGTGGTAGAGCCTTCTCCGATCGTGCTCCCCTCCTGTGGAACAAGTTGCCTGCCCATGTTCAGGGCGCAGACACTATCACCTTATTTAAAGCTAGGCTCAAAACATATCTTTTTAGTCTCTCCTATATTTGAGGGGCAGGAGTGGGTGGCGGGCATAGCTATAGAGTCTCTGGTGGACTGAGCGGTTAGTGCTGTCACTGGATCATCATTGGTAGTGCTGTGTTAAGCTGAACCAGTCATGGTCTGGTGATGACTGTCTCAAGCCTGCCCTAATGGCTGCGTTGGCCCCTGCCTCTGTTTCCCTTAGCTATGCTGCCATAGCCTTATTCTGCCAGGGCTTTTCCTTATCGCACGCAGGCACCTCTGTCTCTTCTGCTCTGCTTGCTAATCTACCTCTTGAACAATGTTTTTTTCTCGTTTTCCTCAGCTCTGGGCACCTGCCCGGAGCTCTAGACCAAGTTTGCTGAGCACACCCCCCCCCGGCCCGGAGCTCCAGCCCTAGACCAGCTAGACCAGCTGGGCACCCCCGCCTCCTGCCACTGTTGACTTTCCATAACAAACCGGTGCCTATCCAGGGCAGATGGGTTCCCCCTCTGAGTCCGGTTCTGCTGAAGGTTTTTTCCTGTTATCAGTCAGGGAGTTTTTCCTTGCCAATATTGCCCTAGGCTTACTCTTTGGGGGCCGGTTCTTTGTAAAGCTGCTTTGTGACAAAGCTCCTTTGTCAAAAGCGCTATACAAATAAAATTTAATTGAATTGAGCTGCCCTGACCAGTACTTCCCAAGCAGTCCCTCAATACTGCCAATGGGACTTGCAGCGACTCGACATGGGCAGTATAACTTCTCCCCAGTACACTGCTAGCCAGCAACAAGTTATTATAGTGACGACTGAGAACTAGAACAGACTAGTGACATTTTAGATAATTAAATTACGTTTCTAACAGGGATGTAACTGTTCACTAGTTGCTGTCTGAAACCAATTGTTTTTTTAACCGTTTTTTAACCGTTTGATGTAGGAACATGCCACTAATTCAATCAGTGCAGATCACAAGATTAAAACATTTAAAAAATTTGAAATAAGCATTGCTGTATATTTTCCACAATGACTGTATGCTGCTTTGCTCACCGCATAGGTTAACACATGACCCCAATAGTGTTGTGTCATTCGCGAACGATTCGTTCAAAAGAACAAATCTTTTGGGTGAATGAAGTGTACTGAATCACTTCGTGAAACGATTCGTTCGCGAACGTGAACTGGTCATTCACTGACTGACTATCGTTCACAGACTCAGTGAACGAATTCGTTCACTGAACGTACTGCGCCCAAATCATTCGCGAATGACACAACAGTACACTTGCTCGCATTGTTCGCGAACGACACAGCAGTACACTTGCCCGCATTGTTCGCGAATGACACAACACTACACTTGCGCGAATCGTTCGCGAATGACACAACACTAGTTAGTTTGTTCCTCTTGCTGTAGTGAATGCAAGGAGCGATAAGTCTCTGGGGAGGAGAGTGGGTACGGTAAAGGATAATAAATGGATAATAATCGAACATCATTGTCAAGTGTGCTGTTTATTTTCAGTGAAATAACAAGACTTTTTTTAACATGTCTCAAAGTAGGCTAGCCAAGGCTACTATTTTATTGACTACATTTTATGAGAAAACGTGATCTACTTAGCCAGCGTATATCAGCACTTTCTATTTTAAGCAGCCGTTCACGGTAAAGAAATCTGCATCTTGGGCTAAAACAACCCATTTTGGGAAATGTAGTGAAATGAAATGGACGCATGAAACACTTTCTTTCAAACTAAATTGTGTGGAGTAAAATTGAAATGAAAACATTGTATGAAAAATAGGGATAGAAAGTGATTGGAAAAAGCTCTGTCTATAAATGCTCCCCCCCCCCCCCCCCCCCACCAGATGTGACATGAGCTTGAACGTTGCCAAAACGTGGTGGGCGGTAGAATATTGCTTTAATGTTGTCCCATCCCCATACAAGAAAACATTACATACTGTAGAGTACAGAAAAACATACGAGAATTAATGATTACACATATAGGTACTGCACCACATTGTGTGATAATGTTTTTTGCATTTTTAAAAATTTGATATCAATGTTTCATCTTCATAAGGGGCACATTTTTATGAATTATAATGGACAAAAAGCATTTTATTCATTTTTGGAGAGATTTTGGATATGTTTCTGGACCCCTAGATATTTTAGAGCATTGCACTGATGGAAAATTTGTAACTTCTCCTTGAAAATGATGCAAAAGTAAGTTTCTTGAGTCAAAAGAGTTAATTTGTCGTGAAATACATGATGATGTTGTGATTTACAGCAATGCATAATTTAGACATTTTGGATAGACTTGCAGACACTGGGTATACTACTTACCTTTTGCTTCATAGATCTTTAGTAGTTCTACATATCCACGTTTATATTTTACGCACTTGTGGTCAAGGAGTTTTTGATCCAGGACATGTATAGTTTAACTTGTTTTATATATAGGATCTCTCAGTATTTCAATGCAAACTAGAGCAAATTCCTCTTTTACTTTTTTGCCTAGACAATTGCATTTGTGGCACTTTATTTCTTATTACTTATTCCCAAATTATGAATATAAATGGTACAAATGCCCTTCATTTCAGCCATTTTTCAAGTCTCCGTGATGCTCCCATCTGGAGTTATAAAGCTTTAACCTCTTACACTGAAAAAAGTGTAACAATGCAGTCGTTCATCCAATACAATAACTGTCATTTAAAACAGTAGAAAATTATTGATTTGATTATATTAACTCAGTTTTTTTATTTGAGACTACAGCTTGATATGTTGATTTTGATTTTTACAGATATGTTATCCGTGTAAAGGGCAAACGTAAGGTTTTTGATTTGTCTCAACCATTCTCAACACATATTTATTAAGTCGCACATGATTCACGCATGCTGACAGGACAAAACTGAGCCTAACTGCCAGAAGACTGCTTTTCTGCGTGAGCAAGTACGGGACGGAGAAGAAAAGGCTACCTTGCCATATTATTTGGAATTAAACGAAAGTAGCAAAGTAGGAATTCTGATAATTACCTTTATAAGCTTAATTGCTAGCGGAAAGACGGGTTATTCTTTAGCAGATAATAAAACCCTGGCATTTTCCCAACAAGCACCCATTACATGCAATTTTAGCTGCACCACGTGTTGAACTGAATAGCTTTGCTTGTTAACAATAGGCCTACTCTGGGGGACAATGACTCGTGGCGTAAGAATATAACTACTTCTGTTTTTTTCTGAAAACACTCGGGTCAGAATTGACACAACTAACTGTTGTGTAGAGTTAAGAATGCAAAAGACGCTAACACGGTAATGCTAGCTGACATGTAGGTCTACAGCACATCACACTGTTTTTCTTAGAATATGCTGACTTGATAGATGAGAACTGGAAATCATCAGTTTCATTCTCAAAAAATCTTAAATATTCAATATAACTGTATGATGTGCACATGTGAATCCTCAATCTATAATTTGGTGTAGGCGATCATAGCCGTGGGAACATGGGGTGCTGAAAAAAAAGAATGCGACTCAACTGGGCAGAATTGGGCCTGGCAGGAATAACGTTATGAGTGCGCATATAGACGCTTAAAGGTGCCACAGAATGCATTTTTTTAGTATTTTAAATTGTTCTGTGATGTCTACATAGGAGGTATGCGACTTTGGTCGGGGCGAAAAATGTCCAGATGCGGTTTTACACGCCATTTAAAACCCTGTGATTTTGCCCTAGAATGAAACAAGCTGTTTTCCCTTTTTTGGTGGGCTCATTACTAATTGATTAGCTCTGCTCCGATTGGCTGGTTCACAGTGAGGCACCGTGATGACTCACACAGAAGCAACTTGTCGAAATAGATCGCTATTGGTGTATGTAAATATTGGGGGGCGTGAGTAATCAAGACTGTTACGTAACAGTCTAGGGTTTTTGGAAATGGCCTGTTTTACCCCCCTCTTTTGTGTATGCGGGATTTGCATTTGAAGTAGGAGACAACAGTGTTTGAAGTTCACGGTATGTCAGTTCCATGTACCAAACTCTCCTTATTCAACTATGCCAAGGTAAATTCAGTTTTCCATTCTATGGCACCTTTAACTAACAACATTGATAAAATATGCCAGCACGGCTTGACTAAATAAATTTTTGGGTACAAAGACTGCAGCCTGTCATTTTCCAGAAGATCAGAGCTACTTAAACCTGATTGACTTGACCATC